>OY970821.1:84087060-84752060 GCA_963853835.1 Calendula officinalis
AATGTTTATCAATTCTTAATAATGCAAAATTAGTTTTTAATTGTTATATAAAAATAGTCCGTCCACTAATTTGTTATATGATTTATTATTATTTGTGTTGCCCTTGTACATAAGCAGCAACTAACAAAGATAAAGTTGCGGAAACGGAAAGACCGAAGCCCGTAACGGGTGAACAATCCGTTATGTAACGGAAATTTATCATTATGCATTTGTATCTTATTAAAATTGAATTGTTTGAAATCTGTTCATTTAATTTTTTTAAAGTTGCTTCAGAAAAAGCAGAAGAACCTCTTGAATAAAAGTTGTTATTTGTGCAAATTTAAATAATTAAAATGCTATTTTGTTGGATCGATCACATTTTTAATGGTATGTAACAAAATTGTCCATCAGTTTATTTGTATAGTAAAAACACTGAACATTTTTCAAGTTAGTGAACATTGTTTTGATAATAGTGAACGTTTTTCTTATAGGTGAACAATGTTCACAGTAGTGAACATTTTTATGTAAGAAGCTGAAGATACAACGTAACGAATTACATGATGAACATTTTAGAATTTTTCTTACCGGTTATTTTTCTATTTATAATGTTTGTGACACATGATTTGTTTGATTGATAACATGTTTAATAGTTTGTTTTGTTTACCATCATTGGATTCAAGGGTTTTGATAATAGTGAACGTTTTTTTATAGGTGAACAATGTTTATAGTAGTGAATATTTTTATGTAAGAAGCTGAACAAAAAAGTTAAGAATTGTTTAAAATATACACTTTGAACACAAAACACAACAATCTAAATGATGGCAATAATCCAAACGAACACAATAAATTCCAAATGAACACAGATTTTACATAAATGTACACAATAACATAATCACAAATGAATACATGATACAAATTATCACAATAATCCATGATGCAACACATATCTCTAACGCCGGAACACTAGATCCGCCGGCGCCGCCCTTGCCAGAGAACAGCCGTTGATCAAAAACGAACAACCAAGTTCATTGTTTTAAGAAGACATTATTATCGCTATTGAACAACCAAAATCGCTAGTGAACAAAAGAGGGTGTGTAAAGAGGTGATTTGAATATGTAAATATCTCGTACATGTAAATTACTGTAACTAGTGAACAAAAATAAATCTTTGTAACTAATGAAACCTGGGAACGTTGATCACTAATAAAGAAATTTGCGATAAAAATGATGAACAAAACCTGCAGTGTTTCTCTTTATGCAAACGGGTGAAAAACTCAAATTTGTAAAACAATCAGCAGAAACAAGAATAGAAACCGCTACAAACCTACAACAATTTCAGAAAAATTAATATGATCATCAATAGCTATAAACCACTATTTAATAAAAAACCAGTCAAATCAACATAATCAAAAACATTGACTCAACATACACAAGTCAAAATTGAAGAAAACACAAAAAATTATAGAAAGCACCTATGATACGATGATAACAAAATATAAATTACAAATCCTTAAATACTGTTGTGAAAAAATGAAATCTAGATGGCTTAGTTTCGTTATGCAAAGTCACCCATGTGATAAAATAGAAAGCCTTGAATGCAAAAAACGAAAACTAGCTATGCTAAAATAATCCATGTTATGATTAAAAACACCAAATTGAATTCCTATATTATATTAAAATGATTTTTTTACCTTTTTCACATAGTTTCTGACGCATATCATTTAAAAAGAAAACAAAAACCTTATGAGGAATCGATGCATCAAAAATGATAACTAAGTTTATACGATCAATAGCAGGAATTAAGTGATATATACACTTTTAAAGGTATGTTTTATAACTGATTACTAAACATCATTTAGCCAAATTGCAATTAAAAGATGGTAGTGTTAACAATTTAGTTCCAACAGGTAGTTTTTAGTCCTTAACAACAAGCTGTTTCTCAATTTACAAAGTTGAAATGAAATAATTCTAGCATATTAAGGTTTGTTTTTAAGCACTCAAGCAATCAATTTCAATTGATGAACCGACTAATTATGGATTACTAATTCCAATTTAGCTCGATCAATTGAGAAATTATATATAATATTGTAAAAATTAAATCAAGTAATCAGGAAATGTAAAATACCAGAAAGAAGTATAGGCGTAGAATTGGCCACCAGCACACATGAAAAGGAGAGAAGCAACAGAAAACATAATCTGTCTCAATCTTAGGGCTAAACTTGTCCTTGTGCCAATTGAACCTGCCAATTCCAGTTCCATCGATCTCCGCTACTAAAATTCAACTAGAATCAGTATGTATGACTAAAAAACCGATCGTAATGTAACCTCTTACATCTTCTTTTTCGTAGAAGATCTTCACAAGGAATGGCGATAACTAAGTTTCACAAATTTAACTAACCACAAATTTCTACGAATAGGTTAGAATGAAAATAATAAACGATAATGATTAATTAGGTTTACTGGTTTACCTTAGCAAGCTACCATGGCGCCAAGCTGCTCCACCGCCAAGCTGCTCCGTCGCCAAAATCGAAAATTCGTACGCTGGGGAATGGGTTCGATGGGGATGACGGTTGCTTTGGGAGATAATATGAATCCCAATAAAATAGGAAGGTTGGTTATTGCTTGTTTATTAAATATACAGTTTCTTAAAATAAAGAAATTAAATTAATTAATAAAGTTATACATGGACAAAAATACCCCTATCAGTTTGAATTTAAATGAAATTAATCCTATGGCCAGAATTGGTTCTCGCAGTTCTCGCAATTATTTTGGTATATATATATATATATATATATATATATATATATATATATATATATATATATATATATATATATATATATATATATATATATATATATATATATATATATATATATATAGACAAGGGTTCATGCGAGAACCATCAAAATTGCGAGAACTGCGAGAACACTTCTCTGGCCTTTAGATTTTGAGATGGGTGGCTTAGATTTGCATGGCATAATGGTAATTAAGTGATCAATAGAAAAATGAAATAAAAACACGGAGGGGCAATAAAGTAAATTGGTTCTCTTTCATTTATTTGATTTATATTAAATAAATGGCAGTTCACAAAATTAGGGATATAAACCGTGTTCTTCCCCAAATCTCTCTCATCCTCACGTTTCTCTTCCTTCAAGAACGGCCACCGGTAAGCTTCATGTTCTCACACCCACAAACCGTAGATGTTGTAAGCTTCATGTTCTCACACCCACCACCGTATATTCAACATCTGCTAAAACCATCAACGCATCCTTCTCGTTTCCAATCGCCGTCGTCGCGCCCAGCACCGATGCCACGCCTCCGCCACCCCTCCGCCAGGGCTATTACCATCAAAATCCTTTAACTTTCCGGTGAAAAATTAGATATGTGGTAAGTTTATTTTATATTTCAGTCTTTCTCGATGTGGTCAGTGAACGGAATGCTGGAAAACGTAAGATTTATGTGTCGATTGTAATGGGTTACGCCAACCGTAACTTGGTCGCTAAACAGAATGCTATTGGCATTGGAGTGAAAACTTAGATCTGTGGTTTACCACTGATCTGTGGTTTACGCCAACCTCCAAATGTTGGTAGTTCGTGATTTATAGATGAAGAAGGTAATGTTTTTTATTTTTATTTATACTTTTAAAACCGGAAGAAAAAGATATGGTTATATCATCTTATTTTAATATAAATCTTTTTTGTTTGATCATCATATTCTGATTACTAGGTAAACAATCATAGATCTATTTTTCCGGCGTGTGCGGTGACGGCGGAAATTAGGTTTCCGGCTAGGGCGCCGGTGGATCACAGCGGTTGAAGTTTACAACCGACAACCGGCAACCAACAAATCGAAGCAGCCGGTCTATAATGCCCCCGTTTGATTTTTCTATCCCGCGCAAGTTTGTATTTCCTCTTGGATCTAAATTAATGTCAGTTTTCCGGTGACGGCGACGATAGTGAAACTAGGGTTCCGAAGGGGGTGCAATATGATTTCAGATCTGTTCATGATTTGTTTCAGATCTGTTCTTGTTCATCGGTTTGTAATTTCAGATTTGTATCAGTCTAAGGTTTCAGTTCATAGTTTGTAACTTTGTTCATTCGTTCATCATTGAATACATTAAATAAGGTTACTAAAATTATTTGTATCAGTCTAAGGTTTCAGTTCATAGTTTGTAACTTTGTTCATTCGTTCATCATTGAATACATTAAATAAGGTTACTAAAATTCTTTGTATCAGTCTAAGGTTTCAGTTCATAGTTTGTAACTTTGTTCATTCGTTCATCATTGAATACATTAAATAAGGTTAATAAAATTCCATGTCCGACTTGTTCATTATGTTCATTATGTATATTGTAGATTTTGTTCATTAGTAAATCTGTAAATTTTGCAAATTGAACACATTATTATTATGCTGAACAGATTAAATATGGTAAAAAAATATTAGTTATTTTTAGGCGTTCATCAATGAACACATACGAATTGCGAAAAAAATTACAAATTACAAAATTCGGATCCTAAAAAATATGATTGAGGTTAAAAATGAATTAATTTAATTAATGAAACTAGATTTAATAAAAAGATTTTAGTGTTAAAAAGACTACAAAACCCTTTAAATTTAAAAATATAATTAAGCAAAATGATTGGTTAGAAAGTGGTTCTCGCAGTTCTCGCAATTTTAGTGGTTCTCGCATGAACCTCTCACTCTCTCTCTCTCTCTCTCTCTCTCTCTTTATATATATATATATATATATATATATATATATATATATATATATATATATATATATATATATATGAGTTAATACCTCAAGTATTTATTAAACGTGAATAATAAAAACCCTTACACTTTACAATTAAGACACAAATATATTAACATAGACCGTTTAGTTTATTTTCTATATATTCATCACGTAAAAACAAAACATCTTTTAATGCTTTATTTATTGCTTCATATATTTTTAATTTGTTAATTTTTATGTAAACTAGACTTTTGTTTTTATACTTTATTTTTTATTTTTTATTTATGACTTGACCCCTTACAAAATTAATATAATCAACATTATTATTTTATTATTTTATTATTTTATACTTTTTATTAACAACTAAATGTGAAATAATAAATTTTCTTTCTAAATTGGTCAACTTTAAATATGAAAAACATAGCACTTCATTGATAACTTTTATCCACTCACCATTGTCTAAAAGTGATATATGTTTTTTTAACTTTTAGTTGGGCGTTGTTAGAAAACATGAATGATATAACTTGTTTAATATGTTTCTAATTATAATGTAAGAAAGTAAAGAGGCACTCAAACATTGATAAAGGAAAAAAAGAATAAGAAACGAATATATTACATGTTATAAATAGTAATTTACATAATTCTCATAAATTGTGTTTTCTTTTCTAAGTAATTATTTAAATTAAGGGTGGGCAAAACCGAGAAAATCAAAACGAAAATGAAAAAATAAAAAAAATTACACCGATCTACATTGGTTGTGCAGTTTGTAGGGTTTCACTACGCACCATGCGACTGATCAACCACTTGGGTCGACCTCCTAGTGTACTTGGTTCGAACCATGACTGACCAAGAACATGAACTTGTTCTTGACCGGTTAAAACCAACTAGCTGATTTAATCCCTAAATGCGGAACTGGGATTAAACCTAATCCTTAAACCCTAAAAGATTGGGATGTTGGAGTTCTAGATTAGGTGAACAAGAAATAAACCTTGTACGAAGAACTCGAACACACACATTGCTTGTGTGGTTCGTTCGACCATCAACCAAAGAACCCTAGGGTTCTTTGGCCGAATTCGTCCAAGAGGGGAGAAGGGAGAAAAGTGTTTCCCAAAACATACCTTGTTGATTGCTTAAGATAGATCCACTGATGATGAACAAGTCGAGCGATCTTCTAGTTGATCTAAGCAATGAACTTGGATCTTCAAGACTTGAAGAACACGAAGAACACAAAGGCTTGTGTTGGTGTGTGTTTTCGGCCGAAGCCAAGGGGAAAGAGGAGGACGTATTTCGTGAGGTGTTAGGAACAAATAAGGGTTACCCTAAGCCTCTTATTTATATACAAATAAGTTACGCTTAGAACCCTTCTAGTTTAATTAATATTGGATCTTTAATTAAACTTCCTTTTAACACTTCCATCCCTTATAGTTTAACTAGTTTATTATTGTTGCACTTAACTATTAAATGTCTAATATTAATACACTAATAATTCGGTACCCATATACACGAATTATATACTTGTATTTATACTTTTAATAATTAATTATATAATAGCCTTTATATAATTTATACAACAATATTATCCAATTACTATATGATTTAATAGCTTTAAATCATATCATGGATAACCTTTAATTAACACATTGTATATTTACTCAACTAGTAAATGTACAACTACTTGTATTAATTAGTTAGTTAAACTAATCTAGTAATAAGTTAAACTTAACTTAATACTTAACTGATTCATAATGACTATTATGAATCACTCCTCTTCGTAGTATCATTGCTTATCTTGCTCGTATTACATGCACTCACCGGTGTGACCCTTAAGTGTTTCGTAGGCATGGATGTATCATCATAGGTTGACTAACTGTTCACATAATTCCTTCACAGTTTGCTTTAAATGTTGTACATAGTGGTGTATGAAATAATTTCTATGGTGTCGAAATCACTTTCCTTCTGTAATAGAGCCCTTACGTTAAATTCGTTTTTGTTTCAGGACGTTGCTCCGAACCCCGCAAGGGCGTCCCCCTCGACCCTGCCTGTCAGAGGGCAGAGTCTCCGCCCCTTAACCCCCCACTTTTTTGTATCTGCAAAGAATGATACTGTTGGTGAAAGTTTCTAATTTTGCATGTGATTAGTTGTATATGGTGAAAACTGATTATGTACAAATCATCACCTTTACTTAATTGTTGCTAATGTAACTATCATCGTTAACATTGTAATTTATATTATTAAGATTATAGCCATTTTTATGGTCACTAACTCACTATGGTTGTTACTACAACTAATATTAATATAGTTTAACAAAGAATATAAGTTTATAATAAATTTTTCACGATATTATTGATGCTGCAATCTGAATTCATTATGGGACAATGCCGAATAGCGTGGAATGATGTATCGCATTATAACAAACCAATCTAATTACGGTTGAGTGTCGTGGTGAAACGCTTATGCTCGGAAATGTCAAGCGACAGGTAATTTAGTAGGTATTGGTAGTTTTTGTATGTGTATTTTTTGTATGTGTATTTTATGTGTAAACTATTAAGTGAAGGGGTATCGTTGACATGTGTACGTGTGTCAGTTGAAGTGTTAACTAATTTAATAAAAATTAAAGTGTTGATTGGAATGACACGGTTGACAGTTGTCTAAGTATATTAGACCAAAAACTAAACAATTACAAGTTTGCCATACAAAATTAGAACCTACAAACTCAAATGGTTAATGTTGTAACTTAAAGAGTAAATTACATGAATAGTTCATATGGTTTGCCTATAATTTTGGATTTAGTCCCTAACTTCCAGTATTTACACTGATGGTCACTAACTTCAGGACTTTGCATTGGTTTTGGTCCCTAAGCGTAACATACGTTTATTTCCTTCGTTAAATCTGGTCATGTACGATTCACATGAGGATAATTTAGTCATTTTACATACAAACCCCTCTTCCAAAATTTCAGACATCAAAATTGTGGTGTAGAAGATGTAAATCCTTCAACTGATGAATCTTAACATAGGAATTTTGGATTTGACCATAGGAAAAAAGTTCAACAGGGTAATTTAGACATGAGGGTTCACATGATTTAATCATCACCGGAAACCCGCAACACGATCTAAATCCTTCAACCGAAGAAAGTTCACATGATTTAAACATAGGAAGAAGTTCAATCGGAAACCTGCAACATCATCTGTTGGAACAAAATCACAGTTCAACTTGATACTGATGCTGCAGTTAGTACTGATCATACTTAGTACTGATGGGGCAGAAACATATTACTGATGAAGTTGATACTGGTGAAGACTATAACTTAGTTACTACTGATCAAAGCTTATTGAAGATACTACTGATCAATAGTAGTTACTACTGACGATGTATCTGGACTTACTACTGGTCACCAAAGTTACTACTGACGTTACTTATTTACTACTGGTGATTGCAGAATACTACTGATGAGCGTATATGGAACATATCGAGTCCGAGATCTTCGTAGAGATAGTCATAGCATGTAAATCAATGTATATCTATAGAATTCGAATGTAAATCAAGTCCTACAATAACTAGGGTAAATAGTTTAGCTTCAAGGACTATTATAAATAGTTCCTTACGAATTGTAAACGTACGTGTGTATTGTTAACTCGATAATATACATTGAAGCTTTTTGTGAAACTGTGTTCTTAATATTTTCGTTTATTATTTACAGTTCATTGTTCTTAATATATTGATATAGTGTTGATCCGCTGCAACTTCTATTATCAATTAGATCTAAGGTGTTTATTAACTTCTTCATAGTTAATCGATCCTGACAAGTGGTATCAGAGCATATTGGTTCTAGATCTACTATTTGTTAAGAACAGCAAAAAGTTTTAATCTTTAAAACACACACATTATTAATCATGACTGATAATAATGAAAGCACTCAGGCCAACAAAATCCCTATACTCACTCCCAACAACTTTGAGATGTGGAAGAATCGTATTAAGCAATACATGCTTATCACTGATTACTCCATGTGGGAAGTTGTCCTTGAAGGAAACAAAACTGGTCCTGGACAAGCAAGCAGCTCTGCAACTGAGGCAGACAAACTTAAATGTGAGAAGGAGAAGAAAGATAAAGGAATCGAACTTAAAGCTCTAAGCACTCTCCTACTGGCCATTCCTAACGACTATCAACATCTCTTCGTTGAATATGATGATGCAAAGGTGCTATGGGAAGCACTGGAGAAGAGATTCGTTGGGACCAAGAGCACCAAGAGGAACATGAAGTCTGTTCTCTAACAAGACTTTGAAAACTTCAAAGGAAAGCCCAATGAAACACTCACTCAAGTGTTTGACAGATTCAACAAGCTAATTGGTGAACTTAACCAGGTTGGGGTTAAGATGGATCAAGAAGATGTCAACATTAAGTTCCTAAGATCTCTTAGTGAAGAATGGGCCATGTACACAGTGGTATATAGACAGAGAGATGCACTAGAAGAAAAGGAGTTGGATGAACTCTACAATGATCTCAGAGTATTTGAAACTGAGGTAAATCAAAAGAACCCTTCTATTTCCTCTAATAATGCCGCATTTGTCTCTAGTACAGGTCTAGGTCAAGAAACTTCCATAGGAAAGGCTGCAGATTCTGAGGATGCTGCAAGAGAATCCTTTTTCACTAGTCATGTGCATACTGCACTGATTAGTGATGACTTGGAACAATTGAATCCAGATGATCTTGAGGAGATGGATCTTAGATGGCAGATGGCTATGCTGAGCCTAAGGACCAAAAGATTCTTAAAGAGGACTGGTAGGACAAGTCTCAACTATAACAAATGTGACAAAGCTGGATTTGACAAAACTAAAGTCAAATGTTACAATTGTAACGACCTTGGTCACTTTGCAAAAGAATGTCCTCAGCCAGACAAAAGATCAAAATCAACTGCTCTTGTTTCACAACAAGGACAAGGCTATGACTGGAGCTTCCAAGCAGAAGAGCACACTCAAAATCAAGCTCTCATGGCCTTTACTGACAGCAAATCTGAGGTAAAATCTAAACCTTGTACTCCTGAATGTATTAAAATTGTTAAAAATTTAGAAAAAAAAACACTAAATTAACTGAAGATTTAGCAAAAGCAGTAAGAAGAAATCATGAATTTGATGGTGTGATTACTGATCAAGAACATCAGATAAAGGTGTACCAGATGATAGATCAACGGATAAAGGAAGAATTACTTCAAGTTGTAGATGAGAAAGAGTTCTATGAATTAAAAAAATAAAGAATTAACAAGTAAATTAGAAGAATGTCAACTTGAAATTGAACAAAATAAATTGACAATTAAAAAGTTTGAAAGAAGTACTAAAATTCTTGATGAACTAACTAACAATCAAACTACAGAAAAAGTTGTCCATGGGGTGGGATATCATGTTGTACCACCTCCATATAAATTCATTCCTCCACTTAAAAACAGTTCAGAAAGAATCATTAATGAATTAAAAACTGAAAATCAAACTGAATCACATAATGAAACATCTGAATCAAATGACTCTTCTGATGATGATCAATCAATTGAATTTACAATTTCTCAAACTGAATCTCCAAAATCAATTGATACAAGTTTTCACACTGCACAAAGTCCAAATGAATTTCCTAAATATGATGCAGAAAATGTACCAAAAATTTTAACAAGGGGAAATGAAAGAAATAAAAATCAACTCTTAGATCAAAGAATACCTGAAGGTGCTAAAAGTAAGAAATTAAGATGTGTTATATGCAACAAAATGAATCATTTAGCAAAGGATTGTCACTTCAATCCAATTAATTATAAAGAATTCAAAGAATTTAAAACCTTCAAAGAAAAAACAAAAACACAGAAATTAAAAGATACTACTGGTCCTTCAGTAGTAAATCAAAATAAAATTCCAATTACTGAAACACCAAGATTTGGAAGAAGTGCATCTAGATTTGTGCAAAACAGAAGAATTGGAAGCCCAAAGAACAGCAATTACTTCAAGAACAATGGAAAATCAAATCAAAATAAACAATATTTTAAATTTTCCAACACCAGTAAAAACTTTAACAAATTTACTACTGGTGGTAACTCTAATTATAATACTGTATGGTACCAGTACAAAAACACTACTGGTAAAAACCCTAATTACAAAAATACTACTGCTCCTAAACCAACTTTCAAAAATACTACTCGTGTCAACCCTAAAAACACTATTGGTCATTCTAAACATGGTAAGTACCCAAATACTACTGGTCCATCAGTAGTAAAGTATTCAAAAGCTAAACATCATGGGTATAAACCAAGATCAGTAGAAAATTCAAACACCAGTAACATTTTTAAAAGGGCAGTAGTAAAACTAAACAACAGTAGTAAACAGGTATGGGCACCAAAGATGTTTAAAGTTAAATCTCCAAAATCTTACTTCTCAAAGGATGAACCCAAGACATATAAAGCTTGGGTTCCCAAACTTAACTGATCTTTTACTCACTTGTGCAGAGCATTCAGATCCCAGAAGAAGGAAGAACATGGCATATTGATAGTGGATGCTCAAGGCACATGACTGGAAATCTGCAAATTCTTAAAGATTTCAAGTTATTTGATGGAGGATATGTGGCCTTTGGTGAAAACCCAAAGGGAGGTAAGATTACAGGTAAAGGTACTGTTACTAATGGCAAAATTACCTTTGATGATGTATTTTATGTAGCTGAACTAAAATACAATCTAGTCAGTGTGTCTCAAGTTTGTGATAAAAAGAACAAAATTCTTTTCACAGACATTGAGTGCATCATTCTTTCTCCTGACTTTATTTTAGATGAAAAATATGTTGTTTTAAGAATTCCAAGGAGAAACAATGTGTATTGCCTGGATATAGGGGGAGAACTCATTTCTTCAAATGAGGTCAACTGTTTTATATCCAAGGCAAACACCACTGAATCAGAACTATGGCATAGAAGGATGTGTCACATAAATTTCAAAAACATGAACAATCTAGTAAAAAGAAATTTGGTCATTGGACTACCTAAAAAACAATTCATGTGTGATCATCACTGTGTTGCATGCCTAAAAGGTAAACAACACAAGACTTCTCATAAGTCCAAATCTGTGAACTCTATTTCTGTTCCTTTACAACTCTTACATATGGACCTTTTTGGACCTACAAATGTAATGAGTATTGGAAAGAAACAATATTGCCTTGTTATTACTGATGACTTTTCCAGATATACATGGGTTTTCTTTCTCAGGACAAAGGATGAAACAAGTGAACTCATCAAGAACTTAATTGTTAAACTGGAGAACACATCTGATCAAAAAGTTAAAGCCATAAGATGTGATAATGGCACAAAATTTAAAAATGCTAACTTAATTAACTTTTCTGATCTTAAAGGTATTGACAGGCAATACAGCTCACCTAGAACTCCACAATAAAATGGTGTAGCTGAAAGAAGAAATAGAACCATCATTGAAGCTGCAAGATCAATGTTAGCAGATTCAAAATTACCAATTACCTTTTGGGCTGAAGCTGTTAATACTGCCTGTTATGTTCAGAACAGAGTATTAATAGTGAAGCCACATTTTAAAACACCATATGAACTCTTTAATAAAAGAAAACCCTCTATAAGTTTTTTAAAATCATTTGGTTGTCCTTGTACTATTCTGATTACAAGAGAACAAATTGGTAAGTTTAACTGCAAAGCTGATGATGGAATCTTTGTGGGATACTCTACTCAAAGCAAATCATACAGAGTATTCAACAAAAGACTAAGGATAATTGAAGAAAGCATTAATGTATCATTTAATGAAAATGTTTCTAATGAACAAGAAAATGGTCCAGATTGGCTATTTAACATAGACAATCTAACCAAATCCTTTAATTCTAACATGGATTTCAATACAGGTAATTCAAACTGTCACTCTCAAAAGGAAGGAACATCATCTGTTAATACTGGTCAAGAGGAGATGAGATACATAGTAGTTAATACTGCTCCAATAGTTAACACTGAGGACAGTAATAACTCAAATTCTGGAACCAGTAGTAACTCTGAGAATGAGGACAGTAGTAATTCAAATACTACTGATATCAGTAATAGTACTCAAAATACTACTGGTCCTAACAATAGCCTAGATTCTCAAGATACTACTGATACCAGTAACAACAAGAATACTACTGATCTCAATGAAGACAATAGCAGTAGTAACTCTGACCAAGATGATGATGAACCAAACATCAATGACAATGAAGGATCACTAGAGGAACAACTGCCTGAGACAAATGAGTCCAATCTTGAAAATCAACTAGTAGTTGATAAAGCTACAACCACAAAGACTCAGAAGAACCATCCATTAGACCTTGTTCTAAGTGATGTTAACTCACCACTGCAAACAAGAAGCAAATTAAATAAAAGCTTAACTGCAAACATGTGTAACATAAGTTTAATTGCTAATGAATGTATGTTTGAATGCTTTTTGTCTCAGGATGAACCAAAGAAGATCCAACAAGCAATGAAGGACTCAAACTGGATTGAGGCAATGCAAGAAGAACTCCTTCAATTCAAGTTACAAGCTGTTTGGACACTTGTACCTCTACCCAAAGGAAAAAGAGCCATTGGAACAAGATGGATCTTTAGAAATAAGAAGGATGAAAGAGGTATAGTGATCAAGAACAAAGCCAGACTTGTAGCCCAAGGATACACTCAAGAAGAAGGAATAGACTATGATGAAGTATATGCTCCTGTTGCTAGAATTGAAGCTATAAGAATATTTCTAGCATATGCTTCATTCAAAAAGTTCAAAGTCTATCAAATGGATGTGAAGAGTGCATTCCTATATGGGAAGATTGAAGAAGAGGTCTATGTCTGCCAACCTCCAGGCTTTGAAGATCCAAAACATGGTGATTATGTGTTCAAACTGGATAAAGCTCTATATGGCCTACATCAGGCACCAAGAGCATGGTATGATACATTATCATCATATCTATTGGAGAATAACTTTAAAAGAGGAGCCATTGACAAAACTTTGTTTACAAAGAAAGTCAAAGATGATATGCTACTGGTACAAATCTATGTAGATGATATCATCTTTGGTTCAACAAATGATTTATTATGCAAAGAATTTGAAGAACTGATGCAGATTAAATTCAAGATGAGCTCTATGGGTCCAATGAACTTCTTCCTTGGACTCCAAGTCAGTCAAAGAACAGATGGTATTTTGATAAACCAATCAAAATATGTTAAAGACATATTGGAGAAATTTGATTTGAAAGACTGCAAAAGTGCAAGTACACCAATGGAAACACACAAACACCTACATCCTGATGTTGAGGGGGAGGATGTAGATGAAAATTTATATAGATCAATGATAGGTTCTTTGATGTACTTAACTGCATCAAGACCTGACATTATGTATAGTGTTTGTGTGTGTGCAAGATATCAAGCAAGACCTAAAGAATTACACTTGCAAGCTGTTAAAAGAATATTCAGATACTTGAAAGGCAAACCATCACTAGGTCTATGGTATCCACATGATTCACCCTTTGAACTCATAGCCTTCACAGATAGTGACTATGGAGGTGAATGTCAAGATAGAAAGTCCACTACTGGTGGATGTCAATTCTTTGGATCAAGACTGGTGTCATGGCAATGTAAGAAGCAAACAAATGTATCAACATCAACTGCTGAAGCAGAATATGTAGCTGCATCTGCTTGTTGTGCTCAAGTACTATGGATTCAAAACCAGCTTCTAGACTTTGGTATCTCTATCCTTAAAACTCCTATTTTTATTGATAATCAAAGTGCTATTAGTATTGTGAATAATCCGGTAAAACACTCTAAAACTAAACACATTGAAATAAGATTTCATTTTATAAGAGATTGCAATGAAAAGAAATTAATCAAAGTAGTTAAAATCCATACTGATGATCAATTAGCAGATCTTTTTACAAAAGCATTTGATGTAGGAAGATTCAACTTCTTGGTTAGCAGTATTGGAATGATTTTGATAAATTAAAATCTCACTTAAAGTCATGTGTAAAGTTTTTGTTGTAAAAAGTTATTTATTTGTTTAAGTGTTTTACTACTGGTAGATCTGTATTACTGATTGTAGGCATGTGCACAAAATACTACTGGTAGTTTATTACTACTGGTGTGTATTAGGTTTACATAAATACTACTGGTAAGTCAGTACTACTGGTATTCACATATACTACTGGTCTTGTGTGTTAGTGGCTACTACTGATGCCTTTAGTTACTACTGATGTCAAAATCCTTAGGCACTACTGATGTTAGTAGATACTACTGACGTTTTATTACTGGTATTTCATTTACTACTGGTCTTTCAGAATCAAAATTACCAAACTAACCCCCGTGAAAATAACCGTTATGTTATGATTCGAAGGGCATTTTAGTCTTTTTGCAGGTCAAATCGAAAGATATAAAAGGCGGCAGTCGATTAGTTTAGCATTATCTTTACTTAGATTTAACTAAATCCTCTCGATAAACCCTAGCTTTCGATCGAAAACCCTTCATCAGTAACAAAATTCTCTAAAGTTTCTCTCAAATCAACAACAATGGCAACTCTACAATCTCTCAATGTTCAAACCGATCTCAAATATTCAGAGTTCCATAATATGTGTGCGTTTTTACGCAATCCAGATGATACAAAAGACTTTCGACCAATCGTAGAATTCTTGAAGAACTCATATATCAAGTTTGCTCTAACTGTAAAACCGAAAGCCTATCAACAACACTTGGTCGATTTCTGGACCAATGCTGAAAGAACAGAAGGTGCAACTGTACCTATGATAAAATCATCTGTGGATGGAAAAACAATAACAATCACTGAGCAATCAATTAGACACCATCTACAACTACATGATGATCCAGGTATGTTTACACTTCCTAAGGAATTCATTGCTGAAATTTTAAACAAAATGGGTTATGAGGGAAGACTCAACATAGTAACTTTTCAAAAGGGTCTTCTCTCCCCACAATGGAAATTTTTAGTACATACTATTCAGCATTGTATTTCTCCAAAACGAAGTACTTGGAATGAGTTTAATAAGGCAATAGCCTCTGCTGTTGTTTGTTTATGCACAGACCAAGTATTTAATTTTTTTACATGATTTTTGAAGGTATGTTGGGAAATCTTAGTTCTTCAAAATTTTTAATGTATCCCAGATTTCTCCAACATATCATAAACATTGAATTGCAAAACTTGTCAACTCCCAAAAACATTTTTATCATTCCAGAGTTGAACAAGAAAGTTTTCTCTAATATGAGAAAACAATTTAAATTTTCGGGCAAGGAAACCCCTCTGTTTCCTAATATGATCAAAGATCAAACACTTATTGGAGAGGGTTCAATAATAGATACAACCCAAATTGAACCTCAACCCACTCCATCACCCCCAAATACAGCCCAAACACCACCCCAAATAGCCACTCAATCACCCTCACATATAGAAGTCCTGAATGTGTCCCAGGAACTTGAAATAAATCTGCAGAGTGCTACTCTTCACTCTGTGGAAGACCTACCAAACAAAACCCAAAATATTTCCACTATTTATAAAAGAAAGAAATCTTCTTTAAAGGACACCAGGGGACAAATCGAGTCACACCCCAGACTCAAAGAGTTGTCCTCCAAGGAGGAGAGAGGACATGAGGCGAGGGCTTTCACTACTGATGCCCCAAAGGTGGGTGCACAGGACAGTGAAAACATCACTAAGACCCAGACCTCGGCAACTTTAAGTGATGACTCATTTGAGGAATTACTTAAAGGACCCCGGTGCCAAGAAACCACAAGGGGGGGCATCTCTGCTTCTTCTAGGAAGAAGAGGATGTCTAAAAGACCCAATGAATCACCAAGAAGTGATGAGGGCAGATCTGTGGAATTGATGGATAGGATGGAAAACCTTAAAGCCAATGTACCTATTAGTGATCCCGATGATCTTGCTAGATGGAGTGAGGGCAGTATTAAAACCAAACAATTGACGGATAAAGTGGATTCTCTTGAATCTACTCTACAAGATTGCCTTAAGTATCTCACAAATCAGGGAAAAACCATTGCAGTGATGAAAAGACATGTCAATACCATCAACAAGAGAATGAGGTTATATGAACACAGGCTTCATCAACAAACAAAAATTATCAGAAGATTGAAAAAGAAGGTTGATGATAGTGAGGCTCCTCCAGTTGAGCTCACTAAGGGGGAGAAGGACAATATTCAAACAATGATTGATGAATCAATTGCAGCAGCAGCATCCTCTCTCCTAAATCTAAAAGAAACAACTGTTGATGAAGGCCCAGAAAAGATGGTTGTTGATGATGAACCTACTACTGCTCCCATGGAAGAACAAACTGAAAAGGAAACATCAGTAGTAACTCCTACTACTGATATAATAGCAGTAGTAAGTCAGGAAGAGGAAATAAAAGCAACAAATACTACTGATGCCCTATCAGTAGTAACTCCTGAAGTCACACCAGTAATAACCACTTTGGTTACTACTGAAGAGAAAGAACTGCAACTTCCTGAGCTAATTGAAAGAGAAAAACATGTCATCATCTCCAAACCACCAACACCTGATCAACCACTTATCATACCTGACATTGATGATAATGTGAATTGGTTTGAGGTAGATGAATGTACACTTCCTCCACATCCCAAGATACTACCAGAAGACCAACTTAAACTGTTTTATCCAAAACTACTACTTCCTGGTATCCCTGATATGAAATACATTCCACCTCCACCATCTGCTTGCATTGGAAAAGGAAAAGAAGACCAACTTAAACTGTTTTATCCAAAACTACTACTTCCTGGTATCCCTGATATGAAATACATTCCACCTCCACCATCTGCTTGCATTGGAAAAGGAAAAGAAGTCTATGATGATGATTATCCCAATAGAGCATTAGGTCATCACATGGTAAACAAGATTAATCATGTCAGAGCATAAAAGCAATCTAGATGGAGAATAAAACATAAGAAATTTTTGGAGAAAGTGGAGATGTATCAAGCACTTGAGGAAAATAAAAGGAAGGTTCAAAGTGCAATTCCTGTTCAAATACCTGTTCAAGCAGAGGAAATTCAGATAAAAGCTCAAAAGGCAGAATTCAAAAGGCTCAGAAAAGTTGAAGAAGAACATATACAATGCCTTGAATATTTGGTCTCTGAATGCAAGAAAACTAAAAGTGAATTAACTGATGATGTGTTTGAACAGAAGGCCAATATGATTGAGTATTTGAAAACAAAAGGGCACAGTGCAAAGTCATTTGGCAGAATGAAGATGATGACTATAATTGAAAAATATTGCACTGCTAAGAAGAAGGATTTGGCTGAGCAAGAAGCAGAAGAAGAAAAGAAATCCAAAGCCTTAATCCCAATCAGTCCAACATTAATCAAAGCTGGTAGTGTATCAACTACTGGTGATACCTCAACTCCCCAATCAAAGAAAAAAAAATTGTTGATCAAGAACAAAGCTCTAAAAAGAAATTAAAAACACAAATTGTACCTGTTCTTGAAATGCATGTTGCTCCCTTGCAGAACAATCCAATCATCAATTGGAGGGTTATGCAGAATAATGTGATAGAGATCATAAGGGAAGATAAAATTGTGCAGAGATTTACTGGATGGCTACCTTTAATCATGTCCTGTTCAAGAAGTGATGTCATCAAACTACTGATCATTGGAAAACCAAGGATGTCAAAGAAATCATGGAAAGATTCTGGTGCTGGATACTTAACAAAGATGATTGATGCTGCTTTCTATCCAGACAACTATCCAGAACAGTTTACAGATTCAGGAAATGTCTATCATTGGAATGTGATTCCAACTGCACAAATGTACTTCTTTGAAAAATCTGGCAAAGTCTGTGAGCTGTATTTATATGAAAAAGAATATCCTCATTCTGAGAAGACTATGTATCAGATATTCACAAATACAATGATGAAGCCATATGATGCTGTTATGTTCCAAAATAAATTGAATTATTTCACAAAGAGAAACAGCAAATACATCATTGAGCAAAGAAGACAACAGAATCAAAGAACCCTTGAGAAAAGAAGAAGGGAACAAGAAGAACAAAAGAAACTTAGTTGATTGAAAGATAATCAATAAGTTTAGGGGGAGATTGTTGGAACAAAATCACAGTTCAACTTGATACTGATGCTGCAGTTAGTACTGATCATACTTAGTACTGATGGGGCAGAAACATATTACTGATGAAGTTGATACTGGTGAAGACTATAACTTAGTTACTACTGATCAAGGCTTATTGAAGATACTACTGATCAATAGTAGTTACTACTGACGATGTATCTGGACTTACTACTGGTCACCAAAGTTACTACTGACGTTACTTATTTACTACTGGTGATTGCAGAATACTACTGATGAGCGTATATGGAACATATCGAGTCCGAGATCTTCGTAGAGATAGTCATAGCATGTAAATCAATGTATATCTATAGAATTCGAATGTAAATCAAGTCCTAGAATAACTAGGGTAAATAGTTTAGCTTCAAGGACTATTATAAATAGTTCCTTACGAATTGTAAACGTACGTGTGTATTGTTAACTCGATAATATACATTGAAGCTTTTTGTGAAACTGTGTTCTTAATATTTTCGTTTATTATTTACAGTTCATTGTTCTTAATATATTGATATAGTGTTGATCCGCTGCAACTTCTATTATCAATTAGATCTAAGGTGTTTATTAACTTCTTCATAGTTAATCGATCCTGACATCATCGGAAACCTGCACCACCCGTCATCGCCGCATACATCACCGGGAACCTGCGATTTTGCACTTATTGATCCCAACGTAGGCGCAAGTGAGATCCAAATTGGCCAGATCTGAATCGCAAATTAGCTACATCGGTGGCGAGGTGCTGGAGCAGGAACACCGGTGGTCAACACAGTCTCTGGAGCGAGAGGAGATGAGCGGGAGTAGAAGAGTAGGAGGAGTTGTTGCACGGATCTTTGCCGGAGCTACCATATGCTGAATAATATGTAGAAAACTATAGAGTAAATCGTTCTTAAATAAGAACACAGAATCTCAAAAATGGCTTTTGATCGCAAATAAAAAAAAACTAAGAAATAAAATCAGTGAAGGAAGCTCACTACATTACAATGAAAGAGACGAAGTCAAAAACCCAGATGAAAAGAGATGGATATTAGGAAGAAAGAAAGTTAAAGTAATTTGGAGTTTTTTTTTGTGAAGGTCGGATTTGGTAGGAGAGAGGACTAAACATGAAATGACAAATATACCCTTAAGTGGAGGGCATGTGCACCTATTTAACGGAGAAAATTAACATCTGTTACACTTAGGGACCAAAACCAATACGAAATCTTAAAGTTAGTGACCATCAGTGTAATTTCTAGAAATCAGGGACCAAATTTAAAACTATAGGCAAACCACATGGACTATTCATGTAATTTACTCTAACTTAAATCATAATACAAGTATCATTTATGTATGTAAACAAAACCACTTTGAACTTTGAAGTTTGAACTTTTCTTGTCAAACAGAAACAAAAATAATCAGATTATAAAATAACCGCTGGACCCCACCACACCCCACCAACCAACCCCGATAAAGAAAGAAAATTTGAAAACCGAAAGGGGATTGGAACTTGGAAGTCCAATGTTCGCTGAATCGAAAGAAGAACCCTGTTAATTAAAAGCTTCAAATTTAGCTTTTTTGCTTTACGTTACTAAAGATTATTAACTCCTTCTAAAGAAACAGCTTGATTTTGTTGCTTTCTTTAGAAGGAATCGCTAATAGGCTTTTCAATTTCTTGGTGAAATTATGTTATGGATTTATTGTTTTTCTGCTATTTTATCGTTAAATAGTGCAACTTACTAGCTGCCGTCTTGATCGTTTATGAGCTGGAGCTTGAATTAGACAACAATTTTTCAGGGTTTTTGAAGTATGGATTTTCGCTCTTTCTTTTGTTGCACAAAGAGGTCCGATCGGTATGTAATATGTCTTGTTTTTTCACTGTTTAATTGATTATTTAAAACCCTAATTGAAACTGGATAGTTTTAACTAGGGTTTAATGTTTGATTTTGATGCTATATTAATTGATTTTGACTTGAGGTTTAACGGAGGACAAACGGCAAACGAAAAGAGTAACTGATTTTTTCAAAAAAAAATAAATCAGCTTGAAGTATTAAACTTTCTGCTTATTATTACAAATGTCAAATGAAGGTATTTTGAAGTTTTTTCACCATTTCGGTTATATATTATTGATCGACAAAGAGGTCCTAGTTTAGGTTATGAAAAACTTCAATATGTTAAAGTGGTTAAATAAATGATTCAATTTGGTGTTTGGTTGTCTGAAAAATTATTGCTACATTTAACAGGAAAAACAAAATTAAGAAAGAATCAACATGGAGGATATTCTCATTGAAGGAATTGCATGCTGCTACAAATAATTTTAATTATGATAATAAGCTTGGTGAAGGTGGCTTTGGAAGTGTTTATTGGGGTCAGCTATGGGATGGATCACAAGTAATTAATTTTTTTCCCGAATGGTTTATATAGCTAATTTATTAAATAAATATGTCACTAAAAGTTTTAATACGAAATTAATAATCTAATTATATACAATAAATCAAGGGTTTTGATAATGACAGCCCTTAGGGCTGTCATAAGACATGCATTAGTAACTTGTATATTGGTCTATAAACGATTCCTAAATATCATGAACTACTTCATTGTACAACTTTTTATGCCCTTATTGACAGCCCTTTGGGCTGTCATTATCAAAACCCATAAATCAATTTAGGTGGTTGTAAATATGGTTTGTGCAACCTTTGACACTCTTCCTTTTTAGTTAAACCTTTGTAGTTTTACTAATTCGACCCTTTATCAATATAGAAATGCCCAAATTGACCCATTTTCACATAAATTAACCCCAAGCTGACAGTGGTGTGGGTGTGTGTGTGTAGATTGCAGTAAAACGGTTAAAAGTTTGGAGCAATAAAGCAGAAATGGAATTTGCAGTTGAGGTTGAGATTCTTGCACGAGTTCGACACGAAAATCTGCTGAGTTTACGTGGTTATTGTGCCGAAGGACAAGAACGATTAATTGTGTATGATTATATGCCTAATCTCAGTTTACTCTCTCATCTTCATGGTCAACACTCTACTGAAAGTCTTCTGGATTGGTCAAAAAGGTTGACTATTGCAATCGGATCTGCACAAGGAATTGTGTAAGTTATCTAAGAACCCATTTATAACTAAAACGGGTCTAATTTTTTTATTTTTTTTTTCAGTTATCTTCACCATCACGCAACACCACACATAATCCATAGAGACATCAAAGCAAGCAACGTGTTACTAGACTCTGATTTCAAAGCCCAAGTAGCCGATTTCGGGTTTGCAAAACTAATACCCGATGGGGCGACCCACGTAACCACACGGGTCAAAGGGACCCTTGGGTACCTAGCCCCCGAATACGCCATGTTAGGTAAGGCATCAGAGAGCTGTGATGTTTTCAGTTTCGGGATTCTGTTACTCGAACTTGCGAGTGGTAAAAAACCGATTGAGAAAGTAAATGCAACAACAAGAAGATCGATAACAGAATGGGCCCTACCGTTGGTTTGTGAGAAAAAGTTTGGTGAAATTGCGGACCCGAAGATGAACGGGAAGTATGTAGAAGAAGAGTTGAAACGGGTTGTTGTTGTTGGGCTTGTATGTGCACATAATCAGCCCGATAAAAGACCCACAATGGTTGAGGTGGTTGAGTTGCTAAAGGGAGATTTGAAGGAGAAATTTGATGCAATGGAAAACAATGAGATGTTTAAAACGGGCCGGGCTGCTGACTGTGATGATCGGGTATTGGTTGTGGATGATAGTTCGGATTCCGTTTCTGAAGAGAAGGCAAAAATACAGGAAATCCAGAAGGCAGTATAGAATTGTAAAAAAGCTTGTTATTTATTTATATTTTTATATTTTTAAATTTTTGCAGGATATGTTGGCTGATTATGCTATCTATTGAGGTTGTGGTGTGTATGGTGTTGCAAATTTGTGTGATATTGTGTAGTGTTTGTAACCTTGGAGACTTCCTTATGTTGTAAGAAACACAATTTCACATGTTATGTGGAATTTAATGTATATTGATTTTAAATTATAACTTTATTTAGATAATAATACAAATAAGTCATTAAAAATTATACAAAAATAAAACATGGAAAAACGATTCCACAAATAACATATGATTAAGAATCTTCAAAGTTGTATAACACATTCATAAAATAAAATAAAAAGGAAGTGGTTTGACACACAAACACTAAACTTACATTGTACAAATTTACAATGCATTAATTTGTTGTGTATGATTAAAAATTCTTGTTTACAAATCAATTTCCTAAGAAAATCATACGCGAACGGACTTAAACCCAACCTTTTTAAAGAAATGTGATGAAGTTGTTACTGGGGTTTTGAGCTTTTGTTCGGACCCAGATTTCTGGCTTGCAACAAGGCTAATATTAGTCTAAGTCACTAGGCCATGTACCAAGCTTTGCCGAATCGGTTATTTTGAACTTTTCTTAGACCAAACCTAGAACAATTCTTTGGCCCAAGCCTGTTAATATTGCTAAAGATAGACCACTAAACAATAGTGAATTGTGAACATGACTTTAAGCTAGTGAGTTTGACACAATTTTTAGGGGAAAACAAAAAGATGATTCTATCAATACCATACCAAAATATGTAGATTGCAAAAACACTTGTTGGGCTAGGATTAGAGGGTTGAGACAGGTCAAGGCAATAGTGCAACATGATTAAGATACGTAATGACAACACGATAACATGATGGAATGTTAGACACTACATATGGGCAGGGGCAGCGCGAACGCAAGCCCCCACTGACACAAATTATGACGTAAGTTCGACCACTTGGGTCGACTTTAAACTGGCATCTCTCCGCTATGTGCAATGGAGAATACCAATCTAGGCCATAGACCTTCTTGATCGCCCAAACACCCCGTCCAGGTAAGTGTCTTTTCATTTATCATCTCTCAATTTTTATATCACCAACTTCCCTTCACTTCATTCTTCTTTCCCCGATGTGGGATCAAATTCATTTTTTAAACAGAACAAAAACTATACTTATGCATCTTTCTTTTAGTAAACTGCATGTAATCATGGATTTAGTGAAGCTTTCTACTAATATGCCAAGGTTATTTGCAGATTTATGCTGCTAATGCATGAGCGATTAACAGATATTGAGCAAAACCCTTCTGGTCAACCAAAAAAGTTACTAAAAATGATAAATATACCAAGTGAAAGTAGCTGTTTAATTAAGTTTGTCATGTTAACAAAAATTACCACTGGCACCTCAACTTCAAGGGACAAAAGACAGAAACGGACTTGATTTAATGTGTGATTTAACCATTAAAGTCTACGTTAACCCAAAAAATTAGAAGCTTGTTGTAGTTCGGATACTTTCAAGATTTAACTCAAAATTGGAGGGGTGAGCCAGGCCAAGGCAGTAGTGCAACGCCAAGACGACTCGCAAAGATCCCAATAGCAAGCTATTGTGATGGATCTTTCCCCATAAAAAATAAGATTAATATCGAGTGAGCCGATGACTCACATATCAGATATTGATATTAAACTAATAAGAACAGATACTACACTTGATCTTAGCCAAAAGACCGAGAAAGGTATGCTTTAAACATTCTTGGTCATTGGATTTTATAACATCCTCCTCTTAACTAGTTTCTTTTGTCAGCCAATGTGGGATACATTTGAAGAAACCATTGAAGATCACCTCAAAATAAAGCAACGACCTATGACCCTGCCTGGATACATTAACATATCCCCGCAAGACATATTAACGTTTTGCTTAACTCATTTTTAAATTGAATATAGAAAAACGAAGGCATCATATGTATATGATTAAACAGGGGGGCTTTGGGATTGCTTATTGAAAATAGATTATGCGTTTTGAAAACGGATAATCAGATAATCAGCGGTTACAAAACGTGATTCTGAAAAATAGTGTTTGGATCTGATTATGTTGTTTGAAATTGCAATAATCAGTTTTTAAAGTGTTTGACAAATCTGATTATTTGTTTAGCTAATATGTAAAATGACTAAACTAGACATTCTTTTATTTATTGAATTACTTAATTTTGACACATAAAATAAGGTTTTATAAAAGTGAACAGCATTTTATGTTAGTAGCAAATGCTAGAATTGTGTGGACTCAAGGGTAATCCACTCAAACTTATCTATATACTACAGTATACTATCAGCAAATAAATTTCCTCACAATTGATCCAAGCAACCCCTGCTGAGTGTACATTAAGCTTTGAAACAATCCCAAGGTTCATATTTACGTTCTTTATAATTAATTTAGATGTTATTTCTATTATTCCCATGTGTTGGATCCTTATGCTAATATATATGAAATTATGATTACAGTAATATAAACCCAAAATCAACTCTCAGAACCCTAATTTCGAATCATGTATAATTACACGCTTAGAAGTTACGCAAACTATTAATAGAACACAATTATAAAAAGATAAAAGAAATTTAAAGAGAAGATACTTGATGCTTGCATTGAATTGTGAGTAGATACCTGAATGTGTGAAGAAGAAGAAGAAGGGTAGGTTGGGATATTTATATTTGAGGTAAAAATACGTTTCCCAAAAGCAAGTGCTGAGATGCTTTTTTAAAACGACATTTTCATGCTCAGTAAACGCAAATAAGTGATTTTGAGTTTGGTTTTGCCAAACACCAAATTTTGATTTTGTGCGTTTGAAAAACGTGAAAAGCAGATAAGTGGGTCAAAAACGCAAACACAAACACCCTCTAATATGATAGGCAAAAAGAAAAAGAAAAAGAAAAAAAAAGGATTGTGAGAGGAGTAAACAGGCCTGGGGAGTGGGGGCCAATTCGTATCAATAGTAATAAAAGAATAGATGGAGGGGTGCGTCGGACTCGGATCATGTTTGGCGGTACAACTACGCATGCCCATAAGAGCATCTCCAACCATGAATTTTATTCAAGTCATTCTATCTCTATATTTAGTGAGTCCATTAATTTTAAACAAAACTTCAACTCCAATCATAAACTCTATACATCCTTTTAAAACTAGTGGAACCCATAACAAAGGAACTAAATTGGATGGATTTTAGGCTAGCAAACAAAAAATAAAATCAATTAAATAGAAATAAATATCAAATAATTAAATAAAAGTGGTGGGGTCCATTGATAGAGTGAGCATTCTCTCACTTCAAATATAGAGTGAGCAGAGATAGATGTGGGTTGGAGGAGAAAAAACTTCAAATATAAAGATAGAGTGCATGATGGAGGTTGGTTAGAGATGCTCTAAACAGTAAACTTATTGTGAACCCTTTCTACATCCTCATCTTACCATTTATTTCTAATTTAAATCCCTAAATTTCAGATTATAATAGCTTAAGAAAATATGAAATTTGTTAACAATAAAGTTTAAGGACAAGATAAAATGTGGAAAAATGTTCAGACCTAAACAGTCAAAATGGTGAAAATTTGTTTATTCCAACATGAAAAGGGCGTTTTGGCAAATCAGAGATCGGGTATTTGAGTTTTATAAACGTGATATTTGGGGTTCTTTGGCAGTTTTGTATGGAAAAGCGGTTTCAATGCAAGTATGCAACCTTTATTCTAAATTTTCATCAACAATCAAATATAATTAAAAGCTATATGCATAACAAACCAAAATATAAATCTTAGACGAAAAAGGTATATTTCAATATATGACCAACTCCCTCAAGCACACGAGCATATAAACATACATATTTACATGTTATTGCATATTCTCTACATCACCGCACACAAAGACCACACACATTTGTGTACACATTATTATATTCACATGTATTCAATTTAGTATGTTTTTATAGGTATGCACACACATCTCATATACACGCATATACTGATATACTCACATTTGTTTTTTGCCAAAAGGATAGATTACGTATTGTTGTCATTGTCGTTGTCCTTTTTTTTTTTTTAACATATGATTAATTTTTCATTTTTATTTTTTAACTTCCCAAAGCAAGTCGACTTAAACCATACATTTTAGTTTGTAATTGCATAAACATTGCAATTAATAATCGCAATGTAGGAAAATAAATCATTTGTCGCATTAAAATTTTAATAGTCTCACCACGGAGATATATAACTCGTGGATTGTTTGTTTGAGACTATAATAATTTTAACTTCGTGTTCCTCCATCAGATCTTATTTATCCGTTTTTATTATTAGTTTGTTATTTTCAATTTAACAACAGTAAAGTTTATAAATATTAAAACATGTATACAAAACCTTTAACCAATTTGGACCACTTAAGATTTCTAACAAATGAAATAATGTGGAAACAGAAGTTCATAGCTTGCTTATTTTTGGCTTCAGCACAAAATCCAAAACAAGTTGATATAATTTTCATATTTTGACGAGGATTACACATTCAAACTAATGAGTGAATTTGGAATAGACCTACTAAAAAATGATTATTAAAATAATTATTCCTATAAAATATGTATATTCAATAAAAAAAATTAAAAAAAGTGTGGTTATTGGGAGATACAAGGTATCAAATGGGTTCGTGGACCCGACTCGTATGTCATTAATGGGTTGGAAGCCTGAACCTGTAGAACATTTAATTGTGTGTGTTGTGGTGTAGCCAACTCCACTGTACTCTCTTTTTATACAAGTGATAGGACTTGATCAGAGATGGTAAATGCTCTGAGCAGGCGAGATCTTGACCCTACATTGCAATTTGCATGTGGGTCCCAGTTCATCTCAGAAAAGAAAAGTTTACTACTTGATGATATGTTGCCACGTCAGTTGAAGTTTAGTGCAACTCGGGACCACCAGCAATATCCCGGATATCCTACTGCCACCACTATTCTATGCCAGCCGTGAATTTATTTTGACGTATGATTTTATCTAAGCTTTATATACTAATATTGTTTATGGAAGTTTTTAATCATAAATATATTTTTAATAATATATATTTTTCATTTCTTCAAATGATTTGAAATCAAAATACATATAAATCACAGAATTCTATGTCCTAACAATTACCAAAAAGTAAGCGGAGAATGAACAACCCGATTACGCCATTTTCAAATACTCCAAAAGTAATGAAATGAAAAAGGACTTAGAGCCTAAGAGCAAGCAACCACTCTAGGAACCATGTCTTGCACCGATATGAGGGCGATCTCTCACCAACTAGATCATGTAATCCAAACACCAACAACTTTATTGCATTTCAAGAATAGACCATTCTAAGGTTTCCGGAGCATTATTGACTTCATTCTCTAACATTAGAGGACAAATAGGCTAACCTAGTCATTCTAAAGTACATTCATCGCCTTTTTCGATATGTTAAAGCTTACATAAGGGTCAAGTTATTTGTGGAGGGTGAGGGTTATCAATCTCCACCCACAAGTTTGTGGACCACTGGTCCATGTCCAGGACAATGGCTATTATGAGATCAATATTGGCACATTAGCCTCATCTTTATGTATGCCAGTTTAAAAGGAATGAAGAACGATAAATTCCATGAGAAAATGTAATATTGTTTTTGGGGGAGTGAGCTCGTATACGGTTATAAAGTTCAATAAGAATTCTGAAATGTGAAGAGAATGATCACGCGATGTATATAATGACACGTTACATTGAAATGACATATGTTTGATAGTTGTCAAGGATTAACGGAGAAAGACATATTAGATTGAGTTCGAAACGCCAAAAGCACACAGGCTTTAAAGAAAACAATTGAACTAATTATATAATGTTGTAATTGATCATTAATTAACACATGGAAAGGGAAAAAAATTGTATTTTACTCTACAAGTTATTGCTTTAAGAGAACTAGCAAGGTACCCGCGCAATGCGGCGGCCGGTACCCGCGGAATGCGACGGCAGGTACCCGCGCAATGAGGCGGCGGGTACCCTGTGACTATATTTTGCTGCGACAAATTGGTAGCTTGAGTGATGGCAGTGATAGTGGGTGCTGGTAGTGGTCGCAGATGGTAGTAATTTCAACTTTTAAAGGTTACGAAAATAACTATAATTCAAGCAACAAATATTCTAGTAGCCAAGTTGGAAGATATCATATTAATACCGCAGAGGTCGCTTTTTAGATCATATAAAATTATATGTAATGCAAATATCAGATTAAAGAACATAAACACGCAATGCTTATCAGATTAAAGAACCTAAACACGCAACTTTCTTACGACTAAGGGACCTAAACAAGTACACCAATGATATAACTCATCAGTCCAAACATTTCTTTTAAAAATGATTTTTCAATACCAATATCAATAAGATAAACCAACAATTTTTTTTTTAAATAAGCCTACCCATTATAATCTAAACGTTTGTAGCTTTCATGGTTATCCTTCAACAATGTATTTAGGTGTGAAAGGAAAACCAAACTGTATAAATGCTTCATTCATGACGTAGTTTTAACACTTCAAAACCATATTGTAATGAACACAATCCAATTCGATTCACCTAATTTGGTTCCAGATCCACCCAACTGACCATTGTTCTATAATAGTCTATGCCTATGGAGATAATTTCTAGGCTTGTTTTTCTCGCAAAAATAAAGCACAAGGCATTCATTTAGCTACAAGTACGGGAAATATTACATTAACATTCATGGAAAACCAAATTGAAAGTTATATGCGATAGCTTTTCAGAAACAACACCAAGAAGTAGTTGGTTACATATGACGCCAGGTTATGAATCCACAATTCCACTTATCATTTTTAGAAGCTCGGGTTTTTTTGCCCCGACAAGCTTATCGAATTGGTCTCTGTCTCTAAGGAAGAAAAACATTCCAGAGACTTTTATATCCAATTGTGAACTAAAATCATGCTTCAATAAACACAAATAGAAAATAACATTCATTATAAAAATTTTAAGATACAATTATAGTTAATTCTTCAACATCTATAGATATTAACATAAAGAGAAAGATGATATTTCGAGATAACTCAATATAGTCACATAGCATTTAACATGCTAATGACACGCCGTTAATTATGTTGAATTATTAAAAAAAATTCCAAAACTGACTATTTTGTGTTCCTTCTTTGATCCTAAGCATCCAACAAATTCAGCATGATGATCAGACTCATCTCCATGGTTTTGTCTCTGTAAATATAAAATATGGACAACGTATTAAGAAATAATCAAACAATATGAACAACGTATGAACAGCCTATTAAACGAAATAAACTTATCAAATCGAGAAAAAACGAAAAAAAACGCAAAACGGAAATTACGTTATCTGTTCAAAGTTTTCGTTAAAACAAGATTAGGGGAATTGCATACCTGTTAAGAGCAAATCGGGAATTAAAACGGAATTTTGGCAGGGTAATTGGTAGAGAATCCGAATAGTGTCTTTCTCATCTCCTTTTGTATTTATAGGGTTTAGAAACTTCACTTAAGAGCCTAATTTGTTGAATCGAGGTGGGCATTTAAAAGGGCTGTTGCAGAATCGCGATAATTGTTGTGTTTGAGGTGAGGATTTGAAAGCGCTATTGCAGCGTTCGAGGTAGGCAGATGACACGCAAGGGAGACCGACTGTGTAATAATATGGGAGGAGTGAAAGGTCAGTATTTGAAAGGGCATGTAGATGTCTGCTGAAAATCGGAAATGTTTAATAGTAATATGTTTTGAAATCAATTCACAATTAGTTGATAGACCAGGTGGTTGGGTGCGTGTCAATTAAGCAGGAGGTCACAGGTTCGAACCATGGCAGTTAGGTTTTTTTATTGATTTTCTTAAAATCTTAAAATAGAAAGAAATTGGCTGAAATTTCAAAAGGCTATTTAAGGAAAGGTCCTAAATGCTTTATAAGTAATAGAGATAGGGTTTAGAAACTTCACTTAAGAGCCTAATTTGTTGAATCGAGGTGGGCATTTAAAAGGGCTGTTGCATAATCGAGATAATTGTTGTGTTTGAGGTGAGGATTTGAAAGCGCTATTGCAGCGTTCGAGGTAGGCAGATGACACGCAAGGGAGACCGACTGTGTAATAATAGGGGGGGAGTGAAAGGTTAGTATTTGAAAGGGCATGTAGATGTCTGCTGAAAATCGGAAATGTTTAATAGTAATATGTTTTGAAATCAATTCACAATTAGTTGATAGACCATGTGGTTGGGTGCGTGTCAATTAAGCAGTAGGTCACAGGTTCGAACCATGGCTGTTAGGTTTCTTTTATTGATTTTCTTAAAATCTTAAAATAGAAAGAAATTGGCTGAAATTTCAAAGGCTATTTAAGGAAAGGTCTTAAATGCTTTATAAGTAATAGAGATAATAATTACTAATTTTCTTCAAAAAAATAGGATAATTATGTCCTTTAATATAAAGTACACTTGATTACGTTAGGTTATTATCGCCATTTTATTCAATCCAAAAATGCATCATCGTCACAAAAGAATAGCCATGTATAATGTAACAAAAGATTATGTTGTGTACCATTTTACAGAAAAATAATAGTTTTATCTGTACATTAGACCGGTGCCAACAGTCCGCCGGTTGGCCGCCGGTTGGGCACCGCCGGTTCCGGCGTCGTTGGCACGGACCGCCGGTAGGTCCGCCGGTTGGCCGCCAGCCGATTTCGAGACGAGAGAAGAGACGGAGGAGGAGCGTGCATGTGGGGCCCGCATGTACCTTTCGGCCAATAAAAAAAAGCTTTTTTATTTTTTTATTTTAAACGGTAATAATTTCGAAATAAATGGTAATAAATACAAAAAAGGGTAATAAATTCAAAAAAATCCGAAAAAATTCAAAAAAATTCAAAAAAAATTCCACCTCATTTACATCTATAAATACCCACTCATTTCTTCTATTTTTTACACCACATTCACCTTCTTTCTCTCTCAAAAAAATCATACCTCCTCCCAAACTTTTCAAAAATGTCCAAAAGACGTCAATCATCGGTATCCAACGACGTGTGAGAGCTATTTAATTCAACACCGATTGACGCCCCACCCTCACCGGCCGGTTCTTCGTCGGGTCAAACAAGCAACCCGGCACAATCGCTTGGTTTTGGGGCTTACTCCCAACCACCAACAAACTACCAATACCAACAACAACCACCAAACTTTCAATACCAACAACCACCACCCAACTTCCATTACTCTCAACCACCAAACTTTTAATACCAACAACCACCACCAAACTTTCAATACCAACAACCACCACCCAACTTCCAATTCCAACAACCTCCTCCAAACACACCTATCTATTCACAAAATTTTCAGTCACCATCACCAACCGAAAATGTGGGGGACACCCAACCAGAACCGACACCCACAAGAAAAGGGAAAGAAAAAATGATGGAAAAAGGGAAAGAAAAAGCGGCGCCAAAAAGGGCACAAACAAAGTGGTCAACCCCTGACGAGGTGATTTTAGCCCAACGTTGGATTCATAACTCTGAAGATGGTGTTAAGGGAAATAGCAAAAAAAATATCGTCCATTGGGGTCAAATTCTCACGGACTTCAACTCGGCTGCTTCTGTGAAGCGTAACATGAACCAACTAACGGGCAAATGGTCCAAAATAGCACAAGACGTGAAAAATTTCAGTGCTATATACAATACTTTAAAGGACATGCGTGGAAGCGGTACGCGAGACGAGGACGTTCTAAAAGCTTCTCGTCAACAATTCCGTGAAAATGTTGGTCGTAATTTTATATACGAAGACTGTTGGGAAGTGGTAAGAGATGGCCCAAAGTTCTATTTTTCAGTGGGCGTCATGGATACCGAGCCGATAAACCTCGATGAAGACACCGAACTGGCGAGCATGGATCCAGGGACGACGGCACCAAGGATGACGGCACCGAGGACGGCGGCACCAGCTAACATGCATGCGTTGTTCCAAGATGACCCGTTGAGGCGCCCCCCCTGCCGCAGTCTTAGCAAGAAAAGTCAAAAAACTTCGTCTTCGTCCGATGCCGCAAGTTCCCAAAGGTCCATTAAGTTGGACACTCTGGACGTGGTTAGACAAACCTCCCATAAGCATACAAACATGCTCGCTAAGGTTGCAAAAATGGCACATAAAAAATTGATTTTGAAAACTTGGAAATTCCTAGCCACAAAAGTACCGGATGACCTTGGCGAAAGTCGTAAACAAATGCTTGAAAACGCCCAAGAATCAATTGCAAAGCAATTTCATAAGGATTTGGCGATTTTTCACGAGGATGAGGAGGAGGGTGCCGGTGAGGGTTCGGGAACACAAGCACCGGTTGGCGAAGACGAAGACGACAATGAATCTCTTGACTAGTAGTTTTTTTTAGTTTGAATGTCTTTTTTATTATTATTTTAATGTCTTTTTTTTAATTATTTTAATGTCTTTTTTTAATTAATGAAATGTATTTTTATTTTAGTTATATGTTTTAATTAATTAGTTGTATATTTTTATTAGAAAAAGAAAAGTAAATGGTGGGCCCAAATTTGGTGAAGTGACGGAGTGCTGTTGGCACGGGTACGTCAGTTTAGTGTTAGTTAGTTTGTCTGCTGATGTGACGCTGAGTTGGCAGCAACTGACGGCGTCAGTTTCCATCACCATTGGCACCGGTCTTACAAAATAAACTTTAAAATGATTTTTTGCTAATGGTACCACTAAAAAATACTGTTAGTCCAAGCATTGTTATTTTAAAATATTTTTAAGTATGTAACGGAAACTTGTTTTTATATTAACTGTAAAAATAAAGAGGAAAATATTAATAAAGCTTCTCATATAAACATTTTTTTATTTTTTAACGTCAAAAGAACATAACAGAGCAAGCATCGACAATATCATCATATAAATATAATTAACTCTCAATTTAATCTCTGATACACATAAATTTGCATAATCAAACAAAAAGTGAATTGTTAGGATCAAGCCAAAAAGTCAATGGTTCAAAAACCTTTGTCGGAAATATTAAGAAAATTACGAAGTTATTACAAAAAGTGGTACTAAATAGGGAGTAAGTACATAAATTCCCAATTTCCTAAAAAAATTAAATGCTTATGACATCCCTTAGGGCAAGGGCTATTATTAAGAAGGTAAAATAATAAAAGATAATCTTTGAATTTTAAAAATATTATTTTTTTAATCAATGTACAAATTTTTTTATGTATATTATTAACGGCTCTTAGAGCTGTTATGAAAAAAAAACCCCTTTTAATATTACTAGTATAAATCTAATTTCACTGGAATGAAAGTACAAGTTAATTAGCTTATAAATAGCACACGCCACCCATAAATAAGTTGAACATTTTGTGGCCAACAGACTTACATTTACTTTTTATCTCGCCCCCTTGGGACTCTCACCAGAAAATAATCAATTTTAGCCGGAAAATTATCGATTTACATAGAGATGTTTGCAGAAGAAAATGGTTTACATGGAGACCCAAGGATAAAGGCCATATCAGACGCCATACGAGTTGTTCCTCACTTCCCTAAACTAGGTATTTTACGTTGTTTTTCCTCTCAAGAATTTCGTCTAACAGGTTGTGGTCGGACTTTTAAACTCGATTCTTTTCACAGGAATAATGTTTCAAGATATAACAACGCTGTTGTTGGATCCAAAGGCGTTCAAATATACAGTTGATATATTCATCGATCGTTACAGAGACAAGAAGATTTCAGTTGTTGCTGGTATAATTTATGTTTAATTTTAAGCTTTTACATGCTCCTGCACTTTTATTGTTTCATGCAGTGATGCTCTGTAAATTGGTGTTTCTTCCTTGCTTAATTTCTATGCGAAATTTAGGGGAATGAGTAAAATTATACAACATTTTACAGGTTCACCTTATTTTAGTTGCATGTGTTGATCAGTGTGTCCGTGTGTGCGTTTGCCATTTTTCTTCAATTTAGGACTTTTTGGAAAATAAAATCTGTACTGGTGGCTGAAATTAGGGTTCTTGAATCTTAACTTTCAGGAGTACGGTGGAGTAGTTAGTTGTTTGTGAAGGTTAGGGGTCAATTTGTTACAAGATGTTATTTTTGTATTAATTTAAGATTTATTAGTAATTAGTAGAAGAATGTAAATTATATAACTTGTGGACCCTATCTGTAACTCACATTTTTTTAGATACGATAGATAACGACATTAAATCGCATATCGGCATCCAAAGATTACATATAGATTGTTTTTCTTTGTCTAATATGAAATCAACATATATTAAAACTGTCGATTAGGTTTGGATTAAACTCTAAACAAATTATAACGTGACAGCTAACATTGGTCTTTGGTAGTTAGTTTGATTTTAATATTATAGAGACAAAATGTCATTAGCAGTTATAGTGACCTTCTTAGTTGGTCCTTATTTTTATTTTTTATCATAAGGAATATATTATATTGTCAAATTAACATATCTAATCCGTTGATTACGTTTAAATACAACAAAACAAATTCTCAGTGACATCTGAGTTGAATTGTAGATTTTTATTTTACTTATTTATTATTTAATTGATAATTAATAATAATTATGTGTAAAATACCTTAAACAGGAGTTGAAGCTAGAGGATTCATATTTGGTCCTCCAATTGCATTAGCTATTGGTGCCAAATTTGTCCCACTGAGAAAACCAAGAAAGCTACCAGGTACCTTAAATTCCACAAAAGGACATTCTCTTGAGATTATTTAAAAAATAAATAAATTTGGAATTTTTTAATTTTTAAATGTGTAGGTGAAGTTATATCTGAATCATATGTGTTGGAATATGGTACGGATTGTTTAGAGATGCATGTTGGGGCTGTACAACCTGGTGAAAGTGTGTTAATTGTAGATGATTTAGTGGCTACAGGTGGAACACTTTCTGCAGCCATAAGACTTTTAGGTAAATATTGGAGGTTTTATTATTTTATTTTTTTGAATTACTAGAATAATATTGTATGTTTGAACATGTTTTTTTGTAGAACGTGTTGGAGCTGAGGTTGTTGAATGTGCTTGCGTTATTGGGTTGCCACTGGTGAAAGTATGAATCTGTAATTCATTTTTGATGAATTATTCTGTTCAATGTCATCGATTTAACCGATCAAGTGAATTTTGATTAAAACATAATAAATATATATTATTGAATCTAATGATGATGTGTAACAGGGTAATTGGAGACTTAATGGGGTACCACTTTATGTTCTTGTGGAGCCTCGCCTAGATGATTTGGTATTCTTTACAACCTCTATTTCATTCTTCACTTTCATTTTCAATAAATAAATATCACTTATTTATGGGTCGATTCGGGTAACATTTTATCTTAAACGGGTCAAATTCATCAAAAGCAGCCCAAACTAGTCATTTCAATTTTTTTGGACAAAAAGTGTTCCGATTCAACCTAACATGACTTTGACCTATTACTCAATTCACCATTTTTGTACCTCATATCATGTTTGATTTACACTTTAATTGATACCGTCTTAATATCTAATTTATTGTAAACAGGAATGTACAATATGAGATGCTGGAGAACATGAATTTAGAGCAACGGTTTCTCTAAAAAGTAAAATAGTCAATTCTAGAGTTATGGAAAAATCTGCTGTAGCTCCAGATCGTTCTGCCGATGTTTTTCTTGTTAAAAAACGGTCATTTTGGTGACGTGTAATTGTTTAGGTTTTTGTTTTTTAGGAAGTTTTTCCCCCAGCTGATTCAGAATTATGGAATACATTACTTTTAAATTCAACCCAGAATTCAGATTTACCAATACAAGTCACCATTGGTTTTTGATATATTTGGTTCAAGTATCCGGCTTTAGTCACCCGATTGGCCCGAACCGAAGTGTGGCCATGTTAATTTGGATTTACCATTATGAACTCACAACGACCATTTGTCTAGTAGGTTTTTTCCCCGCGCGTTGCCGTGGGGTAATTTTATATAATACTCAAAAAACTGTTTATTGATATTCGTACTACATATAAATATTATTTTATATTAAAAAGCAAAATAAGATTTCTCTTTACCAAGATACTTACGATGACTTAACTCTCAAATACATATTCTAATTCTATATTAATACTAATTATTATAAAAAAACAGGTTTTAAAAATATTTCTCAAGATAAAGAAAAACCTCTAATGAGGAGGTTCATCCTCTTCGCAGCCTTTATTGAAAGAAAGACTATATTAAAAAAGTGATATATAATAGCATTTACTTCCGAATTTGGTCATGCGAGAGTAAAGAATTTTATTTTTACCTAGGTGGCATTATCTGATCAACAAAGGCTGCGAAGTAAAGAATTATATTTTTACCTGTGTGGCACTATTCATTCGTGATGTTAAATGTAATATAGTTAATAGGTAAAATGATTAAAGAAAACATAACAAGGCATAATGAAGTAGAAATATTTTCATACAAAATGAGATTAAGAGGTACCAAACAATTCAACTCTTTATTAAACATCTTTACTTATATCGTGTGATATATTTAAGAAAGTGTGTACAATTTGTTGCAATATAGATATCATAAGGCATCCTCTATTTAAACTCTTTCTTGAATTTTATGTTTTAACTATAATTAGAGGATACTTTAAACAAATTTTATAGTTTTAAATATTGAAATAGTTTACGTATTTAATTATTTAATATTCATAATTTTTGTACATTTATTATTATATTTAGAAATGAAGTCGTTTGGAAAGGGAACAAGAAACGGTGTCACCCATTTGAAAGTTTCCCCCAATTCAAGTAAAAACACGCGCCCTCCATATGATCGCTTTCCCCACAATCCACCGTTTTCTCCACCATTTCACTATAAATATCCAAAATCAAACTTATCGCTAAAGTTAAATCTATTCTCTCTCCCCACGCCACCGTTTCCTAAACCCTAACCCTAAAATTAGGTAATCCAGATTGTTGAATTCTATCAACAAACCACCGATTATCAGGTCGGATTGATTGTAGGTTTTTAGGACGAGTAGAATTGGATTTGTGTCTGATTTAGTGACACGCAATGTCTGCGATTGTGTGTGGTAAGAGATCTTACTTCGAAGAATTATCAACGTCAACGGCTTCTGCATCTCCTCCGGTTTCTAAAAAGCTTCGTCGTTCTTCAAATTCTCCGGTTCGGCTTTCGCCGTCCCCTAACTCACCGCCGGCATTCGCTCTCATCGATCAGCTCCGTGCTGTTTTCCCTAACGTGGATACGCAGGTTGTTTTCCTTAGTGATTTGCTGTGTATGTGTTAGAAGTGTTTAAATTGGTACCAATGATTGATCGTATACTAGAAAACCTAAACAAATTGTGTCTCGTTGGTTAAATCCTTTTGTAGTTGTATGTATTTTGGGGGTTTATTCTTCTAATAGATACAACCTATTAGTTTATCTGTTATGGAGATCATTGCGTGAATTTGTGTGTGTTGGTTTATAATGCAACTGCCTATCTGCATCTCTAAAGTAGTCAGTATTAAGTTGCTAATTTTGAGGGACCTTTTGCTTGTGTAATTGTTATTGGTAACTAGAGTTGAGGCAATTATTGGACTTAGTTTTATTAATAAAAAAACCAAGATGTAAAAGTTATGATACATGCAGAAGGGCTGAATCCAATGTGTAGTTCTGTTAGATAAAATACCTGAAATGATCAATTTAGTCAATTAATTTGCAGCTTGGTTGGTAAATTTCTAATGCGTTAATGACGTCATATATGCCTGTGAGTGTGTTTAGGTGTCTGGTATCTAATCAAATTAGCTTCGTTCATTGAATGATTATATGGAAGTCATGTGGTTACCCTTTGTGTGTTAATTGACATATAAGTTTTATAAACTGAAGATATCTTTTTTCGTGTTGTTCCTAGCTCCTGGAGAAAGCTCTACAAGAGAGTGGAAATGATATAGATATAGCCATCAAGAGTCTCAATGAACTTTATCTTGGATATGTGGATGTGAATTCAGATTCTGTGGCGTTATCAAATGCAGGTATGAACAACGATAGTTTCTTATGGTTACAACTTATAGTTACCAAGAATAGGGTGCCCATTATATGGTTTAATTAATTTAATTAGTTTCATGTTTGGCAGTTACTGGTGAAGAATATGTCAATTTGGACAGAAATGGTGCAGAATGGGTTGAACTGTTTGTAACAGAAATGATGAATGCTACCAGTGTAGATGATGCCAGATCACGTGCAATGAAGATACTCGAAAGCTTGGAGAAATCCATAAGTCAACATTCTGGTGGTGAGGCTGCACAAAACCTTCATCAGGTTGACTTTTTATAAGGTTGACTTTTTTTTGTAAATTATGTTTGACTGACTGTTGACTTCAGGAAAATATGGCTCTGAAAGAACAAATCCAAGTTCTCCTGAAGGAGAATTCAATTCTGAAACGTGCTGTAGCCATTCAACATGAACGCCAAAAGGATTATGATGAGAGCACGCAAGAGGTACAACATTTGAAGCAGTTATTGTCAATGTATCAGGAGCAATTGAGGACACTCGAGGTCAAACTTCCGACTTTGACTTCTATTTACAATTTTATTTTTGTTTAAAAAGTGCATATAATAATGGTAAGGTAATTTATGCACAGGTGAATAACTATGCATTGACAATGCATTTAAAGCAAGCTCAGGGAGGTGGTAATTCTATGCCGGGACGATTCCATCCAGATGTCTTTTAATGAATATGATGATGATGATGATGTTTGAGGACAATTAGCATGCTAATTACAAGTATTTAGATATAAAATATTATTGTGTTGTGTAAGGCTGTATTTCTAATGTGATGTATGTAGTTTGTAACCTTTAAAAGATTGGTTAATTTAGAGGACAAGACCTCGGTTCGTTGAATTACTAATATGATTTGGAGTCTATGTGATGTTCTTTTGTAACACGTTTAAAAGATAAATATAGTCATTAACGAAGGTATAATGTTTTGATAAAAGTGACTTGAATTGGAAAGTATCAGAATCTGAATTCTTAATCTGAGATTCTGAATTTTGTATCATTTAGATATTAATCATCCAGATGCTACCAAATAACATTTAAATATCATATTCATCGCTAAACAGATAAATAAATATTTTAAACGATGAATTGGTGCCCGCGCTTCGCGGCGGGATAAAAATATACACATTATATTTATAGATTAATATATCTATAGTCAATACAAAAGTTTCACACGCGAACATAGTCTTGTACACATAGATGATACAAAATCTTAAAATAGATGACCATTCTTACAACAAAAGCAGAAATCTTAAATATATTTTGGTTTTTAAATTCCAGGACCAGTGCCTTTTTATGTAATGGATAATATCTGAATTTACAAATTCATATACATCGTTTGCAGTCCCACTTGCATCAATTTAGCTGAAAGTTGACAAAAGCAAAAACAATTAACATATCTGTTATGATCCCACACTGACAAAATAAAGAATTAAATGGTAGTTTATAAGTCTAGGTGTCCCCTCCTTCTTCAAGCTAGCTTTTGGAAGCGAGTTCTACACTTGGACTTATGACATGGTGCGAGCCTAGTATGGGATGAGGTTCCAACACTCGGAGTGGTGGCCTGTGGAGGAGTGGTGGCCTGTGGAGTGGTGGCTTGGACCCGCAGGGAGGGTGCCAACCGTGACCAACATAGCCGTGACCAACGAGCTCGTAGTGGTGGCCTGTGGAGTGGTGGCTCGGACCCGAAGGAAGGGTGCCGACCGTGACCAACATAGCCGTGACCAACGAGGACGTTGGTTCTTCAAAGCGTGGGGTATTGTTATGATCCCACATTGACCAAATAAAGAACTAAATGGTAGCTTATAAGTCTAGGTGTCCCCTCCTCCTTCAAGCTAGCGCCTAGTATGAGATGGGTTCGTATCAATATCATATTCACTAAAAAATGTTAAAGTACAACAAACTCAAAGATAGAATATAATATTTCAACTGTAATCTCATAAATTATACTCCCTCCGTCCCTAAATAAAGTTCTCATTTCACCTTAAATTTTTGTCCCTAAATAAAGTTCTCATTTCACCTTAAATTTATGGGGTCCACTTAATAAAATAATATAATTACCATGGACCCCACTACTAACTATCCACTAACATTATTTCTCTCTCCAAATCAACTTTATATTTTAATCAAATTTATTACCAATAACCCCACCATTAACTTTCTCCTTAAATATTGTGCCCAAGAGAAATGGGAACTTTATTTAGGGACGGAGGGAGTAATAATTTTACATGAATTTAGTTCGGTTCGTTTGCTTTCGGGACCACACTCACTCCTAATGAGTATTGCCTGGCATATACACCAAATCGTTTACAGTGATAAGTTAACTTTAAGTAACTTCTAAGCTTGGTTATGTGTGGCCCTTAAAACTAATACAGTAGATTGTAACAAAACCTGCAAAAGTACTTTTTTTTAATTGTATTGACAGTTGACTTCTTAAATAAATATAGAATTCACTTTACAAATAGAGTGAACATGAATCCAACCTTTTAAATTGCACCCTTCAGTATTGTTTTTCCTGATCAACAATATGTCCAATTGTCCCAACATTAACATGAGGTTTCCTGACAATATTAATCACACATAAGAAATTTTCAAACATAACTATATTGTAAAAGCAGAGTGTCAGATTTCAAAATGTCATAAAAGAGTATCCAACCCATTTATTCCAACACCCAACAAAATCTTCATCATTTTTCTTCTTTTTCATTAATTGTTATTGTGCTTGTACAAATTAGATTTCATAACATGTAAAGTTTCCACATGTACACCATTTTGAACACCATATTTCATCTTTTAAAACAAACCCTAAAACCAAGACTACCGGGTATCATCATACAAATCCTACAAACTAAAAAATATTCAAAATTTCTCACATTTAGAGCAAATTCTTGGTTTGAAGATTGATAAATTGAGATTAGTATTTGCAACCCAGCTCCTACAAACTAAGCAGATGTTTTGTTAATTTTCATTATTCGTCCATTGTGTGTGAGCAAAACTGCCAAAAATGCAAAATTTGTTATTGTTTTCAACATCAAACTAAAATAACAGTCCAAAAGGCTACATTAAGTCATTAACATAAAAGAAATCATGAAACTGAAACCATAAACATCACATATGGCAAGTAAAATTACGTGATTTCAACAACATAAGATATTTAAAGTCGAACCAAATGTGTTGGTTTACGGTAATTCTTGAGCCTTTTTCAACCAAACATTGTAAATATCATCCGCATAAAGCACATACCGTATCTTGCTTCTCCAGCTGCTTCATTTGTACTTAGGTGCCGTTTGTTTTTTGCAAAAAGATCTTACTGGGGTCTTTTGTCTGCGCCACGCAGACCACGGGCAGAAAACGTGTTACGCAGACGTTTGTTTTTTCGAAGCCCGCGGACAAAAAAATGTCTGCCTAGAGCCCTTTTCCCACAGACTTGGAATAAAGCTTTTTCCATCCGCCTAACTTAAAAAAAAAACACGCTCCTTCTTCCTTCCAAAAATCACGTCTCCAAAAAACCCTACCCAATATTCCGCCCCTATCGCCTTCTTCCCTATCGCCTTCTTCCCATCGCCAGCCACAACTCCGGTCGAATTCTTCCTCACTGGTCGCCGATTTCTTCCTCACCGGCCGATTTCTCTATGCGTTTGTCTCTGTTCGGCGATTTAGCAAGCTGTCGCTTTTCTCTGTTCGTTTTTAGCAACCGATTCAACCTGCTCGCCAGCCATCTCCTCCATCAGGTTCGTTTTCCTTCTCTATTACAGCCATCGATCTGTTACAGCCGTCGATTATGCAGCTTTTGTTCATAATTTTTTTTAAAAAATTGGTATTTTTTATCTTGTATTATGAAATTGAATGTTTATATGGTATGTAGAATATGTTATGAATATGATATGCACTTGTCTTTGCGTGTTTCATTATATGGATTTCAAAATATGAATATGTTATGTAGAATATGTTACCTGAATTATATGGATTTCATGATTATTTGCAACCAGTGAGGAATGGGAGAAATTTGATATATACATGATTATTTGCATTTTAGAAGAAATTTGATTTATACATGATTATTTGCATTTAAGAATATGTTTCATTAAATTTGATTTATACATGATTATTTGCATTTTTCTAAAATGGGAGAAAAACTTACTTGGTCTAGTGAGCAACATAAATGCTTATTGGAAAGTTGCATTGAAGAAGAAAAGAATGTCGGTAGAAAATGTTTGAGTTTGCAAAAAGAATCATGGATCAAGATAGGAAGAATTCTTAAGGAAAACTTTGGCAAGGATTTGACTCAAAAACAAATTAGAAACTCATATGACAATCTTAAAGCTAAATACACTGGATGGATATACTTGAAAAACAAAACCGGCAATGTTTACAATCCTCAAACGAACACTTTTAACTTAACACCCGAGGAGTGGGAGGAATTTAAGAAGGTATTTATATTTACACTTATATATATAAAGTTTGATCCGACCACTTTTAATTATATGCATATATACTTATACTAGTTTTTTTACATTGGGTTTAGGGACATCCGAAGGCCGGTTCATTAAAAACTTCCCCATTGCCTTATCCCGAACTTTGTGCAATTCCCTTTGATGGAAATAGTGCCACTGGCAATTTAAGGTGGACCTCATCCCAAACAACATCTGTGGTTGGATCATCTACTTGTCAGGTCCGACCACTCCAGCTTACGAGTACACCTCCTATTGTCATTGATGATGACAATGACATTTCCCATCATAGCAATGAGCCTTTTCCCGAGCCACCTCCTGTTGATAGGCCCAACAAAAGGGCTAAACCCACTACTACCTCACATGATCCACCTTCTAGATCCTCTATCACACGTTAGAGTTATTGGAATGCAATCCAAATCAATGCCATGAATTACTATGCATGTCTCGTGATTCCTTTGTTCGATTAGGTTGTCATTTTAGAGTAAATTACTCGTTAAATGATAGCAAACATGTATCGGTCGAGGAAAAGATGGCTATGTTTTTTATGATAATTGGTCATAATTAACGTTACGTGATTATCAAGCGGAGATTTCAACACTCAAAGCAAACAATTCATAATTTTTTTTATGAAGTGTTGGGAAAAATGATGCTTTTTGCAAAAGACATTATAGTACCAACTACCTTTAACCCAAATCCAAACATTCCGGGACATAATAGGAGGCTACGAAGGGTTTTCAAAGGAGCGGTTGGTGCACTTGATGGTACTTTGATACATGCCGTTGTCCCTACAAGGGAACAAGATTTATATAGAGGTAGGGGAAAAGGCGAGTGTTACCAAAATGTATTGGCAATTTGTGACTTCAACATGATTTTTATGTTTGTTGTGGCCGGTTGGGAAGGGATAGCATATGATTCTAGAATATTATCAGAAGCACTAACAAATCCACATGCAGCATTCCCGGTTCCACCACCCGATAAATATTATCTTTGTGATGCCGCATATGCTCATATTCGAGGATTTATGGCCCCGTATCATAATGTGAGGTATTGGCTTGGAGATTTTCGGCAAAGACGTGCGTTAACCGATAAAGAAAAATTTAACCATGCACATGCAAAACTTCGGAATGTCATTGAGCGTTCTTTTGGTGTCTAGAAAGCACGGTTCCCTATATTGAAGAGGATGCCACCATTTCCGTTGGTTACACAAAGAAACATTTCCATTTCATGTTTTGCGCTTCATAATTTTATAAGGAAAGAGGGAATGACCGATGAGTACTTTGCACGATACGATGAACCCAATGTCTCGGTTCGAAGAAACAGTGTGCCCGTTAATGATAATGAAGATGAGGTCCCAACACATGGTACTGCAGCGGACCGAGAGTATATGACCCAGTTACGGGATGCAATTGCCGAGCAGTTGATGCAAAATATGGAATGAATTTTTCTAATTTAAAATGTTGTATGAGTTATTTTAATGTTGTAAGACAATGTTAAAAATGTTGTTGTATGAATTATTTCAGTGTTGTATGAATTATGTAGGAGCTAATACCAATTTTCATAAATAAAATACAATACAATTGGGAAATGACTAAAACAAATACAAGATTGAAACAAGAATATGTAGAAACAAAGAAGAAACAAGTTTTGGTTGAGTCTCGTGAGATTCACGATCCCCTTAAAATAGATTCGTCGTCTATCTCCCAGGGTAAAACAATCGAGTAGCTTTACACTACCGAATATAATCCAAGCCAAAACACTTATCGAAAGTTCATGTGTTTAAGGAACTCTAAAAATGGAGAGAGCATATGTGATGCTTGTAAGTGGGTGTAGACAAGTTGGTGAATGTGTTTCAAGTTGTCAAGAATGTATCTACAAATGAACCCAACCTCTTCTATTTATAATAGAAATGATCCAAAGGTCTAATGACACACATTAATGCCATTATGTCAATTCAACACAATTCATTACAAAGAAATGAAACTACTAATTCAAATTTATTTTAATGACAAACATTAAAAATATAAATAATATTATCAATATTATTATTTGAATACTTCCACTAAATCAAGTGGCAAAACCGAGTGGCAAAAAACGAACCCCCATGAAACCCGGGAGACGAGTGTGGATAGGTTCGAGTTTTCACTAGTTTATTTGTTTGATTTCTTTGTTCCGTACACCCCACTTTGAGAGTCGATATCTCATTCACCACAACTACATTTTGGACATACCAACCATTAATTATATATAATTAAATATATAATTATATGTGTCCAAAATTTTCCAACAATCCCCCACATGAATAGAGATCGATCGAAAACACAACAAAATTTCGATAAATGTTCAACAGTCAAGTCTTGCAAAGGATAGGTAGGTGTTGACCTTTGAACCTTCCCTTGAGAAGCACATTTAGTCTCCTAGCAGTCAGTAGACGCGATGTCCTTGAACTGAACACGCCTTTTGTGTAGACGACAGTATACATTCTCACAAGACTCTCCCTAACTTGTTCATATCCTCTTATCGTGTCCGTCTTGGTCATGGACACTGCCTGGTTCTGCGAGAGCTACTAAGAATTGTGCCCAACAATTCCATTCGAAGCGACCCCACTTCTCCCCCACATAGGTGATTCTCTATAACGAATCATTAAAAGCCATAGTGCTTATCCTCATTGTCACTGAACTAGGAATGAACTAGGAAGTAGTACAATATACTCCCTTTAAGAATGTTTGGAGGAATTCTGTTACCCCCACAGTGACATCCCTTCGTTTATACAATTAGGTTGTCCTATTGAACCTAGATCTTGGGATCTCCAGTCAACTAGGTTAGGTTTCATTCGCATAAACTTTTATTCCAAGGGCTTTAGTCCCATTCCATAACTAACTCTCTACTTAAGCCTTTTTCATAAGCGGATCCGCAATGTTATTATTTAACTTTTATTGTCAATCATGATAACTTCACTTGAGAGTAGTTGTCATATTATATTATGTCTTACCATTATACATTGTACACTTGACTAATGTAAATGTAAGACAATAATATATATCAATATATACATCAATTATTTGGAATATGTTCCTTAATTGATGTAACTTTTATGAAGATGAATGAATGCCTTAGCAAGGTACCCCCACATTCGTACGTATTTTAAGACGGTTTTCTTTCATACCAAAATTCGTACAATGATTCATCTAACCTTAACGAGGTATCTTATATAGAAGATAAGTAGTCGACACACGACATACCCCCACATTTGTGCAACTTAGTAAATTAATTGCTTCCATTTTACTTATCATTAAGTAAAATTAACAATATAATTTAATTCGTACATATCACTATGTAGTATACTCATCAATATACATTATGATATACTTGTGACCACCTTTAGAAGTTGATTTCAAATCACACACTTTTGTATGAATCATATCAAGGAGTTTGGTTATTTCTTTCAACCAAATGGAATGATGAATTTGTTACATTTGTTACATTTGTGAGTTGAATCAATATGGAATGTTGGTGGTATGCAATTAAATTTATTTAAAACCAAATTTAATTAAATTTATATGGCATAATCAACCATGTTAAATATTTAACAATTCAAAATAAATGAAGAACTTTATTAGCAATTATTAAAATCGCGGTTAAAAGTTGTCTCATTTAATTTTAACATTTTTACCAACAACAATTCCACATTTTGATAACACAATTCCATTAGATTCAATCACAACCCGAGTAACAAACTTAGTAAGCAACCATCCGGACACATGATTCTTACAAATCTCCGGAACATACAAAACATTGCTTAATGTGACATCATTTCCGGAAATCATCCTTAAGATGACATTTCCTTCACCTTTGATATCCGCGGTAGCCGAGTTTCCTATAAAAAGTTTTTGTCCATTTTCAACATCTTTGAAAGTGGTAAACAAACTTTTATTGAAACACACGTGACGGGTTGCACCCGTATCGACATACCATCTACTTGAATCGTTTCCCACCAAATTAACTTCCGACAAATTGGAAATCATAATATGCACATCTTCCTTCATATGCATTTCCATATTAGTCATTGTCACAACATTTGTCATTTTTATCAAATAAAAAATGAAAATATTTGACTAATAAGCATTAACAATCAAAATGTTTCAATTAGTAGTAAGATATATTTCAAGTATCATCTCTTCAAGAATCAACTTAAGAAGGCAAAGACTATCTTGTATCTTACTCACTAATATAAACCAACATTTTTCCCAAGTCTCACAATTTGAAAGTAAAATTCTAGATGCCAAAGCAATCCATAGATATAAAATCCGAAGAATTTAACTTTTATCAAATTTGAGAAAATTCAAGTAACCAAAGTTAACTTGAAAGCTAAAACAATAGAACCTTTTCATTTCCAAAATCTTATAATTTCCAAATATCTCACCTTATGAGACTATATTCAAGAAACCAAAGTAATCTTGATATGTATAAAATGGAAATTAAATTTTTTCAAGAAAAGTCTATAGCCATCAATCACAAGTTTCATAAAGAAACACCATTAATTCTCAAACTTTGAAAGCAAAATTCTAGATGCCAAAGCAATCCATAGATAAAAATCCCGAAGAATTTTAGCTTTTTTCACAAGTATGAGAAAATTCAAGTAGCCAAAGCAAACTTGATCACCAAAAAATTTTAAATCCAAAAATTCAAGTACATTTTCTCACTTTATGAGATTAAAGTCAAGAAAACCCAAATTATCTTGATACTTGAAACAAAATAAATCAAAATATTTATATCCAAAAGCTTTTAATTTCCAAATATCTCACACAATGAGACTATATTCAAGATACCAAAGTAATCTTGATATGTATAAAATGGAAATTACGAAAAGTTTATAAAATATTTTCTCAAACAAATTCTTTATAATTAAAGAATAATGACAATATTATGAAATATAAATCAAAAATATTTAATTTCCAAATAGTCTCACAAATTGAAACCATATGTCAAGAAGCCAAAGCTACCTTGAGATGAAGAAAATGGAAATCAAAATCACTTACAAACCAACATATTTTTTTGATATTTTAATAATCAACAAATTTCACAATGATATACAAATGTTTGTAAAATTTATTTCAAATATCATCTCTAATGAGAATCAACTCAAGAAGCCTATGACTATCTTGAACCTTACAAACAAATATGATTGCAAAACTTATAATTAACAACAATAATTTTCAAAATTATAAATTTTAAATCCAAAATTGTTTTAAACGATATACCAAGTTATTTAAAATCAAAAAAACTTGATATAATAAACTTTAAATCCAAAAAATTGATTTAACAATTTATAATAAACTTAACAAAACATCTTGTTTTACATAAACATTTCAATCAAAACTTTTTCCGAATCGATGCTATTAAAAAGCAAAAATCGACAAAAAAATATGTATTTTCCAACCTGTATTAGCAAGAGAGGAAAAATCTATTTTAAGTTTGTAGGAGCTAATACCAATTTTCATAAATAAAATACAATACAATTGGGAAATGACTAAAATAAATACAAGATTGAAACAAGAATATGTAGAAACAAAGAAGAAACAAGTTTTGGTTGAGTCTCGTGAGATTCACGATCCCCTTAAAATAGATTCATCGTCTATCTCCCAGGGTAAAACAACCGAGTAGCTTTACACTACCGAATATAATCCAAGCCAAAACACTTATCAAAAGTTCATGTGTTTAAGGAACTCTAAAAAAGGAGAGAGCATATGTGATGCTTGTAAGTGGGTGTAGACAAGTTGGTGAATGTGTTTCAAGTTGTCAAGAATGTATCTACAAATGAACCCAACCTCTTCTATTTATAATAGAAATGATCCAAAGGTCTAATGACACACATTAATGCCATTATGTCAATTCAACACAATTCATTACAAAGAAATGAAACTACTAATTCAAATTTATTTTAATGACAAACATTAAAAATATAAATAATATTATCAATATTATTATTTGAATACTTCCACTAAATCAAGTGGCAAAACCGAGTGGCAAAAAACGAACCCCATGAAACCCGGGAGACGAGTGTGGATAGGTTCGAGTTTTCACTAGTTTATTTGTTTGATTTCTTTGTTCCGTACACCCCACTTTGAGAGTCGATATCTCATTCACCACAACTACATTTTGGACATACCAACCATTAATTATATATAATTAAATATATAATTATATGTGTCCAAAATTTTCCAACAAATTATTTCAGTGTTGTATGAACTAGATTTAATTTATTTCAGCAGACTGCAGATGTTAAAAAACAAACAACACCTTTATCGTCTAGGCATGAAAAACTAAACCCATAACATTACATATATAACATACACCTATAACGCAACGTCCTTATCACTAGTCATATAACACCACACTCATACTACACTACGGTTGTGGTGATATAAAATGATAAATGGACCTATAAATACAAACACTATTGGACTACAAGGGTTTAAGCGCAGCCCCAAAAACTGTAAGCCCATCATCCTTCCATCATCGTCAACCTTCAAAAACCTCTTCAGGTTTTCATTTTTGTTTTTGTTTTGGTTTTAGTTTTAGTTTTAGTTTTTATTTTGCTTTTGTTTGTACTTTAATTTTTATTAATAATTACTCTCCCACACAATAGTATATAAACTTTAAACCTTAAACCCTAATATCAAAATTACTTGGAAGATTTCTCAAGAACAACTGTTTTTCCTCCTTAACGGATCGCTGCCGCCTCTAGGGTTAGTTTTATTCGACTAAAATCACTGCATGATTATTTGGAATCTTAAACCCCATGGCTGAATGACGATAGCTTATGTGTACGGATTAATTTTTTTATTAACACTAGTTTTCATCATGATCACAATGTTGACTGTCTTCGTGGTTCCTGATTATGTTTTCAGTTGTAAATGCGTCTGAAATCGCTTAATTTTATCAAAGCAATCATCTTTTACGTTTTTATGCAGATTTGAAAATTATAAAATCTTAATCCATCTAGGGTTACATTAGTAGCAAAATTATAATGAAATTCGAATTACAATCTGTTATTCTATCAATTTCTGTTTTAATTATCTGTTCCCTAACATTCTGAATTGATATACTGTAAATCAATGCTTCTGTTACATAACTCGTATTTGATGTTTTAGGGTTTTATATTAAATTGGAGTATATATTAAATGGATTAATTTGCAGGATTGCTGAAATAAATGGCTAACCCTACAAATAATAACGAGCCTGCAAAACGCAGAAGAAAGAAATCAGTAGTTTGGGAACATTTTACAATCGAAACCGTTGATTCTGGTTGCACAAGAGCTCGTTGTATGCAATGCAACAGATCATTTGCATATATTTCAGGCTCAAAATTAGCAGGCACAAGTCACCTAAAACGACATATAACATTAGGAATTTGTCCTGCAACCCGAAATAACGAGAAAAACGGTCAAGTTTCACCATGTACACCACTTCCCGCCATTAACAACACTCAAAAAGTCTCAAGAAAAAGAAATAAATTCACTTCTGGATCAAGTTTATATCAAGATCGTTGCACACACAGTATTGCAAAAATGATTATTATGCATGAATACCCACTTGACATAGTCGAATGTCCCGCCTTTTTGAACTTTGTAAAGTCTCTTCAACCTCAATTTACCGTTTTACCCCTTGATGCGGTTGAAAGAGATTGTGTAGGATTATATCAGCGCGAAAGACAATTACTTTTGAATATTATTGATCGTATTTCGGGACATGTTAACCTTTCTCTTGAAATGTGGTCAACTGGTCAAAGTGCCGGTTATGTTTTTATAACGGGACAATTTGTTGATGAAGATTGGATATTACATCGAAGAATTCTCTCAGTTGTTTTGTTACCATTTCCAGATTCGGTTTCTGCTCTTAATCATGCCGTTCTTTCTTGCATTACTGATTGGAATTTGGAGAATAAGTTGCTGGCAGTAACTCTTGATGAATCGTTTGCAAATAAAGATGTTAGAAATAATTTGATAGATTTAATTGCTGCTAAAAGTCGGTTAATTCTTAACGGTAAATTCGTGATCGGGAGTTGTTACGGGCGAGTTTTGTGTAATCTTGCTCAAGATGCTTTAGGGTTGTTACAAGAAACAGTTAAAAAGGTTCGTGATAGTGTAAAATATGTTTTAACAAATGAATTAACTCAAGAAATATTTGATAATCTTAAACGACAACTTCAAGTACCGAGTGCAAAAAGTCTCATTCTTGATGATCAAACACAATGGAACACAACTTATTATATGTTAACAGCTGCAAATGAATTGAAGGAAGTGTTTTCTTGTTTGGATACTTTTGACCCAAATTACCAAATTACCCTTACAATGGACGAATGGAGACAAGTCGATATTCTCTGCAACAACTTGAAACACGTGCTCGATGCTGCAAATCTTGTAACGGGCCCCACGTACCCGATATCGAATGCGTTTTTCCACAAAGTTTGGGAGTTACTTAACGAGCTTAAAAATGCAGCTACTGTGAGTGATGATGTGTTGACTCGGTCAATGCATGAGAGATTTAATCGGTACTGGAAAGACTGCTTCTTGGTGCTTTCGATTGCTGTTGTTATGGACCCACGATTTAAAATGAAACTTATGGAGTTCAGTTTCGGGAGGCTTTACGGTGAGGATGCGGAACACTGGATTAAAACTGTGTACGATGGTGTTCGTGACTTGTTTGTTGATTATGTTTTGCAAATGCTTCCAACGCCAACTTTTGTGGTTGAAGATATTCATGAAGAAAACGAAATGATTAATCATTATGATATTGTAAAAACTGAGGTTACCGAGAACGAAATATTTCTTTCAACAAGTGACAGTGATGTTAATGATTTTGGTGTGGATATTTACTTATCGGGTATTACAAATCATCAAAATGTGACACAAGAAATCGACCAATATTTAGAAGAATCGGTGTTACCTCGTATGCAAGAATTTGATGTTTTGGGGTGGTGGAAATTAAACCGAAAAAAGTATCCAACTTTATCGAAAATGGCGTCGGATATTTTGTCGATTCCCGTTTCTTCGGTTTTTCAAGATTCTGTTTTCGATACGAGGTGTAAGAAGATGGATAGATATAAATGTTCTTTAAGACCATCAACTGTTGAAGCACTTGTTTGTGCAAAAGATTGGATGCAACATGGGAATTCGGATTATTTTCCTTTAAATTCATTATGAAAGGCGAGTTTAGTGTCGTTTAGTAAGAAACGGATTATCCTAATTCTTTTTGGTGAAGAGAAAGTAGCTACTTATACTCGAATTAGTGGTATAGTGTAAATCATTTGTGATTTTGGTTACCCTCTTGAAATCTTATATACTTTTACCTTTATTACCGTTTTGTTTATGTCAATGGTTTGACATTTTAAGCAAAAATGAAACCCCAAAGTTAGAAGGCTCTTGCTTTACCTAATTGTGATTATGAAATTTTTAATCGGCAACAATTATATGTGCACGGTTCAGAAACTGGACGGAGAACAACACGAGAACAACAGAGAAAAAGGTTTTGGCCTAACCGATGACCGAATCAATGACGTCTTAGGCTGGACTGAACCGGACTGACAACTGGGGGTTTACCCGGTGTTTTTTAAACTTTTTCGGTTTTGGATCGGATCAAGAATCGCACTAGTATAGCTCGATTCAGTCCGTTCGGTCTAATATGTTGGTTCCGACCGTTCTCAGTCCAGTTTGCATATGCATAATTTGTATGGTTATTTCTCCTGGAATGTGAGATGTTTTCTTGAATCAATTGATCAATGAAATTGGGGAAGAAAATATTGAGTATCTTGTTGCAATCTATTTTTTTACCCACTAAAATAAAGGTAAAAAGCTATTTATTAAATAAATTAGTTATTTAGATGAGTATTTATTATGTTCAAATGTTGCGGTAAACATTTAGGTAGCAATACAATCGAATGTTGTTATCTACGGTTGCAACATGTTCCAAACATGTCAGTCAACTACAAAAATTTCAAAGAACGCCACTAAACTATAGTTTTTATATTTTCTAAAGGTATTTCATTTCATATATATACATTACCCATACCACAATCACTGTTCATAAAGTTTATTAATAAAAAATTTGCACTTTTGTTATACGATAAATAATGTCTTGCCTAAATATTTCACAAAGTAATTCCTTGGCCGAGTGGTTTTCTCAGAAGAAGTTATTCCCTTTTCCTCTAGAGAACCATTGATCGATTCCTGCTTTGCTACTTTTTTATTAATTTTTGGAAAGATATTATCACATTTTCCATGAAAAGCCTCTGTTCGTATTTTTAAGTCATTAACTATAAATTTGACTAATAGCTAAACACTCCTTAATTCATATAAAATATTTATAGCACTTTCCCATTATATAATATTTGTATGGGTTTTTGTAACATATAAAAAACACATTTAAAACATCCACTAAAAAGGCAATGCATAGACTTCATTAACGTTCATCGATACGTATTTAGAAAACATTAAGTTAGTTAAATAATCTTAATGTATGTCCCTAGGGCACAAGGTAGAAAAACCCTTTTTGTATTTGTATTATTGTTGTTAAACAATAACATCTTAATTATTACTTTTTCTATTGTTATTATAGTTATTAGTTTATTACTCTTTAATGTTGTACAAAATTTACAGAAATCATTAAATGAGTTAAACTTTAGAGTTAAACTTTAAGATAACAGTTATTAATAATAAAAAAATTATATTGTCGAAGATTTTAATATTTGTAGTGTTTGAAATTATATATACAAAGAATAAGAGTAAACATTGAAGCGAGAATTCATCTACATCAAAAACATCTTTTTGAAGATAATAGTGATAGATTCTGCTTCTATGTAGCTAAATTAAAAAGATAATAGTATTGAAATATAAAATATTGACTTTAAAAATCTTTTATGTGTGTCTTGCAGTTGTCGTCAAGAGACATGCAAGAAAATATGTTATGAAAGTTTGTTTTTATTTAATATATCAATCAATCACATTTATTTGTTATATATAATTCATTTTTAACATAAAAACTTTATGTTATTTAATATAAATGAAGTAATTACAATAATTTGTTGGTCGATATATTTAGGCTTAAAGACAATCTATGACATGTTAACAGCAAAACATTTAATTAATATATATTAAATTAAAATAAGTTTGATTTAAAGACCCACCGCAACGCGCGCGCAAGAATAATGCTCGTCCTGCTTACAAAGGGCTTACTTAAGATGGCTAAACATTCCTCGTACGCTACTTAACTGTTATTTTCAAAGCAACGCATGTCATATGTTTACTCATAAAGGATCAAACTCAAACTCATGATCTTTAGGAAATCATTTAAAAGATCTTATCAGTAGGTTATATGACAACTTAATACCTCTAATTTTGTATTATTATCACTTACTAGGTTATAACCCGTGAAAAATCACGGGCTATAAATTATTCTGCCGAACGTAATTTTTATAGAATAGAAAATTGTATCATGAATTGCATGGTTATTACATCAAGGATGAGAAAATATATAATGCTAATAAAACGCAATGGAATCTTGGTGTCAGATAATGTCAAAGACAATCGTAAATTCGTAATATAAAAGTATGACATCCAACATTATCCCATAAATACAATGCATTAACAGAATTTTGAGTCAAATCAACATCATTTTCACTGAATAAATTTGTGTTTTATTATTGTGATCATTTTGAATACACAACCATATAATTCTGACTTTTAAATGTAAAGTCGTGTTTAACCTCATATCTCTAATGAATGATACTCCGTTTGTAGATATTATACCAAGATCTAACAAAATAATTTTAAAAAGGCATATGTTAATTTAATATATACTATATATAATAACACAATACTAAAAATGAACAAAATTATTTTGACTATAAAGATGAAAACAAAAGTCAAAGACGAATCATAAACATTTTTTTGGTTACAAAATTGTTTTGACTTTAAAACTGTAATTTTTTTATACCAAAACTGTTTTGGTACCGGAATAAATATACTCCTAGCATTTTATTTATCTTAGATTGTAATTTAAATGGTCATTGTATCCGTGATCATTTATCTCATAAATCCTTCTAAATGATCATTGTATTTATATAATAAATATACTAATTTTTTTACTGTATTATGTAAGAAATACCTAATTCAACAATACTACCTAATTTCATAATACCAAGCGAAACATAATTACTCATAGCATTTTTTTTTATCTAAGGACATTGCTTTTCATATAATCAAAAGTCAAAATTAAAGAAGTTAACATTATTGTATTGGTGCTATATGTTTTTATGTTGACTATAATAGTCATTGCATTTGACTATATATCATACGGGGTATTAAACACTAATGACATTTTAACTATACAAATTAACGAATTATAATATATCAAATTTTAATAGTCATTACATTTGACTATATATCAAATAAAACAGTCATAATCAAAAGTCAATACATATATGTATCCAACATTAATGTATAAAATTAAAGTATTACTTCCATGTATCAAATTAAACTACTATATATCAAATTAAACGGTCAAAATTAAAAGTCAATACATAAAAATATCAACATAAAGGTATTACTGCTACATGACTATATGTGGACTATATAGTGATTGCATTTGACTATATATCAATTTTTAAAGTAAATTGAATAACAATATTACATTAAAATGAATATTTACGTACTACAGTAAAGTGAATAACAGTACAATTATACATTAAAAAAACAGTATTACACCATATTTGATTATATATGTCATGAAAAACATTAAGAACAATGAAAGTTCATGAAGAACATACTTCGTTTATTGAGGATGCTTGATACTCCTTGAGACGGACTGAAATTGTATTGTGAGGTATATCTTCAATTTACATAATTCATTCGTATATCGATGGATTTAAATAGAAAAAAATAATTACTCATTGTTTCCGTAAATGCAGTAACTACCCCTTTATTGTTTATTTCGTAATTACTGCATAAATGCTTATTCCGTAATATGGTAAATGGATGGACGATTGTTTATTTCGTAATTACTCATGGATTAATTAAGATATACAATAAATGTTGAAATTAAATCCCTAAAGTGCACTGAATTAACGACTGTTTATTGTTTCAACAATTTAGTTATGCCATGTAGCTATAATCAAACAACTCTCCAGCGAATTGGAACATTTACGATATACCATTTTTGAATCATCGACCCGTTCAATTCAAAATCCGGGTTTTAAAACATTGGGTTGAACTATTAGTTGCCTTCAAAATTTTCTTATGGCCTTAATATTATAATTGCATTAAATACAGGATTAATTGCCTTCAATGGAGGATTAATTAGTATGGAGTATATGAAAATGCACTGCAGGCTACAGCAACCTTGAAATATGCACTGCAACAGTTTCTTTAATTGACTTTAAAATTAGTCAAAACAAAGTTGACTTAAAAATGCACTGCAGCAGCCTTGAAATATGCAGTGTGGTAGCATGTATACAGTTTTTTTATTGACTTCAAAAATAGTTCAAACTTTAATCAAAAAATTATTTTTTTAAATTGTATTACATAGTATCATAAGATAAAATCAGGTTATATAAAAAGGGTTTTTCTACTTTAATAACTTAAATTGATTGTTTGTTATAATGCTGCATAGATACTATTATCTCATATAAAGGAATGCTTGAGTTTTTAGTCACCTTAGAATTTAAGAACTCTAATCCTAAATTTAACAAATCCCTTCCTAGAATTAATTTGTACAGTTTTAAAATATTAAACAATTATTATGATCTGATATTGTTTTTAATTTTGAAGCGTGTTTTGACCTTTTTAGTCAATTTTACAATTTAAGAACCCTAAGCCTAAATATATACAAACCCTTGCAATAATTAATTGTAAAGTCATTTCTACAATTTTGACCAAAAACACAATTATTCTGATCTTATATTTATTTTTATTATCTTTTAAATTTTATTTTATTTTACTTACTTCGTAAGACATTTTTTTCGACTTTTTTGGTCAATGTTGAATTTAAGACCATTACCCTAAACACTGCTGCGTTAAACTATCAATTGAAACGGTTTTGACCATAGAGGCTGATGCGATAAAAACAGGGTTTTGTTAATGACAGCTCTTAGAGCAGCCTCTAACATGCATAAAACGAATATTGTACATTCATTGATGGAGTAGTGTACCGGAGCGGTTTTTACATTGATTTTGCCTTGTTATTGACAGCCTTAAGGGTTGTCATTATAAATTTTTCTAAAAAATAAAATGCAGTATATAATAAGATTAGAAATACAATAGAGGCTACTGCAATAAATAAAAGAAAATTAAAAAAAAAAACAAAAATAGAGATTGTGCTATTATAATGACATACATAGAATACATACATACATCTAAATATTATATTGTTAATACTTAATATCATATTGGTATATGCAACATCGTTTCATAAAAGTAAAAAAATTGAAAAAAATATTTTAAATATTGGAGTCATAAAGATATGATTTATGAAACGATATGCATATAGTGTTTAAAAAAATTGAAGGATTTATAATCAACCCTAAAAGCTTAAAAATAAAACCTACATCATATCGAATAACCCCTAAACCCTAATTCAAATTAAATAATGAAAAACAAAAAAATTAAATAATTAACAATAACATAATATTTAACAGTTGATAAAAACTGTTCATTTTCATTCTCAATTTTAGATGTGTTTTTGTAAACACAATCTGCAGTAATACAAACTGCTACAATAAACAGTTACCTCAATTCTAACTTCTAAGTATGATTTGTGACCTGCAGTAATATAATCTGCAGGCTGCAGCAATATTATATGCTGAAATATTAACAAATGGATTAAATATTAACAGAAATTAACAATATACTAAAAAACGGAAAGAATAAAAAACGAAAAGATATCAATGTGAAATTAACAGTAACATGAACAAATAAACAGAATTACATAAACACTTTATAAGAAAATACGTAAGATTTACCTGGTTGAAGGTAATGTTGAAAGCTGCTTCTATCCAATGTTTTACACTTATAAACTAAACGCTTTAAATAAAATCAATATCAGTTGTGGAATAGTATATTGTTCCGAAATATTTGTTGATAAATAAGGAATATAATATATCATATTAATTACGGACTAATTGTTAAAAATTGTGAAACAGCATATTTCAGCATTTAATCGGGAAGTTGAGATACTTTTTGTTAATAAATCCCATAATTTAAGAAACTAAATAATGATATTTTAAAATTTGACATTCAAAATATGTTGTTGATAATTGCATAAAAATCGGGATTAATAACATTAATTTGTTAATGGTCTGGAAATGTAATTAGAGGCTTCTTAATATGCTGCCACATGTACAAAGGAGGGTCTAAAAAGATGCCATGTGGACATATAAACCTTGTTTTATTATAATATAGATAAGAATTATATAATTTTTAATGGGGTCAAAATATACAAAGTCACCAAAATATGGAAGCAAACGTAGACAAACATTTGAAAACCAAATTCACTAATTAGTCTACACTTGATGAGTATCAAAACATAACAAAAAACAGAAGTAACACAACATAAAAACAACATAATCTCGCTCAGCATTTTAATCTTTAATTTGTACCAGGATCAAGAACAGGAAGCCGACAATGCAAACTGATAGATTTATCCGTCTGACGTGTTCCGGGAACAAAAAACTGAAACACAACAGTCAAACAAGAACCATTTTGCCCAATTCCATAAAAAGCACAATCCGGTTTAGCAAAATGACACTGAAGCGATTTAAAAAAATGTTTCACACTCACTTGCACACTCATTGCATCCCCCCTTTCAATCGCTCTTTGTGTTCGAATTTGAGCACTCAAATTATCGTCACTAATTGGCCCTTGTGCTTGTTCTCCAATAACTTTTAATTTTCTAAACTCTGCACCCAATGTGATCAAACTAGTCGAAATTTGCAAGTGTAAATCACCGTATTTGGTTATGGAAACGTTTAACACATCGCCAACGTGTTTCATACGGTCAACAAAGTTTTGTAACTGGTTCAAATCAGGGACTTGGACTAGGGTTTGAGGTAGATCTTGAGCCATATCTAGAGCTGTTTGGAGTTCAAGAACATCGGATCGTGATAACGGTTTGGAAATCGGGACATCTTGAATGACAGCAGATTTGTAGCCTTTTGTTTCAAATGTGAGAAATGGCATTGGTTGATTTGAATGAGGAGGGAGTTTTTTTACTAGTTTGATTTGAAGATGATTAACTGTAGGACAAGAATGGGACCCACCAAATTCTGTGTAAATTGTGAGAATACTTCTTAGGGCTCGGTGGAGGAGAGAAAGGTCAATTGTGAAAGCGATTCGGTCATCATTTTGGCTGGAAATACGGTAATCTTCAAAAAGGGCTTCTTTTCGGAACTGAGCAATTGATTGAATGCCATCACCGTTGAGAAGATTGTGGAGGAAAATTGCATGGTCTTTGGTTAGGTACAGGTGGCATGTTTTCCCCATTTTGTCTAGGGCTTGAAGGAATCTCTTTTCTAAAAGGTTGACACCATGGTCAGTGAGAAAGGCCTTAAACTTCATTTCACACGCTTGATTTGTGATTCTAGGGTTTTATCATCAGCAGCTCAATACAAATTCCTGAAGAACAATAAGTTTGTGATCATCAAATTAGAAGTAAAATCATGTTAATTGTGGATTCAGAAAGTAACTGTTTGGCAATAATCATCTAATTGGTGAATGTGAGCAGAGATAGTTCATCACCTACAACAAACTAAGGTAAAAAGCTAAATATTTCGCTGGACAATGAATCGAACTATATAAACAGATAAAGTGAATAATAACCCTAAGCTAACATCAATTACCCTACTCAGTCTCGCAATTAAACACACAATTAGTTCTCATCGAACTGTACGCAGGGTAAAACTACAATTCGCTACAATTACAGACAATTAAGAAATATACAGATGCATTGATTCAATAATACTGCACTAATTAAGCGTGTGTGAGAGAGAGAGAATACCTTGATCTTGACGAGGGAGAAAATGGAGGTGAAGGATTGCGTCCCGCTCCCTTCTGAAAACTAGGCTAAACTTTCCGCCATGTTTAAGTTTTGCTGCTTTCACTAAAAGACCCCTAAAGACCTAAAGTTAACAATTTGGTTTTATTGGTAGAAAATTGAATTGTAATCAAATTAATCAATAAGATCGAACCAAAAAGACCGTGCCATTTGGAAAACAAACTAATACAGTGATATGATAATAAGAAAGATTTTTATATTATTCAATTTTAATATTTATGATTATTGGAATATTATGGGATCAAAATCATTTGAGACTTGAGAGCATAGTTCCAAAATATGTGTTTGTCTTAAGAAATTTAAGTCGTGATTAAACAGAAACTGCGATATGTGCCACAGAAATGTTGTCGTAAGGGCCCAAGCCCGAAACACTGGCCGAAGTGGCGAACTAATAAGGTGATAATTGACCCACACCTAGGACTAGAACTGATTTGATCTAAACAATCTTTTTTTTTGAACGAAATCCATTTCTACATTACAAGTTTTAACTCATACACCACACAGTGCAAATTTTACAGGTAACTGTACAATCATACAAAGAAATTATTGTGATGAATGAAATAAAAATTTATGGCGTAAACTTCACCTCCCTTCTGAATGACCAAATTTCAGTTATGCCATAATCAACCCAAACCAACCCATTCACACACTATTGACAAAGGTTTTCTAACCAGTTAAATTAGTAAACTTAAAAAATGGGCTAACAAGTTAGACATTTCTTATAGTGTGACCTTAATACAGATTGTAGTACTATTTCCTTTATCCTTTTAAAACAAACTATTTACATTTTTTTCCGAGGCAAATGAACCACCCCATTTCAACCCGTAGAAAAAATTTACCGTCTTGGCTTGATATCAAACCTGCCCATAACATCATCTCTATGTAATTGTGTACCAAAAGCTATTCCGAGAAACAATAATCTATAGCAAACTTTAGCAAACACAAAAAACATATACACAGAAATGATGACCTAGTGGTAAAGACGCCTAAAATGATCTCCTAAAGGTCACGGGTTCGATCCCTTCCCTAGGTAGACATTACCAGATGGACAGATTAAAGTTTGAAAACGGCCACCTGGGAGCCCTTGAATACCCTTAAAAAACACACATGGGTATAAATACACCCCACAGATAAAAGAAAGAAAAAAGAATCCTATATTGTTTCATTGTGTTTTATCTTCAATATTATGAAGCCTACTTAAACATTCTTCAAATGTCCCCAAAGCAACCTTATAATGATCCAACGAAATCACACCTTCTTCAACAACTTGTAACGCACTCGTATATAACTGATTAAAACACTCAACCGTATCTATACCATCAACGTTACACCCATCACTAATATTATGATCCGAAACATATAACCGTTTATAATCCTTTTTCCATCGTGATAAAATATACTTTGAAGGTATTTCTTCAACCCCGTTAAAATTAAGCACACATAACGCATGCCTACATAAATAACCGTTAAAATTAAAACAACTGCAAATGCAACGTACATCTGCAGCTACCCGATTGTACAAAACTTCATAATCTTTAATTTCCCGCCGATTTCCGTCTCTTAAAACACGTTCTTTCACTAAAAAGATTGTAACGGGTCCATCAACATGTAATTGTGTTGTACTGAAACAAGAACACATTTCCTCTACTTCAATTTGAAATTTTTTAAAAATTTCCCGTGTGTAAACTTTTGATAACTGTAATTCAAATGAATATCGTGTTTTTAACGTTGGGGATGAATTTCTCGATTCCATGTCAGCAGATGCTTCTTCTTTGTGTTTTTTCTGTAACGCGAATTCGTATTTATCGAGAAATTCTTTTAACGGGGTTTGTTTATGAATATATTTATCGAATATTGGAATTTGGGTTTCACCGGGTTGTGAGGCAGCAGACATACCAGCAAAAGATGTGTCTTTTAAATAAACCGGGGCCCACCAGGCCCGATCTTCATATAAAGCCCGAAGCCACTCGTGATCACCGATCCCGAACCGTTGGATCATAAAAGCCCATGAATTTTCAAAGTCAAACGGTTTTAACGTCTCGTAAGCCGATTTGACCAAAACTTTTCTAATTGCATCATAGTTTCTTAACCCGCCTAATTTCTCAGGAACTTTTTTCATAATGTGAGATAAACTAAACCGATGATGTGATTTCGGGAAAACTTCCGAAACAGCAGTTTGTAATATTTTACATCTGTCTGTAATTATGGTTTGTGGGGCCCGGCCTGTTGTAGTAGTCAAACTCAAAGTCAACCATGATTTCAAAACCCATAAATAAGACTCGTAAGTTTCTCCCGAAAGCAACCCGCAGCCCAATAAAACAGATTGACAATGATGATTCATCCCGTTAAACGTAACAAGCGGGATTTCATATTTGTTTGACAAATACGTTGTGTCGAAATAAATCACATCACTAAAGTAACCAATAGCAGCACGACACCTGGCGTCTAACCAAAACATATTTCTTAAATGACCTTCATCGTTAAGATCCATCAAGTAATAAAAATTAGGGTTAGTCAACTGCATACGGCAGATGTAATTATAAATAGCTTGTGAATCGCCTTTTTTTAAGTTCAACTGATTAGAATAATGACAATCAGATGAAGAACCTAATTCTCTACATGTTTTTGAATTTCCAATTATACCCCCGGAATCGATTACAAGTGGTTTATATAACTTTACAGTTTTCCCTTCTGCATCAGAATCTGATTGAACCGTTTTTTTTAACGATTTGTGAGATTTTGCACCGAGTAAATGGTTATGATCGAGTGTAACTTCTAGAATTCTCCATCTTGTAGAATCAACTAATCTCATTCTAATCATTGCAGGACAACCGGTTCTTGTTTCTTTTCTTAAACGATTGACATCTTTTACTCTTTTGAAACCTTGACTACTGCAACATAAAACTGCACCATATTTTTCTCGGCTATTTCGTTTAAACCATGAATTTTTTACCCGTACTCGAAAACCGGACTCAAGGGCGTAACAGTTGTAATAATTGTAAGCATCATCGTATGACTCGAATTCCATTCCTACTGCAGGTGCTACAAAATCTTTTTTTTCTTCTGTTTCTGTTTTTTCTTGTAGATTATTCTCATTGTTTTCATCTACAGATACATGTTTGCTGTTAGGTGATACTTCTTCCATCTGGCATAAAGTAAAATTTATACGGACATTAAAATTTTAAATAATTTTAAGCAACTTTTCAGTTTGTTACTAGAAGGTATTGATGATAACAGAGGTAATCAAGTATAACCAACCCTAATTACAGCCAATGTATATGCATATGACTAGTTTTACATCTAATCATAACCAATTAAACAAAAAAAGAGTATGAATTTTTCAAGTATAGCAATATATTACCTGAATTAAGTTTAGATACTTCACTAACTGACACAAAATTGAATAGTTAAAACTGGTGGCAGGTCGAACCCTAGCAAAGCCTCCCAATTTTCACCTATTCATCGAGCAACAAATGTGTTGATTAGGCGGATAATTGGCTCCTTTACAAAGTTGAAATCATATGAATTACCAGTGAAGAATTTTGGCTTCGGGATAGGATCATAGCTGATCGAACGAAAGCACGACCCACGGCACTAGCAGCAACCGCGCGATCAATGAAGCGTCATCTTGTGTGTTCACAAGTTTCGTTTGGTTTGTAAGTTCTAAATAGATGAAGATTTTGTTCAGGCAGTCTGGTTCCGACGGCGGCTGAGACGGTCAGTTGACAAACAAGTTTTAGTAATAACTACTTCATTTTTTTCTTCCAACTGAGTGTCCTTCGTTTTATGCCCTTGTTTGTTTCTTCATAATTTGGGGTTTTGGTTTTGGAGCACTAGCTTATAAATTGTTAACACATAATATAACACTACGGATTAAATAAATTAAACTGAATTAAATTAAATAGAAGGTAATAAATCACGTAGTGAGAGATGTTTCGTATAAAGTATTAAATGATAGTAATAGTTAAACATGTACTAAAGGTATAATTATAACTAAAGGGAGGAGATTTCCATAATACATAAATTATTTCATGTAACTCATTATATCGTATTGACTTAATTGTACCGATGGTCTTTTAGGTATATATCAAATTTCACCAATTAATGATCTTTTAGTTTCAAAAATTGCACCGATGGTACTTATTTTTGAAAGGTTTTTCACCGATGTTCCTTTATGAAAACGACCGTTAATTTTTCACGTTAAGTGACCTCACGTGTGATGCACGTGAGGGTATTTTGGTCATTTCGTCTTTCCCTTCCCATTTACTCAGAGTAAATTACACGGTTGGTCCCTTAGGTTTATAACAAATTTCACGGATGATCCTTTAGGTTTATATCAAATTTCACCAATGATCCTTTAGTTTCAAAACTTACACTGATGGTCCATATTCCTGAAAGATTTTTCACAGATGGTTCTTTACGAAAATAGCGGTTGATTTTTCACGTAAAGTGACATCATGTGTGATGCACGTGAGAAGCACGTCAATACATCTCTTCAACAATTGGGTAAACGAAACAAAATGATTGAGAAAAGTCGTTTAAAGGGGAGTAAATGAAAAGGGGAAAGCGAATTGACCTTTGAAGAGCCGTTTTTTCACGTTAAGTGACATCATGTGTTATGCACGTGGGGGTGCTTTGGTCAATCCATCTACCTCTTCTCATTTACTCCCCTTTAAACGACTTTTCTCCATCATTTCATTTCGTTTACCCGATTGTTGAAGATATGTATTGACGTGCTTCGCATGTGCATCACACGTGATGTCATTTTACGTGAAAAATAAACCGCCATTTTCGTAAAGAACCATCTATGAAAATCTTGTAGGAATACGGACCATCAGTGTAAGTTTTGAAACTAAAGGACTATTGGTGAAATTTGATATAAACCTAAAGGACCATCCGTGAAATTTGTTATAAACATAAAGGACCAACCATGTAATTTACTCGGAGTAAATGGGAAGCGAAAGACGAAATGACCAAAATACCCTCACGTGCATCACATGTGAGGTCACTTAACGTGAAAAATTAACGGCCGTTTTCATAAAGGACCATCGGTGAAAAGGACCATCGGTGCAATTTTTAAAGCTAAATGACCATTGGTGAAATTTGATATAAACATAAAGGACCATCCGTGCAATTAACTCTATAGTATTTAAAGCAAATGTACAAATACTATAAAACATGAGTGTTGTGTGTAGTCTATATTTAAAGAAATATCCCGAGAATCATGAACCCACATGCACCCGAGTTCGTGCCCAAACGCTGGGTAGGCCCCGAGCCCAGTGCAACTCAAAGTGAAGACGAGAAAAGCCTGCTCGGATGCGGAGAAGGCAGAACTTGCGACACAGACATAACTCACTTTTATTGTGAAATCGGTTCACGATAACTATGAGACCCGCCCGAAAACGGGTCGGGTCACGTCGCGAGAAACAGAGTACAGTGAAGGTTCGAATGAAGCCGTTGCAAAAGACAGTGCTATTATAAAGATTCTTTACAGGAAGGAAGGCCAACAACAAGAGATGGTGAAGGGTTTGTAATGGTGACAAAACGAACAAGAAACAAACAGCAATTTGCGAGTGGTGTAAGTGGGTTATATAACTATGCTCAACAACAATCTGTTTCGGCTTTAGTTCGTTAAAAACAGTTGGTTCATTCTTTTTCATGTACGAGGTTTTGTATAATCACTAATAATCAATAAAATTGGGTTTTTAATAAAAAACTTTCATACTAACTTAATATTTTTTTACAATATTAGTCGGTTAAAATGATAAATTAATTCCTTAAATGACAAAAAAAGGAATAGCAAATACAATCGTCTAATTTTATTTATTAAAATCACATGATCACGTGAAATTGATATTTTTTAATTATTAATTTGAGTTAAGAGGAAACAAAATTAAGAGTTCGGGTATGGATCCTTTGATTGGGCTCGGGTGCAAGTAGAAGGCCTTCTCTGCTATGGCTTTGATTTCTCCCTCCATGGGCCTCCCTCTTCCGCAAACATCCGGTGTTGACACTGCTGACGTTATTGCCACCTCACACTAGTACAAAATTAGGTCTATCGCCACTACAAAAAACCGTGGCTATAGATCATTGGCCACAGTTTTATTTTATATCAAAAGCGTAGTCTAATCTCCCGCGTTTTAAAGTACATATATGGCCGGGCCATAACCTAGGAACAGTGTAGCCATAACATATAATCGTGGCGATTTACTACTATATAGCCACGTACAATTTAAGTGGCTGTAGTTGTAATCTTACTTTTAGATATACTACTTTTTATACACAGTGGCTAATGATCACCATATAGTCACATGTAGTTATGCTGGTGGTAACCATAAGCTCGATTGTAGACACGTAATTCTACATACAATCGTGGCAAATTCGTACTATTTAGCCACATATAATTAAAGTGGCAGTAGTTGTAATCCTAGTTTTAGAGACACAATTTTTTATACTCTGTGGCTAATAGTCACTATTGGATCACGAATCCTCCGGAAGGATGGTCGGACTCCTTCTTGCCAAAAGATCCTGAAACAACAAGGTAACCCTTAGTCAGATGCTCCCCGTGAGGTTTCCCGTGAGAATACTCCGACGGTCAAGTTAGAAATCGATTTATATGACGTGAGGTCGTGATCGGTAAGAATCGTATTGAATGCAAGAAATTAATGATAAGTGTAATAAATGTACCGAAAGCTTGATCCTCTTCGTTGGTCATGGTGTGGACATATTTATAATCGGTTTCCCCTGGGCGGGAAAAGGAAGGTGTCACTCTTCGGACCGGTCCCTCCCGAGCCTTGCGGATAGTAGGGTACTACAGGAGGCTAAAAACCGGAGGACAATATCTCTGTCTCACGCCAAAGCCGCCCTAGGGACTTGGCCGCATTTAATGTCCTCGTACTCGTAACCCTCCTTTCCGCAATTCCTGTGTTGCGCTCGGATCACCTTCCTTGGGATTGATGATCCTTATGCGTCCGTTTCCGTCTTCCGTTCGTGAGGCTTGCGTCCGGTCAGGAGGGTATATGCGGTATACCTCATTAAGTCCCCCAAGTTCAATGTTAAGGCAAAAAGCCTTACCCCTTTGAATATTAAGATAACAAAACAACCTAGACTAGCTTAGAATAAATAGTAGAATAAATTAGCTAAGTTTAGGAGTGATACCGAGTTTGGCCAGTATTGGCCACTCAGTATCAGCACTCAGTATTGGAAATCCAATACTGAGTAGAAGGACTGAGTTACAGTCAGTACTGTAACGGACTAAGATCAAATCCCTTGATCTTAGTCATTTCCTTAGTTTAGTCTTTCGGTTACTCCTTTGCCCATTATGTAAGATCTCTATACCACTATAAATAGAGATCATCTTATAAAGGAGTACTCCCCAATTTACGAACTTACATTCACATATTTTGTAATTGATCAGTGGTCTTGTTATTCCGCAACAAGCCACACTTAGTGGATTTATACATTGACTATATTCTTGTGTTATCACTTTAATATTTCATTAAGTATAATTATCTATCAATTAACATAATAAACCAGGGTTGTTGTGACCTAACAACTGGTATCAGAGCAGGCAAAATTAATCCTTATTTAGTCGATCTATTACCCTGGCAGCCATTCCCTATACCTATCCCTCCAACACTCAAAAATCCAAAATGTCTACAATCATAGCACCTGTTATGTCTGGCAAGGGAGTGCCCATATTTGATGGAAAAGACTTCCATCAATGGAAGCTTAAAGCTCAGTGGTATCTTGAATCTATTGATCATGAGATGCTCACCGTGCTTAATGATGGCCCTATCATTCCACAAACAGTGGAACCCGTTGCTGCTACTGATGATGCTCCTGAGAGCACAAGAACAGTTCCTAAACTGAAACACACCTTGACTGATACTGACCGTCAGTTATTCAGTCTAGACTCCAGAGCAAAGGGAGTGATTGGTAATGCTGTTACCAAAGAAATACTTAATGCAATTATGAAATTGCCAACAGCAAAGGCTATGTGGGATAGCCTATCAGTCACTTATGAAGGCACACCAAAGGTGAAGTTGCAGAGGAAGAGCAACATGAGAAGGAAGTATGAAAATTTCTTCTCAAGTCCAAATGAAGACATCACTACTCTCTATAACAGGTTCAATACTGTTATCCATGATTTAATCAGTGTAGGTATTGTGAAGGAGGAAGGAGAGCTTGTTCAAAAGTTCTTGGATAGTATTCCTCAACAATTTCTTGACATGACAAATGGTCAATGTTGCTAACAACATCGAGTCATACACTCTCCAAACTTTGTATGGGTTAATGTTGAATCATGAGGAGAATAATGCTGCAAGACTGATCAACTGGAAGAAAACTGACAAGTCTTCCACTGGCATGGCTCTAGTTGTGCAACAAGCATATACTGTAACTGAGCCTGAAGAACCAGAAGTTGATCTTGCTGATGCTGAGGCAGAAGAGCTTGAGACCCAAATGGCTCTCATGTCTATGAAGCTGGATCAGTTGAAAAAGAAGAGACTTGGTGTTAGCTCTTCCAATACTGACCCAAGATCTGGTCTTTGGTATAGGTGTGGAAAGCCTGGGCACATTGCTGCTAAGTGTCATACTAAGTCAACTGAAACTGATCAGAATGACAAGATTGCATACCGAGCTAAACGGTATAGAGACAAGTATGTAAAGCTAAAGAACTGGAGCAAGGGCAAGAATGCAGCAGGGAATGGAGCACCTCTTCAAGCTCTTTACTCTGAAGCTTGGATGGATGAAGAGCTCAGTGATGATGAGGAAGAGGTTGAAAACAAAGCCTTTATGGCTTTCACTGAAGATGATTTGAAGAGTTCCCTTGAAAAGGACATCAAAGAAGCTGAGAGGATGAGTGTTCATACTGATTGGGATTCCACTCAGTTGTACAAGGTGAGTTCCTTTCAAACTTATTCAGTGAATGAAAAAGAAAAGATTTTTGAGTATATGATTGTTGATCTTAAAACATTAGTACAGAGAGAAAAAACTTTAAAATTAACAATTCTTGAACTTGAAAGGGTAAATAATGAACATTTAGATAAAGTAGCAAAATTTAAAGATTTAGAACTAATTTTTTTAAACTTACAAGACATGAACCAAAGATTAGCTGATAAAGCTCATTTACACAAATTAGAAAAAGAAAAATTTGAAACCAGTGTAAATCTTAGGGAAATGCATCTATTAAATTAAACAAATGTCTAAATCAACAATTTCCAGAAAATGTGAGGGCTGCACTTGGTGTTGATCCTCAGTTAAAAAATAGAAATAATTTTGCTGATAAATTTGAAGAGTTTTCTGATATGAACCCTATTCAGTTTGTAAAAGCAAAAACTTTTTGTGAAGTTGGATGTCAAACTGAATCAGATGATGAGGATAAAATCATTTTTGAAAAACCAATTGGTCCTTCTATCTGTTCTAAGTGTTATACTGACCTACAAGAGCTCAGTATTGAATTTCCTGAAAAAGAAATTTCTGATACTGGCCTCGAAGTTGTGCAGTATGATACTTCTGCTGTTCCTCCATTTGAACTTTTATTTAACACAACTACTTTTGAGATATATAATGAAAATAAAACCACCTCTACTCAAAAGGTTGTATCTAATACTGAGGTTGCAGGAACAGACAAGTCAACTACTCAAGAATCTAAAGAACGTGTTCAAGTTTTTATTCTAAAACATGATAACAAGAAAACAACTTCCACAGGAACTTCAAGTGGCAAAACTAAGAAGTTGAATATTAATAAAACTTCTTTGTCAAATAAAAATAGAACCCCAGTACCATCTCCTTCAAAACCAGTCAAACAAAAAATTAAAACTCCATTAAAAAATGACAAAAATAACATTTTGAAATCTATTGGTGATCAGATCAAAGTCTTAAGTCAAAAGTTTGCAAAACTTACTCATACCGAGCGACCAAAAGTCAAACACTTTTCTAAAATTCCTTATAAAAACATGTTCAGAAACAGACCTAGAAAATGTTATAGATGTCATCACACTGGTCATAAAGGAGATGAATGCTGGACTGATCTCTCAAATCCTAGGTACTCAGTACCAAAGAAAAGGAGAGAAACAAAGTCAGTATCACCCAAGAAAACCTCCAAGGTTTCTCCTGAAGTGATACTGACCTCTTCAAAAGAGATCAAGTCTACCCCTGTTTCTCCTACCAAAGGTCCCATTCAAAAATGGGTTCCTAAAAGGAACTAATCCTTATTTTGTGTCTTGTGCGGGGTGACCGAAAATGGTACTTAGATAGTGGCTGCTCAAGACACATGACTGACAGTATGTAGTACCTTCTAAATTATACACCAGAGAATGGTCCTTCTGTCAAGTTTGGAGATGATTCAATTGGAAAAACAAGAGGGTATGGAGTAATCAAAGCAGGCAACATAACTTTTAAAAGAGTTGCATATGTAGAGGGTCTTAAACACAATCTGCTCAGTATCAGTCAGATGTGTGATGATGACAATGAAGCTCGTTTCAGAAAGGTTGCAGGAATCATCTACAATGATAAAGGGCAACCTGTACTCATTGCTAGAAGCGAAAAAGACGTCTATGTAGTCAATCTATCTGAAATAGATCCTACTATTCGAGTTTGCCTGATGTCTAAAGTCAAGCCAGAACTTCACTGGTTTTGGCACAAAAATCTTTCTCACATAAACTTCAGAAACATTAATGAGCTCAGTATGAAGAAACTGGTGAGAGGGTTGCCCACAATTACTTATTCAAAAGATAAGTTATGCTCAACATGTGAAACGGGCAAGCAGAAGAAGAGTTCATTCAAGTCAAAGGTCAATCATTCCATTAATGAACCTCTTACAATGATACATATGGATCTTTTTGGCCCCATCAGCACACCATCATTGGCCAAAAAGATCTATACTTTAGTCTTAGTAGATGAATTCTCAAGATATACTTGGGTCATCTTTCTCAAGACTAAATCAGATGCAACAACAGAAATCACTGCCTTCATCAAAAGAGAAGAATTACAGAAAGGCAACAAGGTCAAACAACTAAGAAGTGACCATGTTACTGGTCGGGATGATTGGGTGGTGTTTACTCACCGACCAGGCAGAAGCGAGCGGATCTCTGGGTTGAAAGACTCCATTCGCGATTGGAAGTATGGGTTCTTTTACATCGACCGCTTAGCTTTCAACGATGTTTCCCTTTCCTGGGGGCCTATTACAGGACGATCTTCGGAAGCTGCTCCTGAATTAACTGTTGTCGAACGTGAACAGGTCGAGACCTATCGGGGATGGAAATAGAATGGGAGGACCCAGATGAGTATTTCCTTGGGATGGCTGATCTGAGTCCTCACTTCTTCGTTCATCGAGTTCGCCCAATCTGGCAAGTTGGCGGGAAAGATGTTTCTTTGTTACAACGCTTAAAAATGAAAAAACCCCCACGGAGATATAACCCCCTTCCTTCCCCCCTTCCGAAGTCTGCCTCAGCTTGGAAGGAACCCTTGACGCTCCAGGGCGTGAAGCTGAGGGTGTTTCGGACGTTTCTACTCCTGTTGTTGAATCGCTGGGGTTTAGAACTGAAGCTACTATGATTCCAGACTCTCAATCGGAACTTTCCAAACCTGCCAAGGTGAGATGCGTCCGAACCCTTTCAAAAGGCCTCGTGAAACATCGATCTCATCACCCCCCAAACGAAGAAGGAATGAAGGTATAATCTTATGACTTAACTGTTTATGTGTATGCCATTTTACAGAGAAGCGTGTGCCCTTCTTTTTGCAGGAGAAAAAACTGATTCACCTACCCCGTCTGCTACAACTCATGTGACAGTTTTGTTCAACCCTGCAACTTTGGTTATTCCCACTGCTGTCGCTGACAGTGTCGTTCAACCGGCTTCATCTGCTGGTCCACGTGCATCGGAACCCGTACCAACACCCCAAGTGCTTCAGCCATGGCTATGTTTAGCAATCTTCTGTTTAGTTCCAGTACACGAGCACCGGTGGTTAGCGGGAGCCTCCATCCCGTCCGTTCGTCTAGGCCTCAGTCATGGCTCCCTAACTTTCTATTCCTACGTAAGATCTTTACTTGACTTCTCTTTATACATGCTCTTTATGCGATTTTGACTTTCTTTCTTCCTCTATTTGGTATTTTAGCTCGACAAGTTCGTACTACCATTTCTGAGTCTACACGAGAGATATCTGTCACCAGCCTCCCTGATCCAGTGGATCTAGCTGCGACGTTAATCTCTAAAGAACCAACTTTGCAGGCGACCGTTACTTCCACTCCCCCCATCGTGTATGTTACTGCAAGCCCGTCCGCTGTTGCTTTGGACCTAACCAGCGTATCTGATGAAGGGGTCTTTCTTCAAGCACGATCCGACTTACTTAATGCTGTCGAACTGCTTTCAGAATTACAATCAAGAGGAGTCCGTAACCAACAATCACTACTTGATCATCGTGAGGAGTTTGCCCGGATGGAAGAGTTGATCAAGACCGCCCGGCGTTTACATCAGAACGATGTTGATGAGAAAAACCGCTTGTCTGAAGAAAACAAGGACTTGTCTGCAGGTTTAGAGGAGATGAGACGTGCCCAATCTGCTAAAGATGCCCGGATTATCGAGTTAAGCGCCGAACAAACCTCCTCGTCCGCCCGTATCGCAGAGCTAGAGGTGGCATTGTTTGAAAAAGATAACCAACTGAATGAAGTCGTTCGTTGCCATGGGGAATTGTGTAGGGTTTCACTACGCACCATGCGACTGATCGAGCCATAGGATCGACCTCCTAGTATACTTGGTTCGAACCATGACTGACCAAGAACATGAACTTGTTCTTGACCGGTTAAAACCAACTAGCTGATTTAATCCCTAAAAGCGGAACTAGGATTAAACCTAATCCTTAAACCCTAAAGGATTGGGATGTTGGAAATCTAGATTAGGTTAACAAGAAAGAAACCTTGTACGAAGAACTCGAACACACACACATACTTGTGTGTGTTCGTCGACTACTACCAAGAACCTTAGGTTCTTGGTTCGACTTTGAACAAGAGGAGAAGGAGGAAAGAGTGTTCCATGAATCATACCTTAGGTTAATGCTTAAGATAAGTCCACTGATGATGAACACGACGAACGATCCTCTAGATGATCACTTGCAACGAACTTGGATCTTCAAGACATGAAGAACACGAAGAACGAATGAAGAACACGAAGAACACAAGCTTGTGTCTTGGGGTGTTCGGCCGAAACCAAAGAAGGAGGAGGAGGCTAGGGTTTCGAGATTTATGATCAAGGAATAAGGGAACCCCATGCATTCTATTTATAATCAAAAGACTTACACTTAGGGCCCTTATAGTTTAATTAAGATTAATCTCTTAATTAAACTTATCTCTTACACTTTAAACCCTTATAGTTTTACTAGTTTATTATTGTTGCACTTAACTATCAAATGTCTAGTATTAACACACTAATAATTCGGTACCCATATACACGAATTATATATACTTGTATTTATACTTTTAATAGTTAATTATATAATAACCTTTATATAATTTACACAATAATATTATCCAATTACTATATGATTTAATAGCCTTAAATCATATCATGGATAATCTATAATTAACACATTGTATATTTACTTAACTAGTAAATGCACAACTACTTGTATTAATTAGTTAGTTAAACTAATCTAGTAATAAGTTAAACTTAACTTAATACTTATCTGATTCATAATGACTATTATGAATCATTCCTCTTCGTAGTATCGTTGCATAACTTGCTCGTATTACATGCACTCACCGGTGTGACCCTTAAGTGTTTCGTAGGCATGGATGTATCATCATAGGTTGACTAACTGTGCACATAAATCCTTCAAATTGGACCTTCACAACGAAAAATTGAAAGAAGAAGTTGCCGTTCAATCCCATCAGATAGGTGCTTACCGTAAGGATCTTGATTGGCTGGTCCAGAAGGGGATATTCGGGCTGTTTGGGAATTTGTTGAACTCTCCTGAGTTCGTGAGTCGAAACTCTCAGTTTCAATTGGAGAGTGTTAGGTTTGGGCAGTACCGTGGTTGTATGGATACTCACAAAGAATATGATAAGCAACTCCAGGATGCTAGGCTTGTGCACGAGTATCCTGAAGCCCAAACGAACATTATGAGTCTCTTTGGCGAGCTGGTGACTCCCGATTACCCCTTCCTGCGATCACTTGAATCTGGTGTGGCGTCCTTAGATGAAATAAAAGAACTTGTGAAGGAAACAAAACCTGGCCCGGAGGATACAGGTGAGAGTTCCAACCAGGGAGAGGCTTCTACCGCGCCGTAGTCGCAGTGTTTATTGTTTATGTTCTGGTTTATTGTATTCTTGCCACCGTTAAATGCTTGTTGCTTTTGGCTTACCGGTTGTAATCGCTTATTTTGCTGTTAGTAATGAATGGTAGTACTTTATTTTGAATCTGCTGACCTTTGTTCACTCGTTTGTTTGTTTACTTATCGCATTCGTTCTGTTATTCGTTCAGTTATCGCATTCGTTTACGTATCGTTATGTATGTTCGTTTTCGAATAGGTCTTAATTTTCTAATGAGGCGTACCTCATAGAATTGGAATAGGGAATGTCGCTCCCTAACCTTACCTATACATGCATGCTTATCTCGTCGATTTAACCATTCGTGTAATTTTTTGGGTGTCTTCCTTTCGTAGGGAGGGTACTCGTTCGTTTAATCGCATAGGTTGCTTTTTAACTTAGAAAGTTTTGAAAAAGAAAAACTTGCTCGGAAGATATTTCATTAATCATTCGCGACTTTCTATTACATTAGTAGAGGAACACCAAACTACTAGTTCGAACAACATTTGTACCAAAAGGTCACCAAATGATTCAATAAACGAAAACTAACTTAAAAATAAAACTTTCGCAGATTTCACATGTTCCATGTGCGTGGAACAAACGAACCATTCATCGTTTCCAAGACGTAAGAGCCATTCCTCCTTGCTTCCCTAATTTTGTACCGTCCTTCCCAATTGGGGCACAACTTTCCAGGCATGTACTGGAGGCTTGCTTCGTTCTTGCGTAGGACCAGATCTCCTACTTTACACGCCGTCCCTGAACCTTCTTGTTATAGTAACCCTCCATCATAGACTTGTATGCCGCTTGCCTTAGGGCGGCGTTTTCGCGTCGCTCGTCTATGATGTCCAGGTTATGCCTTAATGCTTCTTCATTCTTTCCCAAATGGAAATTCTCTACCCGCGATGAAGGGATGACAATCTCTATAGGTATCACGGCCTCGGAACCATACACTAAGCTATACGGAGTTTCTTGCGTACCCTTCCGGACCGTCGTTCGATAAGACCATAAAACGCTCTGCAACTCATCTGCCCAGCTACCTTCCGTTCTGTTCAAACGGGTCTTAATCCCTTTTACTATGGTTCTGTAGTGACCTCCGTCTGACCATTGTCCTGCGGGTGAGCTACAGGTGTGAAGTTAATGGTGATTTTCGGTTAAAACAATTAACAAAACGCAGCGGAAAGTATTTATCACCATGAACGGATGTTGATATCAATCATACAATTAAACTATAAGAAAATCAAAGAGAATGGTATAAGAATTCATACCCTAGTTGCCTTTGATTATTGTGTATTCGGATGGAGTTGGTGATGGATTGAAACCAAGTATTCAATTAGAATACCTCTAAAAGAAAGTCCACACAACACGATCAAGAACACCAAAGGAGGATGCTAGTCCTTGATTCTTGAGAGCAAAAGAAAACAAAAACACCTACAAGTGTTAGAGAGAGAGGGGGGGGGGGGCAAATGGGTGGTCAAGGGTGAGTTTATGGAGCCATTCAACACTCTTAATGGTGCCATAAAGACCCATCAATGATTTCCATAAACCATTTTCCATTTGCACTTTAGTCCCTAGTCATTTGTTTCTTCCATTTTGCTCACAATAAAGTTTCAATATTAACAATTAATATTAAACTTATTATACACAAGCTTATAGCTTATATATTAATAATTAATGTAATTACACTAATTACACTAATTATATAATGGTGTTTAGTGTTTAAGTGTGTGACCCTTTAGGCTCACAAACAACTAGCCATATAACTATATGTTATACACGTGAAGCATATTCCAACAGCTCCCACTTGCGCACGTGATAACATCAAGTAGTTATACAAGCAAAGGTTAGAGTCTAGCAACCCGCCAATGCCCCTAGGAGTATATGAGGAGTTTCATAAAATCTTTATTCAAAGTTTTTCAAGCAGTTATCCTTTTATTACTGATACTATGTTGAATTTTAGACAAGGATCAATGTCAATCTAAAACTTCAACGATTCTGTTTCTCGATCTATATAATGAAATAGATTACCAAAACCAATCAAGATTCATCTTGATTACCTTTTGGGTGTGGCCACACATACATCTATTCAAAATCATCGAGGGGCCCAGTAGTATCTAATCCACATACGTGGAGGAACAAATTCTATATTGACTGCACGTGTCTGTCATATGCTTAATGATAAACCCGATAATGGTTGTTATAGCAGCCTTATTCAGGTCAGCGTTTAACCACATCAAGGTTTGCCCCTCTACATACACAAACCAACTTGCATCTCAAGTCAGAGGATAAGTGACAAAGCCTTTGTGAGATTCACTTGTGACATAAATCCAAGAAGTGATTTCTCATAGTTTGGGTCAGTCCAATCGTGCATCGTTATGAGCGACATGTGAGTTTGATTTCATCATCCTTAGTCATACTAAGATAATATCATCAATGCACTCAGATTTGTCTTAATAATATTCCCATATTATCAATATGACAATGGACAATTTAGAATATAAAACACAGTAAATATTCAAGGATATAAACATGCAAATATAGAACACAGTAGATATTCATATAAAAACGATCATATCAAATATATCAATTTATTCCAATATAAACTGCTCACAGTTCCATTATCCAAATACTAAAACAGATTTACATGAAACTACTAGCTTGTCGAAGTCCAATGTTCCATTCATATTCAAGATGTTTGGTACAAGACATTGAGTTCGATAAAGCGTCAGCTAGTTAGTTATCTGTTTGAACTTTAAGTGTACGAATTTCACATATCTCGATAAATCATTCGAATGTAGTGAACCTTCGTAAATAGGATCTAGCGTCATCACGCCCTATTTCAAAACCAACAGAAGTATAGCAAGTATACTTAGTTTCAGTTCAGTATCTCCACCATGACCAAGAAACATATATCCAGTACTTTAAAATACTTCAATGTGTTCTTAACAGCAATCCAGTGACTCTCTCATGAATTCTGTTGGTATATTCTAGTAAGGTCCCCTAAGGACGTTACATTTGGCCTAGTACTTCTTATAGCGTACATGATGAATGTAATAGCCGATTCATAGGGGATTACATTCATCCGCTTCACCACATCAGGTGTGGAAGGTCCTTGAGTCTCACTCAAGTTTACATTGTGTGGCATACGAGGACTTCCTCGTTTGGGAGTACCACTCTAAACCATTTAGAATTTTGTCAATGTAAGCACTTTGACTTAAACCAATTAACCGCTTTGATCTATCATTATAGATCTTTACTTCAAGTATGTATGTCGTGTCCCTACAATCCATCATGTCGAAACATTTTCCAAGCCAGGATTTTCATCTTGTAGCATGGTATATTGTTTCACATGAGTGACATGTCATCAACATGTATGACTTGAGAAACGACAACGCTCCCACTAGCTTTCATATATACACATACTCAGTTTGGGTTTTAGGTGAAACAAACGATTTGATTTCATCATCAACCAAAATTTCGTAGTCATAGTACACTACTTTGGCTATAAGAATCCTAATGTCTTTAGTAACAGGCGAGAAGGTTTCATCATTGTCAATCCAGTAGGATTGAGTGTAACCTTTTGCTACTATGAGAGATTTATAGGTGTGTATATTTTCATCCATGTCAACAGTCTTACTGTTTTGAGAAAGATCAACTAAGTTCAAAACTTGATTGTCTCTCATGGATTTTATTTTCGCATTCATAGCTTCAAGTCATTTTTCGAATACAAAATTCGATAATGCAACTTGATAGTTAGGGGGTTCATAATGATCCTCGAAACTTGCTCCTCAGCATCGACATAAATCTATATCATTCAGGTGCATGAAGTGTCCTTGCGGATCTATGAATGGGAACAACATCATCCTGTGGTCCAACATCTATATGTCCAGCCTCAGAATGATATTTGCTAGTGTTACCAGAAGGTTGTGTATCTTCACTTTGAATCTTGTCAAAGTCTATAGTGCTCCCACTTGCTTTGTGAAATGAGACTGTTCTCAAGAAACTCAGCATACCGAGTAACAACCATTTGTTCTCAGTTGGGAAGTAAAATAGTAATCGAAGATATACTTGATAGATATGGGCTCAAGTTTGTTCGGCATGTCTCGTTCCACGAGATCCTCACAACCCCAGATCCTCAAGTAAGACAAATTGGGACTTTCCCACGCCATATCTCATATGGTGTCTTTTTAACCTTTTGGTCGGAACCATATCAAGTATTCGAGCAGCAGACTTCAGTGCATGCCCCTCAAAAGGATAGTGTAAGAGTAGTAGGACTCATCATAGATCGCACCATGTCATACAGGGTCCGATATCTCTTTCCAGACGCACCATTATCTTGTGGAGTGTATGAAAGAGTGAATTGTGAGACAATCTCACGATGTGAGGGATGATCCAGAAACTCTTGACTCATGTACTTTCATCCGTAATCAGGACTGCAAGCCTTTGTTGTCTTGCTAAGTTGATTTTATACTTTTACTTTAGAAAGCTTTGAACGTTTCAAAGATTTCATGTTTATGTCTAATCAAGTAAACATAACCATAGCGACTGATATCATTAAAGCTTCCATGTTGATGTTTAATCAAGTAAACATAACCACATCGAATGATATCATCATGTGAAAGTAGGTGGCACCTTCCCTAGTCTTAGTTCTAAAAGGGCCACATACATCAGTATGTATGAGTCCAAGTAGATTTTTAGCTCTTTTGCCAACATGGGAGAAAAGCTTTCTTGTTATCTTTCCATAATATACAAGAGAGGCATTTTAAATGATTCATAATCATTTGTAAAGAAGCCCGTCGAGTTGTTTATGTGGAAAAGATGACGATGCTCTAGGTAAGTAGAATCCAAACCAATTTGGATTCTTGAGTGCTACATTTGTATATAGAACTATCGTTTGAATTAGGATCATGCATATTAATTTCAAACATACTATTATAAGGAATAGTAATAAAAAATGTTATTTTTCGTAAAACAAGATATCATAATCCCTTATTCAACAAACGATAAAGCTAAACAATGCATAATTGACAATTATTCAAAACAATAATTAACGCATTAGGAAGGATAAGATCACAGCTTCCATTCATTTAGCTTTCTACTTCACATTCAATCTTGCACATTTGTGTAAATGTGAGTTCCACAACTAGTGTCATACACTCAAGATTTATCACGAAAAGTATGGAGTTCTATAATGAAGATACCTAATGTGCTAACTAGAACACATTTGTCCTTCATCAACTCTGCCACGTAGGCAGGACAATTCCTCCTTCAATGGCCAGTTTCATCGCAATGATGGCAAGAAATATCCTTTGCAGGGTGCTCCTTTTTAGCAGGTGGGGGAATCGTAGGTTTGGAAAAGTAAACTAGCTTACCCTTACCTAGACTCTTGCCTTGTGCTTGCGGTTTACCTTCCCTAATTGCAAGAAAAGTATTGGGTAACCCTTGCTCAACCAGTTTTACCATAGCATGTTCAACGATTGTCTTCCCCATGCTATGTACTTTTAAAACACTTTTCAAACTGGTCATAGTCCTTGGATAGTGAGGTAAGAATCAAGCTCATTCCAAGAACTTGTGGTAAGGGGTAACCAAGACGTTCCATTGGATCAAGATAGCATTTCATATTCAAGATGTAAGTGCTAACTGATTGGCCATCCTCCTGATTGCAAGCATGGAATGCTTTAACTGTTTTGAACAGTTCAAGTTCTGCCTTTTGTTGAAATATTATTTTCAACTCGCTTATCATGTCATATGCTGTGAGTTCCTCGAAGTACTTTCGAATCTCGGGGTTCATGCTCACAAGCATATGAGTAGCAACTTCTTGGTGTTCGTTAAACGTTTCGGTAAAGGCTTGACGAACAGCAGCAGAATCACTGACAGGAGGTGCCTCAGGTAAGGCCTCTTATAGGTATATCAACTTTCTCATCTCTAAGGACAATCCTTAGAATTCGATATCAGAAGATAAAGTTGATATTAGTCAGTTTCAGTTTTCAAGAACTGATTTTTGAGTGGAGATACTTAGGTTTTGATGTTGTTGTTATCTGTATAACAACCAAAGTTCAAAAAATAGTATTTTCAATAATAATTTCTTTTAATCAATTAACTACCCAATTAATTTTAATTAAAAGCTAAGATCCCATTGAGCTTCTATCACCGCATCAGTTGATCTGCTAGAGGTGATAGATCCAATAGGTAGGTGACGATCAACAATTGCATTACAAGTGCAACTCTTAGAGGTATGGGACTTCATGGCACCTAGTGAACAAGCATCTAGGGTCAAGTGGCATGTTTGTCGCATCGTCGCCTCGAGTCAAGGTCTCACCGTTAACTCGATTAAGTCATCCAATGTGAAATCATGTCAAAATAGCTCTAGGTCTCACGCGTAGAGAATAATGACCTCGGATCTAGATTCAAACCACGTCTCACGTGAATTCAAAAATAGAAGCAAGTGATTTACAACCGATTGGACGGCGTGACTTAAATTTTAGGTATGTTAAATTTTAATTAATAAAATTTTATTAAGATATGAATGAATCATGTACTTCATTCATATCACTTCATAAGTCGTTTAATAAACGGTAAAAATATTTAACGATTATTAAGGTTTAAGTTTCAAATCGTATTTAAACTTAGTTTAATCTCAAAACAATTTTAGATTAAAGGTTTAATCATCAATGATTAACTATTATTTTAAGTTTCAAATCATATTTAAACTTAGTTTAATCTCAAAACAATTTTAGATTAAAGGTTTAATCATCAATGATTAACTAGTAATTATCGATGATTAAATGTTTGGATGTTTTAATGTTTGTGTCAAAAAACCGTTTTTAATTGTTTTATTTACTTGTATCTAATAGGAAAAGAAAACAACCACAAACATAAATAAAACATGCAACAAATTTTGTGCAAACCTCGACCGATGAAATCCTAGGTTCGGTCACGTGAGTCATCACGACGGACCGAAGGGTCAAACTAGGGGACGGGCCAACATGAACCCAAACGGGCCTACATAAACCCAATGGGCTCCCACTTGCTCCAAGACATTCTTGAGCAAGTAGAACCCAAAATTGTGAAAAAGTGTAATCTGCCAGAAAATTCCAGCAGACTTTGAAGCCCGAAAAGTCACTGAAGGAGTCTTCGTTGGTCTTCCCGGCCTTCTGGAAAGTTGTAGCCCACGACTTTGCAAGCATTTTAGGCTTTTGAATCGCCCAAAACGGAGTCCGTATGCCTCAGGCAAACCTGTTTTCGTACAGCTCTCGCTTTTGTGACGGAAATTTGTTGTTTTCTTCATTAGTCTTCAATATTTTTTATCAACAATTTACAATAAAAAGATAAAATAAATACAATCTATTCTATTACTTTTACATTACAAATTGCCCCAAAAATGGCACCAAAAATAAAAGAAAAATAAATGAAACAAATTACAACAATTAAGCCAAAAAAAACAAGGCTTTTCCCAAACAACCAAACAACCAAACATCAACCACATTCATTCACAAATGGTCTAGGCTTTCATCGGTTTGTACAAACAAGCAACAATTGACAAGGCTTTGGCTTGGGATATGGCAAAAATACATGTTTTGCCATATCAAAAAACATAATTAAACAAGTAATTCCAAGCCAAATAATCAAAAAAATCAATAAACTAGATTAATTTTTTGATTTTGATTTTGTAACAAGTGACAATAGGGTTCCAAAAATACGTTATTTTAACCCTCATAATTATACAAAACCGAAAATTAAAATAAAAACCCGAAGGGTTTAATTTTCGTCCGATCGGTTTGTAAAAAAACACCAAAATCGTTTGATTTTTGCCACTTTTCACAAAATCTAGCTAATTATATGATTAATATAATGACTCGTGATACCACTAATGGTGATTTTCGGTTAAAACAATTAACAAAACGCAGCGGAAAGTATTTATCACCATGAACGGATCTTGATATCAATCATACAATTAAACTATAAGAAAATCAAAGAGAATGGTATAAGAATTCATACCCTAGTTGCCTTTGATTATTGTGTATTCGGATGGAGTTGGTGATGGATTGAAACCAAGTATTCAATTAGAATACCTCTAAAAGAAAGTCCACACAACATGATCAAGAACACCAAAGGAGGATGCTAGTCCTTGATTCTTGAGAGCAAAAGAAAACAAAAACACCTACAAGTGTTAGAGAGAGAGGGGGGGCAAATGGGTGGTCAAGGGTGAGTTTATGGAGCCATTCAACACTCTTAATGGTGCCATAAAGACCAATCAATGATTTCCATAAACCATTGTTCCATTTGCACTTTAGTCCCTAGTCATTTGTTTCTTCCATTTTGCTCACAATAAAGTTTCAATATTAACAATTAATATTAAACTTATTATACACAAGCTTATAGCTTATATATTAATAATTAATGTAATTACACTAATTACACTAATTATATAATGGTGTTTAGTGTTTAAGTGTGTGACCCTTTAGGCTCACAAACAACTAGCCATATAACTATATGTTATACACGTGAAGCATATTCCAACAGAAGTTTTGACGTATGCCCGATTCTGCGCACCATTTTCTGAACGGGTTATTGGCGAATTGCTTCCCGTTATCGCTCACGACGGTATGTGGGAGACCAAAACGACATACGACTTGCTACCATACAAACTTGACTATGTTAGCTCCCGAGATACATGCTAAAGGTTTGGCCTCTACCCATTGTGTGAAGTAATCGATTGCTACCACTAAGAAACATAAGCCTCTGGGGCCTTAGGGAAGGGTCCGACAATATCGATCCCCCATTGAAAAAAAAACATGGGCTGTGTATACTAGTTAAGTTAATGGAGGGAGCGTTCGGGGCGTGAGAGTAAGCTTGGCACCTTTCACATTTCTGTACATACTGATGAACATCCTTAGACATGTGCGGCCAAAAATAACCCGTCCGGAGTAGCTTCTGGGTCAGAGATCGTTCTCTCGAATGCGATCCGCACAATCCCTCGTGGACTTCCCCTACAGCCTTCTTGGCTTCGTCATCTCCGAAACATCTTAACCAAGGGGTGGAATACCCCTTCCGATACAAAACATTGTTTCTGAGGGTATACCTTCTGGCGTTTATTTTTACCTTCCGAGCTTTATCTGCCTCGGGCGGTAATGTTCCTCCTTCTAAGTACAAACAAAGGGGGGTCATCCAGCAATCCACATCACTCTCGATTTCTGCCACCTCTGCCTCTTCTTCGATGCTCCGTCTAGCTAGCACTTCTACCAATACTTCCTTCGTAAGGTGACAATACAACATTGCCGCCAATTTGCTAAGCGCATTGGCCTCCTTATTTTTGGTTCGGGGGATCTGCATGATTTCGAACTCGCTCAGATATCATTTCATGTGTACTTCCTTCGCTTCGTAGGATCCTTTGACTTGATTAACAACCAACATCGAGTCTGCGAAAGCTTCTACCTTCCGGATCTCTAAACTTTTGGCCAAGCCTAATCCTGCTAACAGGGCTTCGTATTCGGCCTCGTTGTTTGAACAGACGAAGTCGAATCTTAAGGCATAGGAGACCCTTTCATCGTTGGGCCCGGTTAGGACCACCCCTGCTCCACATCCGTCCGCCCCGGCGGCTCCATCTGTGTACATCTGCCATGCAAGGGATGATTCCCGATGTGCATTCGCTCATGGGTCTGTCGGGTTTGCTCCCTCTCCTTCCTCAATTGTAACGACACAAAATTTTGTGTTAAATAAGTTATGTAAAGTATGATAAATAAGGATAAATCATTTAAAGAACGTAGGAATTGGTTTCGTGTCATTTGGACATCATACGAGAAAGTTATGGACGAAACCGTGTAGAAGGAAACAACAAAAGTTGCAGCCTAGCTACCAGCTAGAGTTCGCGACGCAAACTATAGTTCGCGAATGCGAAATATCGACAGAGAATTTGGGTTTTTGACGTTTGGAGTTCACGACCAGGATCATGAGGCGAGGAGTTCGCGACACGCAAAGTTCGCGACGCGAACTTGGGTTCGCGAACGCGAACTATTACGGGGCCAGTGTTAAGGAAAAAAGCCTTACCCCTTTGGAATCTTAAGATAACAAAACAACCTAGACAATAGTAGAATTAATATGCTAAGTTTAGGAGTGATACTGAGTTTGGCCAGTATTGGCCACTCAGTATCAACACTCAGTATTTGAAATCCAATACTGAGTAGAAGGACTGAGTTACAGTCAGTTTTGTAATGGACTAAGATCAAATCCCTTGATCTCAGTCATTTCCCTAGTTTAGTCCTTCGGTTATTCCTTTGCCTATTATGTAAGATCTCTATATCATTATAAATAGAGATCATCTTGCAAAGGAGAACTAACCAATTCACTCTACACTTTCATATCTTATTGTAATTGATCAGTGGTATTGCTATTCCGCAGCATACCACACTTAGTGGAATTATACATTTGACTATAGTCTTGTTCTATACATTATTTGTCTTAAGTAATAATAATTCTATCAATTAACTAAGTAATCCAGGGTTGTTGTGACCTAACAACTGGTATCAGAGCAGGCTAAATAAATCCTTATTTAGTCGATCTATTACCCTGGCAGCCATTCCCTATATCTATCCTTCCAACACTCAAAAATCCAAAATGTCTACAATTATTGCACCAGTTATGTCTGGAAAGGGAGTACCCATCTTTGATGGCAAAGACTTCCATCAATGGAAGCTAAAAGCTCAGTGGTATCTTGAATCTATTCATCATGAGATGGTCACTGTGCTGAATGATGGTCCCATCATTCCACAAATTGTGGAACCCGTTGCTGCTACTGATGATGCTCCTGAGAGCACAAGAACAGTTCCTAAACTGAAGCACACATGGACTGATACTGACCGTCAGTTATACAATTTAGACTCCAGAGCAAAGGGGGTGATTGGTAATGCTGTTACCAAAGAAATACTTAATGCAATTATGAAATTGCCAACAACAAAGGCTATGTGGGATAGTCTATCAGTCACCTATGAAGGCACACCTAAGGTGAAGTTGCAGAGGAAAAGCAACATGAGGAGGAAGTATGAAAACTTCTTCTCAAGTCCAAATGAAGACATCACCACTCTCTATAACAGGTTCAATACTGTTATCCATGATTTAATCAGTGTAGGCATTGTGAAGGAGGAAGGAGAGCTTGTTCAAAAGTTCTTGGATACTCTTCCTCAACAGTTTCTTGATATGACAAATTCTGTCAATGCTGCTAACAACATTGAGTCATACACTCTTCAAACTTCGTATGGTCTAATGTTGAATCATGAGGAGAATAATGCTGCAAGACTGATCAACTGGAAGAAAACTGACAAGTCTTCCACTGGCATGGCTCCAGTTGTGCAACAGGCATATACTGTGACTGAGCCTGAAGAACCAGAAGTTGATCTTGTTGATGCTGAGGCAGAAGAGCTTGAAACCCAAATGGCTCTTATGTCTATGAAGCTGGATCAGTTGAAAAAGAAGAGGCTTGGTGTTAGCTCTTCCAATACTGACCCCAGATCAGGTCTTTGCTATAGGTGTGGAAAGCCTGGACACATTGCTGCTAATTGTCATACTAAGTCAACTGAAACTGATCAGAATGACAAGATTGCATACCGAGCTAAACGGTATAGAGACAAGTATGTCAAACTGAAGAACTGGAGCAAAGGCAAGAATGCAACAGGGAATGGAGCACCTCATCAAGCACTTTACTCTGAAGCTTGGATGGATGAAGAGCTTAGTGATGATGAGGAAGAGGTTGAAAACAAAGCCTTTACGACTTTCACTGAAGAAGATTTGAAAAGCTCCTTTGAGAAGGACATCAAAGAAGCTGAGAGGATGAGTGTTCATACTGATTGAGATTCCACTCAGTTGTACAAGGTGAGTTCCTTTCAAACTTATTCAGTGAATGAAAAAGAAAAGATTTTTGAGTATATGATTGTTGATCTTAAAACATTAGTACAGAGAGAAAAAGCTTTAAAATTAACAATTCTTGAACTTGAAAGGGTAAATAATGAAAACTTAGATAAATTAGCAAAATTTAAAGATTTAGAACTAAATTTTTTAAACTTACAAGACATTAACCAAAGATTAGCTGATAAAGCTCATTTACACAAATTAGAAAAAGAAAAATTTGAAAACCAGTGTAAATCTTGGGGAAATGCATCTATTAAATTAAATAAATGTCTAAATCAACAATTTCCAGAAAATGTGAGGGCTGCACTTGGTGTTGATCCTCAGTTAAAAAAATAGAAATAATTTTGCTGATTTATTTGAAGAATTTTCTGATATGAACCCTATTCAGTTTGTAAAAGCAAAAACTTTTTGTGAAGTTGGATGCCAAACTGAGTCAGATGTTGAGGATAAAACTATTTTTGAAAAACCAATTGGTCCTTCCATCTGTTCGAAGTGCTATACTGAACTACAAGAGCTCAGTATTGAATTTTCTGAAAAAGAAATTTCTGATACTGACCCCGAAGTAGTGCAGTATGATACTTCTGCTGTCCCTCCATTTGAAGTATTATTTAACACAACCACTTTTGAGATATATAATAAAAATATATTAACTTCAACATGATAACCAGAAATCATTTAAAGAACCTGTTAAAGTTGTCATTCTAAAACATGATAACCAGAAATCAACTTCAACATGATCTTCAAGTGGCAAAAACAAGAAGTCTGATATTAAAAGACTTCTTTGCCAAATAAAAAGAAGACACCAGATCCATCTCCTTCCAAACCAGTCAAACACAACATTAAAACACCAGTAAAAAATGACAAAAGTAACATTTTAAAATCTATTGGTGATCAGATCAAAGTTTTAAGTCAAAAGTTTGCAAAACTTACTCATACTGATCTACCAAAAGTCAAACAATTTTCAAAAATTCCTTATGAAAATATGTTCAGAAACAGACCTAGAAAATGTTATATATGTCATCATACTAGACATAAAGGAGATGAATGATGGACTGATCTCTCAAGTCCTAGGTACTCAGTACCAAAGAAAAGGAGAGTAACCAAGTCAGTATCTCCAAAGAAAACCTCTAAGGTTTCCCCTAAAGTGATACTGACCTCTCCAACAAAAGAGATCAAGTCTACCCCTGTTTCTCCTACCAAAGGTCCAATTCAAAAATGGGTTCCTAAAAAGAACTAATCTTTATTTTGCGTCTTGTGCAGGGTGACAGAAAATGGTACTTAGATAGTGGCTGCTCAAGACACATGACTGGCAGTATGGAGTACCTTCTAAACTATACACCAGAGAAGGGTCCTTCTGTCAAGTTTGGAGATGATTCGATTGGAAAAACTATAGGGTATGGAGTAATCAAGGCAGGCAACATAGCCTTCAAAAGGGTTGCCTATGTAGAGGGTCTTAAACACAATCTGCTCAGTATCAGCCAGATGTGTGATGATGACAATGAAGCTCGTTTCAGGAAGGTTGCGGGAATCATCTACAATGATAAAGGGCAACTTGTACTCATTGCTAGAAGAGAAAAAGATGTCTATGTGGTCAACCTGTCTGAAATAGACCCTACTATTCGAGTTTGCCAGCTTTCTAAAGTCAAGCCAGAACTGAACTGGTTATGGCACAAGAAACTTTCTCACATAAACTTCAGAAATATTAATGAGCTCTGTTTGAAGAAACTGGTGAGAGGGTTGCCCACTATTACTTATTCAAAAGATAAGTTATGCTCAGCATGTGAAATGGGCAAGCAGAAGAAGAGTTCATTCAAGTCAAAGGTCAATCACTCTATTAATGAACCTCTTACAATGATACATGTGGATCTTTTTGGCCCCATCAGCACACCATCATTGGACCAAAAGATCAATACCTTAGTATTGGTTGATTAATTCTCAAGATATACTTGGGTCATCTTTCTCAAGACCAAATCAGATGCAACAACAGAAATCATTGCCTTTATCAAAAGAGAAGAACTTCAGAAAGGCAACAAGGTCAAGCAAAATGGTGTTGTAGAAAGAAAGAATAGAACATTAATTGAAGCTGCAAGAACTTTGTTATGCCATGCTGGACTGGCACTGAGCTTCTGGGCAGAAGCTGTAAACTGTGCAAATTTCACTCAGAACAGAGCTACAATAGTCCAGAGACATCTAAAGACTCCTTATGAGTTATACAATGGCAAGGTTCAAAATGTGGAATACTTCCACATCTTTGGGAGTAAATGTTTTGTACTCAGTACTAAACAAAATCTCAATAAATTTGCTCCCAAAGCAAATAAAGGTGTGTTCATGGGCTACTCTCCACACTCTAAAACTTTCAGAGTATATGTCATCTCAACTAAGATGATTGTAGAATCCATTCATGTCACTTTTGATGAAGATCAGAATGAGCATTCTACCTCAGCAAAGAAAGATATTAGTGGCATAGACATTCTATACAATCCAGAAAACTCAATTGCTGAATAGCCCAAGTATCAGCCATACTATGTTGATCATGGTATGAGTGACACTGATCAAGAAAGAACTCAGTCTAACTCGAATGTATCAAATTCTGAGGTTCCCATACCTGTGAACCCCAATACTGAGTTCCCAATAATTGATCTGAACAACTCCACCTATGAAGAAGGTGAATCTTCCAGTACTTTTCAAGAATCCACTTCAAATCTGCCGAATCAAGAAGAACAGCAACCTGAACTGTCTAATACTGACCAGAATTCAGCTCAGTATCAGGCAGACAACACATCAGGGCAACAAGATATTGTTGACCTTGCTTCAAATGCTCCCTTGGGAAACAATCTAAGCGAACACAGAGATCATCCACATTCTAATATTATTGGTCCTATTGAACAAGGTGTCCAAACAAGAAGAAAGTTAGATTTTGAAACCCAAGCAACTGCAAATTTTTGCTTCTTCTCAAGCTTCCTATCTACCATGGAACCAAAGAAAGCTGATGAAGCTTTATTAGATGAAGACTGGGTAGAAGCTATGCAAGAAGAACTGACAGAGTTTGAAAGGAACAAAGTTTGGAACTTAGTACCACCTCCTGCTGGCAAAACTATTATTGGTACTAAGTGGGTTTCAGAAAAAAAATGGACAATGATGGTGTTGTCATTAGAAATAAAGCAAGACTGGTTGCTCAAGATTACAGGTAAGAAGAAGGCATTGACTATGATGAAATTTTGCACCAGTTGCAAGAATTGAAGCTATTAGGCTGTATCTTGCATATGCAGCTTTCAAGAACTTCAAAGTTTATCAGATGGATGTCAAGAGTGCTTTCCTCAATGGAAAACTACAAGAGGAAGTTTATGTTAAACAACCACCAGGTTTCGTTGATCCTAAATCTCCTAATTATGTTTTCAAGCTTGATAAAGCTTTATATGGGCTCAAACAAGCTCCAAGAGCCTGGTATGATACCCTGTCTGAGTACTTAATTGAAAATAAATTTATAAGAGGTAAAATTGACAAAACATTATTTTCAAAAAGGAAAGGTTCTGACATCTTACTTATTCAAATATATGTAGATGATATTATCTTTGGCTCCACTGACATGTCAATGTGTGACTGGTTTGCTAAGATAATGTCATCTCAGTATCAGATGAGTATGATAGGTGAACTTACTTACTTTCTTGGTTTACAAGTTGATCAAAAGCCTGATGGTACTTTTATAAATCAAAGTAAGTATGTGCATGACATGCTAAAGAAATACAAATTTGAAAATTTATCTTCCATGCACACTCCTATGGGTACTCAGGATAAAATAAGTAAAGATGAAACTGATAAACCAGTATGTCAATCCACATACCGAGGTATGATTGGTTCTTTACTTTTCTTATCAGCTAGCAGGCATGATATCATGTTTGCAACTTGTTTGTGCGCTCGGTATCAGGCCGATCCTAAAGAATCACATATGAAAGCTGTTAAGCGCATTTTTAGATATCTTTCAGGTACTCCTAACATGGGTCTTTGGGATCCCAAGGACTCAAACTTTGACCTTGAAGGGTATACAGATGCAGATTTTGCAGGTTGTAGGTTGGACAGGAAAAGTACAAGTGGAGGATGTCAATTCCTCGGTGGCAGACTAGTTGGTTGGTCATCCAAGAAACAAAACTCAGTAGCAACTTCTGCTGCAGAAGCAGAATATGTTGCTTTAGGAAGTTGTTGTGCTCAACTCTTGTGGATGCAGTACCAACTACTGGACTATGGGTTCAATTTCCAGAAGACACCAATTCATTGTGATAACAAGAGTGCTATTGCTATCACTGAAAACCCAATCCATCACTCAAGAACAAAGCACATTGATATCAGACACCACTTTATTCGAGATAATGTGGAAAAGGGTAAGGTTGAGGTAGATTTCGTTCCTACAGATGACCAATTGGCCGATGTGTTTACTAAACCTCTCTCTGAGGAAAGGTTTATGTACTTACTAGGGCAATTGGGTATGTTGAATCCTTAATTTTCCTTAAAATTTTCTGATACTGACTGCTCAGTATTAGCTCTAATACTGACCAGCTCAGTATCACTCGTCAGACATATCAAATTTTAATTTTTTTTTATTTTTTATTAATTTATAGATTAAATTAAATGTTTTTATAATTTTTTAAATTTTTTTTAATTTAATTTTTTTAACACTCGGTATTGAAGTCCTGGAGTGGTAAAACTGACTTTTAATGCTCATACTCCCCAACGGTAACCTTTCTTAATAAGAAAGTTACCGTTGGAACAGGATAAGACTGTCAAATCAGCCGGTTTTACTTCCCAATACCGTAATTATCTCTAATTAAGTATAAATAACCATTTATTTTCTTTCTAAAAAACTTTCTAACAGTTATTCCATACTTTCTCTTTTAATCTCTCTGCAATTAACGATTCTACTCTCTCTTTGCAAACAAATTACTTAATCAAAATCGCAGATGGCAAATTACAAATTCTTCGCACCGGAGGCTGCACCGGCAACTCATTTTCGGAACGACGAAGTGCCCAAATTTGCGAGGAACAACATAACCGCAAATTTCAACGTTCCTCGGGCTTGGGCGTGCCCTGAATTCACTCACATGGTTACATATCTGAAGCATTGTCCGATCACTTAAGCGTTGATTCTATCTCCTCGCGCAATTTAACCGGAGATGCTCTGTGAATTCTGGTACTCTGCTAAACTTGACTCTTCGGACATGATTAGCGGTTGGGTTATTCGAGATCAAAGAAGGGATTTTGTTTCAACAGCTATAATTCGGGAAACACTGAGGCTTCCCGCTCACGCTCAGTATGAGCCCTTTGTTGATCGAATAGAGGCTCGCTCGGTGTTACCTTCTATTGGACGAAGAGGAACCACGAGCATGATTAAAAGGAACGAATTCGGTCCAATGTGGGGTGTTTTGATTTCCACACTCATTCGGTGTATGACCCACAAGACAGGAGCTTTGGACCAAATAAATGATTTTGGGATGCAGATTGTCCATGCCATGTATCATGGTCGGGATATTGATTATGCTAGACTGATCTTCAATGAACTAGCTTCTCTGATTCGGGCTCAAACCCGAGAAATCAATGTTCCTTTTTGGAGATTTCTATCTCTCATTTTCCAGAATTCAATGCCTGCTCATGATTATGATGAGTTCAATAGTCCAAGAGCAGATCTTCCTCCCTTACATGGGAAGATATATTTTTACAGGCCAAGGGAAGGAGAGCCTGTACTGAGTTACTCTATGTGGGCTATTGTACAGGCACACATTAATGATGAAGCTAATTCTGATACTTGATCAGAAAATGATGATGATGATGAAAATGATGATGATAATGATGATGACAGTGGTGATGGAGGTAATGCTGGCCAAGATGTTGAAATGGTGGATGCTCAACCAGAACAAGAACAAGCACACTCACATTTACCTCCACTAGAACAAGATCCTGATGCTCCTCATACTGCATCAGACTTTGATACCGAGTCCACAGAAGAAACACCACTTGTCCTACGAAGACGAAGAAGAAACTTATCTCCCGTGATAATGTGGGGTTTATCATCAGAAGAGGTGCAACCCACTAATGTTCCATCTTTGACTGCATCTCTTCAAGCACAGAGTCTCGTTGCAGCCACCGCTAACCTTCTAGGTCCTGAACCTGAACATATTGCTCAACAAATTGAGGAACCTCATGTTCCTCTTGATGTGGAGATTCAGTTTAAGCAACACATACTGGAAGGTGCTCATGATAGCAGACAAGAGGCTCCTGAAGGTGCTGGTGCCTCAAATCAAAATCTAGATGATCCAGCACTGACATCTGTTGATGCTCGAAGGGAATCTGACAAAGTCTCAGTATAAATTTCTAAAATGCTCTCAAACTTATATATATATATATATATATATATATATATATATATATATATATATATATATATATATATATATATCCCAAATAGAGACTAAGTATTGGCCAGTACCAACTCAATACTGACCAAAGTCTCAAACGAACTTTCAAATATATATCCAATTATGGCCAACATAGTTAGCCCACTGCTGCTCTGCAAAATTCATACACTGAGCACTTATATGATCATTGTCAGTCTACAGTTGTCTCAACATTTAAAGAGACAATGGTGGTTGATGTCATACTGACACCCACTGGTGCTGCTTGAATGATGTCCAACTTATTTTTGAGTAGGATCACATCATTCAAGAAATGATCACAAACCTTTTAAGCCACATTAGCCAAAATTTTCCATGGGTCTTAGCCACATTTCTGTTATCACTCTGATACCGAGTGATAAACATTGAAAATAACAAGAAGCACATCCCAGGCTTCGATTTCCCAAACCAAAACCTTTTAGTAAATGTGACCTATCCTATACTGAGCCACTTAAATATTCACACTCACTTTTACTAAAACATTTCTTACACATGCTATACACAAGTTCACAATATTTCATCATGAACCAGATGAAATACAGACTTCACAATTCTGTTTAAATGATTATAGAATTTAACAACATCACAATTCTATTTGATAAACCTTTCAATCTAACCAGTTTGATATTTTTTTTCTTTAGCACCATCTGTGCAGGGTCATAGAGCTCAAGCTACTCAGTCTCAGGAAGTGCAAGGGGCTCTACAAACAATTCTTAATCAAATCCTGGCCATGCAGACCACTCAGAGTACTATTCTGGCTAGGATGGATGAAATGAGTAATGAGATAGACTCATTAAAACAGTCGGTGGCACTCCTTCAACAACAACAACATCCTCCACCACCTCCACAGTCTCCACTTGGTGGAAATAATGATGAAGAAGGCCCTGATACTGAGCCTATAAGATCACCCTCCCATGCAAATACTGAGGGTGAACATGATGCTGCCACTGAACCTATGCCCTCCCCAACACCTGATGATCAACAGGGGGACATAGGTGGTGATACTAAACCTCTTCCCTCCCCATCAAATGATAACAATAAGGGGGAGAAGAAACAAAGAGAAGAAGAGGCTGATCAACCTGAGCCATCTGCTCAGGGGGAGAAAACAAGGAAATTGAATGAAGATCAACCTACACAGCAACAACAACAACAACATCAACAAACTCCTCGTACTGATCAATTACTTAGGTTTCAGTATAAGAGAAGAAGAATAAGAGGAAGGTCAGTTCTGGGACAACTTGAAGAGTTATCTGAGCCAACTGCTCAGGGGGAGACTGAAACTGACCAACCACGGCAAGTTGATACTGAGCCTCCTGCTCAAGAACCAAATAACTTGCAGATTATAGTTTATAGGCCTTTTGTCTGGCCTATTGCTGATGATGATGAAGAGCATCCAGTGCCATCTCTAAACTTCTTAAAGTTTGCACTGGATGTGGCAAATAAAGAAAGCTCCTCATAATCAAGTGATGAAGAAGAGCCTCCAAGAAAACCAATATCTCCTCAAGTTGAAGGACCTTCTAGAGTTCCTAGAAGACCAATAACCAGAAGAATGTCAAAAGTGGTTATGTCCTCAGATTAAAGTGAGGAACCAGATCCAGCTCCTCTGATTTCTAGACCAAGAAGATCTGTTCAGTATACTGAGGAAAAGAGTGATGCTGATGATGAGATTAAGGCCCAAAGATTCTTTCCTGTTAAGGAAGAAGATCCTGATACTGATTCTGATGCAGATGTTCCATGGAAACCTCACACTATAAGAAGAACATGAGATGAAGTTCTTCAACAATACTGGAACATTGTTGCTCAAAGAACAAGATATAGGGAGAACAGGATGAGTATGCTGAGGAATAGATTATTCCCAAATGTGAAGGAGATATGCTGGCTGAATATGTATGTCAACAAAATAAAAGTCAAAACAGTTGACAAGTCCATAGTTGCAGTCTGCACTGGACCAGTCAGTCCTCCTATGAAGATTTTCCTTTATGACATTCAGAACATGGGACTCCAAGACTGGGTGAAGATTGTCAGATTAATTAAGGAGTTACCATCAAGATCCTCAGAAGCCCAAGTAATGATGGATGAAATCTGGGCTGTTTCTGATGTTTGCTTTGAATAAGGCATCTTGTACCAAGCAGACTATAGGGCACTCAGTGTAATGACTGAGGCTGTAAAGAACAACAAGCTTGAGTGCCTTAATACTTTCAGCCTTACCCCTTTGGAATCTTAAGATAACAAAACAACCTAGACTAGCTTAGAATAAATAGTAGAATTAATATGCTAAGTTTAGGAGTGATACTGAGTTTGGCCAGTATTGGCCACTCAGTATCAGCACTCAGTATTGGAAATCCAATACTGAGTAGAAGGACTGAGTTACAGTCAGTTTTGTAACGGACTAAGATCAAATCCCTTGATCTCAGTCATTTCCCCAGTTTAGTCCTTCGGTTACTCCTTTGCCCATTATGTAAGATCTCTATATCATTATAAATAAAGATCATCATGCAAAGGAGAACTAACCAATTCACTCTACACTTTCATATCTTATTGTAATTGATCAGTGGTATTGCTATTCCGCAGCATACCACACTTAGTGGAATTATACATTTGACTATAATCTTGTTCTATACATTATTTGTCTTAAGTAATAATAATTCTATCAATTAACTAAGTAATCCAGGGTTGTTGTGACCTAACAGCCAGCCTTATAAACGAGATTTTTAGGGTTTTTGCTCATTTCTCTCCACTCCAAAGTGTGCAGCTGTTTTAGAGAGAGAAAGGGGCGGTCGTGGGTGTTCTTGAGGAGATTTCATCTCAAATCTTGGAGATCTATCTTCTAGTTGAAAGATCTAAGGTAAATTTCATATCCTAGTTAGTTTATAAACTTTATTTGGGGAAAAATGGTGGTTTGGATAACCTACCAAGTTATCTTTAGGGAAGATGACTAAGATGGGTGTAAAACACTCCTTGTAAGCTTAAGAACCTTGTGTTCTTGTTGGATCTGGGTTTTAATGATGGAAATGTTGAACTAGGGTTTTGGGGGATGAACTTGGTGGTTAAGAATGTTGTTATGGAGTTCTTGGTAACTAGTTGTGGATAATAACTAGATTAAATGATGATATTATTGGTAGGTCAAGAAGACCTAAAGATTGGTGACATTTCACAAGTTGGAAAGCAAGGATTCGTGTTAATAGACACGATTTGGAGTTAGCTTGGCTAAGGTGAGTACATGAGACTTTTACTGAGTACATAGCAAATGATTTTTGAAAACTATGATGTTTTATGAGTCTTTATTAATAAATGTTTTTAATAAAGATATGATTTAAAGGATAAGAGAATGCAAGTAATAGACCCTTTAAGTATGACTAAATGACTAATGATTTTTGAAAGAGATTATGATAATGAAAAGTAATTAATAATTCTTTATTAATATGATGTTCGACTAAGAGTAATGATTAAGAAAGTATGATATTTGGCTTATTAATAATATGTATTAATAAAGCTAATAACAATGATTTTCAAGTATCAAGTATTGATTAGTATATTATAATAATAAGAGTAGTGATTGAATTGCTAGGAGAATTAAATATAAAGTGACTAGAATTAGATTTGTATTCTAGTCAAAGAGAAGTTAAAGTAATATGGTTTTGATAAATGATAAATATGTTTTATTTAAGGGAATTGATTTGTTAAAGGAAACTTTTAATAAATCTAAGGCAAATTTAATTTTTTGACATTTATACCCTTATGTATTTTTACCCCTATTTTAACCCTAACCACACCCTATTTTTGCCGTCTAAAGAAAAAGCTTTGTACGTAGCCGATAGCCGTCATCTGGAAACTGGAACAACCACCAGTGGGATTTGGTTTGTGAAATTTAATAATAGGTATGTAAAGTTCTCCACCACCATGTATACTCTTGTTTATTTCTCCAATCACATTATATGTAAAGTTCGGCTATGGTATTGACACCTCAAAACCCTATAAATATGAGTTTTTTAATTGGATTAGTAATAGATGTAAACAAATCAATTTAAATTAAATCATTTGATTGTGTAATCCTAATCTAACTTCAAACTCGTACTCATTAGGGTGTTTCTCTTGTAAAATTATGATGTTAAAAATATACAATGTTATACATAGATATTAAAAAATATATAGAGACCATAAAAATAAAATGTTTTATACGTAATAGATAAAAATTTCTTTATATATGTGCATGGTTGACTCTAATATTGTTTTAATTTCATTCAATAGATGATCTTAATAATGGATTCTTCAAGTGCAATGATTCAAGATGAAGAACTTTATTTGACTAGCTCCAAATTCGAATCATATGATAACCTACTAACTAGTGTGCGAGCATTTTATTATGTTAAAGGATACGGGTTATCTATTGCCGATTTAAGAAAAGACAAGTATGTAACTTTGAAATGTGAGAGAGGTGGTTCCTACAAAGATATACGGTCTATTGAGTTTTTTCTGAATTTTTTTATTTGTTTGTCAAGAACTTCTTTTGTACGAAACAAAAGAATAATTTTATTTTTGAAATTCTTCACTTGGACATTAAGGTTGAAAAAGCATGTAGGTAGACGACGAAGCATATTTTTGTGTAGGTTCGTTAGGGATTATGACAATTTTTGTTTTCGCAGACGACTAAATTTGATGAGGGTGTGACTTGGGTTAAAAAAAAGGATTAAAATATATAAGGGTATAAATGTCAAAAGTTTAAATTTGCCTTGGATGCATTAAAAGTTGCCTTTAACAAATCAATTCCCTTTATTTAATAGAGGACTCGGTAAAGTCAATATTGAAATTGAATAAGAAACGAGAATAACATGGTAATTAGAATATATGTATTCTAATTTATGTTTGAGTATGTATTATTGGGGCATAGGCCTGTATTTGATGATTTCATTATGTGTTGAGAAAAGGATCCGGATCATAGTTAACCCACACAAGTTGGGGGAGTTAGTGACACCTACTTGGGGAGGTACCACCCTGCGCAAGAGTAGCCTATCGAGAAATAGTCAACCCGGAAACGGGGGAGAAATAGTTAACCCGGAAATCGGGGGAGTTTCAGTTAACCCGGAAACGGGGGAGTTTACCTAGTTAACCTACATCGGGGGAGTTTGCTTCGGAGAGGTCCGTAGCGTATGTGATAAAGTATGTGTAAGCACATGTTAGCTTAAAAGTATGTGATTTTGATGATAGTAAGCTTATGGTTAGCTTACTGGTATATATGTACAAAAATGATAAGATCACGAGTTAATAAGTAATACTCCCTCCGTCCCACAAAAAACTTCTCATTTCACTCTAAACTTTTGTCCCACAAAAAACTTCCCATTTCCCATATTTGGTGGGCACCACACAATAAAAAAGTATTATTATTAAAAACCCCACCACTAATATTCACTAACTATCTTTCTCTCTCCAATCCAACCTTATATTTTAATCAAAAGTATTATCAATGACCTCACCACTAACTATCACCTAAAAACATGTGCAAAAGCCAAATGGGAAGTTTTTTATCGGACGGAGGGAGTAAATGAATAAAGTAAAGTAATGAATAAGAATTTTATTATATTTGAGAATGGGTCGAAAACCCATGTATCTCACGAGACTATTTGTCTCACGTACTACTTTGTTTTTTTTTTTTGCTATGTACTCAGGTTCATGATCGAAGGATTAGAAGGTCGCGATAGAAGTGGCCTAGTGTGGTTTAGCTCGGGAGCTCGTAGGTAGATCCCGTTTATCCTATGGTTATGATATTATTTCTGTAACACCGGATTTTAATACTGTGATAATCTTTTCAAAGGTTTTTGTTAAACCGTATTTTGGGATATTAGACTTTGTAATATTTTTATTTAAAAATATGTGTTAAAAGATGTTTTGAAAATTGAGGTGTTACATCAATCGCTAAAACTCTTTCGTCATCTGGCATCTCGACCAAGAAATCTGCTAATGCCTGACCTTTGATGTTGGGTCTGGGTTTGAACGTGATATCATGCTCACCCAACTCAATCGCCCATTTTGTCATCTGTCTCGACCGTTCTGGTTGTAGGAGTATGTTCTTGATCGGTTGGTTAGTCAGGTAGGTAACTGAATGGGCTTGGAAATACCTCTTTAGACGTCTGACCGCATAAATTAACGCCAAGATCAATTTCTCAATTATCGAGTAGTTGAACTCTGCCCCTTGTAGTGCTCGACTAACAAAGTAAACGGGCACTTGCTTCTTATCCTTTTCGGCAATGAGTACCAAACTAACTGCTTCTCTGTTAGTGGAGAGGTACATTACCAACGGTTCTCCGGGTATGGGACTGGCCATGGTAGGAAGGATCTTTAGATGTTGTTTAAGCTTCTCGAAAGCTTCCTTAGCCTCTTCCGTCCATTCGACCTCTCCTTTCTTCGTGCATCTGTGTAATGCTTTGAAGAAAGGGATGGACTTTTCTGCTGACTTTGCAAGGAAGCGCCCCAACCCAGCTAACTTTCCGTTCAGACTTTGCACATCCTTCACCGTCCGGGGGGTATGCATTTTTAACAATCCCCCCATTTTGTCGGGATTAGCCTCAATTCCTTCGGTTGTTACCGTGTGTCCCAAGAACTTGCCTTTACTCATCCCGGAGGAACACTTCTTGGGATTTAGCTTCATATTAATACTGGGCACTTCGCAGTACCCCTGCTTTCACCAAACTTTGTACTTCTTCGTTGACCACTTTATTTCGTTCCGTCGCCATCCTTCTTTTCGTTTGCTTTATCGGAGGGAAACTTGGGTTGATCATGAGCCTGTGTTCGGTCACCTCCCGGGACACCCCAGTCATATCTCTGGGAGTCCATGTGAACACCTTTTTATATTTCTTCAACAGAGTTTCCAATTCGCCCCTCAGCCGTTTGGGTAGGCTCCCCCCGATTCGGACAGGCATTTTAGGATACTCCGGGTTGATTACTACCTGCACCTCCTCTTGCTCCGTCCAACTGTCTTGGTGTGTGATACTGTTACACTCCAACGGGGGCATAGGCATACTTCGGACGGTGATTACCCCCCGATCTGAGGGGAACTTGAGCAGACCATGAATTGTGGATGCAATCGCCTGAAACTGCCACATTCCGGTTCTTCCCAAAATAGCATTGTATGGCGATGGGGCCTCTAGGATGATAAACTCTGCCAAGATGGTTTTACTGTGGAAACTTTCCCAATCGGCTAACATGAGGGGTAAATGAATCTTCCCTTTGGGCCAGACAGATTGTCCGGAAAATCCTACGACATGAGACTTAGCTGGTTTCAAGAGAGCCTGGATGTCAGGAGGGAATTTTTCGAAACAATGACTGTACATGACGTTCGCCGAACTTTCTCCGTCAACGTAAATTCGGCGGACCATCGTTTTAGCTACTATCCCAAAGATAACCAAAGGTTCCGTTCTGACATATCCGTCAGGCACCGGTCCCCCCCTTCCGAACGCCACTACTCCTCCCTTCCTTTTACCTAGGAAAAGGGGGCCTCTTCGTCCTCGATTGCGAAAATTTCTGCATTGTAAGCAGCTACGTCCTTCTTTGGTTCAACAACGTTAGCCTCGGCCCTTTCTTTTCCATGTGCTTCATTCTCTCTTTTATAGCTTTCGCAGGTCGCGGTGGTATGCCCCATGATTTTGTGAAATTCACAATAGGCGTTCGGGTCCCTGGGATATTTTTTCCTCATCACCCTTCCTTCCGTTCTTCGAGCTTCCGTTGCCACATAAACTTCCGGTCGGTACGGACCGTACCTGTCACCTTGAAACTTTCCCTCCGGGATTCTGGCCTTATAAGGTGACCTTCCGGAGAAGTTAAGTTTGACGGAACCCTTCCCTTTGTCTCCTCCTTTGTATGAACGGGAACCTGTAGTGTTTCTTCTTTCTTGGGCTTCGAAAAGCAAATTTTCAGCGCTTTCCTCTTCTTGATTTAACACCTTGTTTACTACATTGATCATGTCGCCGGCCTTGTCGAAATCTCTCTTTGACAGTTCGCGAAACAGCTCTCCCTCCCGAAGGCCATACGTGAACGCAGCAATGATCAAAGAGTCCTCCCGGACCGGCATCTTCCGGCTCTGTTCGTTGAACCTTTTAAAGTACGATTTGTTGGATTCCCCCTCGCTGTCGACAGGCCATAATAGACTGAGACCGCTGCTGGTACTTTTTCTGTTGTATGAATCTATGGCTGAACTGCAAAACCAATTCTTCGAAACTAGAGATGCTTTTTTTAGGAAGACTCGACAGCTAGTACCTTGCAGACCCCTCCAGAGTCCCTGCAAAGTACAAGCACCACAACCTTGGATCCATCGGAATCATCTTCACGGCCCATCGGAAACTAGCCACATGGTCGTCTGGGTCTCCGGTTCCGTCGTTTGATTTTACCCTGGGTCCTTCCAGGCCTGAGGGAATGGGCATTTCATTGATGTCGTCCGTGAACGGAGACCGAAAATCCCTCGAACCGGATGACGAGTGACGATGAGAGGCCTTCTTCGCCTTCCTTTGCGAAGGGTATCTTTCATTTTCCAGCCTTCCGTCCTGAACAGTTTCTGCTTTCCGTGCTCTTCACGGGGGAGACTGGTCTTTGTACACCACTTCTACCGACTCGTCCTCGCTTGAGTACGTTAGGTTGCTTTCTACCCCAAGCACCTCCCCCTTTAACTTTGCCTGAGTTTTCTCCATCTGTCACATTTTCCTGAATTTGCAGAAGAGCTTGTACTCCTCCAACTCCTCTAGGGTAGGTTCATTCCCCCCGCTTCCGGGCAGTGGGCATGTGGAGGTCGACGCTGGTGTAAGCACTCCTTCTGGCGGCTCCCTGAGCCGAATCGGTGTCACTTGATGGCGATTAACATCGCTTAACGGATTTTATTGGACCATTTTGTTCAAGGTCCCACGGATGGCGCCAAATGTTGGATCACGAATCCTCCAGAAGGATGGTCGGACTCCTTCTTGCCTAAAGATCCTGAAACAACAAGGTAACCCTTAGTCAGATGCTCCCCGGGAGGTTTCCCGTGAGAACACTCCGACGGTCAAGTTAGAAATCGATTTATATGACGTGAGGTTGTGATCGGTAAGAATCGTATTGAATGCAAGTAATTAATGATAAGTGTAATAAATGTACCGAAAGCTTGATCCTCTTCGTTGGTCATGGTGTGGACATATTTATAATCGGTTTCCCCTGGGCGGGAAAAGGAAGGTGTCACTCTTCGGACCGGTCCCTCTTGAGCCTTGCGGATAGTAGGGTACTACAGGAGGCTAAAAACCGGAGGATGATATCTCTGTCTCACGCCAAAGCCGCCCTAGGGACTTGGCCGCATTTAATGTCCTCGTACTCGTAACCCTCCTTTCCGCAATTCCTGCATTGCGCTCGGATCACCTTCCTTGGGATTGATGATCTTTATACGCCCGTTTCTGTCTTCCGTTCGTGAGGCTTGCGTCCGGTCAGGAGGGTATATGCGGTATACCTCATTAGTCACCATATAGCCACATGCACTTATGCTAGTGGTGACCATAAGCCCGGTTGTAGACACATAATTATACATACAATCGTGGCTATTTCGTAACATATAGTCACATATAATTAAAGTGGAAGTAGTTGTAATCCTACTTTTAGAGACACTATTTTTTATACACCGTGACTAATGATACCATATAGCCACATGCAATTATGCTGGTGGTGACCATAAGCCTGATTGTAGACACGTAAATGTATTAAATACTAATAATATGCAGAATAAAAGTATTAAATATAATAAAATGTAACAAGTGTGTAAATAGAAATTCAATCGTCTTCATCGTCAGTGTCACTCGTCAACTTTTTCCATGCCCTTTGAACTACTGGTACCTGCACATGTGGGGGAGTTGGGTGAGCATAAATCTTAGTGAATTCCCGAATTCCGGGTTTCACAATACCGATAACCACACACAACCAATTATAGATAACCATCACAATAAATACAATAACGGGATTCGGGCAACAATAAACATACATAAACAATTAACGGGATTTACAATAGTTCCCGGCACAATAATTAAAAAAAATCAGAATCTGAGTTGACATCTAGGGATATCTTTCGTATCCCGCAACACAGCAGATTCGTGCAGTGAGTTCAGCACTGCGATAGTGAACGAAAACAGCTATATTGTTCAAACCGTAAGTCCTATTGACAAATAGTCGGTAGCCACGGAAAGCTAACTCGGAGAACTAAAATTTCCAGAAGACCGGGTAACCAAATTACGAACCTAACCTGTTCAAAAACAGCCATGAACATGGCAGAGAGAATCTGTCCAAACCGAACAGCATGCCAAAACGAATTCTATAAAAAGAAAAGCCCGACATCATGATCCCGAACAACTATTGAGATGCCCGAGACCTGTATTCTTGGTTCTTCATCAAGTCTTGCCTCTACACATATCAAAAGATTTGATAACTATATAAGAACCACAAGAAAACTCACCGAAACAATAACCAAAATGAGCAATACCAATACCAATATGAAAACAATCTTTTACTCGTCGTGCTCGGGATCACAAACAACGGGGCTGCAGCAGATAGTAAATGCAACCCTATGATATACGAATACGAGACTAATATGAAGAGCTTAATATGGAAATCTTACCGATAAACGAATGAAGAACGCAATGCTAACACAAAGGCCGATGGCTGTCGGCTGTTTTTTCTCGGGTTAATTCGACGGATGAGAGAACACTAGGGCAGCAAGGAACAATGTTGCAGCTTGTCACACCCCGCCAAAACTGGTTTTGCGGAAGAACGGGCGTGCGACTTACATCGGATATCACAACAATCGATCCATAGTAAAACATAGCATAAAAATGGATTACCAATCGTTAAAATTTTACAAATACAACGTAAATTGTTTACGACAATCGATTTGAGTAAATTGTCTATTATATAGACTTCAAGTTGACTTCGTACTAGATAAAATACGATTTTCCAAAAGTGGTAATCCGGTTTGTTCAAATGCCATGCAAAATACTTCAAGCTAAAGTACCTGAGAAATATATTAGAAAAAAAGTGTCAACACAAAGGTTGGTGAGTTCACAGGTTTTATGACTATAAATCGTTGATTTATTCAAAAATGTTTGTCAGTACAACTCGTGTACTAAAATAATCGTTGTAAAGCGTTTCAAAACCCTGAAACCAAATTTGCACATGTTCAGTGCTTAATACACTCTTGTAAAATGTTTTAACTCTATAAAACATAATTTGCATATGATCGGTGCGTAAAACCATTTCAACATGATTTTAGAAAGGTAAGTCGTTTAGTACAAATCTATGTACGTTCAAGTTAACCCGTTTCAAATCGATGAAACCTAATTGTTTAATTTAGTGCGTAATCCCTTATAGGCTAGCTAGGCGTACAAGTTAAAGTATAAGTTCATGAGCCTGTAATCAAACCTAAATCCGCCTTTACCTAGGCATGTCGAATCCACGACGTTGTCGAACCTACGACGTTTTAATAGAATATATATCTCATATGTTATACGGCTAGAGCGACTAGCCATGAGCGGGGGATCAATCCCGAATAGTACTACTCATATATTCGTTGGCTAACTATAGTTGATGATTACAGTAATGTTAGATCTAACGATCTGGTGATAGGATGAGCGTCTATCAACTCACGGTTATACAAAGATTAATGTCGCAAAATATAGTTTTTCATACAAGTCTTAATTAAGACTTTTTCGTAAAAATACTTGTTTGAGAATGTTTTTTCAATGACCAGTTATCTCAAAATGATAGTTTATCCAAGTTTTCACAAAGATTGATTGTACCAAAATATTATTCGTAAGTGTCTTTCAAAAGACTAATTGTACCAAAATATTATAAAAATATTAATATGTTTCTCACCCCAAAAACAGTTAAAATACAGTAAAAGTGGGGCTGTGAAACTCACCTGAGTCAAATGCGAGCAACGATGAATATAATGAATATAGTGCCCGAATGAATATGCCTCAAAAACCTAAATACGTGAGGTTAAACAGTAAGTAGACGGCTCTATAAGCGCGTCTATGCAAGTGGTTCACTCTTTACGTTTTTAGTTGTCGTTAAGCGAGAGTGGCTAGTTGGTTACTTTGTAAAATATTGATTTGTATTTACCAATAAATTTGTATATTATAAATAGTTGTACTCATATTTGTATAATTCATAAAAATGTATATTGATTTATTGGGCACAACTTTTATGTATTTATCTTAGTATCCCGATAAAATACATGTTTTTGTTCCGGTGCAGTTCTCGGACGAAATATCGTAAATCGTTATATACTTTTAAATTGTCCAAATAGAATCTTATTTTTTTTAGGTCAAGTTGTTAAAAATATATTGTTTTATTCATTAGTACATACCCCCTTATATTACATTTACTTATATTATGTATAATTCAGTTTTGCTTGTAATGAATTCGTTTTTCACCGCCTTAAATCATATATATTTTTATATATTAAATTGTATGGGCTAACAATATTTCCATACTCATGTGTGCATGTAAAAAGAAAGCTTCACAAAATTAATGCTTTCGACAGAAGCAATCGGTAGTTCGTGACAGTTGATCGGGTGGTGGTGTTTGGTTCGCATTCTGTGTTTACAAAAGTTGCTATGTTTTAAATATCGTCTGCATATCATATTGTTAAGGTTTTTAAGTTTCATAAACTTAGATCAAAGCTTGAAATGGTTGTCTTAGGCTTTTTTTTAAACCCGGTTTTTGGTTTGCAAAAATAATGATTTTAACAGTGGTGTTTCTTGTTGTTTGTACGTTAGATTGTGAAGTTGTAAGCTTTTAGTGTGATAACATCTAAGAGTGATTCACCATATGCATAAACTCGAGAATTTTAAGTTAAAGATAACAAAAAGTGAGATTCCTCACAATGATTTTTGGTTGGGTTTTTCTTGAGTTGATGGATCTCCTTGCATGTTCAAGCTTCAAGTGGACTTCTTATTCTTGGTGAACATCTTAATATGAAGTAAAATAAGTATACAAGTATATCTAAGCAAGAAATGAAGTAGGAACCAAGAAATCAAACTTACACAAAGAGAAATGAGATGAACAATTTCGAGGCAGCAGCTTATTGCCTTTTCCGACAGCCTTTTAGTGGCTAGATGGGTGTTTTAATGGCGGGATGATGTAGAAAATGTTCCTATGGTACATTGGAACTTTGAATCACACAATTTGAAGTTAAAATAAGCAAGTTATGGTTGTTTGAAGTTGGTTTTGTGTGTGATTTAGTTTTGGCCGAAAATTATAGGCTGGGAGTGTGTTCTTGGCTTTTCTTTAGTGAGTAATAAACAAATGAGGTGGAGGAAGAGTACTAGGAGACGTGCAGAGACAGAGAAATGATATCTTGATTGTTTGCTTCCAAGAGTTGACAAGGTACAAGAGTGGTGTTCACTTTTTCTGATGGAGTCAATTCACAAGAAAGAGAAGAGAAAATTTTATTTATTTATTTTCTTTTTGGGTTTTACATCTTAACCATTATGGAAGTCTTGTGGCCATTGGTTCTTAACTTGAGTAGGTGTCACATTGGAAGAAAAGAAAGAAAATTGAAAGGAGTTGGTGATGGTTACAAACATCACAACGAAAAAGGAGGATCAGATTGGTAGATAGTTAGACTTTCTTTATAACAATTTCATTTGTTATTTATTTAGTTCCCTATTTGATATTTAGTTTTAGTTAATTCAATGTATTAATTAGTTTAGGGTTGAATTAAGTGGTTGATATATCTACCAAATATTGACACGGTATCTAAATTTTGTATAACTTTACTTGGTTGAGTCATTACGTTGTCAATATATAAAAATTTATATTTTTAATCGTATACACTAGAATTTGCGTTTTACGTGTCATCAACGCATTAGTCCGCGGACTTTACCAAAGGCTTGCAAACTTGAATAATTTACTAACATGCAAGACTTGCACATAGAAATGTCTAAAATCCACAACAAAAAGTGGTGTCTTGCCAAATTTATATTGCTAATATATTTTCTTAATTTATAACCAAATGTTTTAAAAATATACACGGGTAATTGGTGCAGGGAAAATGACTCGTGTTCGAGGGTTGTCACACAGCTCAACAATGAGGTTACGAATAATACGAGAACGAAGAGACAAAACGTTACCGAATGATTGGGCGAATAAACAAGGCAACACCACCACCACCATCGTACGACTGAATCTTTGCTGCTTAAATTCTATGAAATAGAGACAAAGGGCTGAGGGTCATGACCTGCTTTCCATTTGTTTTCTTGTCATTTAGACTTCACAACCAAAGCATACAAGCACCTCAATTTGAGGTTTGCATATTGACCATAGCTTCGAATTCCCAGCCGCCCCTTTTGAATTCCTTTTTGTCCTCGAATCACGTTCCGTGATATTTCTTTCCTTCAAGTATTAGATTTATCAACTAATTCGCTCGTCTTTCACTTCGTTTCTCTTTTTCTTGCTAATAGTTGATGCGGCCGAGAATTGAGAGAAGGAGGGAGAGGATTAGGGTTCTAACTCCTTAATTAACTTAACTCTTTAAGGCTTTAAGTTGGTCCCTTAAAAGGCCCACTTACACGACCCAAACCTGACCCGACACACTAAATTAATTAAACGTTAGCAACGACCGACTAATAATACATTATGGCAAATCGTGACATATTGTTACATGTAGTTATATTAACGTGGCCATTATCCTACTTATAAACACACATATTTTTTTATTAATTCATGTGTCTAATGAATATTATTTTTTGGAACATATCTATTATATAGCCACGTAAGTACAAAAAATATGTGGCTATTGTTTGTTGTATAGCCACATGACACACATGATAATAATCATGGTCGTATACTAACTTTCAACAACAACGACTTAATCATGGCTATTATTTGCCCTTTAGCCACATAAGTCATTATCACATATATGTGACCCATGATAAGATTTAGCCACATTTAACATCATTAACGTGACAATTTGGTACTGGTAGACACACATTCATATACAATTAAATCGTGGTTATAAACTAATTATAGAGACAAAATTTTAACCTTACATTTACCATTGCTATTATTTAGGTTATAGCCACATGTAATTTTAGTTTTATCGTGACTTGTTTTAGGATGTGGCAAATATCCATCCTATAGCCACACAGAAAAAAGAAATTTTTGAGTGAGTATTGTTTATCGTATAGCCACATAACACACACAATAATGATCGTGGCTGTATACTTCTTTCAACAACAATGAATTCATGTGGCGAATGAATACCAATTTTTGGACACACAAGTAGTTGATTCATGTGGCTAAATATGTGTCTTTCGCCTCACGTATTAACCGTGACAAAATAATGTCACATTTTAACAAAAAAAATCATGGCGAAAAGTCAGACATTTGGCCACGCTACATGACCGTGGCTAGCAATGGACACGTTTATCATGTTAAATCGTGGCAAAAGTGTTCAAATCTAATTTGAAATTGTCACGGTAATCTAGTTAAAATGTGGCTAAAACAACATTAGAACATTATTTGTGAGATTTAGCCACACGAACAAGTCAAACTGTGGCGAAACTATTTAAAAAAAGCGTGGCTAAAAGCTATTTTTGTACTAGTGTCATCATTCTCACTGGAAAACCGTATCAGGCTCTTCTCTCTTGCTTTCATCCATTCAACGTTGTTGAAAGTGGTCTCGAGCTTCATGCCTGTTTTCCTACGTTCATGAAGCTTGCAACCGGATCTCCGGCGATCAACTCTGGGAAACTCGGGTATTCCGGTGTAGTGGGAAGGATCGGAGGTGGTGGATCCGGTGAGTTCTTGGACTATGGACCGAAAGTTATTAAGGTCGGCTTGGACAGAGGTGGTGGAAGGTTTATGGTTCGGATTGTGCCTGTCATAGAATGAGGAAGCCATGAAATAGAAATGTCGAATGATTTGTGGAAAGAAATAGAAGTCGGCAAACAATGGAATTTTGCTATTTAAGGAATAAGCTACAAGAATAACAAACCATACCATGGAAACGGGATGGGTTTTTGTGGGATTGTCTCATTTTTGTGGGCCCTTTTGCTCCAATAAGGGTACGTTTGGTACAGAGAATGAAATTGCAGAGAAATGAGTGCAGAGAAAGAGAATTCGGCTGGAGAATGAGAATTGACTCTTCTGTTTGGTAGGACAGAGACTTCAGTAGAGAAATGTAACAGATAATCATTTACCAACTTCTGCACATATGTTTTTTTCCACAATAGTCATATAATTTAAACACAAAACATACAAAAATATAGATAAATTAATAACAAAAATTCATTAATAAAATCAATGATAACATCTATAAATACTCAAGTAAAGCAACTAAAAATCAAAATCTTATAGGAACTCGGATGATTAAACTCAAATTTATGAAAACCCAGATGTTTACTTTCAATAACTTTGTAACAATTCAGCAAGTATACTTCTATATTAAACAACAAAAATGACTAGAATTAACAAGACCAATTCCTTTTTTAATTCTCATTATATGATTCTCCCATTTTCCCCTTGTTTAGTAGAGAATTAAAATTAGAGAAAAGGAAAAGTTTTTTTTCTCCATCTTCCTTTCTCAATGTAACCAAACAAGAGACTTTACCTTCATTTCCCTTTCTCTGCCTCCAAATCTCTGTACCAAACACACCCTAAGAGTTTAGATTGTGTGTGGAAATTAATATCCAAATAGGTTTAGTTTGCTGCTTTTGTCTTATTGTTGAAGCCTCCTAACAAACTTTGTTATGCAATCATACAGATCCTTTTAACTTGATGCCTGTAAAATGACATAAAAGCATGTGGTAATGTGTTGTAATAAGGCTAGTCGGTATGAGGTAATAAAAAGCTCGTGGAAGGTGATGTGGCATGGCTTCCACGGTGTGGTGAGGTTTTGAACATCACCTCCCTCCACATGTGGAGCACGGACGCGGTGGAGCCTTGGTCACGGCCATGACTCAGCACGGGCATGGTGAAGTATTTGTGAGTGATATGCTGGTTGGTCCCCATTCACATTTTAAGCACCGTATGGAGGTGGGTGGTGTTCCCATGTGGAGCACATTGTGATGGGTTGCCACATATGACCACAACACACACCCGTACCCACTAGCCTAACTTATAACATATGATAAAGCGATAATATTCAATAAAGATGACAAGATAACATATATTTTTGTAAGATATATTCGTATCCTCTCATGTATAGGACGTCTTTGTCACGTTTTACGGATGGTTAAACTCAAACTTTTTGTAAGATAACACATGTTTAAGATATGACAATAACCACGTCAATGTGACACTATATGTTCAGGTTGGCCCCCTTTCCTAGTTGTCCTGCCCCTTTCTAGACAAAGAACTAAGTTAAGGATCACTATGTTTTTTTGACGACTAATTAAATATCTTCATCTTAATTTTGTACTGTTTTGCGCATTGTTAAGGTATGGAAGTAGCTTATCATGGTCTATTTAGTGATCTATACAAGTGTAGATAATATGTTGTAAAAGTGATTTAATTTTAGTATGTTGTAATTTTGGGCATTAGGATTTATATTCTCTGTTGGGCTAAATACTACGGAGTATATTTTTACTACTTTTCTGGAGGAGAAATGGTATATCTAATTGACATTTGTTTCTACTTTATTTTACTGTTATTCATAATTTATTTTCTTTCTTGCTTTTTAATTTTATAAAATATTTTAGAAAAACAAAATATATATAAAATGCAGAAAGCATGGAGGTAAGAAATGGCTCTATCATCGAAAGATTCTCCAAGGTTTTTATATTGGCGTGTTTATCTTGTACTGGCCAATCGGGTGTCTACAATTAGCAATCCAAGGCACGCATCTCTAGGGATATGATAGACCACCACCCTTCCCCACAAAACAACATCACAATTCACAAGAAATAAAAAACAACCATAATAAGGAGATTAGATCTTCGTAGATTAGATTTGATAGTTATTAATGTATTATATATTTTGATAATGACCGTCCTTAGGATTATCTTTAAAGTATAAATAGTTGTATATTAATTCAATATGGGTGGTAATTCTTAAACTCCAGGAATATAGAATTTTAATACATATCTATTGACAACCCTAAAGACTGTCACTATTAAAACCCATGTATTATTAATCTTTAGGATCAAGTTTATTGATCCAATTTTTTTTTAATTTACAAAAAGTTACTACTCCGTATAACACAACACAACATTGATAAAAAAATTTAAAATATCAAGAAAAAAAACGATATGAAAAAACATTTAGACTAGTGATATACTTCCTCCGATTCATAATAAGTGTCACACTTTTCATAAATAGGTGATTCAAAATAAGTGCTACACTTTCTATTAATGACAAAAAATAGTATGACCCACACCCACTAACTATCTACTTTAACAAAGTGAAATGACTCATTTACCCTTACTTTTTACTTTTAAACATCATTAACCCCACTTTATTCAAAAGGTGTGGGACCCATTATCCACTAATCATTCAAGTAATCTAACTTAACCATCATTACACTATTTTGCTTCAAAAACCGTGAAAGTAGAAGTGTAACACTTATTTGAATCGGATGAAGTAATAAATTCACTTTATTACTGTAATCCAGAATTTAAACCTCGTTGAGTTATAGATTTATATTTGTCACTAAAAGATAATACTTCTAATAGTAATAAATAAATTCTACTCTGTTAATGAGCTAATTTGATTTTGACTAATTAAAAGGTGATGATTTTTATAATATATTTTTTAATTTACGTATCACATTAGTTATTTTATTTGTTTGTACAGTGTATAATAATATTTGTATAATTTTTATATGTAATAAAAATTAATGTTTTGATAATGACAGCCCTTACTTATTTTATATTCATATTTAATGCATATCTTATGACAACCTTAAAGGCTGTCATTATTAAAACCTTAAAAATTATAGTGTACAAATTAATTACACAAATTTAACACTCAATTAACTGAATATAGCTGCTTCAATTATTATCAAATCCTTGCCATCCATGCCCTAAATTTCAAATATGTGAAACCCTAAAATACCCCATCCACATTTGTTACCGTTTGTGACTATAAATAGACACTATTTCCCTAATTGGCGGCTTTCCCCCACTCTCACTGTCATTTCCACACTCTCTTCGTGTCTCAAAACAGTTGCCGGAGGGTTTTAGGGTTTCCGGGATAATGGGGTCGGCGTTACTGTCAGATTTAGCGACGGAGATAATTATTCCGGTATGCGCCGTGATCGGTATCGTTTTTTCTTTAATCCAGTGGGTGTTGGTCTCCAGAGTTAAGCTCACACCTGACCGTAACGGCCCGTCGTCAAACAACAACAAAAATGGTTTCAGTGATTCTTTGATTGAAGAAGAAGAAGGTGTTAACGAACATAACGTGGTCCTTAAATGCGCCGAAATTCAAAATGCCATCTCTGAAGGTTAGATCTGTTGTAAATATTTGGATCTACAGATGATGATAGTTGTAAATATATATAGGGGTAATTAAGATTACAAATGTAAGCTTATTTAAGATTAAGCTTTCCCAAACACTCCTAATTTATGTTTTAATCGATTAAAGCTACTATATTTGAGGCTAATTTGTACTTTTTTGGTTAATTTCCAAATACAACAGGTGCAACATCCTTCCTATTTACTGAATACCAGTACGTAGGTATTTTCATGGTTGTTTTTGCAATCTTGATATTTCTATTTCTGGGTTCTGTTGAGGGATTCAGCACAAAAAGTCAAAGCTGTACTTACAATATACACAAAACATGCAAACCTGCACTTGCAACTGCTTTATTCAGCACTGTATCCTTCATTCTTGGAGCCATTACCTCTGTGCTTTCCGGTTTCCTCGGGATGAAAATCGCCACATATGCAAACGCAAGAACGACACTCGAAGCACGAAAAAGTGTCGGGAAAGCTTTCATTGTCGCTTTTAGATCTGGTGCTGTAATGGGATTTCTTCTTGCTGCAAACGGGCTTTTGGTTTTATATATTACAATTAATTTATTCAAATTATATTATGGAGATGATTGGGAAGGACTTTTTGAGGCCATAACGGGTTACGGGCTCGGTGGCTCTTCAATGGCTCTGTTTGGTAGAGTTGGTGGTGGGATTTACACCAAAGCCGCTGATGTCGGCGCTGACCTCGTCGGGAAAGTTGAACGGAACATTCCGGAAGATGATCCTAGAAATCCTGCTGTAAGTAAAATTCCCGTTATGCCCTTATCGCAAATATTCAATTTTTAACAGTTTAAGCTCGTTTTTTTCAGGTGATTGCTGATAATGTTGGTGACAATGTTGGTGATATTGCGGGAATGGGGTCCGATTTATTCGGGTCTTATGCTGAGTCATCATGTGCTGCACTTGTTGTTGCTTCAATTTCTTCTTTTGGAATGAACCATGAATTTACTGCAATGTGTTACCCGTTGCTTGTGAGCTCGGTGGGAATTCTTGTTTGCTTAATAACTACACTTTTCGCGACAGATTTTTTCGAAATCAAATCGGTTAAAGATATCGAGCCAGCTTTGAAAAATCAGCTTATTATATCTACTGTTCTTATGACCATTGGAGTTGCAGTAGTTAGCTTTATTGCATTGCCTACATCATTCACAATTTTCAACTTTGGTGTACAAAAAGTTGTTCATAACTGGTAACAAAACGTTATTTTTTGCTAAATTTATATAATTTTCTTCAAGGGTTTGTTTCAAGTTTCAATCTTTTTATTTGCAGGCAACTTTTCTTGTGCGTGTGCGTCGGTCTTTGGGCTGGACTTATTATCGGTTTTGTGACTGAGTATTACACCAGCAATGCATATAGGTATGCCTTGTTATAGTTAGGGTTAATCATGCTTTAATACTTATACTTTCATGTATTTTCTGTTTCAAACCTTGAACATTTCTTGGAAATGGTTTTATCCTAAACTTCAGTTGACCTAGGATTTAACCCCTGAACTCTGTTTACTTGATGTTTTAACCCTTCTATTGACCCGCTTTTAGTCAAAACGTTTGTTTTGTGTTGAGTTGTAACTATTTTAGGGTTAAATATGTAATCCTTAAACTTTCATATGTTTGACGATGTAATCCTCAAAATGTTTATCTCATTTTTTTTCAACGATCTTTTAACGAAATAACATATTAATATAATTTTTGTTATTAGTGCTACTAAATATTGTTATAAAAATATGTATAAATTTTTAGATGAAAATTAAGTAACTATAAACCCTCATGCGGGAAAAAACTTTAGGGGTTAAAATGGTTTTTGTCAGTGTTAACTAACCTGTGATAGCAGGTCATAATGTCTTTTTTAACGATTTAAATATTTAACTAAAGTTTTTTTTTTTTTGTTTTTTTTTGCAGTCCGGTGCAAGATGTTGCTGATTCTTGCAGGACAGGGGCTGCAACAAATGTTATATTTGGGCTGGCATTGGGATACAAATCGGTCATAATTCCTATATTTGCAATTGCAGTCAGCATCTTTGTGAGTTTTAGTTTTGCAGCAATGTATGGGATTGCAGTTGCTGCACTTGGAATGCTGAGCACAATTGCAACCGGTTTAGCCATTGATGCTTATGGTCCAATCAGTGACAATGCTGGCGGCATTGCTGAAATGGCCGGAATGAGCCACCGGATCCGTGAACGCACCGATGCACTTGATGCTGCCGGAAACACAACTGCCGCCATTGGAAAGGTGCTTAAATTCTTCTACATTTTCTTGAAGTATAGCAACAAGTTATGCTTATAAATATGTTTAGAATTTTACATTTTTAATTCTCAAAGTTTCACCAATTTGGCAATTTAACCCTTAAACTCTCTTTTTTTCTTTCAATGGTTTAATCCTTAAACCTCCTATACCAATTTTTTAAACTTTTTTCCTACAGTTTTCAATTTTTTTTATTACTATATTACCAATTTTTTTAAAACTTTTAATTTTTTACCAATTTTTTAAAAACTTACTTTTAATTTTTTACCAATTGTGTAGAACTTTTTTACCATTTTTTACGACTTTTTTTAAACTTTTTTACCAATTTTTTTTAAAACTTATATACCAATCTTTTTGAACTTTTACCAATGTTTTATTTATTTAATATTTATACCAAATTTTTATAATGATTTTAAGTAATAATACGACTAATAACACTAATAATTGTGTTATTAAGTTACAAGATAGGTGAAACATTGAGAAAACATTTAAGGGTTAAAACATCGAATAGGTGAAAGTTTAAGGATTAACCATAGTCCATAGTTAACCGCAAGAAAGTTACACCTAAACACAAGCTGAACAGAAAATCAGCTAAAGTTTGTGTATTAAAACATAAATAAATTATTAAATTATATAATTTGTATTATCCATATATCCTTTTTATTGTGCATATGTAGGGATTTGCTATTGGTTCAGCAGCTCTAGTTTCACTAGCATTATTTGGAGCATTTGTGAGCCGTGCAGGAATTGAAGTAGTCGATGTTTTAACACCAAAAGTATTTATCGGTTTAATTGTCGGCGCAATGCTTCCATATTGGTTCTCAGCAATGACCATGAAAAGTGTCGGGAGTGCAGCCTTAAAAATGGTTGAAGAAGTTAGAAGACAGTTCAACACAATCCCAGGTTTAATGGAAGGCCTCACAAAGCCAGATTATGCGACATGTGTCAAGATCTCAACGGATGCATCCATCAAGGAGATGATTCCACCTGGCGCTCTTGTTATGCTGACACCGTTGATTGTTGGGACCTTATTTGGTGTTGAGACTCTTTCTGGTGTTCTTGCTGGCTCTCTTGTTTCCGGTGTTCAAGTAACTTTTTTTTTAAAGATTATTGTTATTTAGAGTAAATTACAGACTTTGTCCCCTGTGGTATACCCGATTCTGCGTTTTTGTCCCTAGACTTTTTTGGATTTTGTGCTTCCGTCCAAAATTGGCCGTTAAATAACCCCATATGCCAAACATTTGAGGGTATTATGTCCCTAAAATGCATGTTAAATATTGAGAATAAGAAGGTTGGTTGGAAAAGACCAATATACCCTCACATGTTAGGCATGTGGGGTTAGTTAACGGCCAATTTTGGACGGAAGGACAAATATGCGGAATCCAAAGAAGTTTAGGGACAAAAAACCCGAAGAAAAAAGTTTAGGGACAAAAATCCAGAATCGGGTATACCACAGGGACAATTTTTTTGTAATTTACTCTATAATTCATTTTCTTTTCTTTTCTTTTTATATATTTATTTAAGTTTATGGTTTGTGGTCCAGGTGGCGATTTCTGCATCGAACACAGGTGGTGCATGGGATAATGCCAAGAAGTACATTGAGGTAATTTTGGAATTCTAAATATGAATCAGATAATCAATTGCTGTGATTAGGTTAATTGAAGGTTAAATAGGTAATTTTACTTTTTTATATAAATCAGGCTGGTGCATCTGAGCATGCAAGAACCCTAGGACCAAAAGGGTCTGAACCACACAAGGCTGCAGTAATTGGTGACACAATTGGGGACCCGCTTAAGGACACATCGGGCCCGTCTCTCAACATTCTCATTAAACTCATGGCGGTTGAATCGCTCGTGTTTGCACCCTTCTTTGCGGCTCATGGCGGTTTGCTTTTTAAGCTCTTCTAAGTTTTAGCGGTTAGGATTGTATTTGTACCAGTATGCGGTATTTCCTGATATCTATCTATTTTGGTCTGTTTGAGGGTTAGTTATTTTTGATGAATATTGGGATTTGCCACGAGATGAGAGGTTAGATTCGAGAATGTTGGTTTTGTTAATCTCGTGTTACATATTTTCTTTGCATGATTTCTGTCTTTGTTGCTGCTGTTGGTAAATAACTAAATACATATCACCTAATTTTGATTAGATATTAGGGTTAAAGTTTTTTGACTTATAGTAACATCAATAATACCCAAAGGCGGGGTATGTGAGATATGAGATGTAGATGGTCATACTCATACCTCTACCCGAGAGTTGAGAAATTGCATCTTGAAATACCTTTGACTTTGAGAGTTGAGAAATTGCATCTTGAAATACCTTTGACTTGGACATGACTGGACCGGATCGAGAACCGGTTTCGAATGAAAATTCAAAACGAAACTGGACCGGTATAGTTTAGTTTAGTCCGACCTATTCTGATTTGCAAGTTTCAGCTGGTTCTGACATGCCTATAATAATGGTCTGATTTTAGATTAGATTACAAAATACATATGTAAAAGGGTTGAAATGGGTCAGTTACTCCCACAGGGTTGGAATGGGTTCTTCTCACACGGTTGGGAGGTTGTGCATACTTAATGACCACCCTGGATTAAAGATGGAGGTTGAAGTTCCAGTTAACTAGATATGATTGGAATGTGCATACCTAATGAACCTTCATTTTTATCTGTAAATTGTTGAAAAGAAAATGAAGTTAGAACTTAATTATAATTTGGTAGTATTGACGAACCTATATAAGTGCATCATCTAAGTTATATTCATATTCTTAAAGGGCCAAATAGTTAACCAATGGTACTCAACAATCCGAAACTCCATATATAATTTACGTGACTTTAAATCTCGCTGCCAGTTTAAAGCACGAATGGCATGATGAGACAACGCAATTAAGATATCAAACACTTGAAGAAGAAGAAGAAGAAAATAAGCTAAGAGAAGGTCGGGATGTAAATTGTGAGTCTGATCCCACATCGGGGAAAGAAGAATGAAGTGAAGGGAAGGTGGTGATATAAAAAGTGAGAGAGGGCGTATGAAAAGGCACTTACCTGGACGGGGTCTTTGGGCGATCAAGAGGGTCCATGGCCTAGATTGGTATTCTCCATTGCACATAACGGAGAGGTGTTAGTCTAAAGTCGACCCAAGTGGTTGATCTTACGTCATAATTTGTGTCAGAGGGGGCTTGCGTTCGCGCAGCCCCTACCTATATACAGTTTCAACATTCTATCCTAATTACTCATTTAACTAAACTATACGTAAAGTAAGTAAAACTCTAAACAAATTATCAGTGGGCCAACAAGTTAACTCTTGTATCAGTCATTTCTAAAAGTGTTTAATAGTTGGGTGACCTTAATCTATAAAGTTAAATAAAAAAAACATTAGAAATTGCTTTCATTGAGAGTCGAACTCAAGACCTCCCGCTTACTAAACGGGTGCTCTAACCAACTGAGCTATGAAAGCAACTTGATTTACATCTCTGCATCCCCCTTTCATTTTATCAAACTATCATTTCTCACCACATATAAAAGATAAGGTTGCAATAGTCCTCTGCTATTACATTTCCTTACATGAATTTCTCAGTTTGGTTTTTATGATCAAAAATTATACTTTGTACCTTATAATAAGCTCTACAGAACACTGAACGAAACTAAAACAATGTACTGAAATAATAAGTGGTAGCCTCATCGACCGCGCTTTAAATTGACAAAGCTACAAAGTTGCTATGTCTTCTTTCATTTTTCCTTTCTAATTTCTGGTTTACTTTTTCTAACTTTCATTTTTTTATTAACTAATGCCATAAACAGGAAAAACAGAGGTTACATGCATTGCCGGATATCTTGTCAATTTCAGATTCATGCAAAGCAATGCTTCAAACATTCTTACGAACTTTTGGATCTTAAGGAGATTTAGGAACCAGATGGTGTTTCAAGCCAACGAACCAAGCAAAGACACTCTTGGAGATGATATGGGGAGCTTATTATATGGTATAAAGTTCAATATTTTGATCAAAAAACTAAGAAACTCATGTAAAGAATATGCAATGAAATAGCATAGCATCAAAAAACTAAGAAACTCATGTAAAGAATAAGTGCATGTGTGAGTACATGTGTAAGTAGTTTACTAACATGGATTATTAGTTTTCTTGAACACCTTTAATCATCATATATAGTCAGAGTGGAGTAATTAGTAACCCCATGTGTCTTCAACCTCCGAAGAATCAATCTTTTCTGGTGAAAAAGAAAAACTCACTAATTAAATGTTAACTGCTTGATTGAAAAAAGATTAAGTTGAATAATAAATCGAGACAAAAAGAAAATGTGTGAAATGGATTTGGACAGTAAGTGATTGCAAAGCCCCAATTTCAGTAAATGATGGGGGATTTGGACAGGAAGTATTACAAGACAGAAACAAAAATTCGTTATGAGCCATCCCACATTGCACAGAGTAAAAAAGAAAATCACTTCTGAGTAGCTATAAGAAGCAAGACCCAAGGATGTTTAAAGCATACCTTTCTCGGCCTTTTGGCTAAGATCAAGTGTAGTATCTGTTCTTATCAGTTTAATATCTGATATGTGAGCCATCGGTTCACTTGATATTAATCTTATCTTTTATGGGGAAAGATCCATTACAGTAGCTTGCTATTGGGGTCTTTGCGAGTTGTCTTGGCGTTGCACTACTGCCTTGGCCTGGCTCACCCTTCCATTCCCAGTTATAAATCTAATTATATAACCTTTGTTGTTTCTTTAGTGGCACAGATGCATATTTTTTAAAACTAAACTTTAGATCCGTGTTCATTGAGGTTGAGGTTACAGAAACCTTAAGTTGATGTCACACATCATCTTAAGCAATCTTTATACCGAACCGTACAGCAAAAACAACAGGCTTATCATCAAACTTCTTGAGATTCCAACATAATAAAGTCAGCATCATTAGGGTAGCTCCATCATTTGTGCAATGTATTGTTGACATTCTACTTTCAGCTCCCTCTGATGGCCACCAATGGGTTCCAATCTTCATATAAAGCTCGAGACAATCCGTCTAACCTCCCCTTTTCCTCTTTCTGGCATTAGTTTAAAAATTGAGGTTGAAAGTAAGAAAATTAGATTAGAAATTCAAAAAAAAGATAAGATTACTATTTATTACCTTACAAATTTTGTTTCTTAATATTAGGTTTTCTTGGTTAAGAGAGAACTGTATGCTTGCTATCATAAATACGAAAAACCAAAATGTGTAACAAATTAAATGATTGTAAGACATCTGATTTAAATGATTATACTATAAGTAACAAATTAAACAAATGTACTTTCAAAGATTCTACTCTTTGCATAAGAAGTTTGACATTCTGTTTTCAGCAGGACCATGAAACTATTAGCAAATATGTATTTGATTGTGTATATCTTGTAGTTAGTTTCTACAAATATTGCCAAGGCTATTTGCAGACTTTTGTTGCTGATGCACGAGCAATTAGCAACTATTGAGCAAAACCCTTCTGATCAACCAAAAAAGTTGCTAAAAATGATACATATATCAAGTGAAAGTAGCTGTTTAATTAAGTTTGTAATGCTAACAAAAATAACCACAGGGACCTCAACTTCAAGGGACAAAAAGATCGAAGCGGCCCAAAAAAAAATCACAAAGAATCATGTATGCAAGTGAAGACTAAAATAAATTACGTTCAAAGCAACTTAAGAAAGGAAACACAAATAATGAAGAAACAAATGTTGTAGCCAATCAGACATGAGATCACAAATGCTCAATTAGGCATATTTGTTATGAGATTAAACAAAAACACTACTCTGCTTGAAGTCCTTTAAGTTTACCAAAAAAATTTAGAAACTTGTAGTTTTGATACTTAAAAGGTTTAACTAAGGAATTGGAGGGGTGAGCCAGGCCAAAGCAGTAGTGCAACACCAAGGCGACTCGCAAAGACCCCAATAGCAAGCTACCATGATGAGTCTTTCCCCATAAAAAATAAGATTAATATCAAGTGAGCCGATGGCTCACATATCAGATATTAAACTGATAAGAACAGATACTACACTTGATCTTAGCCAAAAGGCCGAGAAAGGTATGCTTTGTAACTCTTTAGGCCTTGGTTTCTATAACTACTCAGAAGTTACTTGCTTCTTTACTCTGTGCAATGTGGGATGGCTGATAACGAATTTTTGTTTCTGTCTTGTATTTTAACTCAGTTCAGTCTACATCTTAACTTCTTTTAGTGATTATTGTATCAAAGATTTTGCCAACTTGACTCCATTGTTATGGGTCTTATTATCTCAGCAGATGAATTGTTATTCGCACAAGAGTTTTGTGATATTGAATCCTCCGTCCAAGATATGATGTTTTAATTTTTGGGATCTATATTTTTAGGCCTATTGTTTGCTTTACAAGTCTTCTTATAGATGTCTTAAGACAACGGATACTTGGTGATGGTCTAACGGTAATGAGGCCTGAAATGATCTCCTAGAAGTCACGTGTCCGATATATTCCCTAGGCAAACATTTAAATAATAAGGTGGAAATAAATCTTGTGACAGAAGAAGTATTAGTTAACACAATTTATATACTATTACAAGTTTACAACAGATTGCAAACACATGCCTCGGCCCTGCTTTCACAAACAACACGGTTTGATCTCGTTGTACGGCATTGTCTAATCCGGTATTTAAGCCCACTGATATTTTGTATAGAGTTTTACCTTATGTAGGTTCGCAGTATTAGTTATTAAAATTATTTATTACAACTATATATGGATAGGGGCTGCGCGGACGCAAACCCCCGCTGACACAAATTATGACGTAAGATCAACCACTTGGGCCGACTTTAGACTGACACATCTCCGTCTGTGCAATGGAGATTACCAATCTAGGCCATGGACCTTCTTGATAGCCCAAAGACCCCGTCCAGGTAAGTGCATTTTCATATGCCCTCTCTCACTTTATATACAACTATCTTCCCTCATCTTTAACTTTCTTTACTCAATGTGGGATCAAAATTGTATTTTAGTATGCCCCTATAATTAACGTACGTATCTTTCCTGATACGGATCTAGAAGCTTCTGGTTTTATCCAACCATTCAACCATGTTTTTAGGACTTATCTTTTTATTTGAATTTAGCTCTTATCTTTTAGGATGTTTTCTTTTCGTATTAGATTAGGATTCGTTTACTTTTCCAGTATTTATACTTTCATATTGTAAGGTTGGATGGTAGATTTGAATTAATAAAGAAAACGTTTAGTTGAAACAAAGAACATGTGTTCTTACTTGTGAGTCGGTTGGCCGAACACAACCCGTAAGCTAGGGTTTTAGCTTCCACTTACACGAATCCGTATTAAGTGGTATCAGAGCATCAGGTCATCAGGATGTCACGCCGTGAGGAAGATCGTCGTCAACACCTTAAGATTCGCCGCCAGAGGCAACCGCCATGAACAACGTGACCCACTAGACGTCGCTGAGATCGAACGACTACAACAACGGATTCGCGAGCTCGAACTAAATCAGTTTGATCAAGACGATTCAGCCAACAAGTTCATCAAGATGTCCGGTCGTGAGGAAGATTGCCATCAAAACCGTAGATTCGCCGGCGGAGGCAACGGGTTTGAACAACGTGACCCACGTGACATTGAAATCGAACGATTGCGGCAAAGGATCAAGGATTTTGTGCTCAACCAACCCGTTTACAAAGACTCCACTACCTTTAAGGTTGCTGATATGTCCCCGTACGAGCTCGATGAAGATGATGACTCGAGGACGAGTCATTTTTTTAGAGGGGGAGGATGATACGGATCTAGAAGCTTCTGGTTCTATCCAACCATTCAACCATGTTTTTAGGACTTATCTTTTTATTTGAATTTAGCTCTTATCTTTTAGGATGTTTTCTTTTCGTATTAGATTAGGATTTGTTTACTTTTCTAGTATTTATACTTTCATATTGTAAGGTTGGATGGTAGATTTGAATTAATAAAGAAAACGTTTCGTTGAAACAAAGAACACGTGTTCTTACTTGTGAGTCGGTTGGCCGAACACAACCCGTAAGCTAGGGTTTTAGCTTCCACTTATACGAATCCGTATTATTTCCATTCAGTAAATTGCCTATAGTCATGGATGTAGAGAACCTTTTTAATGATATGATATTGAAAGGCTAATTGAAAGTAGCTGTTTAATCAAGTGTTTCCATGATAAAAAAAGGAACCACCAGAACCTCAACTTCAATGAACACAAAATCTGAAGTTGAGTTAATATACGACAAGGAATCATCAGTGCCATTAAAATCAAGACTTAAAAGCAACTTATGAAAAGAAACAAATATAATAATACAAAGGTCAAAGAGAAATATAGCCAATCATAATCAGATATTTAAGTGAAATTGGAGGGGTGAGCCAGGCCAAGGCAGTAGTGTAACGCCAAGACGACTCGCAAAGACCCTAATAGCAAGCTACTGTGATGGATCTTTCCCCATAAAAAATAAGATTAATATCGAGTGAGCCGATAGCTCACATATCAGATATTAAACTGATAAGAACAGATACTACACTTGATCTTAGCCAAAAGGCCGAGAAAGGTATGCTTTAACCATCCTTGGGTCTTGCTTCTTATAGCTACGTCACTTGTTGTTCCAACTACGTTTTGTTTTGTGCAACTGTTTTTGGAGCTTATTTTATGATTCGAGGTGATAAAGTTCAAATTTGAAAATTGGTCCCACTCCTTATTGAGAAAAGTTTGCCTGAAACTATACAAGTGAAGTAAAACTGCAACTTAATAAAAGACTAACACATCTTGAAGAAGCAACAAACAAGATAAAGCAATAAATGTTCAGGAACACATGAGAAAGGAAGACCATAATGAACGATTTATATCAGTGGACGAAACTTGTTCAGTTCTCTCTTAACCATGAAAACCGAACCTTAAGATTACCATTTTGGTAATCCACCGGCAGTCAATAACAAATATCGTATAATAGCATTACATTGATTTACTTGTGTTCATTAGTGGTTTGTGAATCTTATTATATGGTACAAAGTATAAACTTTGATCATAAAGAACAAACTGAGAAAGTCAAGTAAGGAACATGTTAATGTAATAGTAGAGGACCATTGCAACCTTATCTACCTCATGTGGTGAGGAATGATAGTTTGATAAAATGAAAGGGGAATGCAGGGGTGTTAAATCAACTTGCTTTCATAGCTCAGTTGGTTAGAGCACCCGTTTAGTAAGCGGGAGGTCTTGAGTTCGACTCTCAATGAAAGCAATTTCTAATGTTTTTTTATTCAACTTTATAAATTAAACTCGCCTGACTATTAACAATTTTAGAAATGACTGATACAAGTGTTAAGTTGTCAGCACACTGATAATTTGTTTAGAGTTTTACTTACTTTACGTATGCTAAGCAGTTTAGTTAAATGATTAATTAGGATAGAATGTTGAAACTGTATATAGGTAGGTAGGGGCTGCGCGAACGCAAACCCCCGCTGACACAAATTATGACGTAAGATCAACCACTTGGGTCGACTTTAGACTGACACCTCTCCGTTATGTGCAATGGAGAATACCAATCTAGGCCATGGACCCTCTTGATCGCCTAAAGACCCCGTCCAGGTAAGTGCCTTTTCATATGCCCTCTCTTACTTTTTATATCACCACCTTCCCTTTACTTCATTCTTCTTTGCCCGATGTGGGATGAGAATCATATTTTAGAACACACCACTAAGACTAAACTTATATATCTTTCATTCAGTAAACTGCATGTAATCATGGATGTAGTGAACCTTTTTACTGATACTAGCAGGGTACCCGCGCAATGCGGCGGCGGGTACCCAGAAACCATATTTCGTGGCGAGCAAGTGTTGTTCGTTTTCACAATAATAATTGTTGTTAGAAATAAATAATTAAACGGAATTGTGGATTTTGGTAAGAGTTGATTTACAGCGTCGTATATTTAATGTTATTGGGTAAAATGGTTTTCGAGTAACAGACTTTTGTTATTAAGTGTGGTGGTGTTACCAAAGTGTAATGTATAGCAAGTGGTTAACACATAGTGATAAGTTAGGAGAGGTCTTGGGTTCGAATCTTATTAGCCGCGATTTTTTTTTTTTAAGGTAGAGAACTACTAACAAAAATGGAAAGGTCCTTAAAATCAAGTTTAAGGAGCTCCTTAAACTTGCCTAATGGGGTAGGCCTAAATACTTTATATAGTAGTAAGATGATATTGAAAGGCTATTTGTTTAGTTTTGTTGCTGATGTATGAGCGATTAACAGCTATTGAGCGAAACCCTTTTGGTTGAAGTCGCTAAAAATGATACATATAAATCAAGTGAAAGTAGCTGTTTGATTACGTTTATCATGCTAACATAAGTAACCACCAGAAGATCAACTTCCAGTCTTCAATAGACAAAAAATCTGAAGTTGATTTAAAAATATCAAAAGCAATCGTCTGAGCCACTAGTTATACATGATTTAAAAGCAACTTAAAAAGGGAAACACATCTTACTTCTTATTAAAGGGTTTAGGACTACTAAGTATAGAACTCCTTAAACTTAAACTTAATCTTATTTCTATTTTAGGTAACATCTTAAAGATCATAAAAATAAAAATAAAAATATTGCTTACAGGATTCGAACACAAGACCTTTCGCAAGCAGCGACTGTATGTTAATCGATTGTTCTAAATGATACTTTGTTTTATAACAAATAAATAACTAATATTAAATAGAAAACATATTGTATCGAACTTTCCATGATCAAGGTATTTGTTTGTGTGCTCACTTTTTCTTTAATTATAATCCTTAAGTTTGTTAAATTTGAATATATTATTATATTCTAGATGATAATGATTACTAATTGCAATTTTTAAAGACGGAAAAAATCATTTATTTGCGCAATTATTGTTGGAAGACCGTGTAAACGAACACTTGCTCGCCACGAAATATAGTTTCCCAGTGGGTACCTTAATGAAACATTAAAGGTTTTAAAGAAACATGCACATTATTAATCAGATTTTTTTAAAGAAACATGTACATTATCAATCAGATTTTTAACTAGGATTGGAGCGGTGAGCCAAGCCAAGGCAGTAGTGCAACGCCAAGATGACTCGCAAAACCCCAATAGCAAGCTATTGTGATGGATCTTTCCCCATAAAAAATAAGATTAATATCGAGTGAGCCGATAACTCATATATCAAATATCTCTACTATATTATAATACATTTAGGACTTTTCCCTAAATAGCATTTGGAAAATTCAGCCAATAACTTTCCACTTTTGGAATGAATTGTATTCTAAAAAAAAACAATGCATATGACGGGTTTCGAACTTTGGACTAACAAATGCATACATACACAAAGACTTCAACCAACTGATATGCGATGCTTATTGCTTCTTAAAAGATAAACTTAAACTCCTATATACTACTCTTAATTATCCTCTCTTCAAAAGCCCCCGTCGATTCATTGTCCTTACTCCTTAACCAAACCTAGAAACTTGGTCGATTCAAAAGCCCACGTCGTTTCATTGCCATTAATTACCCTCCTTGGTTCCTTCAACCTTGTGCAATTACCTCATCGGTATCTACAGACGCCATCAAACTTCACCTCTCTACATCGAATCTTCTTCCTCAATTCCGCCATGAAAGCAACCACTTAGCTCACCTGTTGCGGAATCGACTCTGTTTCTCCTTCGTTACAGTCAAACGATAGCACCACCAGATTCACCACCGTCCGCCGTTCGTTTCCGAGCATTGTGAGGGATAAACGTCGGAATAGAGTGCTTCGGTATATTTTGATTTTACTCTGTATTTGAGTGTAAGCTATGTGTTCAGTCAATGAACGGGTATTTAGGTTTCAGTTTTGGATTTATATGTTTTCAGAGGATGACCATTTCACTAGAAATTAAAAGTTTATAAGAGCTCAAATGGAGGAAAATTAGCAGTTGGCAACTTGCTTTACTATCGGTAAGACTTGTTTTTCTACGACAATTTTTTTTTGTTACGTACAACAAGAGGAAAACATAAATTAACGATGCTTTGACTTGGTTTTCACTTTTCATGTAGTATAGATTTGGAACAGGTCTCTGTAATTCTTCTCTTATAATTTTGCATATGAAGGTTTGATGTGAATCTGATATTAAAGAAATTTTAAAAAAAAAGTTCTGCAACAACTTAACAGATTTTTTGAAGAGGTTTTTGATGCACTCAAGAATCAAAGAGCTGACTTGGTTTTGTGCAACTCAATCTGTACCTAGATCTTTGCTTCTGAACCATGGAAGGTATACACATCTTTTAATCCTGTAAATTGCATTAAATTATGACCAAAAAGTCAACTTTAAAATTAACCATTTAGTGTTTTACGATTCAAGATTGTTTGGCACTGTTATATGCTAATGATAATTCTCCTGATGATAAACCAGGAACTGGATGAGGCGTAGTAAGTATTTACGATACATTCAGTTTAAAAAGGAGCATTTTTATACACCAAATTTGGTTTTTCTTTGAATATATGCACCAAATATACACCCTTATTTCAGTTAAGTTAATTTTATTTTATTAGATTAAATACGTTTAGTTGTAACCAATATGTTTTATTTAAAAATAAATATTTTCTTCTTCTTTAGCGACATATATGTAGAATTACACAAAACATTAATGTTACCCAACAACAAGACATGAATTTCTACTAAAAGTGTTGATCTTTAGTTGTTTTTAATTTCAGGGATTGAAGATGGTCCACAATGAGGAACACTATACTTAATTGTTTCTAATGGTAATAACCTAAAATTTTCATTTAAAAATCTTTATTTCCAAATTTTATATAATGTTTTTCTGGATGCAGATCCATCAAAATTAAGTAGCTTTTGGACAAAAGTTGTTATTTTTAATATCATTGACATTGAAGGAATGAAGATGGGTTTTAATCTCAAGTTTGGCAAAACTCAAAACCATACCCCTCCTCCTCTCTCCCTCAAACCCTCACACCGACGCTTCCAATCGCCTTCCCTAGCAGATCTGAGCACTGCAGGACCATTTGCTCGATGGCTGGTTCCCTAGAGATACTGATTGTGCTCAGTAAGTGATGTTAATCTGTTTGATGATTTCATATTAGTTTATAACATGATGATACAATGATTATGTTATATGGTTGATTAATTTTTAATGTATTTGAAAGTGGAATCGGATTACAGTAAGTTTATAATTGAACAAAACAAGCAATCCTACTTTGTTAATATTGGTTTCTAGGTTTGTAATGATGGTTCAAATGTTGTTGGTTAGGAAATGGAAATAATGATTGCTATGTTAATTGCTATGTATTTGTATTCTTAAAATCACAAATGTTCTTCTGAAATGAAACCGTATTTTGTATAATCTGTTTGGCGCTTGGGTCTATGAATCCTTTGAAATTGAGTCTCGTGTACTAAGGGTCTGTTCTGGACCTGATCTCATCCCTATCATTCACCACCAAAAACACTACCGCCATCACTATGCACCACCCTCCACCATCACTACTACAACACCACCATCCCTAGCATCACCACCACCATCAATATCGCCACCGCATAATATAGTTAAAGGGTACCTGCCGCCGCATTGCGCGGGTACCCGGCTAGTTAAACTGATAAGAACAGATACTACACTTGATCTTAGCTAAAAGGCTGAGAAAGGTATGCTTTGTATCTCCTTGGGTCTTGGTTTTTATTGTTACCAACCAAGTCTTTGTTTCTTTTCTTCAGGCAATGTGGGATGGATCAGAATGGAAAAAATATAAATCTTCATTTTTTTTTTGTCTATTTTGACAGATATACTAGTTTGAACGTTGGCATACAAGATCACAAAGCAGCTGTAAACAAAATTCCACCAACTGAAAAAACGATATTTCAAAAAATAATAATAATTTAACCCCAGGATTCATTAGCTACTATCAACCTCAATGCAAGAGAAGAATTCTTAAAAGGTTATGCAAAACCCATTACCTCGTGATTTCCATTGATCTTGATCGTGTGTTGATTTGAACATTGGTTAGTAGTGGCAATCTAATTCATTTATTTGCCAATGGCCGATTTAAGTTGTGCATTTTCTCTCTAACGGGACATTTTGGTAAAACTAAAAAAATAAAAAACATGTAGAATATGTGAAACGAGTAATTAGTTTAGAATTGCCGTTAAAAAAAAAAGGTGAAACGGGACTAAAAAACGTGTTAAATAGGTGAAAGAAGGTAAAGTAAATACGGCATCCTTCATTTACTATAGTTTATCATACAACAAAAATTACCGCTCAACAACATGGTGTTTAAACTATCTGTATCAAGTCCATATATTTCCTCCGAAAATGATAATAGAAGTATATGATTGTATTAGTTCACAATAAACATGTCTTAAAACCCTTTTCTAGTTCTTGGGCATCTAAATTCTTCCCTATGAACACAATCTTGTTTACCCTTGCTTCATCATCGTTCCACAATCGATCTGGTGACCCTTCAAATATGTCATGTACCCCCTGTTAAAAAAATAAGCACAAATAATAATCAATCATATTAGAATCTACATGCTTGAAAAAAAAAAAAAATTTAAATCATCTTATTAAAGAATAACTAGATTATAAATATAACTTTATAAGACGTAAAAGTTACCTGGAAGACAAATCTCTCGTCCATCCCTTCTATAGATAAAAGGCCCTTCATCCGATATATCCTCACTTCTATCCATTAATAATGCTCCAAGCCAGTAATTAGCCTGCATTAAAAGTTTTTGGAAACCATTATAAAAAATGGTCCTTTAACTAATCACATATTCCAACTTTTATCGTTACTTTTTCAAAGTTCCAAACTGAGTACTTTATGCACCATGTTATAGCATGGAAAATCATTTCAAACGGTACATGTGGTTAGTTAAAGGATCATTTTATTGGACAGAAGGCGTTTAAAAGGACTATAACTGGTACATAAAATACTGAGTTTGGAACTTTGGAAAAGAAAAGACCAAAGTTGCAATACGTGGTCACTTAAAAGACCATTTATGAAATTAACTAAAAAAATAGAAAATAGTTTTTTATTTATATGAAAGGCAAAAAAGACGACCTTTTCAAGATCTAAGCCTCCTTCACAAACTATGCTGACCGAAGAAACACCAGGGTCATGGGTGTGATCATGATGTTCTAGAAAATTCCAAAAAAAAAAGAACTTATTATCAGAATGGTAATTGTGTGTAGAAATTTATAATTTATATAAGTTTGAGTTACCGTGTTTGTGGTCATGGTCATGATGGTGGTGATCATGCTCATGACAATGTTCATGATCATGGTCATGATGGTTTTCATTTTCTTTTGTAGCTTCATTCTCAATTGCATCATCAATTCTAGCAAAGATTTACTATTTATTGATTACAAATTATTTTACAAATTTAGGCCCATATTTAAGGAATGTCTAAAAAATTATATAATCATAAAAAAATAGAAAATAATTATATAGTTTCAAAAGAAAGCACGAAAAGAGTCCAAATAACCTTTCTAAATCTAAACCTCCGATCCCGAGAACATAATCCAAATCCACTTTTCCATATTCAGTACGTTTTAATTCAGACATACGGTTTATGCCCTGTATTTCAGTGTCATTAAGGTACAAGTTTAGCATGCAAACATTAACACAATTCCTAATCAATTAACCAATCATGAACCTTTATCCTCTGAATCAAGTCAGCAACTTCTCCATTTCCAACGTCTAAAAAACAACATTAAATTAATAAATCCCGCATTAACAATTTTATAATAGGATAACCAATTTACCAGTAATCAATATACATATACCTTGTTGACTATTATACGATCAGCATAAGCAATTTGGTCTACTGCCTCATTAACTACTCCTTTTGGCTTAACATCATCCAGATGAATATTATAGCATCTATTAAGGTCACAACACCGTCCAGCTTAACATCATTAAAAATCTGATCCTCATGTCTGAATAATTGGTGCAGGATTTGCAAATTTTGAAAAAATAAGTATATACGGTTAAAACCTATCAAATATTGACCTGTAGTTTCTATGGTCAAATTTCCCTTTCTTTTTACTCACTAATTCTCCTATCATTCTAACCCCTGACTGTACAACATAAACAGCCATTATTAAGCATAATAATGTCCTCCACTTCAGCAGCAACTAAGGATCCATCAATGTCATACTGCAGATGTAATATAAACAGTTACTCAAATATGGAGAAGTAATTCCCCTAAAAGAATATGATATTACCTCATTCTCAATAACTGCAATCCGTGATCAGCTGTAAGTATATGGTTCAGTAATGTTGTCTGTTCAAAGACAATATTCATTAGCTAATTTCTCCGCTTAACCTAGTTTTACTCTATTCATACTCTATTATTCAGATATATGGAGAAATGATTACCAAAGAAACCGGTAATAATCGTTGCTGGAATTCGATCATCCGGAGGAATTTTGGTCAAGATATCAGAATCCTCGTCCTGATAAGTTGCGTGATAATCGCTTTGCTCTGGTCAAACTAACGGGGGAGAGTGGTGTTTCTCCACATGCGAGGGAATTGATTGCCGGCGAGTGAGGCTTTCTGAAGCTTGGCGAAAGGTGCTCGTCAAGTTCATCGATGTTGACGCCATTGGTGGTGGTGTTAGAAGTAGGATGCAAAACTATGGTGACTGAAAACAGGGGTTTATTGTTAATTTCACACAGGGGCTTATCCTGTATGTATTATTTGGCTCAGCCGGATCTTGGCTCCAAGCGTCGGACCTTATTATTTGTTTCTTCTTGATATTTTAATCCCGTGTTTTAACTTTTAAGAATTTTGTATGTAGTTTTACCAGAAAATTACACCAATAGTTAACGTGGTTTACTTATTTTTATCCACCTTCATTTACGCTATAAAAATTTCATCAATATCCTTATTTTTAAAATATTTTGCATCGATAATCTTTAGACCAAATGCTCGTTAAGCTTTTTTGTTAACTAATTTGATCCACGGGTTCAGATACATGTGGTTATTACTCATCGGTAACTCGTGGGGATGGATTCTAATTTTCATACCCGAAGCGGAAAGGAGAAGCGGGTCCGAGTTTTGTGGATTTTGATACTTAGTTTAGTTTATGAAGAGTTGTTGTTTTTATTTAGGTTTTTTTTTAATTAACTTTACATTGTTGAGCTTATCTTATTTTTGATATTTAGTGTATGAGAAAGAAATAACGATTGAATGTTTTAGCTATCGTGATTATTATTATATATATTTTTTTTGTTTTTATAGAATTACAAAAAATAGACTTTTTTTAATAAACGGATATCCAGCAGGTTACCCATAATTGGCGGGGATTTTTCTACCCGAACCCACTGGGATTAAGTAGAGCAGGGGTCAGAGATCGAGTGCATATACAATTGTAGCCTCCGTACTATCTGCCCCGTTTGCATCTCTGCTGTCAAGCCACCTCATTTACAATGCACATGGAGCTTTTTAATCATTTGCATAAATGATTGTTTGTAATATTTTATACTCCACTCCGGTCTTTTTGTCCCTTGACGTTGAGGTTTATTTTTGTTTGTATAAAAAACACTAGCTGGTACCCGCGCAATGCGGCGGCGGGTACCAGGTAACTATATTATACAGTGACAATAAAGATGGTGGTGGTGATGCGTAATGATGTTGAGTGACAACGGTAGTGACTGTGGTGGTGCGTAATAATGATAAGTGGCAACGATAGTGATTAATTTTTATCACATAAACAACCATTTGACAAAAGACGACATTGAACTTTTGTTTGAATTGCTAGTTCATATGAGAAACGACGACCCAATGTCGACACACAAATCCCACCCTTCAAATAAGCAAAACCAAATATATAACACATTTTATTATATTTATCAAGTTTTTTTTATAGATTGTAACTATTTAATTAATTATTTACGAAATCATAATAGTTACATTATGTTTGCAAATTCAGGAAATAATGCTTTCTGACCCAATTCATCAAACATTTTGTTTACTAAAATTAATATCTTGTAATGCCAAAGGTTTGTCTCCACTAATTCAAATCCTGTCTGGTTGTCAAAAATAAAAAACATCAAAGCAGTTGAACCACAAAAAGACACGACTTTGTGACAATTTTAAAAAATCAAACCTCAAACAAGACTCTAAAAAGAGTAATTAAATGTACCATCAAAAAGAAACACAAAATTGCATCATGAAGCTGCAAAAGTTCTTTCAACAACTACCCAACAACAGAACCAGAAGTAACCTCCAATCCTCAATAATCAAAAGTACCTGTGCAACTAATGCAACTTCTTCTGCTTCCCTTAGCCTAACACTCTAGATTGAATTTGAAGACCTTTATTTTCTTTTTTCAATAGTTCTATATCTTTCTCTCTTTCAACTCTCAAAACCAAAAGTTCAGCAACAACCAATTTAGAAAACTGCTTTCCATTACCTTCTGAGCCCGCTTTAGCTGCAGCCCGTATCACCTCCATAATTGTAACGACCCGAATTTGTAAATAAATAAATTGTATAAAAATATGATAATTATGGATAAATCATATAAAATACGTGGGAATTGGTTTCGTGTCGTTTGGGCACCGTACGAGAAAGTTACGGGCGAAACCGGGTCGAGACAAGTTGGAAAAAGTGCAGCCTTGCTGCCATCAGGAGTTCGCGACGCGAACTATAAGTTCCCGATCGGGAACTTGCTCCAGGGAGTTTGGCCATGTGTCGCTAAGTAGTTCGCGACTAGGTAACGATCGCTAAGTATGCGTGTAGAAGGAGAGTTCGCGACGCGAACTATGGTCGCGTCGTGAACTTGTGTCTGGCAGCATTAAAGTCGGGATTTGGCTCATTTATTGCCAAGTGAAACCCTAGTTCTTCTCTCTCGAGCTTGTGAGCGTTTTTGAGTGTAAAGCATCATTTGGAGCAGATTTCTTGGTCAAATCTTGTGATTCTTCACTCCTAGTTGAAGATTTAAGGTATATCTTCAATCCTTGATCCTTGTAGCTTTAGATCTATGTATTTTAATGGTTGGGTTTGAAACCCTAGTTCTTGGGGTTATGGATTATGGTGATTTAAATGGTGTATACCTTTAATAGATGGTATATTAACAAAGGAAACAAGTGTATGATTATGATTTGTAAGAATCTTAAGGGTTGGTTAAACCTAGGGTTGGTAAATCACCATATTTGGGGAAAATGGATTGTTGGATGTTATCTAGAGGTAGATGAACACATTGGTAGTAGTAATTGATGTTGATCATATTGTGATAATTGTATTAGGCTTTTGGTGAAGCCTTGGAAAGTTGATTGGATTGAGAAGCAAGAGATTGGGTGTCAAGAACACGGTTTGAGCATCATATTGCTAAGGTGAGTACGTGTGGAATTTACTGAGTACATAGCCCCTTTTAAATATTTTCATTACTTGTGTTATGGTCTATTTGCTTAATTGTGTAGACTAGTAGTTGATAGTTAGTTATACCTATGATAGTATTGAACTAACTTGTTGATGATGAAAGTGCTAGCAGAGAGCTAGATTTGGCATAACCATAGGGTTATGATTAGATTGAGATGGTGTGATGGTACGGGTTACTCCCGATCATGGGGTGTGGATTGAGGGGCAGTTGGGCGTATTCCCATCGACTCTTCCACGTTAGTCATGAGATGACACGGGCAACTCCCGGTCATGAGGTGTGGAGTGAGGGGCAGTTGGGTGAATTCCCAGGTGAATTCCCATCGACTCATCCACGTTAGTTATGCGATGTCACGGGATACTCCCGGTCATGAGGTGTGGAGTGAGGGGCAGTTGGGGTGAATTCCCATCGACTCATCCACGTTAGTTGTGATTGCTAGGTAAGCAAAGTTGTTAGGGTCACACTAAGGTGACTAGACTGGATGGTTGGATATATATATGTATATTGATTGGTTATATGAAATGTGACATTCATTTTTATTATCGGGTCTAAACCCATGTAGCTCACGAGACGTTTTTGTCTCACGTACTCCTTGTTTTGTTTTGCTATGTACTCAGGTTCGGGACCGAAGGTTTAGGTACGCATGGATAGAGATGCGGGGCCTAGAATAGAAGAACTTTAGATTGGATTTATGCTTAGCTTTGGTTTTGATCTATTTTGTAACACCAAACTTTATACTCTGATTTTCATACCAAAGGTTTTTGTAAATCCCTATTTTGGAATAGTTCTTCTATTTACGAAAAATGTTTTATTTTGGGCAAATGTTTTGTGTTTAAAATATGAGGTGTTACAACTTGGTATCAGAGCTATAGTTTAAGTGAATTAGGTTGGATGACCATCCTAGTCTTAGACTGTAGCATTAGGAATATGAGATTCCTTAAGATCATAGGTTGACCTTGAGACTTTATATTAAGTTTAGGGTTGAACCTAGGGGACCGATGAATTTGATATGATTTTGAGTATTGAGTCGTACGCGACTAATGGGTTGTACACAAGGTACTAAATGTTTAATGTCTTTCGTATAGTCTTGATCGAAAGAAATGGTGAACACTCGTAGAAGTGGGAAAGCCCCGGAGAACCGGGAGGAGGAAGTACCTCCTGTTGAGAGGGTGGATGAGCAAGAAAGTCAACCATCAATGCATCGGGTTGACGAATCGGAGGTCGGAGCTAATAGAACTCCGGTGACCATGGCGGATCTCCAAACTATTATCGACCAAATCAAGGGGACGGTGGCCGAGGAAGTGCACCGAATTATTGGAGACCGTGAAAGGTCGGGTGGAGACCGTGAATCCGAAGCTAAGTCGGATGAGAAAACCGGAGGTAGTGGCACCGGGGAAGGGAAGTCCTCCACGGGTGGCCAAAGTGATGCTAGGGCTAGGCCCGTTGTGAAAGAAGGTTGTTCGTTTAAATCATTCATGGCTTGTAAGCCAAATGTGTATTCGGGTAGTTCGGACCCGAAAGTAACCATGAGATGGATCCAGGAAACCGAGAGGGTGATCGGTAGTAGTAAATGTAAGGATGCCGATATGGTGACGTATGCGTCACAATTGTTAAAAGAAGATGCGATGGTTTGGTGGGACATCGTATATGAGACCCTAGGGAGGGAGGTGATTGAGAAGATGTCGTGGGACGAGTTCACCGCGAGATTGAAAAAGAAATTTTGTCCCGAAAGGGATTTGGAAAAGATGCACGAAAAGTTTGTGACCCTTAAGAAGGGTGATATGTCAATCGAAGAATACTCGAGGGAGTTCACGGGATTGCTCTCGTTTGTTGCTAAAACCTACTCGGATGAGAGGTTGAGGGTGGTCCGGTATGCTAGTGGGTTACCGTGGGACTACCAATTGGAGGTGAAGAGGGCGGCTTCACTAGATGAGGCCATTAGTGCCGCCCGGGGTGTGGAAGAGGTGAATGTGGCACGTGTTGCCGAGAGGGCCCATGTGGGCGAGAAAAGGAAAGCCGAGAGCGGCTCTAGTTCGTTCAAGAAAGGGAAGTTCACCTCGAGCTTCTCTAAGCAAGGTAGTGTTGGCTCGTGCAAGAAGTGCGGGAAGACTCATACCGGCGGGTGCCGAGGAGAGTCGAAATCTTGTTTTAATTGTGGAAGGGCGGGGCACATAGCCCGAGATTGTAGGGCCAAGTCGTTGGCCGATGTTGAATGCTTCTCGTGTCACGAGAAGGGGCACTATAGCAATGTGTGCCCAAAGAAGGGAATCGAGTCGATGGTGTCCACGGCTCAAAAGAAGGTGGAACCGGCCAAGGTGAAGGGACGATCCTTTCAACTCACCCGAGAGGAGGCGAAGGAGGCACACGATGTGGTGTCAGGTACTCTATTCATTAACTCCTTGCCAACTCATATTTTGTTTGATTCGGGTTCTAATTATTCGTTTGTGTCTTATGAGTTCGGTTGTAAATTGAATGTGCCGTCCGAAATGTTAGATGAGGTTTATGAAATAGAAGTAGCCGACGGGAAAACGTCTATGGTTGAATGTATTTATAGAAATTGTGAACTAGAGATAGACGGTAGAAAGTTTAAGGTGGATTTGTTGCCCATGGGAATTAGGGCGTTTGATGTGGTTATTGGTATGGATTGGTTGGGTATGCACCAAGCCAAGATTTTGTGTGGGAAGAAAATTGTGTCGATTAGGACACCCGAGAACGAGAAAGTGTATGTATACGGGGAGAAACGACATCACATGCCTAATGTGATTACCGCTATTAAGGCGAGGAAAAGTATATCAAAAGGTTGTGCATCGTTCATTGCATATGTATTAGATGGTCGGAAAGAAAAGAAGTCAATGGATGATGTCAAAATTATTCGGGATTTCCCCGAGGTATTTCCCGATGATTTGCCCGGTTTGCCACCGGAGAGACAAGTCGAATTTAAAATTGATTTAGTTCCGGGGCGACGCCGATTGCTCGTGCTCCCTATCGTTTAGCTCCCACCGAGATGCGGGAATTGATGACCCGGTTGCAAGATTTATTAGATAAGGGTTTTATCCGTCCGAGTTCGTCACCGTGGGGTGCACCGGTGTTATTTGTTAAAAAGAAAGACGGTTCGATGAGAATGTGTATCGACTACCGAGAGTTGAATAAGGTAACTATTAAGAACCGTTACCCGTTGCCGAGAATTGACGACTTATTTGACCAATTGCAAGGTGCTAGTTATTTCTCAAAGATCGATTTGAGGTCGGGTTATCACCAAGTTCGGGTGAAAGAAGGCGATACCGAGAAGACGGCTTTCCGTACACGTTATGGTCATTATGAATTCCTAGTGATGCCGTTTGGTCTTACCAACGCACCGGCTATTTTTATGGATTTGATGAATCGGTTTTGTAAACCGTTTCTTGATAAGTTTTTGATCGTGTTTATTGATGACATTTTAATTTATTCAAAAACCGAAGAAGAACACGAAGGTCATTTGAGGCTCGTTCTAGACGTGTTGAAACGGGAGAAGTTGTATGCAAAATTTTCAAAGTGTGAATTTTGGTTGCGGGAAGTACAATTCTTAGGTCACGTGGTGACGTGTGATGGTATTAAGGTTGATCCGTCCAAGATTGAAGCGGTGTCAAATTGGGAGCCCCCGAGGACTCCTACCGAGGTTAGAAGTTTTCTTGGATTAGCCGGTTATTACCGAAGATTTATACAAGATTTCTCGAGAATCGCGATTCCACTCACGAAGTTAACGAGAAAAAGTGAGAAGTTTGTATGGGAGAAGAAGCAAGAGGAGGCGTTTAAGTTGTTAAAAGAAAAGTTATGTAACGCGCCGATCCTTACGTTACCGGATGGTATGGAAGATTTTGTGGTTTATAGTGATGCTTCGAATCAAGGACTCGGTTGTGTGTTGATGCAAAGAGGAAAGGTGATCGCGTATGCCTCGCGACAATTGAAGAATGCGGAATTAAGGTACACGACACACGACTTGGAATTGGCGGCGATTATTTTTGCCTTGAAGTTGTGGAGGCATTATTTGTATGGCACTCGGTGTACATTGTACACGGATCATAAGAGTTTGCAATATGTGTTTACACAAAAAGACCTTAATATGCGACAAAGAAGGTGGATCGAGTTGATTGCCGATTATGATTGTGAGATTGTGTATCATGCGGGGAAGGCGAATGTGGTGGCCGATGCCTTAAGTCGAAAGGTTTATGAAAATCCGAACCGAGGAATTTTATCACGTATAGAAGTTGTCTCGAGTATTATTGAAAGGATCAAGAATGCCCAACGAGAGGTTATGGGAAAAGACGAGTTAAGACAAGAACGGTTAGGTAAGAACCAACATTTCCTCGAAAATGCACAAGGGTTGAAGACCGTAGGCGGTCGTATTTGGGTTCCTAAGTTCGGTGGTATCCGAAAAGAGTTATTGTGATGTGCACAAGTCGAAGTATTCGATTCACCCGGGAAGTACAAAGACGTATCAAGATATGAAACGGGTTTACTGGTGGCCCGGAATGAAGGCGAGAGTGGCCAAGTATATCTCTAAGTGTGCCACGTGTGCACAAGTGAAAGCCGAGCATCAAGTACCGTATGGGGTAGCTCAATCATTGGTTGTACCGGCCGGGAAGTGGGAAGATATAACTATGGATTTCATAGTAGGTTTACCGAAGACGAGTAGAGGTCACGATGCCATTTGGGTCATAGTTGACCGGTTGACCAAAAGTGCGTTATTTTTAGCAATTCGGGAAACATTGCCACTTGAGAAATTGGCTAAGTTGTATGTGGATGAGGTGGTTCGACTCCACGGGGTTCCGTTATCGATTGTGTCCGATAGGGACGCGAGGTTTACCTCGAGATTTTGGCGATCTTTACAAGAAGAATTGGGTACAAAGTTGCGGTTGAGCACGGCTTATCACCCGCAAACCGACGGTCAAAGTGAGAGAACGATTCAAACGGTTGAAGACATGTTGAGATCGTGTGTGTTAGACTTCGGTGGTAAATGGGATGAACATTTACCGTTAGTCGAGTTCTCGTATAATAATAGTTATCACTCGACTATCAAGATGCCGCCTTATGAGGCGTTGTATGGTAGAAAATGTAGAACTCCATCTTGTTGGTTGGAAGCGGGAGAGACGAAACTCACGGGTCCCGAGATCGTGAGAGTGACAAATGAAAAGATTGGTATTATTCAAAACAACATGAAAGTCGCCCAAGATAGACAACGAAGTTATTCGGGCTTAAAGAAAAGACCATACGACTTGGATGTCGGTGATATGGTGATGTTGAAAGTGTCACCTTGGAAAGGTGTGATGCGGTTTGGTAAAAAGGGAAAGTTAAGTCCAAGGTATGTTGGACCGTTTAAAATATTGAAACGGGTCGGGCTTCAAGCTTTTAAGTTGGAACTTCCACCCGAACTTCAAGGTGTGCATGACACCTTTCACGTGAGTTATTTGAAGAAGTTTATCGGGGAAGTTGAAAATATTATTCCATTGCAAGAGTTGCGGGTTGACGGCCCGAACCGGTTGATTGAGGAGCCCGAGGCTATATTAGAAACGAAGACAAAGAAGCTTCGGAATAAAGAGATCGAGTTGGTGTTGGTCAAGTGGAAGCATTCACTTGGGCCGAATTTGACTTGGGAAGTTAAGGACGAGATTCGGAAAAGATACCCGGATTTCGTGAACTATGATGAGATTCCGAGGACGGAATCTTCTTAAGGGGTAGATAGTTGTAACGACCCGAATTTGTAAATAAATAAATTGTATAAAAATATGATAATTATGGATAAATCATATAAAATACGTGGGAATTGGTTTCGTGTCGTTTGGGCACCGTACGAGAAAGTTACGGGCGAAACCGGGTCGAGACAAGTTGGAAAAAGTGCAGCCTTGCTGCCATCAGGAGTTCGCGACGCGAACTATAAGTTCCCGATCGGGAACTTGCTCCAGGGAGTTTGGCCATGTGTCGCTAAGTAGTTCGCGACTAGGTAACGATCGCTAAGTATGCGTGTAGAAGGAGAGTTCGCGACGCGAACTATGGTCGCGTCGTGAACTTGTGTCTGGCAGCATTAAAGTCGGGATTTGGCTCATTTATTGCCAAGTGAAACCCTAGTTCTTCTCTCTCGAGCTTGTGAGCGTTTTTGAGTGTAAAGCATCATTTGGAGCAGATTTCTTGGTCAAATCTTGTGATTCTTCACTCCTAGTTGAAGATTTAAGGTATATCTTCAATCCTTGATCCTTGTAGCTTTAGATCTATGTATTTTAATGGTTGGGTTTGAAACCCTAGTTCTTGGGGTTATGGATTATGGTGATTTAAATGGTGTATACCTTTAATAGATGGTATATTAACAAAGGAAACAAGTGTATGATTATGATTTGTAAGAATCTTAAGGGTTGGTTAAACCTAGGGTTGGTAAATCACCATATTTGGGGAAAATGGATTGTTGGATGTTATCTAGAGGTAGATGAACACATTGGTAGTAGTAATTGATGTTGATCATATTGTGATAATTGTATTAGGCTTTTGGTGAAGCCTTGGAAAGTTGATTGGATTGAGAAGCAAGAGATTGGGTGTCAAGAACACGGTTTGAGCATCATATTGCTAAGGTGAGTACGTGTGGAATTTACTGAGTACATAGCCCCTTTTAAATATTTTCATTACTTGTGTTATGGTCTATTTGCTTAATTGTGTAGACTAGTAGTTGATAGTTAGTTATACCTATGATAGTATTGAACTAACTTGTTGATGATGAAAGTGCTAGCAGAGAGCTAGATTTGGCATAACCATAGGGTTATGATTAGATTGAGATGGTGTGATGGTACGGGTTACTCCCGATCATGGGGTGTGGATTGAGGGGCAGTTGGGCGTATTCCCATCGACTCTTCCACGTTAGTCATGAGATGACACGGGCAACTCCCGGTCATGAGGTGTGGAGTGAGGGGCAGTTGGGTGAATTCCCAGGTGAATTCCCATCGACTCATCCACGTTAGTTATGCGATGTCACGGGATACTCCCGGTCATGAGGTGTGGAGTGAGGGGCAGTTGGGGTGAATTCCCATCGACTCATCCACGTTAGTTGTGATTGCTAGGTAAGCAAAGTTGTTAGGGTCACACTAAGGTGACTAGACTGGATGGTTGGATATATATATGTATATTGATTGGTTATATGAAATGTGACATTCATTTTTATTATCGGGTCTAAACCCATGTAGCTCACGAGACGTTTTTGTCTCACGTACTCCTTGTTTTGTTTTGCTATGTACTCAGGTTCGGGACCGAAGGTTTAGGTACGCATGGATAGAGATGCGGGGCCTAGAATAGAAGAACTTTAGATTGGATTTATGCTTAGCTTTGGTTTTGATCTATTTTGTAACACCAAACTTTATACTCTGATTTTCATACCAAAGGTTTTTGTAAATCCCTATTTTGGAATAGTTCTTCTATTTATGAAAAATGTTTTATTTTGGGCAAATGTTTTGTGTTTAAAATATGAGGTGTTACAATAATTAACCAGTTATTTTCCACTAACTCGTTATATTTTTCTTGTAAATCAGCATAATGTTCCACAGTTTAACCTACAGGTGAGCAAGAGTCATATGATTGTGAGATTCTAAGTATGTTGTTACCTTATTCTGATGTTTGCAAGTAAATATAAATGAAACAAAACGAAAAGACCTGTAATTGGATAAGGATTAATTTCACAAATTTCACAACTAAACCAGTATTTTGATTTCAACTTCTAACTTCACAAATTTTAAATCAAATTAAGCTGTAATGAGATAGAGATGAACAACTATAATCCTAATTCCAAAACCGGGTAATGCACTGGAAACATCAAGTAAGCATTTTTTGTAAGAATTAATGGCGATGAATGATGAAATTACAGCTGTGATTATTGCTTGAATCAATTGATTTTCGATTTTTGAAGGTACCAAATTAAAAATGCTACCAATCAAGACATGTGTGGAAACACAGTTAAACACTTAAACCTGAAATATTAACATCTGTAAATCAGAAATCTGGTCATAAGAAATTTACAGACATAAATCTTAACAATTGCAAGAATCTAATAACATAAAACATCAATTTCAATCCATTTATTTATAAACCGGCCATTTCGGTTCTCAAATTGGTTCAAACTAAATTTTTTTTACCTAAAAGCGGAACGGGTCAATGAAATAAACAAAGTTAAAAGTAGCCAAAAGTTCAAATTACATGCACACAAACTTCTAAATAACTTTATCCAGAAATCTATGTTATTATTATGAAAGTATTGTAGCTGTCAATGTGGAACAATTTTTTATGTGTGTAAATCTGTAGCATATAGTCGCTGTATATAAAAGTTTCAAACTGACTTTTATAAATGACGATAAATAAGATGCTTGGAAATAATAAAGAAAAACAAAAACAAAACTTCAAAGCAGCTTACCTAAACCACCATCCTGACCATGTTGTCGAAGCATTCCAGTTTCATAAAATCAATAATAGATCATCAAATTTGCCTTCTTTGAACATTGAAACTGCAAAAATCAAGAAAGAAAATAATGACCTTCAAGTTGTCATAGGTTACATATGTTAAGATTATGTGCAAGTTATCTAAATAAGATTATAATCACATGATTCTAATCTTATAAATAGGGTCTTAGGGTGAAGGTAAAATATTGCACCTTTCTTTCTAAAATTATTTATATATGCACATATTTCTAAACTTTTATAAGTTAAGGTTTTCCCCTCAATTTTTTTTATTAATAGAGAGATCAATGAGACGAAGAATCTATCTATCTCTTCAAGGCAGTTAGGTTGTATGTCGTTTTCATCGTTAGTATTCAATGTTGCTTTTGACTCACAACCTTCTAACTCAAAAATACACACACACGTTATTTGGTTTTAGTTTCTACATGATTATGTGTATATATTGCCTTTTCTTTCTTTGGTTTTATCATCATTCAAGTTGACCCCACGGTCAAAGGCAACCATGTAATCTTAGATCTAAAACTTTCAAATAAAACAAAATCAAATCACTAAGATTTGTTTAAGTACATGAATTAACAAATATATTTTGAAATCGAATTAAAAAGTTTTAAAAACTCACCTATTGTCCAGAAAATTCTTCACCGCCACTGAGAACCATCATGTAGAACTCCTCTGTAGAAAACAACATACCCTCTTTCTCTGATCACATTGTCCTCGCGAAATTCTATTTGTAGCAATTTCAGTTTGTAATGATAAAGAGTATTATGAGGAACAATCCGGTGCCCTAGAAGTGAAGACTATTATTTCAAGAATTAGTGATAGCTACAAAAGTCACGATTAATCACACAACATATGATTATTCTACATTCTTACCTTTGAAATTAGGCAGAATGTTTGAAATTAGGCAGGGAATAGACATCGTTTGCAGTCACACTTGCATCAGCCTAGCTGAAAGTTGACAAAAGCAAAACCAATTAACAGATCAGATCACATACAGTAAAATGTTAAAGTACACCAAACTCAAAGAGAAATTATAATATTTCAACTATAATCTCATAAAATATAATAATTTTACCTGAATGTATATGAAATTTTATGAGCCAAAATTATGAGCCAAATAGAGAAGGATTGGAGAACAACCACGATGAGGAAAAGTGGCGGTGCCCAGAATGAAAAAGCAACCAGACGCCATTGATGAAGTTTAAGAAATACAACTGCCAATAAACCCCTTTATTCCAACACCCAACGAAATCTTCATCATTTTTCTTCCCTGTTCTTATAAAAATTTGATTTCATAACATGAAAAGTGTCCACCTTTACACCATCTTCATCACCATACTTCATCTTTTAAAAACAAACCCTAAAACCAACAATATTGGGTATCATCAATAAAACCCGACAAACGAAAAAAGATCCAAAATTTCCCACTTTTAGAGCAAATTATTGGTTCAAGATTAATAAACTATACATAATAATGAAAACCCACTTGAGATTAAAGATGAAAATGGTGATACTGACCTCCGAAAAGAAGAAAGAAATAGCCTTGAATTGCATATGAAAATGATAAAGATAACCCAGAGTATGTGAGGAAAATGAGGGCAAAGAAGACGATCTGAACAAAATTTCTGTTGAGATAACGTAAAATGACGACAAAGATGAAGATTTGGGCAAAATTCCTGTGCTGAGAACAGATGAGGGTCTCTGTAGATGACAGATGAGGGCAAAGTCAAGCTGTTGAAATAATTTCAAAGGAAAAAACTGCTCATGTACTGTATATGAACAACATTTTCCAATGGAAAATGTTATATATAGATAATGTATACGATGGCCATAGGTCCATTGAAGGCGGTGGTTGAAGGGATCGAGGAGGTTGAAGAGGTATTGGAGTTTACGATGGGGCTTTGGAATTTCAATCGACTAAAGTTGAATGGTACATTGGTATGTGAAACGACGGTTTCTTTTTTAACTGTGGGAAATAACGTCAGCACAATTTAGGATATAGTAATGTTTAAGGAAAAACTTTAAACATCACACCTTGTAGTTCAGATGGTTAGCGCGCCTTTGTGGCCACCTGTTGGTCCCGTGTTCGAATCTTGCCGGATGCTTTAATTTTTAATCGCAATTCAAAGATAAAAATGGAAAGTGTGTTGGCTGAATTTTCAGCCTTTCTATTTGTGGAAAGGGTAAATGCTTTATAATATAGTATAGATAATCAAATAGCTACTTTCAGTTTATATATGTATCATTTTTAGCAATTTTTTAGGTTGATCAGGAGGATTTTCACTCGATACCTGTTACGCGCTCATGCATAAGCAGCAAAAACATGCAAATAGCCTTTGTAATGTCAATCGAAAGATTCATTTAATCCATGATTACATGCACTTTTCTTTATCAACGAGCGAACCAACAACTGAACCCTTGTATTAGATATTTGTTAGGACTCCATTAGTTTATGGATGGTGTTTTGGTATTTCCATATTTTATGTTTATTTTTATCAATGTTTAGGATCGGTAACAACATTTATCAATATCAACATATGTGTCCAGTTTTTGTCAAACTCTTGTTTGGGAACATAACTAATTAGCTAGACAAACCTGCAACATAATTGATTGGAAGTTGCAAAAATACACAAAGAGACCAAGGAATTTGCATCTCTAGGCACAATAGACACAATATTAGATCCATCCCACATTGCCTGAAGAAAAGAAACAGGGACTTGGCGAGTAGCTATAAGAAGCAAGACCCAAGGATGGTTAAAGCATACCTTTCTCGGCCTTTTGACTAAGATCAAGTGTAGTATCTGTTCTTATCAGTTTAATATCTGATATGTGAGCCATCGGTTCACTCGATATTAATCTTATTTTTTATGAGGAAAGACCCATCACACTAGCTTGCTAATGGGGTCTTTGCGAGTCGTCTTGGTGTTGCACTACTGTCTTGGCTTGGCTCACCCCTCCAATTCTGAGTTTAAACTTAAATGCAACAATGATCAAAGAATATTTGATTAACTTGGGTGTGCAGCAATCACCATCGGGTGTACATTTAGTTTACTGTAAGAAACACGATTTCTTGTTTAACAACAAAAACAAGATTTGTTTTTTAATAAAACCCATAATTAAGGGGTTGTTTATTACTAGTAGTTGAAAGATGTGACCTTTTTCCAAAAAAGTTTTCGAGAAATAACTGAAAACGGAAAACATGTTCAAACTGGACTTGGAATTTTTGTACTCAACACAAAAAAGATAATATTATATATTGCAATACCTGTATGCACAACTGCACATCAAATTACAACCTCTGTTGCACAGAGTACAACACAACAAAGTTAAAAAAAACCACAAACTAAACACCATACCAAATTTAAAATAACGCTCATATATGCCATCACTACCAAAATAAGGGAGCTGTTTGATTATACATCATCATTACACAATACTAAACTGAACTAGGTTAACCAAACAACTTCCACAATGATCAAATCACAAGAAAGTACGAAACCCTAATCTTCAACAGCCCGAACTTTGAGGTAACTGAAACGAACCACCAGCATAAAGCATTTGGTAAACGGGCCTAATTCTTTTGGTCAATATGAAGCTCAAAAACGTACTTAAACAACAAACGCCAGCTAGGACAAGAAACGTGAGCCTGAAACAATTCGGGCCCATGCAAGTGGGCCCACCTTGTTTAGCTTGCTCTGTATCGTATACATAACCAGCAAGCATTCCAGAAAATAAGAATGCTCCAATTGGGTTCCCTAAACCCATCAGACTCAATATTAAACCGAAATTTTTTAATCCAAAAAGTTCAGAACATGTTGGGATCGTAACACCAAATTGAACACCGTAACAAATTCCAAGTAATGCGGTTGCAATGTAAAGTGTCCCGCTTAGAGCTGATGCGTATGTAAGATATGTTATCACCATGATCAGTTGAGTTACAGTTGTCAAAAAGGTTCGGGGAATCGTGTTTAACCTGAAAAAAGTGAATAATTTGAGGTTAATTGTTATGAAACTTAATAATCTTGATCTACAAATTACAACAAATGTGTAATCTTTATTGTTAACGTGTAAAAGGGAATGGGGGGTCAAACATGTTGAAAGTCACCTAAAGTCTATTTTTTAGTGTAAAGAACCTCCATAAATTGTATTACTATTGTAATAATATTGCCAAAAATTGCAAACGGGCTAATCCGACACCTTTTGACTAGGAAGGCTGATTCTTAAAGAGTAATTGTTATCTATACACAGAGCAATTTCATGCCAAAAGACAATTACGCCCTTCCTTTTCTTTTACCACGCTTTGCATTTCACCCCTCCTACTAAGGGCATGATTGTCCTTTGATATGAAATTGTTCCGTATAGATAAAAATTGCTCTGTAAGAATCACTCAGTCTACCTTATTCACAAGTAATCATATCAGTCATAAAAATCTTACCTCACAAAATACTCTGAAACAACACCTCCACCAAGCCGACCCAGAAAATTACAAAAACTAAACAAACTCAACAACGTTGTCGTATCATCAAACCCGAGCGAAACACCAATTTGGGCCAGATTATTAAGAACCGTAATTCCCGACCCGACACCGAGAAAATAAACGAACCACAAAAGCCAAAAATCGGCTTTCACAATCGCTTCACGAAATGTAAAATCTTCACCTCTTCTTGGCTTTCTTTTTTCCTTAATTTTAACCGCCCCTTCGCCAACCGCAAGAAGAACGTCAACCTCAGAAATAGCGTCACCATCATTAAGATTCATTTCAGAATTAGAAGTTGCTACTAACGATTCTGTCATCATTAAATTATCCGAAGATCCAGCTGTCAAATTAACCTTTTTACTAGAAGGAAATAACGTCATTTTAATCGGTATCGCTAACGGTGACAGTAAAAGAAGCACCATAATCGCGATAAAAGTGTAGGAAACAACGTTACTTAGATTTACAACGTCTTTTAATATTGTGGTGGTTAAAAGAAAGATTGCAAGAACCACACTTGCTAATTGAGTGAAAAGAAAATGGGCATTTTCTGATGGGTCGGGTTCATATGCGGGTGTACAGGGTCGGATATAATACATTAAAGATAAACAAATAACCGGAATTCCGATTGTGAAAAAGAGTAATAAATTGGTGGCTGATCCTTTGAGAACCATGGTATAAAGTTCGGTTATAACTGCAGCACTTAATCCAACATAACCTTTGAGAATTCCTGCGACGGTTCCCCTGCTCATTGGGAAATTTCTCATGTTGGTTACGAGTACAGCTGTACCTAACCATGCACTGCTATTGGTTGCAACTGTAAGTGCTATCCATAACTGTAGATAAATTAACATGTGTAAAGATTGAAATTTTGTCTAGATGGGTAGGTAAAAAATTGGATCTTAAAAAAAAGTACTTAGAACTGGTTAAAACCTTAATGGATAGGTAAAAAAATTGATTCTTTTGAAGACCTTTTTTTTACTTACAACCCAGTAAGAAAAACAACCACCCAAATTCTGGTGGTTTAATCAATCAAAATTTATAAGAACTTATCAAGAGTAACTGTCTAACTGGAAACAAGATCAATATGCATAATTTTACATACCCTAAACAAAAATCAAAATGGGTAGGTAAAAAAATAAATCTTTTGAAGGAAAAAATTACTTAGCAACTAACTAATTTCTGTAATTGATCTATTAAGCTTAAAACTGCTAGTCAAGATTAAATGTTGTAATTAAAAACATCACTACAGAAATTAAATCTTTTTAAGAGAAAAATAAATTAATAATACTTACAACCCAGTAAGGCATATTATGAACAGTGTCACTAACAGCAAGATAGATTACACCATAACCAAGAAAAGAAGCAAGAACGCCGACGGAAAGAACAACCCACGGTGGATATTTATTAGACGCAATGCCGGGAAGAATACCAACATTTTCCCCAAAATCATTCGCAACTCCGAGAATCGTAAGTTGTTGTTGAGAAAGACCCAGTACGGATTTCAGTGAGTGTGAGTAAAGTGGGAAAGCGTAGGAGTTCCCTGAGGCCATCTCTACCCACACGGCGGCTGCCAGACCCACCCATGGCGGCCGGCTTCCGGCTTTTAGGGCCGCCGGCATGCTGGCCGGATAACACTGCCGGATTGCTAAATTGGGTAGTAAATGAAGATAATTTTGCGATTTGAAGATGAATAAAAGATCGGAAAATGGGGAAGACGTGGTGAATTTGTCGACCGGCGAGCAAAGCTGCAAGATTATGGAGTAGCTTTCATGAAGGTTTGTGCTTTGGACAAATAGTCGCCATCTTTAAGCTAATTTTATTCCCGTTTCCCCCTGTTTTTTAGTTTGGGTCTTTTCATTAAAATATGACGGAAATTTGTACTTTCCCTATTTAGTTGTTTTGCTATTTCTGTATAAAGGTTTGTTTAACTCCATTAATATATTTCAAAAAGAAAATTTAATATTTACAGTTATTAAATTTAATTTTCGGTATAAATGATTTTAGTTTCCATTTAAATCATGATATTACCTGTAAATTCAATACTTATAAAAAAGTTCAATACGGAATAAAAAACTATTCTCATATAGACTTTAACAATTATATGTGTGCTTATTGGTGGTTTTGAATTTAGTAATGCCAACAATATTTAATAATGAGGTTTGGAATTAAAATAGAGTATTAAACACATAGATCAAAACCGTGGATTTTACATATTTTGGTTTGTCTCTTGTTTTATTTTCTATATCTCTATTCTGTTTTTTTATTTTATAATTAAAATTTTATTTTCTTCAAAATAAAATTTTAATTTTAATTTCTAAACTTATCTATATGCATCCTAAATCTTTAAGATGATTCAAACGAGACACCTTGTATTTTTAAGTGACATGATAAAGCAGTAGTATTAAAATGGGACAAATTATAGTAATAAAAAAAATATACGTTTTTATTTAAAATTTCTTATTAATTACTCTTTTATTAACCCCCCCCCCCCCCCCCCCCCCCCGCTTGCACAGTTACACCTAAATCTAGGACCATTTTGGCCTTGTGGTGATCACGTTTTCAAGACGATCACGGAGCCTTTAGATGTACGTTATTTATTACTAATAAAAGTTTCTAATACTAATATTTTTAATAAAAAACAAATTTTCTTTTCAAAAAAATTAGTAATGTCAGTCTTTGTTAATGACTTTTTTTAAGGTAGAAAGAAAAAACAAGGAAAGCAACGTGGAGAATATTCAAAATGATGAAATTCATTTTGTGAGATTCTTTTGTACCTACCCAGAAGGCATGACAATGGTGAATGGACGGATATGAAAGAAAATGATTTATTATTATATCCATTTAATTTTTGTTTTCTTTCCATATATATTATATATTATATATTTGTACGTATTACGTGTTCATCTCAAGTTTCTGTGATTCGATACGTGTAATCAGAATAAATGAGAATACTAAAAACATAAGCAACGAGGTGTTCTTTCAGGAAAATTTAGGAAATATAACTTTAAATACGAAATCAAATAATATAACTAAAAAAATGAATTAATAAATTTTATATTAATTATTTTAAATATTAAGATTTGATAAGAAATAATATAACTTTTCTTATCGAACTAAGTATGAAAAAACGTGTACTTACTTTTGCGCGACAAACATTATTATAAAAATGTCACTAACGTTCATCCATACATTAATTTACTTTTCTCCGGCTATAAATATTTTTAAATATTTTTCTCTTTTTTTTAACGACTTCATTAAAAAAAAACTAGCAAGGTGCTAGAAAGTACAACTACAAATCAAAACGAGAAAAATATTAGAAACATGACATAGGACAAGTACACCACGCCAACCATTGATTGTTTAGATTACAAGATTTCGCCCTATTCTTTATCCAAAAATATGAATTGCTTTGGATTTCGCTAAAAATTAACACTTCTCTTCCTTTTGTTGATGGCCCAAAAATCTTCCCGTTGCGATATTTCCAAATGCTCCACATTATGCATTGTATAGCAGCTGAGAATGCTTTCTTTTTTTCACCTGACAAACCAATGCTCGATCCCCATGAAACCAATTGCCCGGTATTTTGGATGTCCTTTATATCCACGCCCCACCATTTCCCGAATTCAGCAATTAATTGGGTCGAGAAGGAACAATACACAAAGATGTCATCCTCTGTTTCCGTATCCACACCACATACCATACACTCCGGAGATATGATTGGTATATTTCGGTGAATTAAGTTTGATTTACACGGGAGCCTGCCATTGTAAGCTTGCCACGCTAGAATCCCGATCTTTGTTGGTACCCATGAGCACCACAGGAAGTCTCCCTTATCGGTTCTTTTTAGCATATGGTTGTCGATCGCCTTTCTCATTGAATTAACCGTAAACAAACCGGAATGATTTAGTGCCCACTTTGTTCTATTGACCGCCCCGTTTGTGTAATTTACGAACCAAGATTTAATGGGAATGTTTTTCTTTTAAAGTGGTTTATATATTTTTAATATACTGTTCCACGTACCGGAAGTTTTGCCGGTTGGTATATTAGACTCTAACCCACCATGCAAGCCGTGAATTTCTTGAATGACCATAATCCATAGAGAATCATTTTCCGTTTTATACCGCCACCACCACTTGGTTAGAAGAACCAAATTTAAAGCCTTAAGGCTACCAATTCCTAAACCGCCTTTTTCTTTTTAATTCAATATAACATCCCATGCAACCCAAGGAATCTTTTTATGGCCTTCTTTTGATCCCCAAAAAAAATTGAGCCGGAGACTTTCTAGTTTTTGATTATTTTTTCGGGAACCTTGAAAATGGAGAAATAATACGATCCAAGATTACCAAGCACCGATTTAATTGTGGTCAACCTTCCTCCTGTTGATAATGTCGAGGCTTTCCATTTGGAAAGTTTCGACGTGAACTTTTTAATAACCGGATCCCAAAATTCTGTTTGATTCATCGAGCATCCTGTTGGTAGGCCAAGATATGAAAAGGGAAGTGTACCCGAGTTACAATGAAACTTGTTAGCAAGTGCGGCCACTTCCTCCGGGTCAACCAAAACCCCCATCAGACTGCATTTATTTAGATTAATGTTCAATCCCGATGATAAATAAAAGCATCTCAAAATACGGATGAGGTTTGCCATGTTCCGATCGGACCAATCACCAATAAATATAGTATCATCGGCGAATTGCATGTGCGAAATAGTGCTACTCGATTTTGTGAGTTTTATCCCATCATAAACGCCAACGTTTACCGCTAATTTCATGGCAACGTTTAATGCTTCTGCAGCGATAATAAAAAGAAAAGGTGCCAACGGATCGCCTTGTCTCACACCCTTTTCCATTGAGAATTCTTCCGATGGTGACCCATTGATTAAAACCGATAACCGAGCTGATGATAAACACCCGGTTATCCATTTACGCCACTTTATACCGAAATTCATTTGGTCAAGAATGTCGTCTAAAAAATTCCAGTTTAACGAATCAAAGGCTTTATCAAAATCAATCTTAAATACCATAGCTTTTCTTTTACTTTTTTTGTACCAGGCTATTATCTCATTAATTATCAATGGACCATCTAATATGCACCGGCCCTCGATAAAAGCCGTTTGTTCTTGACCCACCACCGATCCAATAACATGCTTTAATCTACTTGCCAGTGTTTTAGCAATTATCTTGTATAAGCAATTCAACAAACTAATGGGCCGATATTCATGGAATGTCAACGGAGAACTAACCTTTGGTAGAAGCACCAAAAAAGACGAGTTACATCCACGATCAAACGTACCCTGCAGCGCAAATTGATTGACTGCAGCCATGAGATCAACATGTATAGCATCCCAAAGTTTCTTCAAAAATGAAAAAGTGAATCCGTCGGGTCCCGGAGCTTTCTCCGAACCGAGACCCCATATTGCTTCTTTGACTTCTTATATTGTGAATGCGTTTTCCAGCAATTTGGATTGATCCTGTGAGATTCTTTTGAATAATCAGTTGCGAAATTGGGGCCTTGAATGATTTGTTGATAAAAATTTTGACCGGAAAAATGAACAAGCCTCCATTTTGATAATTTTTGGATCTGTTTGCTAAACACCGTTGTTGGAAATGCCATGTATAAAATTATTTCTCCTGTTATGGTTTAATAGCCCGTGAAAGTATTTTGTATTTTCATCACCGAAGGCTGCCCAATTCACTCTTGATTTCTGTTTTATATTAAGAATTTCTTTCTTCTTTACCTCGTTCAATTGTATTATCGCGTTTTTACGAGTTTCAATATCTAATTCCGATACCGAAGAATTCTCTGCTTTTTGTTTTATGCCTTCCACTAATTTTATTAGTTTGGACATCACATCTTGATTTTGAGGTTTGCTTTGATTACGCCATTTTTTAATCTCTTGTTTGACTATCCTGAGCTTTTGCATGAATCATGTCATATTTTATACATACACTACTTGTTAATAGAGATATTCTATTCTTAAGAGGTAGTATAATATAGATAGCAGTGTATTCGCCTAATGCAACCTGAATAGTTTGTAATTATATTTGTGGGGGTGATAGTAATGATCTTAGTGGATAGATTTGGTGATTAGTGAAAAGTGATGTTGGACTGTTGGTAGTGACTAGTGAGTGGTGGTTAATAAAATGATTTGAGTTTAAAGATTAATAAGTATAGGGTTTGGCTAACTTATGCCCTAAGGGTATGGGATTAGAAGCACTAATTAAACAAAATATTTCCTAGCAAATCAAAAAATGCATTAAATGAAGTCTAATTTTTACAAGTATTAAATATAATTTTCAATATAAAAGGTAAATGTAACTTCAATTAATTCTTCTAATCTCATGCCCTTAGGGCATGAGTTAGAAAAAGGGAGCTGATTCGTACAGAGCAATTTTTATCCATGCAGAGCAATCTTATATCAAATGACATTAATGCCCTTAGTGGGAGGGGTGAAATGAAAAATATGATAAAAGGAAAGTAAGGGCATATTTGTCATTTGGGATCAAATTGCTCTGCATGGATAAAAAATGCTCTGTACGAATCAGCTCCCTTAGAAAAACCCATAAATATATTATACTTACTAATAATAAAGCATTTAGGCATACCGCTAATATAAAGTCTTAATTTCCCCTTAATTTCTACTTTGGAAAATGTCTTAAACACTTAAGACACCCAAAATTTTAAAACGCAGTTTACGGGAATCAAATCCTTGATTATTTAGGAGATAGGCGTGCGTGTTAATCACTTCAGCTACTAAGATCATTAATAGAAGGACCCTTTGTCGTTTTCAACAATAAAGACATTATAATTCATGGAGCATTAGTTTTAGGTAAATGGTAACGATTGCTTTTAAGGATAAGATTAAGTGCTAAGATATGAATTAAAAATTTATACATTAACTAATAATCTAAATTATTAATGAAATCACAATATTTTTTACTAACTATCTTTGTAACTAATTAAGGTGTTATTTGGTAAGTCTTTTAATAATTCAGTTAAAAGGACAACATTTTATAAGGACAACATTTTACTAGGACATATTTAAAACGTTTAGTAAGAACTCTTAATCAGACTCTCAATGAAAAATTAAATATATTCTACCTCTTAATCAGACATATATAAGGGGAAGTCTGAATGATTCAGACATCTGTATTATTTAGATATTAATTATTTAAATGTTACCAAACAATACCTAAGTGCCATTTAATATCGCATCCATGATTTTCTTCTTCCTTCGCCTCACAAGGTTTTAACCAAATCGTTATTTATAGAATGACTAAAATCATAACAGTACACAAACTTAAAAAATGGAATGAAGAACTAAAACTTTTAAATTTCAAATCGATCAAATAAGCAACACGTTTTTAATGATGAGATCGCATGATGCTAAATCTATATGAAAAAACACATTAAAAACCAATATTAATTTCTATGCTAAATCTATATTTGAGTGTGATGATAATAATATTAGTTATTATGATGTATACGCAAACCACCAAACTATTAATCTTTTATACGGAGGATCCAATTACCGAAACAATGGCATGAATAAGTTACTCATATATGTATCGAGTTTCGTTTATACTAAATCAGATGAAGCAAAAAGAAAAAAGCTAAACCGGTTGACGAAGAGAATTTTAACTTCTTTTGGAAAATACGAAATATTGTTGGGTTAGGGGTGAGCATTTGGGCCAAAAAAACCGAAAACCGACCGAAACCGAACCGAACCAAAATGATAACACGTTATCGGTCCGGTTTAGGTTTTAAAAATTTATCATTTTCGATTTCCGTTCTATCGGTTTCGGTTCGGTTCGATTTTGGAACTGAACTGGAGAGCTCACCCCTAATTGGGTACTTTGCTTATTTTGTAAATATAAATGTTATCAGACAGTCAACACACTAAAGAAAAATATCGTCATCCAATACATTTTTAGTCAAATTTGGTATAAATAAAACTACTTACACTTCAAAATATTCTAAACGGGCCAAAATAAAAATATTATCAAAGTACTTTAAAATAAAATAGATATGATTATAAATATATAAATATAAACACCTATAAAAGTAACCATTTAACACACTATTATGATAATCAGTCAAATACTGATTAGACAAACTAACAATATTTTACAACCTTCAAAATCTTACTTTAGTAATTCATCAATTCTAATTTGACTCATAAATCAATTTTTATATTCAATATTTATAGTTCGCTTCCATTACCCATGTGTTGCGGCCCGACCCGGTGCAGATTCAATCACGAGTTTTGTGTATTTACGATGCCTCCTCTCACGCGCATACAACACCCACAACACCAACGACAACATGACAGCAGCAGAAGCCATTGCTAAACCAATGTACACCCACTTGCTAAACTTGTTTAGATCAGGACAATGGTCCTTATGAATTCCGATAAATGTCTCTCTAACAAAGCTACAATCAAGTAACCCTGCCAGAAACGGGCCGTATTCGGTCAACCCGTCGCTCACGTTGACTGCAGCCGACATTTGTTGGTACATCTTTGGAGTTAACCGTCCCACGGTGGTACATGTTTCGTTTGCATTAACTTCACAAACATAATTCCCCCACACCTGCACAACATGCGTCAATTTTGGAGATTAATTCTTTGGTACAAGAAAAAATGTCACTAAAGATGGAGTAAAAAATAGAAAAGCTTTCCTACTTTAAAAAAAAAACATGTTTCGCCTAGGTAAAGGTCCGGTAAGTAAAACCCATCGTGACATAAAAAGTGTGGGTAACATTTTTTAGACATGTTAATATCTTATTACAATATTTCTTTAAAAGTATTAGTAAAATATATAATTTAGGATGATTTTCAAGATAGACTTGGTAACATACAAAATTCACAAAAAAATTATTCATTTTATATCTTTCCAAAATTGACCCTGAGAGCTTAAGCCGTGTGCAACTCCACACAAAATTTGACAAGTATATTATGGCCGTAAAAAAATGTTCCGGTCGCACAAAAAATGTTCTAGTCGCACCAAAAACATCCGAGTCGCACAAAAAACCCAGAAGTCGCCCAGGCACACACAAAAAAAGCAAGTTGCACGATCTCACAAGTCTATTTTGGGGGGAAAGTATATTTTTGGTCTATTTGGGTAATTATCTCTAAAATTTGTACCTTTTACTACACTTCCTTTTGAAAATGTCTACACTTTTTAAAAAGTATCACTAAAACCCACATATAATAACATTTTTTTTTTCGTTGTCATTAAACGACACTTTTCTTGTTCCGTGGGTTATAGATTTATAAAGCTTGTTAATATGATACCTTGGTGGCATTGTTGAACTCGAGTTCACCAGGTTGACATATTCGATCTGTACTATTAGCTGTTAGTGGGTTACAAAGGGCAGGAACCAATGGTCCAGATTGATTGTAGTTGAGAATACTTGGAAATGGAAATGGTTGTGGATTGATGTTTGAGACATTGTTGATGATGTTGTTCACAATTCCAACCAATTGATAAGTTACATCTTTGCTTTGAGATAAGGTTTCTTGAGCAGTTGCATTGTCGACACATGGAAGAATATCGTCTAAAGCTGTGTGGGCCATCGGGTTTTCAACCCATTCGTCCATTGCAACACAAGTGTCCCCCATAATGCTGCAACATATGATTAGAAAAATTATATAATTTTTATACAATTTTATGATTATATTGTTTGACCCATTATTAAGAAGTAAATGGGTTGAAACTGTCACCACTAGAAAGAATCATATAACTTTAAAGAGATTAAATAGTCACATACTTATTAAGCGCAAGAAATATGCCGCATAATATTAACGTAGCTGTAGCAAGTATCCAACCAAGAATCACCAAGCTACAATTTTATATTTGTGTTAAAAGACAAAAAAATAAAATAAAAAAATAATAAGATTTTGAGTATAGAAACTTAGTCGAATTAGTATGATAAGTCGGTACGATCACACTTACATATAAACAAGAAACTGCAATCCAAGTATGGAAAACACTGCAAGTAATCAAGAATGTTAGTCTACGAATTGAAACTAAAGTTTGTGTTATATTTAAAACAAAAAGATTGGATCTTAATTTGGGCTTACAAAAACCAAGAAGAGCTACAAGAAGCATAACTGCAGCAATGATTATAAGAGCAAGCCTTCTGCAACAAAACCAGTACAAAATTAGAGCAGGTTGAGTAACGGGTCAAAACGGGCCTAGTCAGATCAGGTTGGCCTGAAAAACACTTTTTGTGTCCACCCACGTATTTTTAAAAATAAATTATAAATAACTAACGTCTAAATTACACTTACAAAAAATTAAAATATATTTAAATAAAGCAATTTAGGATGATGTATGCATATTTGACTAATATGAGATAGAACGTTGTTGACTTACACATCATCCAAAACGTCTTTTATATCTTTCTCATTCTTTCTAGTCTCAGACTGGAGGGTTGTTGCAGCATCATTAATCATATTATGAACCCTATCAATATCATTTTTAATATTTGAAGGCAACGAAACTCGATCAATTTCAACGCCCTTTGCTACAGAAAGAATCGCAGAAACATTCTTGAGATTATAAACCGTTTCATTCGATTGTCTCACAACATAATCCAACGTGTTTGTTGTGCTCTCATGAAACTTCCCTTGACCCGTGTATAAAACCACACATCCAACACTACAACAAAACACACACATAAGAAAGTGGATTATATAATTTAAAGATTGTTAATTTTAGGGCTTACATGGCGGAAAGGGTGAAGAGAGAGAGAAATATAAGAGAGAGTGCGTAAGCGGTTTTTGAATAAGAGTAAATGTTTCTTCTACAGCAACAGTAGCAGCAACAGATTAGGAGTAAGCATACACCAACACCCACAAACCAGATTAAAGCAATTGCGAATAAAGGGACAGCAGTAAATGATACCGACTGCATAAAACCATATGATCATTAGTACTAATGATCTAGTATACAAGCCGTTTTATGCTTATATTACAACTAATCACCTAATAATTAAGATTGTTAAAAATGACATAATTATCACATTCAGACTACCCCTAAATATTATATGTGTAATGCAGAGGGAGGAAGAATGCCAAGTCAAATATGTAATCTTGAATGCCTGCATATATTTATTTATTTAAATTTTAAAGGAAGGAAGAAACAAATGTCTGGCTTGAACGTGGAGGGATATCACTCATCCAAGTCAAAGTCAAAAGTTATAATACACCAAAAAGTTGAGCTAAAATTATAGAGGGAATTCCATTATAAAATTGGCATGAAATCATATCTCAATTCCATACTTAATATGTATACAGACATGTGTACATAAATTTACATCAAATTAACACATAATGTAATAAAAAGTCCAGAAAGAAAATTCCAAGTGAGTCTTATAATAAAAATACTATTACTTTTAGTTAGATTTACAAAACTAAGAAGCATTTAAATAAAATTATTTACTTTCTACAAGAATAATTAACATTATAAGTTTTAATGAAAAATAAGTAAGATTATTTTATAAAGCTCCATTCTATTCTTTGAAAGAATGAGGAAAAAAAAAAACACCCCTTCTTGAGAAATCAAAATCCTGAAAATGAAAAGAATCACATTACACATGGAATCCATTCCATTCCTACTTTGCAAACAGATATTTAGTCCTACTATTTAGACATACTAATAAGCCTACCCACTTGATAGGATGATATGTGTATATCATTAATTCTCTCTCCTAATATTATCCCTTGATTTTGACACGTGTCTTCATCTAATGAGTAGGTCTAAATGGTAGGCCTAAATACCATTACTCTTTTTCATTATGTCAGAATGGTTCAGTCTACCAATTATGCATACCAAACACTACCTTAATGCAACAATGTAAGTATGTAGCTAATTAACTATCACATTTTCAGAAGCATTCAAAAACTAATTTTGATTTTGATTATTTTGACCTCAAAATTAAAGGTGTAAGAAACTTACAGAAATATAATGGCCATCACTAATATTCCATCCACCAGTGTAGTATTTAAAATCGTTGTTTGGGTCTTTCCTTCGTGTTCTTGTATCAGCCAAAATCAGCGACGAATTATCATCACCACTCGCCGATTCAAGAACAATCCGTTCAATTTTCCGGTGAACAACACCGCTCCTGCCATTAATCAACACTTTACCTAAAGATTGTTGTGGGATCTGTGAAATTACATGAGGAAAAAACGTAAATAAGATGGATAACAGCAGAACTAAGAGTGGTTTTAAAGAAAGCATGATTGTTTTTGGGGAGAGCTTGTTTGAATTTGAAAGAAAGGTGGGGGTTCTTAATCTGAATGAACTGGATTAATGGCGTAGAAATGGTCGTTGCGTTGCATGTTCGAATGTGCGTTACTTTTTTAATGTTTATGGCCGACCCGACCCTTGACAAGAATTTTTTCATGTTTCAGAATACCAAAATCGGTTATTAATGTCATCTAGGTGGCATCAATGTAGATGCCGATTGCCGACTATGATCCTTAATTTTGTATTTAGCTCAATTAGGGGTTTTTATACCAAATTTTGTAATATATTTACCATAATAGTCGATTTATATATTTGTAGAGTCTGCAGTATTACATGCGTTAAAAATTGTAATGTAAAAATTAATTCTCTTTTCAATTAGATAGATGGATTTAACCCATTCATTATTAGGGTAAATTTAAGTGATTTTTCATTTTTGTTTAAAAACACAACGTAATTATAGTTAAGTTTATCAAATTATGTTATCGTTTCGTGTTTTGAAAAAGGAAAACAAAATTTCTCTAAACCCGAACACGGTACGGTCATGATGTCGTGTTTGTTTTTTGCTAACACAAACACGACCCGATTAAAAAACGACAAACACGACAACATGAGATAAATATCAAATTGTTTACCTTGTACATGCTTAAAAGCTGAAAATACGATAAATTGTTGATAATTTCGCGCTAATGTCCGGGGATTTCATTTTAATAAGTTTTTTTCATTTTAATTTCACGTTAATTTATGAACCCGAACACGACATGACGTCGTGTTTGTTTTACACAACACGAACACGAATTCAAATTTCATTTTGGCCCAAATTCAAGTATGGTGACATGTTTTGAAGTATATAAAGTATAAACCAAATCCCAAATTCAAGTGTGGTGATATTTTGGCCCAAATTCAAAGGGATAAAAACCAAACTGCTTTTAAGTATATAAACCAAATACTTCCCACTTCAATTGAAACAAAAAACAACTTTTAACGACAAAATTTGGTAAAAAGGATTGATTCGATATGAGATCTTCTCTATAAAATTTATAATCTCGTAATATTTGAAATGACTAAAGAAAAGGGTATGGATCAATAGAAAATGGTCCTTATTTGAAGAAGTTGAATAAGCAATGCATTTTCGTAAAATATACATATATGTATACATATACATACATCCTACCCTATATATGAGGCCTAAATTTGAAGAGGGTTTGACACCATGACAATTCCAAGCATTCCTATTCGTCCATAATGCCACTTGGAATTCCCTGATTGGTCCACGTCATTTGCACTAATACAAACGAATCTGGTATATCTTACGCTCTACATTCATACGCTCCATATACGGCAAACGAATCTGGTACGGCTTACGGTCTACATTCATATGCTCCATATACGGCTTCCTACATACAAGGAAACAAATAAATAACTATTTAAAAGATCCTACATACAAGGAAACAAATAAATATTTAAAAGATCAATCAGCGACTCAATCGTATTTATTCAGAAGTGATACACGACTCAATATAATTTCCATAAAACCGGCATTCTATGATTACGGCATAAAAAGCTGGATTGTGCAACGGAACCAGACTTCAGATATTACGGATTACGGCATAAAAAGCTGGATTCTTCATTTAATAAAATGCTCGTGTAACATTTCTTCATTTACCGTTTTTTTTGTACAAAATCATCATCACATCTATCGATTATTACGTCATTTAGAAATATATAAAGTTTTTGGACATTTTTCTACATACTAAAATTTACAGCATACCCGCCCATCGGGCGGGTTTTGTAGCTAGTATATGTATATGTACATACATATTCATACCATAGATATACATATGTTCATATTTATACCCTATATATATATATATATATATATATATATATATATATATATATATATATATATATATATATATATATATATATATATATATACACACACATATATATACACATGCAATTTACGTATTTTGCATTTTCAGTCGTAACTTGCATTTTCAATCGGAACTTGCATTTTCATTTACGAAAATGCATATGCATATCATATTTATATGTGTATATATATACATATATAGGATACAAAATATGAACATATATATATCTATGGTATGAATATATATGTATATATATATATAGGTATGTATGTGTATACATATATATAAATTTTACGAAAATATATTACTTCTTCAACTTATTCAAATAAGGATGCTTCTTTTTTATCCTTATTCAAAGAAAAATTACAAGAATGATAACGGAACGTCGCAAACAATGGATTTATATATTAAAAAAAATATTGTTCGGATTGCTTGGCCATTTGAAATCTGTGGGTAGCTAAAAAGGGTGTTAAAGGATTAAATGTATACACATAAAACACTAGTTTAGTAAGTCATTATTCATTTTTTTTTAGTAAATTACACGAATGGTTCTTATCGTTTACTAAAAGTTTTGAATTTGGTCCTTATGATTTACCATGTTAATCTAAAACTTTTGGTCAACCATAAGGATCATTATAGTTTACCATGTGAATCTAAAACTTTTGGTAAACCATAAAGATCATTCGTGTAATTTCTGAGACTAAAATAACCCTTACCCTTTAAAGTTGAAAACCAAATTCTTATCGTAGAATCAATTTTAATGAATCACATGGTTTTTATCCCTAAAGGGTGTGAGTTTTTAAAGGGTAAGGGTTATTTTAGTCATTTGGAAAAATTTAACAGCTATTTTTAATGTTGTTAATATTAGGGACCAAAAGTGTAACAACTTTCAAATCATAGTGACCATTGGTGTAATTTCTGAGACTTAGGGATCAAATCCAAAACGTTTGGTAAACCACAGGGACTATTCATGTAATTTACATTTTTTTTTTTAATTATTCGGTTCTCAGTTCTCGCTATAATTGAAAATACAAAAAGTCCAAAGCATATAGTTTATTGGACCAGCCCATGATAGTGATGATTAAAAACGAATATTTTAGGCCGTCCGCCTGTTTAGAGCAGGCCCTAGACCAAGAAAATAAAATTAGAACTTAATGAATTTGATCCAACAGTTCTTATATGGATATTGTGAACTAAACCATTTTTTAAATAAATATTTAGTCATAGATATATTACGTAACATTGTCGTTTTCATGGATGTTTGATCGTAGCAAGTATTTGACAGCCAATTGACCCTGCTGGAACAAATCCGTGTAATTTACTCTTGTATTTACTATCAAAGACATGAGTTGAAATTATACTTCCTTCGTATCATAATAAGTCATACATTGTTATTTCGTGATCTTTTAGTTAAATGATTATAATGATAGTTAAGATAAATAAAAATAGATAATTAGTAAATGATGAGTCTCAAGAGATGATTATCCGGATAATTATTTTTTTGAATGGAGATATATGAAAATGATATGTTTGGAAAAACTAACCAAAAACAAGATGATGAATACCTAAAAGGAATTGGAAACTAGTAAGAAGATATACAAGTATTTCTAGTATAATTCACCCAACAATATTCCCAGTCTACACCAAATTTTATGCTCCAACTATTTTTCAAACAATAAATATCACTAGAACTTTGTTCATTAATATAAATGACAACTTAACTTCGAGTATGTTATTTAAACGGTTAATTAAGTAAGACATTGTGCTTATTATGGACGTGTAATTCTAGCACTAGAGACCGATGGATCTAGTGGAGTGAGGTGAGACAAGTCGGGTAGATGACAGCTAGAACACTTCATAGCTGATCATAAGGGCTTTACATTTTTCTTTTTTTAATTTATTTAATGATAACACTTTAGTTGATAAAGTTGTTTGAAATAATTTATTTACCTTTAGACTGACACCCTACCAACTTTGTGATTATAATAGTCCTTTGCTAGACTGCCTATACTTTTACGAAGTATTAGAAAGTTATTGTGTTGATGTTACTCCCTCCGTCCTATTTTTATTTTTATTGTTCTATGTTTTCTTTTCTAAATATCCTAAAATAAATATCTATTTGAAAATTCAACTAATCAAAAAAAAATTAAATATCCTAAAACAAATATCTATTTGAAAATTCAACTAATCAAAAAACATTTAAGTGATAAAAATAAAATTTTATTGGTTACACAATATAATAAATATTAGTTCGTGTATATTATAAGTATAAGTTCGGCTACCTCGGGAATCTTTATAACAGAAATAATAGAAAAGAAATGAAAAAACCTCAAAACTTTTATAAGGAAAGTGTAGCACTTATTTTGAATCACCCATATAAGGAAAGTGTAACACTTATTTTGAATCGGAGGAAGTATTAATTATGGCATGTTTCAAAAAAATTATTTAGGAGGTTTTTGAGTTTATTGGTTTTAAGACTCAATGTAACGCACGACCAAGATTTTGGTCGTGACCTGCCACATCCCACCAAAAGACGCGTCCCCCTTATGCCCACACCACTTCGACGCGTCGAAGGTGTCCATCGGTCGTCTGGACGACCGATCAATTTTCAAAGGGGAAAAGTTTTTTCAAAGGGGAATGATTTGGTCGCCTGGTTACGTGTGTTTGGTCGGGATTTTTTATATGTTTGGTCGGGCTGATGTGGCACAGAGGTGGCAGGAGTGACCAAACATTATGCACAGTCTAATAAGTTTAAATAAGTTTTCATTTCAAGCTAATAAATTCAAAATTCCAATAAGTAAGCTAGCTTTCCCAAATATTCCCTAGCTTAGTAAACCAATTTCTTTATGCTTCACTTTACTCTATTTCTTCTAATGATATTTTGTCTTTATACTTTCTCTGTATCAAAATAAGTGAATTACTTTGAAGTTCACGTTTTTTTTAGGGAAAATAAGGTAATAAGAGATTAGTGAAATTAAAGTAGGTGATTAGAATAGATGAGGACCCACACTTTTTACTATTTAATTGCTTTTATAGGAAGATGACAAAAATGGATAGGGCCCCATACCTTTAATGATGTTTAAAAAGGTATAAGTAAGGGAAAATGAGTAATTTTAAATATAAATTTACTAAGTAAGGTAAATTATTAAAGTGATTCACTTATTTTGATACACCTAAAAAAGAAAGTGATTCACTTAATTATTTTAATACGAAGGAAGTATGATTTATCCAAAACCCTTGAACATAGAAAAACCCCTCGTTTTTGTGCATTAGTCTTAAATAAGAACACCCCACACTGATCTTGATTTTTAACTTTCAAAGTTTTCATACTCCAATTTCTTTGAAATTTAAACCCAATTAACTAATGAGCCATGTGAGAATGTCCCCACTTAGTTTAATAATTTAACTTGACTTCACATGCAATATTAAAGTTCAGCATGATGCATGCGTTTGGACATTGTAACACGTCAAAATATATATAGTGAGTATATACAGTGTAAGGGAGGGTGGGGAACTGGGGATCGATTCATATTTTCTACCGATAATGTTTTATGTGGTCACTATAAAAAGCATGAAAGTAGCATAATCACAATAAAAACATATTAACTTATGTTTAATAAACTTATTCAACTAACCATGTACTTAATATATAAAACCGAAGGCACTGGCCAAAACTAATTGAACGATCAACCATTTTTCACACGTGGCCTTAAACCATATTGTATAATACATACTTATAAGTATGCCTGGAAGCACGCATATATGTTACGATCTGAAGCGTAAATTTTATAATATAATCAAAGAATGAAAATTTATGAAATAATAATGTTATAAAGATGATTTGTATTTTTTATTTTAAAAATTATATTACACATGTGGGTAATAGGAATTTATTGTGCTGAAGTAACATGTGATACCATTAAACACTAGAAGCCCAAATTACAGGCCAGCTTACATTATTTAACTAATCGTACACTATACTGTCTATAAAAACCATTGGTGTTTTTAAACATAGAAAACACAACAACCGTTGACGATTCTAATCGCCATATATCACCATGGCCACCAAATCCTTCTCCAATTCGTACTCTTTCTCGAACATGAACATTAATGAAGACGAATGGGTTGAAAACATGCGTAAATCCATCGCAGAACACGAAGAAGAAGTCGATAAAGTCCCCGTTAGTATCTTCACCGTCCCGCAAGTACTTCTAGCAACCAATCCAGAATCCTACATCCCACAACAAATCGCTTTAGGCCCTTTCCACCATTGGCGTCCAGAGGTGTACGACATGCAAAGGTACAAACTTGCGGCTGCACGAAGAACCCAGAAATATATGAATAATAGCTTCGAACGTATCGTTGAAACAATGAAGAAAAAAGACGAGGCTCGAATCCGTGCGTGCTACCATAAGTTTCTTGATATGTCCGGTGATGCTTTGATCTGGATGATGGCTGTTGACATGGCGTTTTTGCTCGAGTTTCTTCAAGTCTATTCCATGAAACTCGAAGCTCGTGTTCTCAAGAAAGTTGACTCTTCCATGTCTCATTTAGTTGATGTTTCTGGGAAGAAACTATCGCATATGACAATTCTTCGGGATCTGGTTATGGTCGAGAATCAGATCCCGTTGTTTCTCGTCAAAACGATGTTGGAACACCAGTGCAAGAAGGGTCTTATTAATCAAGAAATAGTATCAGCTGATGAGACACTGAAGAAGATGCTAATGGGGTTGTATCATGAGCTTACTCCTTTCCAAGAAAAAGAGTTGCCAGATGTTAACATCAACGACTGTGATCACCTGCTCGATTTCCTCTACCACTTAACCGTACCAAACAACAAAGAACTCGGGATCATGGAAGCCGAGATAGGCATCGAAGAAGAAGCCATCACCGAGGCGAACAATAAAGATGATCAAGAAGATGAATCATTTGCAAAGCAAAGTGAAATGCGACGATTTATGGATTTTATATGGAAGATCATCTCCAAATCAAACGCGGGTCTAGTAAGCCTTTTAAAAAAGATCATATTCGGAAAACCAATGGCTTTGTTAATGAAATTACCATGGAAGATTATCTCTAGTCTTCCCATACTTAAACTCGTGAAAGAGCCCATGGAGCGTATGCTCGAGAAGTTTCAAGGCGAAGGAGATGAAAAGTCACAAGACGATAATGGCAAACCAAAAGCGCCAACTATCGAAGAGATCACAATCCCGTCTGTCACGGAAATGGCCCAAGCCGGGATCCATTTCTCACCCGTGAACGGTGGAATATTTGACATTAGTTTCGACACCATAAGTTCTACACTTTACCTCCCGGTAATCGACTTGGATGTAAACACGGAGGTTTATTTGAGGAATTTGGTAGCATACGAAGCTTGTGTTGCAGCGGGCCCGTTAGTTGTGGCCCGTTACACCGAGTTAATGAACGGAATAATCGACACCGAGGAAGACGCCAAGTTTTTGAGAGAAAGAGGGATAGTTTTGAACCATTTGAAGAGTGACAAAGAGGTTGCGGATTTGTGGAACGGGATGAGTAAGTCTGTGAAATTGACCAAAGTAGCGAAGATGGATAAAGTGATTGAAGATGTGAACAAAAGGTACGGTCAAACATGGCGGGTGAAATTTGCGAATTTCATGAACACATATGTGTTTGGATCGTGGAAGTTTCTAACGATTTTAGCAGCTTTATTTATGCTGTTATTGACGGGATTACAATCGTTCTGCTCGGTTTATAGTTGTGCTCGTGTGTTTCATCAGATTCCAGATATCCAAGGAGGATTGGAAGGAAACTAGCTAGGGAGTCTAGTAGTATGTATGTATTTTGTTAAAAAAAAATTTACCGTTTGGTTTTTATCATGTTTTAATTACATACCGATGTTAATTTATAGTTGTATCTTTTCATATTCATCAATAATGATGGTGTACCCGTATCATATCTATTTGTTTAAGGTATAAGATTCTAATGTTTTGTAATGTATGTAACATTTAGGTATTGTTTGTTTTTTGGTAAAAGATCTGCGTGAGGTCTTTTGTCTGCGCCATGCAGATCAAGGGCAGAAAAGTGCTCCTGAAGATGTTTGTTTTTTGGAAGCCCGAAGAGCTTAAAATGTCTGTGTGAGGTCCGTATGGGGCAGACTTGGACTATTGCTTTTTGTAACTTCCAAGATTAGAAAAAAGAAAAGAAAAAAAAACAAAGAGGTCGACCTCTCCTCTCTCAGCCATGCACCCCTTTTATCCTCCTCCTCCAGCAGAGCTCCTCCGCCAAACTCCGGCCAAGCCTCCTTCTCCGGCGAACGGCTTTCTTCTCCGGCGAACTTCTTCTTCTCCGGCGTGCTCTTCTCCCTTTATCGTCATCGTCGCTATCATAGTTGCTATCATCGTCGCTAAAGCTCCTCTCCGACAAACTTCTTCTTCTCCAGTGTAAGTCTTCTCATCTCTCTCTCTCTCGCCTCTCTGTCCGCCGTCTCTCTCTCTCTCTCTCTCTCTCTCTCTCTCTCTCTCTCTCTCTCTCTCTCTCTCTCTCTCTCTCTCTCTCTCTCTCTCTCTCTCTCTCTCTCTCTCTCTCTCTCTCTCTCTCGTCGTTAATCTGTCTCTCTAACCTCTGTCTCGTCGATCTCTCTCTCTCTAACCCCTGTCTTCTCCGGCGAAAGTTCTTCGAGATCTGCGACGGTGAACGGCGACGGCGAAGTTGAACGGCGACGGCGAAGTCGAACGCCGGTGGCAGAGAGTCGAACATGTGCTTGATTATACGCCGATGAAGGTGATTCATGGTGAGATCTGCATTTTTTACCTTTCAATTTTGCCCTAATTTTGCCCTAATTTCCTCCCCAAATCTGATATCAAACTTGCAGATGTTAAAAAACAAACACCACTTTTTTTGCAGACCGCAGACCTTTAGTCCATTTGAGAAGCTACAGCACTTGGCAGATTGGTCCGCAGATTGCAGATCTTTTTCCTCTAAAAAAACAAACAGCACCTTATTGTCTTATACTTCCAAAATTCTCGAGCAATATTTCTCTTTATATAAATTGATAGTATTATTAGAGCTTCAATAATTCAACATCTAAACAACAAACCGAATAGATGGTGCCAACGGTGTCGCTGAAGTAACACTCATCGGTTGAAACCGACGAACACCATTTAACCTCTGATTGAGTAAAATGTATCATATTACTTCTTTGGCTTTGACATAATTATGACTTAAATGCCACACAATAAAGTAACCATTCTCCGTTTTTGCATTAAGTTCAATTTGTTCCTGTTCATTACTGCCAGATCGAATAACCCAAACAGATTATTTAATCACAGATCTACTAACAACGAGAAGTTACAGCGGATTAACACTCGTGTTATTTTGATTAAGAACAATGAATACTGTAAACGAATACGAATAATAATAAGAACACAGTAATCACAAAAAGCTTCAATGTATATTGATATGCTCGAACAATACACACGTACGTTTACAATTCGTAAGGAACTATTTATAATAGTCCTTGAAGCCTAAAATATTAACCTAGTTATTCTAGGATTCGATTACAATCAATATACAAAAAGATAAACATTCTATAACAAACTATACTAGAATCTCGGACTTGATCACCACCATAAATAGAATCAGTAGTAAACTTGATCATCAGTAGTAAATCCGAGTTCAGCATCATCAGTAGTAACTAGTGTTTCTGCCCCATCAGTACTAACTTCAATAAACATTGATCAGTACTAACTGCAACATCAGTATTAGAATGTTTATATCTGTGTTATATCCCAACAATCTCCCCCTAAACTTGTTAATTCACTTTTAGTTAACCAAGTTTCTTCTCTTCTTCATTCTTCTTCTCTTGTTCTTCTAACAGTTTTGATCTTCTTTGCATACCTTCAATTTTTCTCTGATTTTGCTTCTTCCTTTGAGCTATTATGTATTTGCTGTTTCTTTTTACAAAGTAATTGAATTTTTCTTGAAACATTACAGCATCATAAGGTTTCATGAAGGTGTTTGTGGATATATGGTACATTATTTCTTCTAAGTGTGGATATTCTTTTTCAAATAAGTACAGTTCACAATTCTTACTGGCTCTTTCAAAGAAATACATGTTTACTGTGGGGAGTATATTCGATGCGTAGACATTTTCTTTGTTAGTGAATATTTCAGGATAGTTATCTGGATAGAAAGCAACATCAATCATTTTAGTCAAGTATCCAGCTCCTGAGTTTTTCCATGGTTTCTTAGCCATTCTTGGTTTCCCAATAATCAACACTTTGATTATATCACTTCTTGAACAAGATCCTACCATAGGTTTCCAACTAGTAAATCTTTGAGTTATTTTGTCCTCTCTTATGACTTCTATGACATTGTCAACAACTCTCCAATTGATAATTAGATTATCTTCAATAGGAGCAACATGAACATCAAATACTTGTATATCTTGTTTTCTTTTCTTCCTTGATTCTGTTTCAGATTCATTTTCTTTCCTCTTTTTAGAAGGCTTTGAAGATTCACCAGGTGTTGGTGTTCTAAAGAGATTGATTGAGGGATCAATTTCAACTAATACTTTTTCTTTTTCTTCTTCAACTTCAATTTATGCTAATTCTCTCTTTTTGGCAGTGCAATATTTGTCTACTATTGTTATCATTTTCATTATGCCAAAGGACTTAGCACTATGACCTTTTGATTTCAAGGAATCAATCATTTTCTTCTTTTGTTCAAAAATTTCATCGGGTAGATCAGCCTTTTCTCTTTTGCATTCTGCTACTAGATCTTCAAGACAATTCAGATGTTCTTCTTCTATTTTTCTTTGTTTATCAAACTCTGCCTTTTGATCATCTACCAGGACTCCTTCTACCTCTTGAATTGTTGCATCAGCTTCTTGAATTGTTGGATTTTTCAGTCTTTCTTCTTCAGCCTTTTTCTTGTCTTCAAGAGCTTGAGTCTTTGCAACTTTCCTCAGATATCTTATCTTGTTCACCTTCCATTTGTCTTGTTTTGCAGGTCTGACATGGTTCATCTTGTTTACCATGTAGTGACCTAGAGCTCTGTTTGGATAGTCATCATCAAACTTTTCTTTTCCTTTTCCAACACAGGCTGAAAGTAGAGGTGGAGTGTATTTCATATCAAGAACAGGAGTAAATACAATTGAAGGAGAGAATAAATGTATCTTATTCTGTGGTAGTAACTTGGGGTGTGGAGGAAGTGCACATTCATCAACTTCATACCAATTTACATTATCATCAATGTCAGGTATGACAAGTGGTTGTTCTGGAGTTGGAGGTTTTGTTATGATTACAACACGTTCACATTCAAGAACTTCTGGTATTTCTTCATCTTCATCTTCAGTAGTAACCAAGGTAGTTACTACTGGTGTAATATCTGGTTCAAATACCACCAGTTATTGTGATTCATTTACTACTGGTGAGGTTGTTGTTGTAGTTACTACTGCTAGGGCATCAGTAATATCCATGATATCTTCTTCTGGTGCATTTACTACTGGTATTTCTTCTTATTCAATATGACCAGTAGTAACAACCTCTTGATCCTTTGCTTCAGTAGTATCCATAGGATCAGTAGTCTGTATGACCTCAGTAGTAACTGGAGAGTTTATTTGTTCTGCTGTTTGAGATTGATTTGTAGACACAAATACATCTTCATCCATACTTTTCATTTCTTTGTACAGGTCTTCACCAAAACTCTGACCTGTTTCACCATGAACCTCTTTTAGATTTTTGGAGGGCTGCTGCTGCTATAGATTGATCAATCATCCCTTGTATTTGATCTTTCTCCCCCTTAGTGATCTCAACCTGTTGAGCCTCACTATCTGCAATCTTTCTTTGCAATTTTCTGATCAAATATGATTGCATTTGAAGCTTATACTCGAACCTCTCCTGTCTTCTGTTCAGAGTATTGATGTAGTGCTTCATGTAGGTCATGGTTTTCCCTTGATTATTCGGTAAATTCAGACAATGTTGTACAGTGGTTTTAAGGAAAACCTTCCTATCCGTCATTTGTGTTGGTTTAATACTTCCCTCAGCCCCTTTGGGTGGATCATTGGGCTTAGTTGGTACATTGGCTTTTAGGTTTTCCATCCTATCCGTCAATTCAATTTGTTTCTTTCTACCCTTATCACTTCTTGGTGATAAAATGGGTTGTTTAGATACTCTTTTCTTCCTAGAAGAAGCAGTAGTATCCCCTCTTGTGGTTTCTTGGCACCGAGGTCCTCTTAGTAATTCCTCAAAAGATGAGTCATCACTTAGAGTTGCCGAGGTCTGGGTCCTATTGATGTTCTCACTAGCCTGTGCACCCACCTTTGGGGCATCAGTAGTGAGAGCCCTTTCCTCATGTCCTCTCTCCTCCTTGGAGGACAACTCTTGGAGTCTGGGGTTTGACTCAATTGGTCCCATGGTGTCCTTTAAGGAAGTTTTCTTCCTTTTGTAAGTTTTAGAAATTTGTTTGGCAATGGTCTAGTCTTCCTCAGAGTAGCACTCTGTGGATTAATTTCATGTACCTGGGACACATTCAGGACATCTGTTGGTTCAAGTATTTGAGTGGACTGAATGGGTTGTGTTTGGGCTATATTTAGTGATGGAGTTGGTTGGGGTTCAATGGGGTGACTTGAACCTTCTCCTGTTGAGGGTTGATCATAGATCATATTTTGGAACAATGGAGTAACCTTCCCAGAAAATTTAAATTGTTTCCTCATATTAGAATACACATTTTTATTTAATTCTGGTGTAACAAAAATGTTTTTAGGTGTTGAGAGATTTTGAATTTCACAGTTTATAATATGAGTTAGGAATCTTGGGTACATTAAAAATTTAGAAGATGATAGATTCCCAAACATTCCTTCAAAAATCATGTTTGAAAAGTTGAATACTTGTCATGTGCACAAACAAACAACAGCAGAAGCTATTGACTTGTTGAACTCATTCCAAGTAGTCTTTTTAGGAGAGATACAATGGTGAATAGTATGAACAAGATATTTCCATTGAGGTGAAAGAAGACCTTTTTGAAAAGTGACTATATCTAGTCTTCCTTCATACCCCATTTTTTGTAAAACATCAACAAGATCTTCCTTAGGTAAAGAAAACAAACCTGATTCATCATTCAGTTGAAGATGATGTCTGATGGACTGTTCAGTAATGATGATTTGCTTTCCATCTACCACGGACTTGATTTTTGATAAAGTTGATTCTTCTATCCTTTCAGCATTTTCCCAGAAATCAACAAGATTTTGTTGATAAGCTTTAGGGCTGATGGTGAGTGCAAACTTGATGTGAGAGTTCTTTAAGAACATTACTATGGGTCGAAAATCCTTTGTACCATCTTTCTCAAGAATGCACACATATTATGAAATTCAGAAAATTTGAGATCGGTTTTGACTTCAAGAGACTTTAGAGTTGCCATTTGAATGATTTTGAACTTTGAAGTTGAGTATTTCACAGAAAGTTCAACCGTTTTTGCAAGAGTGAGTGATTTGTCGAATGAATTTAGTTGATACTGATGTAGGATTTTGATCGGATTTTGTAGAGATTAGGGTTTAGCGTAGGGTTTATCGAATCGAGGAGAAGATAATGCTAAACTAATCACATCAGCTATTTATATTTTTTCGAATTTACCTGCAAAAGGACCGAAATACCCTTCGAATAATAACCCAACGGCTATTTTCATGGAGGTCAGTATGGTAAATTGTGTATTTTACATATAACGGTCGATCAATAGTAAATAAGTATCAGTAGTAGAAACGTCAGTAGTAACTGTTGTTTCTATACTTAACCTATTCTACTAAGAACCCTATTAGTACTAAATTGTAAGAGTAACACACGATCAGTAGTGATAAATAACCAGTAGTAAAACATACTTATAAACATAAAAATTATACAAAACTCTACATATGATTTTCTTTTGTGAAATTAATTTATTAAAATCATTCCAATACTGCTAACCCAGAAACTGAATCTTCCTACATCAAATGCTTTTGTAAAAAGATCGGCTAACTGATTATCAGTATGAATTTTCTCTACTTTGATTAATTTCTTTTCATTACAATCCCTTATAAAATGAAATCTTATTTCAGTGTGTTTTGTTTTTGAATGTTTTACTGGATTATTCACAATACTGATAGCACTTTGATTATCAATAAAAATAGGAGTTTTAAGAATAGAGATACCAAAGTCTAGGAGTTGATTTTGAATCCATAGAACTTGAGCACAACAAGCAGATGCAGCTACATACTCTGCTTCAGCAGTTGATGTTGAAACATTGGTTTGTTTCTTGCAATGCCATGACACCAATCTTGATCAAAAGAATTGACATCCACCAGTAGTAGATTTTCTATCTTGACATTCACCACCATAGTCACTATCAGTGTAGGCTATGAGTTCAAAAGGTGATGCATGTGGATACTAAAGATTCTTTTGACAGCATGCAAGTGTAGTTCCTTAGGTCTTGCTTGATACCTGGCACATACACAAACACTATACATAATGTCAGGTCTTGATGCAGTTAGATACATTAAAGAACCTATCATTGATCTATAAAGATGCTCATCTACATCCTCCCCCTCAGTGTCAGGATGTAGGTGTTTGTGAGTTTCCATTGGTGTACTTGCACTTTTGCAGTCTTTCATTGCAAATTTCTCCAAAATGTCTCTGACATATTTTGATTAAAATACCATCTGATCTTTGATTGATTTGGAGTCCAAGGAAGAAGTTCATTGGACCCATTGAGTTCATCTTGAACTTGATCTGCATCAATTCTTCAAACTCTTTGCACAGTTGATCATTTGTTGATCCAAAGATGATATCATCTACATATATTTGGACCGGTAGTATATCATCTTTAACCTTTATTGTGAACAATGTTTTGTCAATAGCACCTCTTTTGAAATTGTTCTTCAGTAGATATGATGATAATGTGTCATACCAAGCTCTTGGTGCCTGATGAAGGCCATATAGAGCTTTGTCTAGCTTGTATACATAGTCATCATATTCTGGATCTTCAAATCCCGGAGGTTGACATACATACACTTCTTCTTCAATTTTCCCATAAAGGAAGGCACTTTTCACATCCATTTGGTAGACTTTGATTTTCTTGTATGAAGCATATGCCAGAAATATTCTCATTGCTTCAATTTTAGCAACTGGTGCATACACTTCATCATAGTCAATTCCTTCTTCTTGAGTGTATCCTTGGGCTACAAGTATTGCTTTGTTTTTTATCACTATACCTCTTTCATCTTTCTTGTTTCTGAAGATGCATCTTGTTCCAATGGCTCTTTTTCCTTTTGGTAGAGGGACAAGAGTCCATACAGCTTGTAATTTGAATTGAAGAAGTTCTTCTTGCATTGCTATGATCTAGTTTGAGTCTTTCATTGCTTGTTGAATCTTCATAGGTTCCTCCTGTGACAGAAAACATTCATACATGCATTCATTAGATATTAGACTGATGTTACAAACATTTGAATTTAATGATGAATTGAATTTGCTTCTTGTCTGCATGTTTGAATTGACATCACTTTTGACTAGGTCCAAAGGATGATTCTTTTCAATTCTGGTTCCTGGAACTTTGTCAACAGGTATTTGACTATCAAGGTTTGACTCATTGGATTCAGGAATTTGTGCATCTGTCCATGTTTCTTCTTGATTGTTTGTATTTTGTGGGGTTCTTCATTGCTACAGGTGTCAGTAGTAACATTTTCTTCATTAAACTCAGGTGGTTCATTGTTGTTACTGACATCATTGTTGTGTGATTCATCATCAAGACTTTGAGGTTCAGAGTTACTACTGGGATCAGTAGTATCTTGAGAGTTTGAGTTGTTACTGGTGTCAAGAAGGCTAGGGTTATCAGAGTTACTATTGTCCTCAGTATCAACTGTGGGATCAGTATTAACTAAGATATATTTCATAATGTCTTGACTGCCATTTGATGATAATCCTCCTTGTTGGTTTTGATTGTTTGAATTTCCTGCATTATAATCATAATTAACATCAAAAGATTTGGTTAGATTATCAATGTTAAATAACCAATCTGGACCATTTCCCTGTTCATTCATCAGATTTTCATTAAAGGATACATTTACACTTTTTTTAATGATCCTTAGCCTTTTTTTTGAATACTCTGTAAGATTTGCTTTGAGTTGAGTATCCTACGAATATTCCATCATCTGCTTTACAGTAAAACTTACCAATTTGTTCTCTTGTAATTAAAATAGTACAAGGACAACCAAATGATTTTAGAAAGCTTATTGAGGGTTTTCTTTTGTTAAAAAGTTCATAAGATGTTTTAAAGTGAGGCTTAACTATTAATACTCTGTTTTGAACATAACAAGCAGTATTAACAGCTTCAGCCCAAAAAGTTATTGGTAATTTTGAATCTGCAAGCATGGATCTGGCTGCTTCAATATGGTTCTATTTCTTCTTTCAGCTACACCATTTTGTTGTGGTGTTCTTAGTGAGCTGTACTGCCTGTCAATACCCTTAAGATCACAAAAATCAATTAGATTTGTATTTTTAAATTCTGTGCCATTATCACATCTAATTGCTTTCACTTTGAGATCTCTTGTATTTTCCAGCTTTACAATTAGATTCTTTATAATCTCACTTGTTTCATCTTTGGTCCTAAGAAAGATGACCCAAGTATATCTGGAAAAATCATCAGTAATAACAAGGCAGTATTGTTTCTTTTCAATACTCATTACATTTGTAGGTCCAAAAAGGTCCATATGTAAGAGCTGCAAAGGACTAGAAATAGAATTGATTGCTTTGAACTTATGAGAAGTCTTGTGTTGTTTACCTTTTAGGCATACAACACATTGATGATCACACATAAATTCTTTTTGTGATAAACCAACTACCAAATTCTTTTTGACTAAATTGTTCATAATTTTAAAATTTGTGTGACACATCCTTCTATGCCAGAGTTATGATTCATTTGTGTTTGCCTTAGATATAAAACAGTTGATCTCATTTAAAGAAATGAGTTCTCCCCCTATATCTAGGCAATACACATTGTTTCTCCTTGGTGCTCTTAAAACAACAAATTTTTCATCTAAAATAAAGTCAGGAGAAAGAATGATGCACTCAACATCTGTAAAAAGAATTTTGTTCTTCTTATCACAGACTTGTGAGACACTAACCAGATTATATTTAAGCTCAGCAACATAAAATACATCATCAAAAGTAATGTTACCATTTGATACTGTACCTTTACCTGTAATCTTACCACCTCTTGGATTTTCACCAAAAGCAACATATCCTCCTTCAAAAGACTTGAAATCTCTAAGAATTTGAAGATTTCCAGTCATGTGCCTAGAGCATCCACTATCAATATGCCATGTTCTACCTTCTTCAGGGATCTGAATGCTCTCAGTAGTAGAATCAGTAAAAGCCATGAGAGCTTGGTTCTGAGCATGTTCCTCTGCTTGAAAGCTCCAGTCATAACCTTGTCCTTCTTGATATACTAATGCAGTTGAATTTGAAGTGCTATTTTTGTTGTAATTTGATCTTTGATCTTTGCTAGGACATTCTCTGGCAAAGTGACCAAGATTACTGCAGTTTTAGCATTTGACTTTGGTTTTGTCAAATCCAGCACGATCACCTTTGTTGTAAGATAGATTTTGTCTTCCAGTTCTTTTGAGAAATATTTTTGTTCTTAGACTCAGCATAGCCATCTGCCACTTGATGTCAATTTCTTCCAGATCATCAGGATTAAGTTGTTCCAAATCTTCACTAATCAATGCAGTGTGCACATGACTAGTGAAAAAGGATTCTCTTGCTACATCTTCAATTCCTGCATTCTTTGTAGCCTCTGGACCTGTTCCTGTACTAGACACAAAAGCAGCATTGTTCGAAGGTAAATTGGGAGTTTTTCTTCCAAAGCATCTCCTTGTCTATATATAACTGTATACATAGACCATTCTTCACCAAGAGATCTAAGAAACTTTCTATTTACATCATCATTGTCTGGTTTATAACCAACTTGATTCAGTTCACCAATAAGTTTGTTGAACCTATCAAAGACCTGTGATAATGATTCATTCTTCTGGCCTTTGAAGTTTTCAAAGTCTTGCTTCAGAACAGACTTCATGTTTCTTTTGGTGCTTTTGGTGCCAACAAACCTCTTCTCCAGTGCCTGCCACAGCTTCTTTGCATCATCATATTCAACAAAGAGATGTTGATAATCATTCGGAATAGCAAGCAACAGAGTGCTTAAGGCTTTGAGTTCAATTCCTCCGTCCTTCTTCTCTTTTTCACACTTGAGTTTGTCGACTTCCGTTGAAGAACTTGCTACTTGAGTCTGGATGGTTTTGTTACCTTCAACAACAACTTCCCACATGGAATAATCAGTAATAAGCATGTATTGCTTGATTCTGTTTTTCCACATCCCAAAGTTGTTGGGAGTGAGAATGAGAATTTTGTTAGCCTGTGTGCTTTCATTGTTATCAGACATGATTAACAATTATGGTTTCGAAAGTTTGAAACTTTTTGCTGTTCTTAATTCGTAGATCTAGAACCGTAAAGCTCTGATACCACTTGTCAGGATCGAATAACCCAAACAGATTATTTAATCACAGATCTACTAACAACGAGAAGTTACAGCGTATTAACACTCTTGTTATTTGATTAAGAACAAACGAAAACTGTAATTGAATGAAACAATAATAAGAACACAGTAATCACAAAAAGCTTCAATATATATTGATATGCTCAAACAATACACACATACGTTTACAATTCGTAAGGAACTATTTATAATAGTCCTTGAAGCCTAAAATATTAACCTAGTTATTCTAGGATTCGATTACAATCAATATACAAAAATATAAACATTCTATAACAAACTATACTAGAATCTCGGACTTGATCAACACCATAAATAGAATCAGTAGTAAACTTGATCATGAGTAGTAAATCCGAGTTCAGCATCATCAGTAGTAACTAGTGTTTCTGCCCCATCAGTACTAACTTCAATAAACATTGATCAGTACTAACTACAGCATCAGTATTAGAATGTTTATATCTGTGTTATATCCCAATAATTACACATTTGGGAAATATAATTAACTGATTCATTATTCAAATATTGTTGAATATTCCTAGTAGAACTCATCGATTCATATCATAACTTAAATGCCAAATAGTGTTGCATACTATGTGAAAGGCCTTCTATGTACGTAAAAAAGGCCCACACATGTGACAAATTATTATTTTTCTGTCAGAATTTAACATCCCGGCCACCATCTTGTGTGGAAACATGTCTCCAAATCCCATAATGTAGAAATCTGGATTTAACTATGAGAGCCCCATAAGTTTAATTGTAAGTTGTGTTTAATTATCATGAATAGGTAAAGGGAAAATTGTATAACTTTATACCATAATGTATCAATTTTGATAGTATGAGTTACGTGCACTAAAATACTCCGTATTAAATAAGGATTACATTTAATGATTCAAACCTCCTTTAGACTGAAGCAAGGTTCAGTCATTAGCCGGGCTTCCCGTGCTTTATTGATTGTAAAATAAGTAGGTAAACTTATTAAAAACAATTTAACATTCTCTTTTGTTTGTCATGATATATAAGATTTTTCCCATTAATCATATTTTTTCTTTATTATTATTAGTTTTGTGGCCTCAAAATTTTAAATTGACACACCAATTAACACATTTCTACCAACAACATATAAAAAGAGAATTAGGAAGTCTTGCTTCGATCATTATAATATTTCTTTGAATTTTAGATTAAAAGATTTGCAATCTTTTACAAAATCCCCAGAACAGAATAAGAGTTCGATGAAATAAGGGAAACTCAATGGAATTCATAACTATCTCAATTTTTTCCGTTTCCTTTGATGGAGAAGTAGTAGTTGCTTCTCTCTTCAAGTTCAAGCGAGTTGTTGGAGTGAGAATAAGAGCTTAACGCAGCTCGACCCTCGGGAACAGATTCATAGGACCAAAAATCACATATATGAAAAACTAATATATACTTTCACTTTTTTAATTATTTTGATAAACTATTTGTGTCTCACATGTACTCACATACATGAAAATCATGTGAAGCCATAGCCTTCAATTTTCTCACGTGAATCACGCAATTATAAGGCTACTAGGTATGGGTACCACATGTGGTACCCATTTTGCTTGCCACATCATCGCCACCTAAGCAACCACACCACCACCTAGGGGTGTGCATGGGGCGGTTTGGGGCGGTTTTAGGCTCAAACCGAACCGAATCCGCTAATTTCGGTTTTAGGATTTTCAAACCCAATGGTTTCGGTTTCTATCGGTTTCGGTTTTATCGGTTTCCGGGCGTAAACGGTTTGGTTTCGGTTTTAAAACCGAAACCACATGGTTTTCAACATTAATATATAATTTCATGCAATAATTCTTATTTTCTAAACATTATGTAAAACTTTAAGCAACAATATCTAATATTTAAGATTAAATTCAGTGTCTAACAATATATTTAAACATTTAATATCATTTTGCCGTCAAAAAATCCAAAATTACACGTAATTTGTATCATATAATCATAATATTAAATGGACCCTAATTCTTTATAGACCCTAAAAGTCAATTGGAATAACAAGTTAATGGACTCTACACTAGTTAGACATTTAAATATTTAAATGGATTGAGTTATATTTAATATATAAAAATAAAAAATATATATAATATTAAATATTAGTGGGGCGGATTCTTAATGGGGCGGTTTTAGGTAAAAACCGATATCAAACCGAAACCATCGGCTTTTTCAAAATTTAAAACCGAACCGTCGGTTTTGAAATGGTTTCGGTTTTAACGGTTCGGTTTTGGCGGTTTTAACGGATTGGTTTCGATTTGACGGTTTTTATGCTCACCCCTACCACCACCACACCACATCTGTTAGTCCCAAGACTAAATAAATAAGATTTGATGATCAATAGCTAAAGACAATAAATATCAGCTGAAGTAAGTATCTCAGCTGAAGTAAGTGTATACAATAAACCTTCAGCTGAGTACGTACTTAGCTTTAGGATATCAAGTCAAATCAGCAGCTATTAACGAGAGATCATTCGAAGTCTATGACCAAAGGACAAAGACAAGAAGAAGACTATTCAGCTGATTGTGGAATCAGCTGATAGTACCTGCTGCAGATGAAGACTTAAAGGAAATGTTTTTGACACTTTGAACATTTCCCTTTTCCCGCTCAAAGAAGAAGAAAACGATGAGGATCTTCTATTTTGGAATAGAAGATAATGTCAGTACAACATCATCGTTTGTCCCTCCAAGCATGTAAACGGAAAGTCAACTATTTCTGTACTTATGTAGTACACCTTTCACTGTGCGTCAGAAAGGGTACCGAAAGTAGTTGACACAAAGTACACTTGGGACAACAACTTATGCAAGAGCGTTTAATGTTCCATTGGCAAGTCCACATCGACGAATAATATGTTTACACGTCGTCTAACTTGTGGGCAAAGAAACATGGATCTTGGGCTATATATAGAGACGTAAATGCTTGCATTTACACACACCTTTTGAGCATTCATAGCACAAGAACTTTCTCTGAGAGTTAGTTATTTGTCTAAGTATTAACTCCTCTATAGTTATTACTCGGACATTGATATCAGCTGTTAGTATCAGCTGATATAACTCTCAGTGCCTAAGTCTTCTAGTGTTGAGCGATTTAAAGTGTCATTTCAAGTATAGAATTTTAGTTAGTGTGTACTATCTATTTCCGCAAATTCTGTACTGTATTAAGTTGTTTTAATAAACTCTTAATCATTGAAATCTTGTTGTTCATTATATTATCTTCGTAAATCAGTCTTAACGCAACACATTAGTGTTGTTGGGATCCAACAACTGATATCAGAGCAAGTGTCAAAATTGTTTTCCATTAATTTTGAGCATTTGTTATGGCTGAACCTACATCATCAAATCTTCCATCATCTGGAAAACCTCCTAAACTCACTCAAACCAACTATCCCATGTGGAAAACCCGTATGTTGTCCCACATGGTTACCTATTACCCAAAACTCCAAGATAACATCACGATAGGAAAATATGTTCGCAAAACCCTCATTGGTGGTACTCCTGAAATACCAGAACATTATGTGGTAAAATCTGAGGCTCAGTGGACAGACGCTGAAAAACATCTTGTTCATCTTGAGAACAAGGGTCGAGATATGCTTTTTCAAGCAGTTGGTGATGAACTGTATCACAATATTCAATTTTGTGACTCAGTTAAAGAAATGTGGGAGAGGCTGGCTGGAGTTTATGAAGGCACATCAGTTGTGCGAGAACACAACAAAAACATGCTCATACATGATTATGAACTGTTTAAAGCCAATCCAAGTGAGACTATAGCTCAAACTTTCAATCGTTATAACATTCTGTTAAACGAGCTGAAGTCTCATGGGGTTGATAAGGACGATATGTCCAAAATGTGTAAGTTTATGGCAGCCTTACCTTCTAAATGGGCTACTATCATAACTTGCATGAGTACATCCCCTACTTTGAAAGACTATACTCTTTCGTCTCTCTATGGTATGTTTCTAAGCCATGAGAGAACCGTACTCAACAAATTTCAACCTCCAAAGGACTCTAAAGTGAGTCCCTCTGGATCTTCGACTGCTCTTGTCTCCTAAAACAAGCCTAACAGAATCGAATATCCCCCATCAGATGATGAAGCTGACAACACTTCAGCTGTTGGTTTGTTCAACATGCCTGAAGTCAGCATCGAAGAAGTTGATGAAGACGAAGACAACGATGCCCTTATATCTGAGCTTGACTTACTTGTTAAAAAATAGGAAATTCTTTAAAAACAAGTCTGGCTCCTCAGCTAAAGGCTCAAGTAGCAGATCTATCTCATCAGCTGTATCTTCCAGACCCTTTGGAAGTACACCTGATATCTCTGAGATAACTTGCTATAACTGCAACAAGAAGGGACACTATGCTAACGACTGCAAGCAGAAGAAAGCTAGTTCATCATCTTCAACTGGTGAGTCCATTGAAGAGAAATACAAAAAGCTACAAGCCTTCACCAAAAGATTCTAGAAGAAAAGAAGGCACTTGAAGGCAAATCTGCTGACAAGGGTCTCGTAGCTGAAACTCATGACTGGGCTGACTCAGATGATAGCTCATCTGATGACGATGATGAACAAATGGCCACAATGTGTTTGATGGCTCGTGCTGATGATGATGAAAGTATTACAGCTGATGATGCTAGTTCTTATAAATGGGTCAACATTGTTCATAAAAAGGTAACCTCTCTAATCTCTGCTGAGGCTACTAAAGCCAAAGATATTATTGATTCTATTATTTGTGACTTACACTTCATTGATCAGCTGAAAGGTGAATGTTTGGATAAACATAGTGCTATTCTACGTGAAAATGCATTTTTAAAAGAACGTCTAATTGAACACAAAACTTTAAAAGAAAATCTTTCTGAAACACAATTTATAAACTCAGTTCTTCAACATGATCTAAGTGAAAAAGTTAAAGAATTTGAAGCAATTAAAAAGATTTGTGAATCTTGGTCTCGTTCATCCAAACGTGTGAGTGAATGTGTTAACTCACAAATCCCTAGTCAAGTACAAGCTGTACTAGGAGGAGACTTCCTTGCTGCAGCCGCTGTACCCGACAGCAGTACAGATGATCTGTACTACTCGTCAGCTGATGCTTCTGTGCCAGCTGAAGAGTTGGTTTTTGGTTCCTTTGTTAGGTCTACCAAAACCTTTGCTACTGAGATATCCTCGGAAGATCTTTCTGTAACTACTGGTGAAGAGTCATTAGCTGACTCCTCTGCCATGGTTGTTAGGACACCTACTGTAGTCATTGTTGAACCAAGAAAATCTATCTTGGGTTCAGCACCCGCTGTCTCTTCTGCTAGACCTCAGCAGAAGACTAGGAGAACAGCAGGAAAGAAAACTATTCTTACACCCTCCAAGGGTGAGCCAGTTGGAGTTCGTACTCGAGCTGCAAAGAACAAAGGTAAGAGTGTTTCTAAAAACACTCCAAGTCCTTTAGCTGTGTCTGTCAGATGGCTGAAAGGAAAGGTCAGCAAGCTGAAATCACTCGTTCAAACTCTGACTATCTCTGATAATCAGAAAATGAAAGGGATTTTGGGTCCGGTTCCCAAACCCATTGCCTCGCCCTCCACTCCACTGCAAAGAAACAGAAAATGCTATACGTGTGGAGATCGTGGGCATATGGCGAGTGAGTGTAATAGCACATGCTTGAGACCTTCCCCACCTTCAACAGTTGAGTCTACTGAAAAATTAACTCATGTGAGTTCCAGCGGAAAGTCACAAGGACCCTCCGAAGTGTGGGTTCCCAAAAAGAACTAACTCTTTTAATTTATGTGCATGGTGATGAAAGCAAACATGTCTGGTACTTAGACAGTGGTTGCTCGAGACACATGACTAGATACAAATCCTTGCTAGAAGAGTTTGAAGTTTGTGCTGTTCCCTCAGTAGTTTTTGGTGATAATGGTAGAGGCTCAACTGAAGGTTATGGAACCATTTCCAATGGGTCCGTAAAAATCACAAGAGTTGGTTATGTGAACGGGCTGAAAAATAATCTAATCAGCATTAGCCAACTTTGTGATGCAAAGTTCTCAGTGAACTTTAATGAATACAGAGGAACTGTGACGGATAAGAGTGGAAAGGTAGTATTGTTTGCTCCAAGAACCAAGAATGTATATACACTTGACATGAATCCTCAAAATCAAGAAGTTTGTCTATTCTCTCATTCTACTGAAGAGCTAAATTGGGTGTGGCACAAAAGGCTATGTCACCTTAACTTCAAAAATATTTCGAAGCTGGCTCGAGGTCAGCTGGTGAATGGCTTACCACAAATGAAGTATGAAAAGGATAAGCTTTGCTCAGCTTGTGAGCAAGGTAAACAACATAAAAGTTCCTTCAAATCAAAGCAATGTTTTTCCATCGACAGCTACCTCTACATGCTCCATATGGACCTCTTTGGCCCTATGAGTACTGAAAGTCTAGGTGGAAAGAAGTATACACTTGTTATCGTCGATGAATATTCACGATATACTTGGGTAATATTTCTTCGCCACAAAAGTGATGCAGATGAAGAGATTATCAAGTTCATCAAAAGGATGGAACTTCTAAATGGGTCTAGAGTCAAGATGCTGAGATCAGACAATGGAACTGAATTCCGGAACAAGACTTTAGAAGACTTCTGTTTAGATGTTGGGATTTCCCAATACTTCTCAGCTGCAAGAACACCTCAACAAAATGGTGTTGCTGAAAGAAGAAACAGAACCCTAATAGAAGCTGCAAGAACAATGCTTGCTGAGTCAAACATGCCTAAGCAATTTTGGGCAGAAGCTGTTAACACAACTTGTTTTACTCAAAATAGGTCTCTCTACGTGAAGAGACACAAGAAGACTTCTTATGAGATTTTTCGTCAAAGGAAACCTTTCATCTGTTTCTTTCATGTGTTTGGTTGTGTGTGTTTTGTGTTAAACACACGAGATCAGCTAAGTGAGTTTGACCCTAAAGCTGATGAAGCCATTTTTTTTGGGATACTCCACTCTATCTAAAGCATATAGAGTTTTCAACAAAAGAAGACAAACATTGGAAGAGTCCATAAATGTTACTTTTGAAGAACACTCAAATGCTATGAACCCCACCTCTGCTGACTCGTCTGATACATTTCAGAGATCAGCTGAATCATCTCCTGATGATACAGCCGAAGCATTCTTCGATGCTTTAAATCTATTTGATGTTCCCATAAATGAATCAGATTAGACGTTCGATGATGCTCCTACATATCTTGTAGATATTGCAGCTGTTCAACAAGAAATTCCAACAGCTAGAGCATCATCAAAAGCTTTCTCAAAGCCGCCGCTTCATACTTCAAGAAGATCCGTTCGAAATGAAGTAATTCAACATGCTGAGCATTCAGCCGCTCAACAAGGATCTAATTCTGCTGAATCTTCCTCTTCTACAGCTGCTCCTCAATCAAAGTGGACCTCAGAACATCCAATTGATCTAATCATTGGAGATCCACAGCAAGGAGTTGTCACAAGAAGTAAAGCGTCATGTAATCTCTACTTATGGTCTTGTTTCTTAGCAACTGAAGAACCGAAAAATATTAAAGCTGCTTTAGAAGACTCAAGCTGGATTCAAGCGATGCAGGAAGAACTTAACCAATTCGAGGTCAACAAAGTATGGCAGTTGGTGCCCCCACCAGCTGGAAAGACCATAATTGGTACAAAATGGGTATTTAGGAATAAAATGGATGAAGAAGGTGTGGTTATTCGCAACAAAGCTAGACTTGTTGCACAAGGATATAGACAAGAGGAAGGAATCGATTTCGATGAAACATTTGCTCCAGTGGCTAGGCTTGAGGCTATTAGAATATTTCTAGCCTACGTTGCGTACAAAAACTTCACAGTTTTTCAGATGGACGTAAAAAGTGCATTCTTGAACGGGAAGCTGCAAGAGGAAGTATATGTTAAGCAACCACCAGGGTTTGAAAATCCTAAGTATGTAGACTATGTGTTTAAACTGGATAAGGCGTTGTATGGGTTGAAACAAGCTCCTCGTGCATGGTATGACACACTCTCCACGTTCCTCATAGCAAATGATTTCACCAGGGGAAAGATTGATAAGACCTTATTCATTCGCAAAATCAAAGGTGATATCATTCTTTTTCAAATTTATGTGGATGACATAATTTTTGGTGCTACTGATGAAAAACTTTGTAGACGTTTTTCAAAAATTATGTCTACAAAGTATGAGATGAGTATGATGGGTGAATTAACGTACTTTCTAGGCTTACAAGTTAAGCAATCTAAAAATGGAATTTTTATAAATAAATAAAAATATATCAAAGATCTTTTAAAGAAATTTGATATGAATTCATCATCATCTATGAATACTCCAATGGCTCCTCCAAACAACCTAGATGCTGACATAACTGGGAAATCAGTTGATGTCACATTCTATAGAGGAATCATTGGATCGTTACTCTATCTCACCGCCAGCAGACCAGATATTATGTTTGCTACTTGTATGTGTGCTAGGTATCAAGCTGATCCTAGAGAATCTCGCCTAATAGCTGCTAAAAGAATTTTGAGGTACCTTAAGGGTACTCCAAGCCTAGGTCTTTGGTATGCCAAAGACTCCGGGTTTGATCTAATTAGCTATTCATATTCAGACTTTGCAGGTTGCAAAATGGATAGAAAGAGCATAACTGGAGGATGTCAGCTGCTTGGAGGAAAGATGGTCAGCTGGACAAGTAAGAAACAAAGTACTGTTTCTACCTCCACAGCTGAAGCAGAATACATTGCTGCTGGAAGCTGCTGTGCTCAAGTCCTTTGGATGAAGAATCAGCTTGTTGATTTCGATATGAACTTCTGCAAAGTTCCTATCTACTGTGATAACACAAGTGATATTGCAATCAGCAACAACCCAGTTCTTCACTCAAGAACCAAGCATGTCGACATAAGGTATCATTTCATTAGAGATCACATTGAACAAGGTGACGTTGAACTTTATTTCATTTCAATAGACCTTCAGCTAGCTGACTTATTCACTAAGCCTTTAGATAGAAAAACGATTCAATTTTTTGATCAGCGAGCTAGGTATGTTAAATGCTTAAATCAACCGCTGAAGTACTATCAGCAGCTGATGAGTTCACCTTGTTACTTAGTACATTCAGCTGACTAAAAATGTTTTAAATCCATCAGTCAGCAGAATAAAATCTCTTAAATGACAACTTGTCTTGTTTTATAAGTTAAAACGTTTGGTTTTCCATAAAAAGGCATCTTTTATCCCTATCCATATGTTTTCTGTGGCGAATATTTCCACTCGAGTGGAAATATTTGGCATTTATGTGAGACAAGACACCCTAACACCAGAAACGGCTCCACTACCCCTCTCTGTCACATCCAACACCCACCTTTGCACGATAACCAACGTGTCTATAGTTGGGTTACAACTATCCAAAATTAACCCGGTTTAAATTCAAATATTTACCCAAACCATCCCAAAATCCCGTATAAATACCCACTCATCTGAAGGGTTTCACATGACACTGATCGACCACTTGGGTCAACCACCTAGTATACTTGGTTCGACCATACTGACCAAGAACATGAACTTGTTCTTAGCCGGTTAAAACCAACTAGCTGATTTAATCCCTAAATGCGGAACTGGGATTAAACCTAATCCTTAAACCCTAAAGGATTGGGATGTTGGAGAACTAGATTAGGTTAACAAGAAAGAAACATTGTTCGAAGAACTCGAACACACACACACTTGTGTGTTCGTCAACTACTACCAAGAACCCTAGGGTTCTTGGTTCGACTTCGAACAAGAGGAGAGGAAGAAGGAGTGTTCCATGAATCATACCTTAGGTTAATGCTTAAGATAAGTCCACTGATGATGAACACGATGAACGATCCTCTAGATAATCACCTGCAATGATCCTTGATCTTCGAAACTCGAAGAACACGAAGAACGAACGAAGAACACAAGACTTGTGTTCTTGTGTTGGAGTTCGGCCGATCGAAGGGAACAAAGGGGGAAGGGATTTCGTGTAAAGAGGCTCAAAATCAACATCTAGGGTTTAGTCATAAGCCTTCTATTTATAATAGAATATCTTACACTTAAAACCCTTCTAGTTTAATTAAGATTAACTTCTTAATTAAACTTCCTTTTTACCCTTCCATCCCTTATAGTTTTAACTACTTTATTATTGTTGCACTTAATTATTAAATGTCTAGTATTAACACACTATAATTTCGGTACCCATATACACGAAATATATATACTTGTGTTTATACTTTTAACAGTTAATTATATAATAACCTTTATATAATTTACACAATAATATTATCCAATTACTATATGATTTAATAGCTTTAAATCATATCATGGATAAACTTTAATTAACACATTGTATATTTACTCAACTAGTAAATGTACAATTACTTGTATTAATTAGTTAGTTAAACTAATCTAGTAATAAGTTAAACTTAACTTAATACTTAACTGATTCATAATGACTATTATGAATCATTCCTCTTCGTAGTATCGTTGCATAACTTGCTCGTATTACATGCACTCACCGGTGTGACCCTTAAGTGTTTCGTAGGCATGGATGTATCATCATAGGTTGACTAACTTTGCACATAATTCCTTCAGACTCCCACTTGTGCAAGTTTGTAACCTTTGTCTTAATGATACGAGCTACAGTCGCCTTTCTAGATGGGCATGTAGGTAACCAACCCCATAAAAACAACTTATGTAACCCTTGGTATAGTTTTATGAAAAACTCTTAATAGCGTCTCCTAGTAAAGAACACTCTGTCTTTACTTCTTGGGTAACGTTTGTTAGGCTTATCCCTTGCAGCACGATATTTGTGACAACGAATACGAGCATGGTAGAAAAATATCAACTCCTGTATTCGAAATCATTTTATGACTTCTTGATTCAAACTGCTGTGATAAACGACAAAGAACAGATCAGTTCGTTTGGGCACGGCCGTGCACTTGCCAGTTTCTTATCAAGTCAAAGGACCTATAAATATCTCTTCTAAAGAGGAGGTGCAATTGCCATCTTGTATATTTCGATTTAAAAATACAACTTCCTTTGTACCCAGTATCGCCTCGTATGACAAACGTATTTCAGATTTGTCTGAGTTGAACCAAAGCACATTAGTCATCGTATCCTAAACCAAATACCTCAGGCTTAAGGACAATCCTAGTGAACAATACTTTTGAACTTTTCAACCACGAAGTATTGTCACGGTGGTCAATCCAATATTCGTTGAGCCTCCAACAGAATATCACCGATATTTGGTTTACACAAAACTTGTCTAGCTATCTTCGAAGAACTTCGAATCTACCACCAAATATCGCGATGACGTTAACGTCCCATGAAGGTTCCCACCTTGACGAGTAGTCACGGATTTATATCTTTTTGAATAAATAGACTTTTATTCATGGATGGTGTAAAACATACAAAGTCTGAATAAAAATGATACTAACTCGTGTACTATTCCTTACTGGACATAGATACTGAATTATTAATGGATCATTACTTATTCCTTTCGTTCGTGTTGATTACTTAATGATTCTTACAAACTTAATTGTAACTTTATCACTAAACCAATCATTATTAAACTAAAGACATAAGACAAGTATTTAGGAATACTATTACTTTTGTCTTTGCTAGATATTGTTCTTGCAACAATCTAGAACATATTCTAGTCTTGCCTTTTATGTAATTCGGTAAACATAGGAGGATTGGAAATTAACTCCTTAGTTTCTTGAATTCATAAAGCTTTCCTTAAATGAAATTTCCTTAAATGATTTGTAGATACTTGATTTCCATAAAGCTTTCTCTTAGTTACTTGATTTGTAGATACTCTTACTAGTTAAAAAAATTTCCTTAAATGATTGTGTTATCCACTGAAGTGTTAACAACCTATTAGATATGCAATAATTAATCACAAGACTTGTGATCACGCTATTAGGTTTGCAATAATCTAATCAACGATAATTTATTATTTCTCTTAACTCTTTGGCTAACGACTTGGTAAAACCTTCTTGTTAATGTCTTACTAACTTACTGAATTCATCAACATCTTTAATGAATTACGTTAGTCTTAGCTCCCACTTACTTTTATGGATTTTAAGTATCTCTTAAACTACTTTGACCTAGTCAATAACTTGTAGTTTAATCTTTTAAGAATTCTATCAATAATTAAGATCATCCTTTGGATTTACGGATATTCAACATTCCTGTTTAGGGAATTACGATTTTTATTGATTACTGTATCTAACAAGTATAAAACACTTGAAATGATACTATCAATTCTTAAATACATTAGTATTGTTTTAAGAATTTTATTTAATTCCAAAGTCATTACTTGGATTTGTCAAATATCCATTATTCCTATTTGGGAATTATGACTTGATTAAATATTGTACTTATTACAAGTATAAAAGACTTGCAATAATACCTTTTAATTCTTAAATACTTTAATATAGTTTGACCCTTTTAAGAGTCGTTTAATGTCTAAGTCATTTTACTTGGATCATACGAATATCCAATTATTCCTATTAGAGAATTATGACTTCATTAAATACTTTACTACAAGTATAAAAGACTTGTAATAATACTCTTAAATTCTATCTTGATTATATCCAATATAATCACACTATATTAATACTAATACTTTAAAACTTTCTATCATAAGTAATGACTATTACTTAAGATGTTTTAACTAAGTTCAATAACCTTTGAACCTTATGCTTCCATAAAACTCTTAAACACTTTCTTTTAGAAAAACTTTTCTAATTACTAGCATCTAAATACCTTGAGCTATCAAGACATTATTTATACAACAATCAAACAAATATATAAAACATGAAATATAAGTAAATCAAAACTTGACTTACAATCTAGTCATAAACCTTGACTAGTGTAATTATCACACATGCACACAATATAATTCAACCATGGATTCGAAATTTATTTAAAACCAAAATAAAACTTGTTTTGACATAAAATAAAATTATCCAAAAACAATAAACTAACATTGTTTAAAACGAATCCACAAAATACTGAATTATAAAAACTTGGTGCTCGTGGGATCATCACCATCTCATGCCGGTCACTATCACTTTCCATCTCCTCCTGAATAAACGATTGCAAAAGTTAGATTACTCGTAACGTACTTTACAAGAATCTAAAAGTGATTAAGAAGTGTGGTTGTGTTACCTGAGGAACTTGCGTTCCTCCACTACCACTTGCACCCTTTGGACAATTTCTTTTCCAATGCCCAGCCTCACCACACTTGAAGTACCGGTTCTCGGTCCTCGCAGTGTTAGGCTTAACCTTCTTGACCTTTTGTTTGACACCTTTACAATTTGGCACTCCTTGGTTAGGATAGGTTTTACCCTTTCCTTTACCATCATGCCCATTCTCATCCCTGCCATCAGTTATGCGACCCCTTTTTGAATTGGTCTGAATATTGAACTCAACAGCCTCGAGCATAGATTGTAGCTCGGGAATGGAATTATCCATATTACGTTTGCTGTAGTTGGCTACAAACGACTTGTAGTCATTAGACAATGAGTTGAGTGTCATGTCAATTACGAACTGCAATGGCATGTGGTGACCAAGTCTAGTAAGGTGATCAACGTGCACTTTCATTCTCATAACGTGTGCACCTACTGATGCTCCCTCAGCCATCTTGCAAGAAGCGAACGCCTTACAAGCATAAAACACTTGTCCTGGTTCGTTTTCTTCATCCTTGGCAGGGGTTTTCAACACGTTTCTTTCTCGGTCAATCCTAACCCTCTCTTGTCTGAGCATGATCTTAAAATCACGCTTCCAATTGAGGAAATTTGACCCAGTATTTTCTTTCTTTCCTAGAAAGAAACGTCGCGAGAGTTTGTTGTAGGTTATCGTTGTGTTTGTTGCTGCCATCTACAAATCAAACCCAGTTTAATTAGTAATCATCAATAAACATTCTCTAAAATATATTATAAACCCATAACTAATATTTTAGGCCTAGGATCCATATATCACATTCTCGCCGCAAGGTTTGGGCACTTCCCAACGAGACATGCTATTTCTGGTAGGTAACTTCCTTACCGATCGTATCAAGACTTGACACGATTCCTAGGGGTCGTAGAATCTTTAGACTTATAACTTATTACAACTTTGTACAATCTAATTGTACATTTCTAAGTTAGTAATAAAGTCTAGTATGTTTATTCTACTCAAGTACTTTTTGGGCCGGGACTCCCGATTATCACCAAAGTAGATCAGACCATCTAAGACAGTGCGATGCTCTGCGCCGGGACTCCCGATTATCACAGAACCTTACGCACCCTAACACTCGCAATGATTTGAATCCATATCTAAGGTTCTTTATCCTTACAATATGAATATCGTTTAACAAGTGAGGTGTTCCATTAGGTGGATAGTACTTAGATCTAAGATTTTCTTGGGTTTGTTTAAGTCTTAAACTAAACTTAAACTTTTATTCCAATCTTAATCCTTGTTTAAAATGTGTGACTTGTGAATTGAAGCGTTCTACAAGACACCTTTTTAAAACTTAAGAACTATTCTTTAAAACTTATAGTTTCAAGAATTTGCACGATTTTACATGTATACCTAAAACGAGGTGTACAAAACGTTTTACTAGGTTTTGTGAGAAACCTTATTTCTAATAAAACTTACTTGTTTTATATTACTTGAAAAACTTATAAAGCTTATGTTAAACCTTTTAAAACTTTTATGATTCATGAACTTGAAACATAAACCTAGTTTAACACATCTACTTTTTCATATGTCTAATAATGAAATTAAACATTTCTTATGACTTATTAGATTCGACCAAAACTTATGTCTTAACGACGTACTTACAAACTTTGTGATTTTCTTGTGTAGCTCACACTAGCTTCAACAACCATGATGAAACTTAATACTAACACAATCACCGGTTTATACTTGGTGAAAATAATAAACTTATTATATAAAAACTATATATAATAATTCTTAGTTTGTTTAAAACTTTCTTACATTTAAGTCGAACTAGTTAAATATAGGTTCTTGTTATTTTTACTTGATCATTAATCTAGTATATTACATGACTTGTAAAATACTTACTTGTATAATTATCTAGTTATAATAACTTATAATTTTATACATCTTAACATATATAACTTTGTATATTTCTAGCTAATCATATAATTTCAACTTGTACAATTTCTAGTTATAATGAAATCATAACTTTGTACTTTCTAGTTTTAATTATATTATAACTTATACAATAACTAATTATAATATTATCTTAAAGATCAAAATAACATTACCCTTTTTAATTGTTCCAATTCATCTTGTATTTAATATATAAAATTCGTATATATGTATATTTCTTATAATAAACTTGTAACATTCTAATAAGAATATTACATCTAATTTATACGTATTCATTTTAACTTGAACTAATTAAAACGTGTATAAACTTATTATATCTTTTAAAATTCAATTTTACTTAATAATTAAAAAATTCTGAAAATTTAAATACATATATATAAATAATTAAATACACCTTGTTAATTTTAGAACTTAAAAATTAACATCCTCTTTATCAATTCCCCAAATTAATTACATGAACCCTAATCTTGTTTTTGACCAATTAAAACTAGGGTTTTGACTTTCTTGATCAAAGACATTATTTTAATTAAAAGATTAATTTTTAATCAATCATTTTAAACAATAAACTTTGTTTAAATTCTAAGATAGATTATAACTTTTAATAAATTTATTTAAACTCTTTAAATTAAACCTTATAGACAATAAAACTTTGTCTAAATTACTAGGTTTAAAGAACTAGCTTTAATAAATCTATCTAAATAATAATTGAACCTTTTAGACATAAACTTGTCTAATTAACTAGGTTTTAGATTATTATCCTAATTAATACTTTTAAACTATTAAACTTAAACTAGTTTAATGTTCTAGGGTTCTTTAGGGTTTTTGAAAACTTAAGGCTAGGAAACTTTTCCACCAATTAAACTAGGCTAGTTTAATAAACTTGGTGTCCAAGTAATCCTTTAGATTTCAAAAATTCTAAGGCATTAGGAAAGAATCCTTTTGATCAATTAAAAAAATCTTGTTTAACATACTTGATCCTAGGTTTTTCCTAAGTCACGAAATCTCTAAGGGATTATGGAAAGAATCCTTTTGATCAATTAAACATATCTTGTTTAATATACTTGATCCTAGGGTTCTTTCTAGGGTATCGAAAATTGCTAGGGTTTTCTAGAAACCTTCTTGACCAATTAAACTTATACTAGTTTAATGTTCTTGGTCCTAGGGTTTCTTCCCTCTTTTCGAAAATTATGAAGAAGAAAGAAGAAAACTTGAAACAAAAAAAACTTAAAATTAAAGTAAACAAACAATCTTTGTTAATCTAGTCTAGATCTCTAAACCAACGCTCTGATACCACTGAAGGGTTTCACATGACACTGATCGACCACTTGGGTCAACCACCTAGTATACTTGGTTCGACCATACTGACCAAGAACATGAACTTGTTCTTGGCCGGTTAAAACCAACTAGCTGATTTAATCCCTAAATGCAGAACTGGGATTAAACCTAATCCTTAAACCCTAAAGGATTGGGATGTTGGAGAACTAGATTAGGTTAACAAGAAAGAAACCTTGTTCGAAGAACTCGAACACACACATACTTGTGTGTTCATCGACTACTACCAAGAACCCTAGGGTTCTTGGTTCGACTTTGAACAAGAGGAGAGGAAGAAGGAGTGTTCCATGAATCATACCTTAGGTTAATGCTTAAGATAAGTCCACTGATGATGAACACGACGAACGATCCTCTAGATGATCACTTGCAATGATCCTTGATCTTCGAAACTCGAAGAACACGAAGAACGAACGAAGAACACAAGACTTGTGTTCTTGTGTTGGAGTTCGGCCGATCGAAGGGAACAAAGGGGGAAGGGATTTCGTGTAAAGAGGCTCAAAATCAACATCTAGGGTTTAGTCATAAGCCTTCTATTTATAATAGAATATCTTACACTTAAAACCCTTCTAGTTTAATTAAGATTAACTTCTTAATTAAACTTCCTTTTTACACTTCCATCCCTTATAGTTTTAACTACTTTATTATTGTTGCACTTAACTATTAAATGTCTAGTATTAACACACTATAATTTCGGTACCCATATACACGAAATATATATACTTGTGTTTATACTTTTAACAATTAATTATATAATAACCTTTATATAATTTACACAATAATATTATCAAATTACTATATGATTTAATAGTTTTAAATCATATCATGGATAAACTTTAATTAACACATTGTATATTTACTCAACTAGTAAATGTACAATTACTTGTATTAATTAGTTAGTTAAACTAATCTAGTAATAAGTTAAACTTAACTTAATACTTAACTGGTTCATAATGACTATTATGAATCATTCCTCTTCGTAGTATCGTTGCATAACTTGCTCGTATTACATGCACTCACATGTGTGACCCTTAAGTGTTTCGTAGGCATGGATGCATCATCATAGGTTGACTAACTTTGCACATAATTCCTTCATCATCTTCCTCACTTCATCCTCATCACTCCCTCAAATTCTCTCTCAAAAAATCCCTCTCCTTCAAAAGCTTTTATCTTTCTTTTCTCTTCCCAAAAATGTCGAAGAAAGTTTCAAAAGTCGCCCTTACTAGGGCTGCCATTAAGTTCTCTCAGAACTCAAACCTCGTAGCCAACACTTCCCCACTGAAGGACCTTGTCGAGGTTTATCGACCGGTCGGGACGTTTGTGCGTCATTGCCCTATCGGTGGTGCATTTACCAGATTCACCAAGAGTAACATAGAACTCTTGCGTGATTTCTGGATGTCTGCCTCCACTTCTGGAGACGACATCACTGCGCAAGTGGGAGATCATCAAATCACCATTACTATTGATGATTTCCGAACCGCTTGCGGATTCGGGTATCTGCAACCTGGAGAGAAATATCAGCAGACGAAATCTTCTTATGAAGCTAAAGAAAACCTAATCCGTATACCGACACAGGTGGGTAGGTAGAGAATACCTAGGGGCGCGAGACAACTCTCTCTAAGGAACTTGATGAAGCTAAAGAAAACCTAATCCGTATCTCTGGATACGGATTTGAGAATGAAGATGCAAGGGTGCAGATCTTCAAGAAGTCTCAGCTGACGAGACCCTGTGCCTTTTTCTTTACACACATCATTCAGGGTATAGGCGGCAACTCCGGGTCTCACAACCAGTGCAACTCCAGCATGCAAGAATTTGCTGAAGCCCTAGTCACCGGTCAGCGGATCGACTATGGGAAACTGGTGTACGAGGAGGTCAAGGCCAAGCTGAAAATCAAGGGAAATCATATTCCCTATCTTCGCTTTTTCACATTGTGCATCGCACATGTGATGCTTGAAAAGCTGAAGATATATTATGAAGACGTTCCAGGGGAATCGGTGATGGTCCATTCCATCTCCAACATCATCTTCCAAAAGAAGGATGATCAAAAGGCATTTCCTCTCACCTCGTACATGCTGAAGATCATTGATGATCGAGTCAGATCCAAAAGGGATCGAAAGAGGGGCGCAACATCGAAGGAATCTGCCCGACAAGAAGGTACGTCCTTTCCTCATCTGAAGTGTTTTCCCTCAACTGGGCGACCATCCCCAGCTGCTGATGGGAAAACCACCACCTCAACAGGGATCTCAATCCTTGAGAATGAGGATTCTGCTGGTGCAGATATTCCTCCTCTGGTGGTGAAGAAGCGAGTTAAGCGAACCGCTGATCGCTCTCCTTCTTCTTCATTCTTTTTATCATCTTCTCCCACGTCTCTACCTCCTTTTTCTCCTCTGCTGGAGGTAAGGAGGCCTGCTACCCGTGGAGATGAGGTGGTAATTGATGATGTTGAGCTGGCGACAGCAGCATCATCAGGATTCAGCCGGGATCCTTTAGAGGGATTATGATCAGAAGCTATGCCAGTATCTGAGAGCAGTCCTTCTCATTTTCACTCTTACAATGTTTTTCCAGGAACTCCACCAACAATTCGAGTTCCTGTCCAGACACTTCCGGCTAATCCTCTTTTTCTCTCTTTTGCTCTTCAACCTCATTCTGCTGATTTCTCAACAAGTCAGCAGACTTCAAAACAGCAATTTCGTTCTTCAGGAGTTAGTGCCGGCTCCAAAGCTCTGTGTAGCTCCTCGACTGATTCATTATCTGTCGTTGTAACAAGGGAACAAACTCCACAAGCAACCTCAGTCTCTCAATAGACTGCTGGTGAAGTTTTCGGCTCAACCCAAGCCACCCGTGAGTCAGCTGCACACACACCACCCCCCAACTTCTTCATCACTTTCTGATTCTACAGCTGATGATAGATTGACTGGAAACCAAGTCAATCTTGAAGCTGACCTTCTGTTTCCCACGACGTCACCGGCCTAAACCAGCAGGTGATCAAGGAAACCACCACCGCCAATGAAGAGACAACTTTAAACCAAGTTGTTACTGAGGCACTCACCCCAGCTGCCAGTGATCGCGAACGTAGTCGCCCACTGAGCTGTGAGGCAGCTAAAACACCACCCCGAGGAACTCTTCCTCCAGTCTCTATACCAGTATCGCCGGCTGGTGAGACCGAAGCTCCAGAGACTCAAACAACATTTCATTTAATGTTTGAGTCGACTGATGATTTTATTCAGTCTTACTATTCGTCTTCTGACGAAGAACATTCTGAGCTTCAACCTGTTTTGACAGCTGCTGACGGCACTTCTGTTATAACCCCAGAAGTTTCAGCTGGACCCAACCCACCCCCCATAGTTTCTGAGCAACCCATAGGAGCAATTCCTCCTAACTCAGGAACACCCACTTCCACAGCTGAGGTTACCCCTCCAGCTGGAGACATGCCGGACCCCCACTCCCAAAGCGTCCAAGTGTCCCATGCTGAATCCAGCAAAGCTGGAGGAAGCATTCTCATCAGAGCTGCTACTGATTTGATGTCTAGAGTTGTTACATCCCAGATTCGACCTGGGATGGCCAGACTGAGTCAGCAGATGGACACCCTTCGCAAGGATGTTCCAAAGAAGTTTTCCCAAACTGCTGAGAACCTCTCTTCCAGCATAGCTTCTCTGCATGCTGAGGTTCACTCTCAGACTCCTCATCTGGTTCTTCTTGCTGATCAGATTCGCTCCAACACAAGCGAGCTCAACACTCTCAAAAAGTATATTCATCGAGAGTTGAGCTCCATTCGTGAATCTGACAGAGTCGAAAAGGACAAGCTTCTCTCCGAAACTCGGCCCACAGAAGCTGAAGTCGCACGACAGCTAGATACCTTGACCTCCAAGGTGTCTCCTCTTCCACCAGCTACCGATCGACTGGCTCTTGCACAAGCAAAGCAAGAGTCTCTGCTGACCCACACTCATAGCCACCTTTCTAAGGCTATTGAGGGGTCTGCTTCTGCTGTGTCCACAAGATTGGACAAGTTGGAGACTGAAGTCAGCTCGCTGACTTCCCAAGTCGCTGGTCTCCAAGGCACCCTTAACCTCATTCTTGCAAAGCTAAATGAGGGTGCCGCTGTTGTTCAGTCTGCTTCAGCACCAGAGAGTACCCTTCTTCTTCGGGCACTCTCTGAGGGGGAGAAAGTGGCCACTTCAGCAGGTGAAAAACAAGGTGAACAAATTTTTTCACAACCTATAATCACCTCTGCTGTTGGAACCAATACTGAAGACATTCCAGCAGATGAAAACCCAAGTTCTCCACCTATCACCTCTGCTGGAATGACAGAAGAAGAAGACGCTTCAGTAGACGAGACCCCAATTCCAACAACACTCGTCACTACTGAAACACCTGAGGTAATCACTTCAGCAAGTGAGATCATCATTCAACCAACACTCACCGCTGCTGAAGACCTAGGGACAGGAGAAGCCTCAACTGAAGTCAAAATCGTTGACTCTTTTGGATCAGTTGAGGGCCCACAAGTCCAAGTCCTGCCAATCCAAAACTCTCAGCCTATCATACAGGAGATTCCTCAACCTGCTGAGGGGGAGCCTAATTCTGATGTGATTACAACTCTCCTGATAGAGGAAGCTGGAACCACAACAGATCTTGCTGCAGCTGTTGCCCTTCAAAGAAAAACTCAAGAAGAGCTGTATCAAAAAGCTGAGATCCAAAGAGCTGAGAACATTAGGCTGTTCAACAAAGTTCTTGGTCAGCGTAGGCTCGAAGCAAAAATCACCAGTGTAAGGGCACCCAAGTTCTCTTCCAGCTCTCCGCAAGAAGTAAAAATAACCAGAGCTGGAGGATTCATGGCCGCTGAAAGGTTACCTCTGAACAAAATCAGTACTCACCTCAGCTATGCTGAATGGAATGAGTTACTGATAGCTTCTAAATCTGCACAACAGTCTGACCTCATGACAGAGTTGCAAAGTGCGATCAAAGTCGCAATCAGTACCTTCAAGGGTCTATGCGACAATATCAGGAGAACTGCTCCTGAGTTGGAAAATCGCATACCTGCTGAATTGCTTGACTCACAAGAAGTTGTTGTCAGAGAACCTGCTGGTGAAGGCTCCTCAGCAAGAAGGGAAAAACGTAAGTTCGTTCTTCCTGGCCCTTTTGCTGACTCCAAAACACTTGATGTTGGGTCCTCAATCATATTTTCCAAACGACCAAGACTCAACATCACAAAAGACATCCCCACGGGAGTAGACTTTATCCCTGGGCTGATCGTAAAAGAACCAATCTATGGCTTTTGTTATCTGGAGAAGAAGAAGCCTTGTTTCCAACGGGCTGATGAGCTGCACATGTGTGATATTAATCAACTGCTGCTATATCACAAGTCGATGAGTTCCTCCACTGAGGAGGGAAGAGAAATGAGAAGATTAATCGACTCAGCGATCAGCTCATTATACCGCAATGTCACTGGAGAGGCTGTGTCCAAGACATTGTAGTTTTCTTTTTGTTTTGTTTTGATTTTCCTTGTACTCATCAGCTTCATATCAATAGAAAATCAAACCTTTGTAATATACTTGTAAAAATTGTAAAAAGAAAAAACATATACAAAAGAACCCTAAGGGTCAAAGCACATAAGTTATTCAGTTGAATGATTCAACTGAATCATTACAGGGTTACAATTATACAGCTATTCGATTGCATCAAATAGGGGGAGATTGTTAGTCCCAAGACTAAATAAATAAGATTTGATGATCAATAGCTAAAGACAATAAATATCAGCTGAAGTAAGTATCTCAGCTGAAGCAAGTATATACAATAGACCTTCAGCTGAGTACGTACTTAGCTTTAGGATATCAAGTCAAATCAGCAGCTATTAACGAGAGATCATTCGAAGTCAATGACCAAAGGACAAAGACAAGAAGAAGACTATTCAGCTGATTGTGGAATCAGCTGATAGTACCTGCTGCAGATGAAGACTTGAAGGAAATGTTTTTGACACTTTGAACATTTCCCTTTTCCCGCTCAAAGAAGAAGAAAACGATGAGGATCTTCTATTTTGGAATAGAATATAATGTCAGTACAACATCATCGTTTGTCCCTCCAAGCATGTAAACGGAAAGTCAACTATTTATGTACTTATGTAGTACACCTTTCACTGTGCGTCAGAAAGGGTACCGAAAGTAGTTTACACAAAGTACACTTGGGACAACAACTTATTCAAGAGCATTTAATGTTCCATTGGCAAGTCCACATCGACGAATAATATGTTTACACGTCGTCTAACTTGTGGGCAAAGGAACATGGATCTTGGGCTATATATAGAGACGTAAATGCTTGCATTTACACACACCTTTTGAGCATTCATAGCACAAGAACATTCTCTGAGAGTTAGTTATTTGTCTAAGTATTAACTCCTCTATAGTTATTACTCGGACATTGATATCAGCTGTTAGTATCAGCTGACATAACTCTCAGTGCATAAGTCTTCTAGTTTTGAGCGATTTAAAGTGTCATTTCAAGTATAGAATTTTAGTTAGTGTGTACTATCTATTTCCGCAAATTCTGTATTGTATTAAGTTGTTTTAATAAACTCTTAATCATTGAAATCTTGTTGTTCATTATATTATCTTCGTAAATCAGTCTTAACGCAACACGTTAGTGTTGTCGGGATCCAACAACATCATTTGGTGGAAATACCCACCACACCACACCACACCATTTTATTTTCCATCTCATCATTTCTTTTCCATTTCTTTTACACACAACTAATATTTTATATAATTTAAAATTACATTACAGTAAATAAAATAAAATTAAAATGACAATACTTTAAATTAAAATCAAAATACTACAAATTAAACATTAAATTAAAAACTACAATAATTAAAATAAATTATTACTCTTCATCGTCGGCATGTGCGTTGTTGTAGAGATGGTCCGCCAAGTCCTGTCGAAGTCGTTCGTGTGTTGTTTCGTCTCGAATGTCGACAACCCTCTGCAAATATTCTGCACTTCCCGGTACATACAAAGCATGTCGGGGACCGTCCGGCACATATGGAGAAATCATCCGACCATTATCTTCGACAACCATATTATGCATTACAACACATGCATACAAAATATATCTTAATCTTTCAAGGTCATATGAACGGGCTGCGTTTATGATAATGTGCCACTTCGCCTTTAAAACTCCAAAACCCGTTCCACATCCTTACGTGCGGATTCTTGTTTTTTGGTAAACAAGACCTCTTTTGTATCAACTGGATGTCGGTAGGCTTTGACAAACGTCGCATGACGAAGATATATACCATCGGTAAGGAAATAACCGAATCTATATTAATTGTCATTCACCGTAAAAGGAGCATCGGGTGCCTTTCCTGATAATAAGTCGTTGAATATTGGTGACTGATCAAGCACGTTAATATCATTATTAGAACCCGCAACCCCAAAGTAAGCATGCCAAAACCATAAATCTTGGGAAGCAACAACTTCTAATATCAACGACGGTACTCCATGATGTCCACCAGTGTACTCACCTCTCCACGATTGTGGACAGTTCCTCCAATCCCAGTGCATACAATCAATGCTACCAAGCATTCCAGGAAAACCATGTATCTCTTCGTGTGCCTCATATAATTTTTGAACATCGGTTACTGTTGGTTTTCGCATATAAATAGGTCCGAATATTTTCAAAACCCCTTGTGAAAATCTAGACATACTTTCCCTAGCAGTTCTTTCAGACATGCGTAGGTACTCGTCAAGAGAATCAGGGGATGACCCGTAAGCCATAACTCGAATTGCTGCAGTACATTTTTGCAAAGCAGTGAATCCCCGCCTACCTCTAGCATCATATCTCAATTGAAAAAAAGGATACATGTTTTCTAATGCGCTACATATTCGCATAAATAAATTTCTGGACAGACGAAACCTTCGTTGGAAATTGTTGTCATCATAAACAGAATCATCCGCAAAATAATCTCGATATAGTCTGTCGTGTCCAGCTTCTTGATTTCTATTTAGCTTCGCGGTTCTAGTGTCAAAGACTTCACTTTCATCATCGTCGGATAAATCATCGAGGAGTTCTGCGTATATTGTTAGCATAAACGCATCATCGTCGTCAGATGATGAACCGAGATAATTCATTATTTATGAGTTGGGGTATTTTGGTAGAGTTGTGGTGTGTTTTGGTAGTGTTTTGGTAGTATTTTGATAATGTTTGAGTGTGTTTATATAGGAAATAAATAAATTTAATTAATTAATTAATTTTTTTTAATTCCCCAACGGCTAAAAGAGCCGTTCAATGGCTCTATTACGTTCAAAACGATCAAAACCACGCCCGTGGAGGAGCGTTGGCCGTTGCATGCTTCAGCCACGCCGACCCCTAACGCCGGGGGGGGGGGGGGGGGGGGGGTGTTCCAAGTTCGGCCACGCCGTGGGGGGTGAGGTGGACACCACGCCAGGCTATGCCACCGGCCCATACCGAGGAGTCTAAGGGTTTCATGACTTCATCCCATCTCTGGTTACGCTTGTCTCTACTTCTCCCGAGAAATGACATTTAGTCCTACCATTTAAACATAGTATACCCATTTGATAGGATGACATGTGTATTCCATTAATTCTCTCTCATAATATTATCCCTTGATTTTAACATATGTTTTTATTTAATGAGTAGGCTTATGAATAGGTATAAAGGGTGGGCCTAAATATCCTTACTCATTTCTCCCTCCGACCTCATCATCGCTGCTGCCTGCATCCTCAGCGAAGGTGATACTGTCTGCCTTTTTGTCTTTGTTATTGTTGCCCAAAGCAAAATCATGTACTTCCAGATTGACAAAACAAACAATCAACCAAATCAAAAGCCTAAACACGTATGAGAAATTTGAGTTTGTTTGTAACTGAAATTGAGTCGATTTCAAGCAGAAAATTCTGGCAAATTTGTCATTTAATTGATTGATTATGATCGCGACAACCGCGTTTGTACGAGAGATTTGGATATGTGAAATACGGTTAATTTGATTAATCAAATTAGAAATATATTTGATTTAGCCTCTTATATCTGTTTATTATCTTCAGAATCGTGGTTAATTATAGTATAACCCATGGATGAAGCTGACCGAGCCATCCCACGTTTTTGCTGCAATTCACCTATTTAATACTCATATGCTATCTACCTGGTATAATCATTGGTTATTTTATAATTTGCGAATGTATGCACGCAACAATTTGTTATGCATATTAGGTGTTTGATAAAATGTCTGAGTGATGATTTTTCAAGAAAGTTAGCTTTTTTTCGTTTCCAATGTTCATGATCGCCCTAGGTAGAACATCCAGTTTTATATAAGAGCTGACTAACAAATCCATTTTTGTTGTTGAGTGTTAATGCATATGCATAATCACATGATATTAACATCGTATTATTATCTGATTATTCTATGCGCGTTTGTTTCAATTTCCCCCAACGATGTTGACAGTGTAATAATTTAAGGAATATTAGGCATAATATATCAATTTTCACAATGTAAATATATGTAAAAATTGTAACTTTTTGCATAATATTCCTTACGTATAAGATATTTGATTTATATTACCTTCTTTGACGATTTTTCTTAGGTAAGTAGGTGACAAAATTATTATTCTTATTGTTTAGTTTTATGTAATCCCCAATATGCAAGACTATGTAATGGGATGACTAAATCGTGCGTCTAAACCGTAAGTCTCTCCTGGTGACACGTCTCTCCTCCTTTTTTACTAGGTTTGGTCGCTCAGGCAAGCGAATTGTTGTGTTTGGTTACGGGTTTATTTTTGTTTGGTCACTACTTCGGGAGTTTAAACATGTGCTTGGTCTGTAGAAAGAAAGTTAATGTGTTCATACCTCTAGCTATGACTATAGATATTGTTTCTCAAAATATCTCCGACAAAGGTGTATAATGTGGAAAAAAAAATGTGGTCATGATTCATGATTAGATAAGGTGTTTATTTCTTTTCCTTTTTTTTGATCTGTCATTTGTAGATTGCTCAAATTTAGTTGGGTGCATTAATTTATAGACAATATTGTCAATGGTTGGGCCTAATATGATATGATATGATCATATAAATCAAAACACTCGATCCAACCACCCTAATAAGCGATCCTAGTACGAACATTGATTGGTACATCGCAAGTATTTAGGACAAGTCAATTTGATGGACTTTTATCACGACATATTTTTTTATTATTATGATCAATAAATATACACATACATATATAAATTAGTTTTTGCAGAAAAATCGATTTTATTTGTGTATCAATCACCTCTTTGTATACATATAATAACTAAATTCCAGTATACTTGCACAAAACGGTGGATAATTTTAACTTTTCATTTTTATTATTAACGGTTGAATTGAACTTGTATATGTTCATTGTTTCGGTTTACATGTTTTTCAGGTTTTTTAGTTTGTTATTTAAAATGCAGTGTTTATTAATACATGATCTTGTTGGAAATTTAATTTATATTATTTTTTTTAGAGGTTTTTTTATTTATTTATGAATTTTATAACGTGTAATTAGTTATTGATATATTAAAGAAACCCATTCTGGGACAAGTTGGAAGAGGAATTCCTTTATTTATTTTTAAATAAAAAAAACTTAATTACTTTTACGTATTTACCATTTTTAAAATTTAGATCGTTTGGATTTTTTTTATTTTCTTTAAGAAAGATGCATGGTAATTTAGTATTTTTGACTCTGATAATTTTTAAAAGTTAAGATTTAATTCTACATAAAGTAAAATAAAAATCAGTCCGGTGTTAATTGGGGCGATGCTAAGCCAGTAGCCCAGTATCAGCCTAATGTAGAACCAGTACATAATTTGTTGATTAAAATTATGTTTTCCCGTTTCTGGTAAGAATTGGCCAATTTCGGTATATCAAGTTATACTAACAAAGTTAGGTGGTGACTTCATTAAATTACTATGAAACTAAACATTATATAATAACGTATTCTTATGAAACCAAAGGTTATATTCAAATGTTGAAGTTTACTTAAAGATGAAAACGTACGTATTTCATATTTCAACCATAATAAAAACATGATAGAATATGAATTGAAGGATGGACCCATTTCACATAAATGAAATCACGTTAGAAAGAAGTAGTAGGTACACCGTACACCCCAAATTAAACTTCATTATCTTGGATGTATGGAAAAATGTTTTTTAGCCTATCATCTTGTTATCTACTTCGGTGGCTATACATTTTCGTCTCTAACAACCATATGAACTGGCAACATGAACTTTATTAAATTCAGTTAACGTATATAAAATGTTATATTATATCATATAGCACAAGTAACATTAAAATGATCTCAGTCATTTAGTTAAATTGGTTATATGTCGATCAATTATATGTTATTAGCCTATATTATAGCGTATACATAAAAAAAAGTTTATTAGGTTTGCCCAACTTAATAAGATGTATTATATTTACATAAAGCAAATTACATATTAAAAATTGCAATTCGATACAAATAAAACATTTACGTCATTTTTATGAATAATAAATACATATTTTAATGTGTATGGAAAATTTATATTAACTTAATACACCTTAACACGACTCTTAAGTTAGAAGATAGATAAACTCTTCTTATTATTAAATATACTCAGTCAAAATTAGAAAACTCAGTCAAACTCGATTAAAACTCGGAAACCCGGTTAAAATTCAGTCAATTTCTCCAAAATATGTTGTATTTTTAAGAAATAGGGAGATTATATGTATATTATATATTTTTATAAATAATTATATATGAAAATCTCAATCCGAGTACTCGCTGAGTACTCACCGAGTAATCGAATACTCGCTACAAGGTCGTCGAACGAACGGGTAGCGAGTAACGACTTCTGCAACCATGGTTAATACACATTAGGTGTAAAATTTACCTTTTTAGAAAATTTGAAATTATATAAATAGAACCGGAGATATTGTGACATTGATTTTCAACTTTTTAATATCTCTTCAGTTTTAAATTTTATCTTTCATCTTTCATTTTATATATTTATAAAATTATTATTTACTTTAAAATTCTATCAATTACAAAATAGTTAGTTTGTGAATATAAAATTCTAAATTTTTCTCCCGTGAACAACTTTATAGAATAAGGAATGCCTGGGCAAAAGAATACAGAAAATAGCTTTATTTGAGTTCTCTCGGTTCACATGCAACTAAATCATGAACGGCATCCACTTCCCAATTATCAACCGAATTTCTAGTGAATTTTCCCTACTCTTCAATAACGAAAAAAAAAGTAGTTCATATATGACACGTGTATTTGCCTCCCCAATTATCAACCATATGAGAAGTGTGAACACATAAAGATTAGGTGTTAAAAATAGACAAATATATCGTGGGTTAAATAAACATGTGTTATATATGAAATTTGATATAAAATGAAGCATATAAAAAACGTACATACAAAAATGACTCATTGTGTCTCCTCCGATCTACGGCAAGCATTATAATTGCCGGTGGACCACACGATTATGATAAGGAGGCAAATCGCCACAAGGGTAGAAGTATGGAATTACCGCACTTCCTAAGAATTAATTAATGAGATACTATATTATTTTATACATATCTTCTTACTCATTTGATTAATACAAGTGTTCAAATTGAAAGATAATACTAGAAAATATAACTATTAGTAGATTTCACATGTCAATTATTTAATGAGTAGGATGATGAAATAAAAAGATTTAATAAGAACAAATTCAATTTTTCTTAATTAAATAATATCCATTAGATTTTTAAGTGGATGGTGAGGAATGAGTAGTTTCAAACTGTTGGTAATGGTTGTCATTGTCGATTGCCAAGGGACCAGAAATATATTGCCAAAAGTTGTTTTACAACACTCCGTGTGACTAAATGTTTAATCCTACAAAGTTTAAATCTCACAATCTTCTAAAACTTGTTCTAATAGACTTTTCACTCAACTTATTACTTTTGCAAAGAAGCATATCTTTTTAGTAAATTTGGCGGTAACTTAGTAAGAATTCTCAAATGATTTTATAAAGATTACGAATTTGATACCTTATTGGATAAACATTTACCAGATAGTAAACGAAATATTAAAAAACGGTCACAACAACAATTAAGTCGCGTATATTTATAATGAAAAATTATTAAATTTAAAAAGAATATTATAAATGAATTTGTCTTTCTTTTTTTGAAAATACGAGGCAACATGGCTCGTGCGATGCACGAGCTTTGCTCATTATAAAACGTAACAAAACTATTATAGTCTTTATTAATGCAACACAAAACATGTTGTTCATTTCATATAACTGATAGTATGAAGAACTTCATGATTTTTCTTTTATAAGCAAAACTATGAATCAACAACAATATATTTTCAACTAATGTATGTTAATGCAAACATTATGTCAGACTTCTAATTGTATCTTTTTTCTTCAAAAGTACATAATAAAAAATAGAAATTCATACTCACAAAAACATGTCTCTCTAATATAAAAACAAAATCATTATCTAAAACAAAAACAATAAGAAACTCTCTCGTGTGTAACAAAATCAAATATCAACAATAATATCCTCCAGGCCGAGCATTGTCATCACACTCTTTTTTTATGTGAATGTTTTTGTTGGGGTAGTAAGCTAAAATCATTTTAAAACTTATCATCATTTACATCTTGATAGTGTCTTTTTCATTACATTACTTATTAATCATATTTATGACAAACTATTTATTAGTTTATTACTCATAATCATTTTCTAGTAATTATTTTAAAATTCATGATAAGTCAATTTATTAGTTTTTGTTATAAATATACATGAGTTTATTACATATATTTATTTACTAATAATATTATTTCAAGACCTTTGATATGAAAATTTGATGGAGTTATTAGTTTTTATTATATTTTTTAAATTTTTATGACAAAACTCAAATTTTATATTAAATAGATGTAATTAAATGCTACATTAGTTTAGACATTATTTCATGACTATTGATATGAAAACTTGATGAAGTTATTAATTTTTGTCATAATTTTTTATTACAATAGTCGTTTTCATTACATTAATTTATTAATCATATTTATGATAAACTATACATTATTTTATTACACACGAGGCAGCATGGCCCGTGCGATGCACGGACTTCGTTCACAATAATTAGTTATTTTGAGTGCATATCGTGTACAATTTACACTGGTATCGCCTTGAAAGTACAAAAAGCGTGATCGGTTACATGTTTAACTTTGATTGCGGGTATTCTACTAAATGAGTAAAGTTGTTCTTTATATGTATTGATATTTAAGGTTTGTTGTTCTTTATAGAGTCATACAGATTGTGTATGTTAATTGCAATTATTTCTTTAGCTTGAAATAAATTTTGTATGCGTGAGTAGGCCTGTGCAAGTTGGACCGAGAACCGACCGGGATCGCAGAACCGGACCGGACCGAACCGAGCTTCATCGGTTCGGTTCTCGGTTCTAATTTTTATGAAATCAATTCTCGGTTCCAACCGGTTCGGTTCCGAGCGGTCCGATTCGGTCAAACTCATAAAAAACCGAAAAAGGTCGAAGAAATTGGCTCGGTTCTTAGTTCGGTTCTGAGCGGTTCTCAGTCCGGTCCGGTTCTAAGCATCATTTGTTCGGTCATCGGTCCGTTCAACCTTTTTCCGTTCGGTTCTGGGTTTTTTTAATAAATATATGTCATCGTGCATTTTTTTATATTGATAAATTTTAATAAACTTATAAAGTTTTTGCTATGTAATTAATATTTGACCATAATCTAGATATTCAACTATTTTTGTGACTCTGAAATGCATGAACATTATTTTGTTGTGTTTATTAAATAGTATTTATGGTAAAACTTTTGATCTTACAATTGTTTAATTTATTATTTTTTATATATGGATTTACATAATATTATTATTAATATTAAATGCATGATATTAATTACAACTTCAAAATTGGAACTCAAACGAACAATAATTTGTGACCACTAACATGATAGGATATCCATATTAAATAATTGTGATAATATTATACACAATCTCATATATTATCATTATATAATTTTTAAACAAAATGTACCTAAATATCGAATAACAATTTTATACATGTATACAAAAGAGGTTGTGTAATTTTAAGCAAAAACAACTAACATGCTCTCTCTAAAATAAAATCATAAAGAATTCTTCAAAAAATACAAATAATAAAGAGTATGTTAGATTACCAATTAGTAGCGACGATAAATAACAAAAGCCATATAGATCTTTGTTGTTGACTCCACTTGTTAGGTATTTCTTTTTGATGCACTTTTAGAGTGTTAAATTTTTTGCAATATGAGAATGAGTATTTATAGATGCTAATGTGTAAGATTCATAAACCTTGAAAAATCTCTAATTTTATTGAACCTTTTTATTATTATAATTATTTATATTTATTACAAAACTCTTAATCTTACAATTTAATGAGTTTGTTTTAATAAATGGATTTATATATTATATATTATATATTATATATTATTATTATTATTATTATTATTATTATTATTATTATTATTATTATTATTATTATTATTATTATTATTATTATTATTATTATTAAATGCATGATATTAATTGCAACTTCAAATTGGTAGTCAACATATATATATATATATATATATATATATATATATATATATATTTTATTTCTTTTTTTTTTGTCTTCGTTTTGTGTATTTTCATGTATGAAAACCCTCAAATATTTTATAACTTGACCACTATTTTTTTGTTAGATTTGACATTATTATTAAACTGCCCCTAATTTTTTTTTCTTTTTTTTTCTTTTTGTCTTTATTTTGTGTATTTTCTTGGATGAAAAACCTCAAATATTTTATAAGTTAACCACTATTTTTTTGTTATATTTAACATCATTATTAAACTATATATCACTCATAATTTTTTTACTTAATTGTGGTATATGAATAGTTTCATTTATTTATTTTATAATTTATATATAATATTATATATCTAAATTGTATTTAATGCAACTTCAAAATAAAATTTAATTTCGCGGTATCAAAATTCTCGATGTGATAGTATGTTACATTTCTTAACTATCCAATTATAATTTAGGTCAAAACTTTTGGTATGAAAGCTTTATAACATTTTTTAGTGAAAAGTAAATTTTAAATCTTAAAATGATCATTTGATGAATTTATTAATGTTATTTATTCGTAGTTTGCTTAATTTCAAATGGATTTATTAAAGTACTACTATTTTTATGTAAAAGTTGTTAATATGAAAACATAATTGTGGTATATAAGAGTTGTGTATATAAGTTGTGAATCGAGAAAGTAGTCTGATTTAATACTATAAAACACAAAAGGGTAACACAAAAATATTGCATGGTCATAGACCAAATATTATTCTTTGGAAACTTAAACTAATGTTTAAAGTGTAATACTTTACTTTTTCTCGTCTCTTATTCCGGCTGCAAAATAAAATAGGTACGAAAATGCGTGATCAATAGGTATTGATTTGGACTCACCATTATAATATTTAGCACTCGTAGATGTCAGTATAAGAGTGTAGTTTCCAGTGTGCCCAAACATCATCTCAAGTAGAGTGTCACCTAGTTTCCCTCATAGAGTGACATCAGGATGAGTAGGCTTGATATTAAGTAAACCAAATGTTACCTTTCATTTGTAAGAAGAAAATCTAGTGTTTTTGACCCATATTGGTTGTACATACTTGCAAACAGTAGGATAGCTAGACTTGATATTAAGTAAACCAAATATTACCTTTCATTTGTAAAAAGAAAATTCCGGTGTTTTTGACCCAGTTATTGGTTGTCCATGCTTGCAAACATAAAAAATTGCAGTATATTACATTTATGTCTATATATAATATATACACGTGCATATAGAAACGCATGGAAACATTTTTTTACATAAAACCTTTTGTTTGCATTACAATTATTACTTAAACGTTTTTTACATAAAACATTTTGCTTGCATTAAAATTATTAGTTAAACCCTTTCATTTTTTGTTTTTACTTAAAACGTATGGAATGTATGGGGCATACATCTAATATGTTTAATGTAGAACAATTTCTAAGTTTTGAATATTAAAGGTATCAAAAGGTAATGTGAAATTCTTCAAATAATGTTAGGTCCTTTTGTATCATTGTCGATTTATGTACCTAACATTGTATTTAATATTTAACATTGTATTTAAAATTATATTTATTTAACATTGTATTTAAAATTATATTTAATATTGTATTTAAAATTATATTTAATATTTGTATTTAATATTGTAATTAATGCAACTTTAAAAGTGGAACTCATTTTTTATATATAGATATAGATAACTATATTCAAATAATTATTTTAAAACTCATGATAAGTCAATTTATTATTTTTTATTATAAATATATATGAGTTTATTACTTATATTCATTTACTAATAATATTTATTCAAGACTTTTGATATGGAAATTTGATAGAGTTATTAGATTTTACTATATTTTTATTACATTAATTTCTTATTTTTATGACAAAACTCAACTTTTAAATATATTAATTTATGGGTTTTTCTAACTCATGCCCTTAGGGCATGAGATTAGAAGCATTGAATGAGCTTGAAATTTCCTTTTATATTGAATAAATGTATTTATTACATATTGATGATGTTTATTTTTTGCATGTATTAAATGTTTTTTTAACTAATAATGGTAAGTTTGAGTTCATTAAATCTGCTTATCTCATGCCCTTAGGGCATGAGTTAGCCAAACTCATAGGAGAATAGATGAATGAGATTAACAACCACAATTACCTATTTATACTAAATATATCATTTTTAATTTGTATGAAAAAATTAAATCAATTAATACCTTTAATGTGTGTCTTTACACATGCTAAAAGTAAAACCTATATATTAAGTATAACAATTTAATTTAAATTAATTAATCTTAAATTGTGACACTTCATCTACTTGAATATTTTTAAGGGTTAAATCATCTAACTAAATAATTATAAGAGTTAAATACAACATCAAACATGAAACTCATTTTATCTATATAGAATATAGATATATATCTACAAATGATGAAAATATTGTCATTCAACTGGTTTTTTTTACCATAGTGTAGATATTCAACTATTTTTGCGATTCAGAATTGCATGAACATCATTATTTGTTATGTTTATAAAATATTGTTTATTGTAAAACTTTTGATCTTACAATTAATTAATTTATTATTTCTTATAAATGGATTTATTACATTATCATGGTAAAACTTTTGAACTTACAATTGATTAATTTACTATTTCTAATAAATGGATTTATTTCATTATTATTATTAATATTAATTGCAAAGTAATAAATGCAACTTCAAACTTGGAACTCAATTTTTATGTATATAAAGATATATATTAATAATTAATTCCGTGTTGTCAGTTCTAAAAGTTTGATTTAATTTAGGGTATTGGATTTCTAAATGGATTTATTTCATTATTATTATTAATAGCGATTGCAAAGTAATAAATGCAACTTCAAACTTGGAACTCAATTTTTATGCATATATAGATATAGATTAATAATATGTTTTCCTACTTTTGGTATGTTTTATGAATACATATTGTTAGTCCCGTAATAAGTGAAATTCAACACTTATACGCTTTCACTGACCAATTTAAAATTGATGGAGACACTCAACATTTTTTAAACTTTTCTTTATTAATCAATAATGATACAATAAAGATTCAAGCAGTTTGCGGAATAGCTAAGAGCAAATCGTAACTAAATTGCTTGCATTTGATAGACAACAACATATATTATCTAAGACAAGTTTATGATCAACAAATGATCAAGCACAAGACCAGACACTTTCTTTATACAGATTCAATTCTAGAATCAGATAACTAGAGTTAACTGGTGGTTTACACTCTGCTTGAAGGAATAAAGTTCTGGAGTAATTTCAGCAGCGTATAACCTTGTTGGGTGCACACAAAAATCGATCGATCAAGTCCTCAATCTATAGCATTGGGAAACGTAGAGCCAAAGGAATGATCGATCGATTACACGTGTGAGAATTCCGTTGGTGCAGGGGATATTTCATGGGACGAGCACGACTAACGGAATTCTGACAGTACTTTCTGTCGTCTTTTGATCGTCAATATCTTCTAGAAGATTTGCAAGATATTCTCATAATCAGCGATGCACAAACTTGTGCTTTACTTGTGTCATTCTGTGACGCTGAAACTTTGGGCCTATGAACACTTTTGGCAGCCATGAGTTTTCGGATACTCATGCTTCTTCCGATGGCTTTCGGCTTCAGAGAACTTAGCTAAGAGTTTTGCTAAGAGGAGTATCTGTTCAATGGTTCAGCGTTTTGTCCAATGCACTGAACCTGTTACACTATCTGATCTGTTAACTTGTATCTGATTCCGCACGGGGAACTGATCGTTGTTTCAGATAGTGATCAGATAGTGTAACTGGGTAACTGAAATCCGAACTGATCAGATTCAATTACCCACAATCTGAGGAACTAATCCTCAGATTGTCTTCTAACTATTTGCGTTTTTGTCTTCATTAAATCTCTTTAGTGGGGGATGCTTTTCAGCGACCCAACAATCTCCCCCTATTTGATGTAGACAAATAGTTAGGCAACTCCCCCTGAATATGTGAAGGTTTTATATTTAATCTTGAGTATGTTTCACAATTCAGAGGGTCTTCGACATACCTAGAAAACATTACAATATATGGTGATCTGATAGAATCTGATCACACTACCGTTCATAACTCATATTTTCTTTTTGAGATTTTCTAAGTATCTAGCACGCATATAAACTCAGGTATGTCAAAATCATCATCATTGATTGATGATATTCATGCATAACGACCAATCAAAAATAAAAGAGTTAAATGTTTTGTAGCATGCGGAAAAATAAAATTGTTTTAAGGTAGAGACAATTGTATTTTAAAACATAAAACATCATTCAGTAGCATCATCTGAGGACGGCCTTCACTCCTTTCTCCTTTTCTGACTCCCAAGCCCAAATGCCTGTTCTTCTTCCACCTTGGCTCTCTGCAGCTTTGCTTCAGACGCCTCCATTGCTCTTGCTAACATCCTTGCTTTATCCTCAATCGGGACACCTGGTCCTTTTCTTTTCTTGATTTTAGTATTAGGAGGAACAACATGACCCTTTCCTTTATCAAGGGAGGATGGATGGGAATCTGATTTGGGAACAAGATGAACGTTCTCTCTAAGGGAGATAGACATACAGGCAGTTTTCTTTGGAATGATTGAGATGCCTGATTGAACGGTTGGAGTTTTGGAGAACCCGTTCACAACTTTATCAATGAGAGGGGTTAAGTGAATGCTTTCATCCTCACTATCTGAGTAGGAGACAAGCTTCTTAGACATTGATTCTCCAGCTCTCTCCTTTTCATTCCTTTGATGAGAAGCTCCGGCCGGTTTACAAGCAGCCTTCTCCGGAGCTCCTTGCTGAGGCGTTGTTTTCTCCCCCCTTAAAATGTGGAGGAGAGCGGGCGCTGACAGAGACATTTTCATGCACAGCAGGGGACTCAGCAGCATGATTATTACCCAATTGGGTAAGGATATCGAACCTGGAATGAAGTGCAGTTACTGATTCAAGTAAGGAAATCTTATTTTCACCGATGTTTTTGACAGCAGACTCAAGTGCCTCGATCTTATAAGAGTGGTCAGAAACGACATCGTAGGTAGTCTGCAGGTTCTTTGTCAAAATGGCCTGATATTTGTTCAGAGCCCTCTGTGTTTTGTTGAGTTCCCGGATGTTTGCATTGATGGTTCCGCAATAGCTCATGAGAGTACCACAACGTCTGAAGGTTTTGAGAACTGTGGTCTTTTTACGTCTCCAGGAGCTTTCAGGAATGTCAGTGGGAGCTGAGCTTGGAACTTTTGCAGAAATTGTTGCAGGTGTTTCGTCGGATCGCTCGAGAAAATTTCTTGCATCGACTAGAGATTGTCTTGCATCGACTGGAGATTTTTCAAATGTTGGTTGAGGAGATTTAGAAGCTTCATCGTTTGGTGGTGCTTCATCCATGTGGTCATCACTTTCTTCCAAATCCAGGGGATCAGCGATCGACCAACCTTTGCCGGACCCGGTCATAGGTTGACGAGTCATGGTTGTTGAGTTTCTGAATGAGTAACGTTGTGTTTTTGGAGTTTGATGTAGAGATTGATCTGAGGTTTTTTTATGTGGTGAAGAGTGGTGGTCAAAGGATGAGTGTGAGTTCATTTTTGTGTCCGCGGAGCGAGGGGAGCCATTTGGTTTACAATCTGAAGAGTGGGTGTGCGAGGCACTGTTTAGTGAACCCGGACGCCTCTTCTCTAGGAGGACTGGGCGGAGGAGAGCTGATAAACATTAACATACCTGAAGGAAGATTGGGAACCTCCTCTCTTTCCTGACTAGTGAAGTTTGAGTCACCTACGACACCTAATTTGAAATGGGGCCCAACGTTTGCAAAGAAAACCGCTTCCCCCAGAGATTGTAAAAAGACCATACATAGAAAATGAGGAAATGGTACTAGACAATCTCTTTTTATATCAGAAACCTTTTGATAAAGCTGTAAGAAGACACGAGATGCATAATCAATCCTTGTATCTGAAAATAGGGCTGCTCCTAAGATAAAAAGATGTTCAGATACTGTATAAAATCCCTTGTCTTGCTGGTTAGACATTGGTAGACCATCATGAAAAATGCAGACCATAAGGGACGCATTTTAGTTCGCGATACGCCTTTTGTTACTCGATGAGGTCCTTGCAGAATTGTGCCGGAGATGGAGGCTTTCCCATTATCATATGAAGCTGTGCACATGTACCAGAACTCAAGGAGCATGCGTTTAGATAACGGAACTTCATAATTAAGAGCCTCATTGAGATGATGGTTGTTGAAGAAGTTGACCAGTGCTTGAAACTCTGGTTTTTATTTACCTTTGGGATTTAGGTTGCAGCGAGAGTTGCTTTTGGTGTAGTAAAGATCTGTGTAGTGGCAATGAACTGCGGGAGCGGGTTTGATTGTTGCTGGTAAAGATACATTGAATGGAATTTTGGATGAGGATGCCATTAAGAAGATGATGAACATAGAGATGGTATGGTGAAAGAAGATTTGAGAGAAAGTTTGGGAAAAAGGATACGGAATAGTGAACAGAGTGTGCATCAAAATGTATGAAGGGTGCGATCAATGGTTGAATGTGAATCGATGCATGATCTAACGGTTGGGGTGAATATAGAGTAGGCGTGATGATAGAGGTCAATCAATAGGTCAGAGACAAACTGGCGGGAAAATACATCTAATGGTCATCATTAATTAGGTACCAAAGATGATGACCAATGGCATTTGATTATGTTGTTTAGATGAGGTCTTTCGAGAATATGCCACGTTATCACTCGCTGAAGACTTTTCAGATACACCAGGATAGATGACACACAATTATCTGATGGGTTCATGTATCTGAAAGTTTTGACCCTTAGATTTTTTTATCCATTCAGCGTACCAAGCCTGTCAATTAGATAATTGAGCCTGGCTTCAAACAATGGTTTAGTGAACAGATCAGCAAGTTGATGTTCAGTGGGAATGAAATGAACTTTGACATCACCTTTCACAACATGATCTCGAATAATATATGACGTCAATATGTTTTGTTCGAGAATGAAATACTGGATTATTGGTGATAGCAATAGCGCTCGTGTTATCACAGTAGACCGAAATCTTCTCGTAGTGCTGATCGAAATCTGAAAGTTGATTCTTCATCCAAAGAATTTGAGCAATGCATGTTCCAGCAGCAATGTATTCAGCTTCACAAGTGGAGGTTGATACAGAGGATTGTTTCTTGCTTGACCAGCTTATCATTTTTCCTCCCAAAAACTGACACCCACCACTCGTGCTTTTTCTATCAAGATTGCATCATGTGTAATCTGCATCGGAGTATCCAACAAGATCAAATCGATTGTCTTTTGGATACCAGAGGCCCATGCTGGGTGTGCCTTTCAAATACTTAAGAATGCGTTTTACAGCGTGCATATGAGATTCCTTGGGATTAGCTTAATATCTTGCACATAAGCATGTGGAAAACATGATATCGAGACGACTTGCCACCATATAGAGTAGAGAACCTATCATTCCTCTGTAAATTGTTGGATTTTCAGCCTTTCCAGAAAGATCTTCTATTAATTTCAGATTGGTTGCCATTGGAGTTTTCATAGAGGAACACTTTTCAAGATCAAATTTCTTTAGAAGTTCTGATACATATTTTTCTTGATTTATGAAAATTCCCTCCTGAGACTGTTTGATTTGTAAGCCCAAGAAGTACGTTAATTCACCCATCATACTCATCTCGTAATTGTCTGTCATAAGTTTGGAGAACTTTTGACACATGTTCTCATTTGTTGACCCAAAAATGATGTCATCTACATAAATTTGAACTAACAATACATCTGATTTGTGTTTGCGAATAAACAGAGTATTGCCAATTGTTCCTCTAGTAAACCCATTTTTGATTAAAAATTTGGATAAAGTGTCATACCATGCCCTTGGAGCTTGTTTTAACCCGTAGAGAGCCTTATCAAGTTGGTAGACATATTCTAGATGTCTGTGATCTTCGAACCCTGGAGGTTGTTTTACAAAAACTAGTTCTTAAAGCTTGCCGTTGAGAAAAGCACTTTTGACATCCATCTGATAAACTTTAAAGTTTTTGTAAGCAGCAAATGCGAGAAACATTCGAATGGCTTCTAATCTTGCAACTGGGGCAAAAGATTCATCGAAATCAATGCCATCCTCCTGTCGATATCCTTGGGCCACTAATCTTGACTTGTTTCTAATCACGGTTCCATCTTGATCGAGTTTGTTCCTGAACATCCATTTTGTTGTAATAACATTTGTGTTAGAAGGTGGAGGAACAAGAGTCCACACTTTGTTTTTCTCAAATTGTTGTAGTTCTTCTTGCATTGAAGATACCCAATGAGGATCTTCAAGTGCAGTTTTGACATTCTTAGGTTCAATCATCGAGACAAATCCAGCAAATAAGCATATGTTGGTGCTGGCTTGCTGGCTCCGAGTGTGAATGCCCTGTTGTAAATCCCCGATGACTTGATTTGATGGTCCGGGTTCATCATTTGTGATAAGAAGTGGTGGTGTTGGAGAGAGTGGAGGAAGTTGGATATAGAGAGGTATGGTGTCTGGAGAGGATGTGGTTTCATCTTCTTGAGATTCAAAGATAATTTGGGTAGGGGTTAATTGATCAGACACTGTATCTGTGATAGGTGTACTAGGTTCACTTTCAGATAGTATAGGATTTTCAGATTGGGTGTTGTCAGATTTTGGAATGTTGCTTAGAGCATCGTTTTGACTTTCTGAAGGGTTGTTGACTGAAGGAGTATCATATCTTTCTGAAGAGTGTCTGCATCTTTAGCTTTATAAGTTGAGATTGGTTCGTTGAAATTTAGTTCTTCATCACTTTCAGAAGGAGGGGAAAGATCAGAAACATGTTTTTCGTCAAAAGTAACATGAATGGTTTCTTCAAAGGTAGATCTTTTCAGATTGTAGACTCTGTATGCTTTGGACTGTTCAGCGTACCCGACAAAGATTCCGTCTTCAAATTTTGGATCAAACTTTCCAAGATGCTCTTTGTTGTTTAGAATAAAACATGGACAACCAAAGACTCTGAAATATTCAATGTTTGGTTTTCTTCCCCTGACGACTTCATAGGCAGTTTTGTTGTGTCTCTTAACAATTACAGCGCGATTTTGAGTGTGGCATGTTGTGTGAACTGCATACGTCCAGAATTGACTAGGAAGTTTGGCTTCGTTCAGCATGGTTCTGGCTGCTTCAATTAAAGTTCTGTTTTTCCTTTCAGCAACCCCATTTTGTTCTGGGTTCTTGGAGCTGAGAAATTTTGAGATATGCCTTTCTCGTTGTAGAAATCTTCTAATGTGACGTTTGTGAACTCGGTTCCTCGATCACTTCTGATACTTTTAAGTTTACCTCCAAGACTTACTTCAGTTTTGTTGATGAAGTTTATGATTTCTTCAGCAGCATCACTTTTTGCTCTTAAAAAGAAGACCCAACAAAATCTGGAGAAGTCATCTACGATAACCAGAGTGTACCTTTTTCTTCCACCCAAACTTTCTACATTTACAGGACCGAAGAGATCTATATGAATTAAGTTTTAGCAGGCCGTAGAGGCAGAAACTACTTTGGATCTGAAGTACGCTCGGTGTTGCTTTCCTTTCTCACAAGCAGAACACGTTTTGTCTTTGGTGAAAGTAAGTTTCGGGAGTCCTTCGACTAAGCACATTTTGCTGATGTTGCTTATATTTTTGAAATTTAGATGTGAGAGTATTTGGTGCCAAAGCTAACATCAGTTGGAGCAGCAGCGAAGAAACATAGTACCTTTTCAGGAGAAGCAGAATTCATGTCGAGAATGTACATGTCATCTTTTCTTGGTGCATCAATTACCACTGTTCCTTCTGGATTAATGATGTAGCCTTTTGTGTCAGTAAAAAGCATCATGTACTTGGCGTCACAAAGCTGGCTTATACTTATCAGATTGTGCTTGAGGCCATCATCAAAGAGTACTTTCTTGAAAGCACATGACCCGTTAGAGATTTCTCCTTGGCCTACTCCCTTTCCGGATGAATTATCACCGAAGACAACTTTAGGAACAGCTCTGTCTGTGAAGTTTTTGAGAAGCGATTTGCAGCCCGTCATGTGTCTGGAACAACCACTGTCCATATACCAGATGTCATTGTTTCTATCTGATGAATCAGATGATCTTGCCATCAGACACTTGCAGTTGTTGTTGATTAAGGAGTTGTTAGATTCTTTCTGAGATGGTTCATCACTATCTCATTCCGTATTATACACCCTTGATTGACAAGTAGCCTTAAGGGCTAAGGCTTTCACTTCTTCTTGAGCTATTGCGAGTTTGGCCTTTAGAAACTGAAATTCACGTTCCGTTTCTTCATACTTTCTTTTATATTCGACGTATGTATTAGAGTCAGATGTGGATTGATTAGAGCTCTGCTGATTGTTCTTCAGGTTTACTCTGCAATTTGCTTTATAATGACCAGTTTGACCACATCGAAAACATTCATTTCACTTTTTGTGTATCTGAGGATCAGATGCTTCATAGTTGTTTCGTTTCATGACTTTGGTGTATCTTGTTACGAGAGCATCCATCTGTTCTACCAGGTCGAGTGCATTATCGCTGAAATAATCACTAATAGAGTCTTCTTCCAGGTCGCTGTCATCGATATTAGATAAAATCTTTTCTTCTGCATTTTGAGAACAACCATCTCTTGCATCTTCAGAGATCAATGGTTTTAAGGATGCATCAGCAATAAGAGAAACAGAGAATTCACCATTTAGTTCAGAATACATAGTATTTGTTGGAATTATGTGCACAGTTAGTCAACCTATGATGATACATCCAAACCTACGAAACACTTAAGGGTCACACCGGTGAGTGCAGGTAATACGAGCAAGATATGCAATGATACTACGAAGAGGAATGATTCATAATAGTCATTATGAATAAGTTAAGTATTAAGATAACTTATTCCTGGATTAGTTTAACTAACTAATTAATACAAGTATTTTTACATTTATCAGTTGAGTAAATATACAATGTGTTAATTAAAGATTATCCATGATATGATTTAAAGCTATTAAATCATATAGTATTTGGATGATATTATTGTCTAATTAATTGTTAAAGGTATAAAACACAAGTATATATATTTCGTGTATATGTATACCGAAATATATAAGTGTATAATACTAAGGCATTTGATAATTAAGTGTGACAATAATAACTAGTAAAATTATAAGGGATGGAAGTGTAAAAGTAAAGTTTAATTAAAGATCTAATCTTAATTAAACTAGAGGGTTCTAAGCGCAACTTATTTAAATATAAATAAGAGGCTTAGGGTAACCCTAAAACCCCTTGTAGCACCTCTCGAAAATCCTCCCCCTCCTCCCTCTTGGCTTCGGCCGAACACACCACAAGACACAAGCTTTGCGTTCTTTGTTCTTCGTGTTCTTCAAGTATTGAAGAACAAGTTCATTGCTAGATCAACTAGAAGGTCGCTCGATTTGTTCATCATCAGTGGAATATCTTAAGCAAGCAATAATGTATGTTTTGGGAAACCCTTTTCCCCTCTACCCTCTTGTTCAATTGGACGAAAACACCAAGAACCCTAGGGTTGGGGTTCTTGGTGAGTGTTCGACGAACACACACAAGCATTGTGTGTGTTCGAGTTTTTCGTACGAGGTTTCTTTCTTGTTAATCAAGTTTGATTTCCAAGTTCCTATAATCCTTTAGGGTTTAAGGATTAAGTTCAATCTCAGTTCCGCTTTAAAGGATTGAACTAGCTAGTTGTTTTAACCGGACAAGAACACCATCATGTTCTTACCAGTATGGTCGAACCAAGTATACTAGGAGGTTGACCAAAGTGGTCGATCAGTGTTATCGAACCCTTCAGTATTCTCATTTTCAAAATTCATTAGAGTGCTGTAGAGACTGCTCATATTCATATTTTTCAATTTTTCTGTTGTTCATAAAACCGTAGAGATGATGCTCCATTCCTTTGGAAGAATTTACAGGAATTTGTGCATCAGCTCTTGTGTATGTTTCTTAATATCAGCTTTTTTAAGCTCATTTGTTAGAATCACAAACCTTCTGTATGACAGCTTAAAAGATTCACCTTGAATGACCTTGAACGCCTCATACTTTCGATTTAACATGGATTTTTTACTTGTTTTATCAGCGTCAGTTCCTTCATATGACGTTACCCGTATATCCCAAATTTATTCCGCAGTTTTACATTCTTTGACTGTAATAAGAATGTGATTAGGCAGAGAGGTTTGAAGAAGAAACTTCAATTTTGCGTCTAATCCCGCCTTTTCTTTTTCATCTTCAGTCCATGATTCTTTGGGTATTGCCTCCTTAGATCCATATACAAAATTTTCTTCATCTTGAGAAAGAAAATCTTCTTCTTCAATTGAGTGGGAACTCTCTTCTTTTCTATCTTCAGAGGAACTTTCTTCTGTTTTAAAAATGACAGGTTTATGACTGAGGAAATGTGGAACATAAGGACCAGCTTCGAGAATACTAGGAGCGAGTTCGTGCTGGTGTTTGGCAAATCCCAGAAATCGCAAGTTTCCACATTCCAAAGTCGTCATCTGTGAAGACTAGAGCATTTGATTTTGAACCGAGGTTCAGTTTGGAGACCACATCGCTCATTTTGATCAGTAAGTGAGCAGATCAACAATTATGAATAAATTGTCCTGCTCTGATACCAATTGTTATTCCTGTAATAAGTGAAATTCAACACTTATACGATTTCACTGACCCTTTTAAAATTTATGGAGACGCTCACCACTTTTTAAACTTTTCTTTATTAATCAATAATGATACAATAAAGATACAAGCAGCTTGCGGAATAGCTAAGAACAAATCCTAACTAAACTACTTGCATGTGATAGACAACAACAGATATTATCTAAGACAAGTTTAGGATCAACAAATGATCAAGCACAAGACCAGACACTTTCGTTATACAGATTCAATTCTCGAATCAGATAACTAGAGTTAACTGGTGGTTTACACTCTGCTTGAAGGAATAAAGTTCTGGAGTAATTTCAGCAGCGTGTAACCTTGTTGGGTGCACACAAAAATCGATCGCTCAAGTCCTCAATTTATAGCATTGGGAAACGTAGAGCCAAAGGAATGATCGATCGATTCCACATGTGAGAATTCCGTTGGTGCAGAGGATATTTCATGGGACGAGCACGACTAACGGAATTCTGACAGTACTTTATGTCGTCTTGTGATCGCCAATATCTTCTAGAAGATTTGCAAGATATTCTCATAATCAGCGATGCACAAACTTGTGCTTTACTTGTGTCTTTCTGTGACACTGAAACTTTGGGTCTATGAACACTTTTGGCAGCCATGAGTTTTCGGATACTCATGCTTCTTCAGATGACCTTCAGCTTCAGAGACCTTCACTAAGAGTTTTGCTTAGAGAAGTATTTGTTCAATGGTTCAGCGTTTTGTCCAATGCGCTGAACCTGTTACACTATCTGATCTGTTAACCAGTATCTGATTCCGCACGAGGAACTGATCGTTGTTTCAGATAGTGATAATATAGTGTAACTGGGTAACTGAAATCCGAACTGATCAGATTCAATTACCCACAATCTGATGAACTATTCTCAGATTGTCTTTTAACTATTTACCTTTTTGTCTTCATTAAATCTCTTCAGTGGGGAATGTTTTTCAGCCACCTAACACATATACTCCGTATCATTGTTCAAAAAGAAATAAATTCGCGGCTAGTTTGTTTTGCCAAATAAATCTCATGTATATTGGGAAAAGGTTGAATGTTTTGAGACCATGGAGATTGAAAACTTATGTAATGCTGCCACTACATTATCCGTTGCTTAAAAATCACACCATATCATTTTCAGAAAATATACATCACATCATCACACTATTTTAATTTAATATCAGCATTTTTTTTTCTAAAATAGCCCAAAGAAGTAATTTATATTACCAGATTGCCAAAAGGTTATAAAAACAGTTTTAATTAACTCCTATAAAATTGTGTAAATTTTCATTTTTTTTGGTAATTGAGGTTAAAATTACAACCCTAACATTCTCAAGAGCCAAATAGAAACTTAAAACAAAACCTTTTTTCTCAAAAGTACAAAAAAAACCGTAAAACTCAAACATATGCCGCCTTCATCTTGTTCTTCTTACATCTCCAAGCCTCCAACACTTCTTCATTTTCTTTTCTTTTAGACAGCTCCAACCTAAATATATATTTTGTTTTCTTGATGAAAGGTCTAAAAAACATCGAATACATCGGCTCGCATCGCGTGAAGGCCTGTGGTTATGGACATCGTTCAACCACGAGACCCCCATGGCCTTGGTGTTCCAAGCAACTCCACGTCGCGAAGCCTCCTCCACATCAGCTCTATATGTCATGGCCGTGTCCCATACCGAGCAACTTTATAGATGAACTCAATAGGTACCCGGAACCATATAAATTTCGACAACTATTTACACCAATATAAAAATTCAGGTACCTACATTTTTAGGACCTACATACTAGCTATACATTTTGTAGAGGAATTACTTAAATAAAATCAAAGTTATATTAGCCCACATAAATTTAATCTAAAGCGTGTACCAACTAATTAAACCCAAATGTACGTTAAGTGTCAACTGTCAAGTGCCATTGTTACTTGTTTATTAATTCAAAATTTTAAGAACTCAACTCTCAAGGTTTGTATTTTATAAATGTTTTAGGTTTATTATTTATTGAAATAATGTTCATTGGAAAACAAGTGACTAAAAAGTACGTAGCTAGCATCACCATACAGGAAAATCAAATAGACAAAGGATTACAATATCAAAAACGTAAATTGGCAGATGCAACTATGCTTTAAAAAAAACCATTGCTCATGCGCCTCAGACAACACCGACCGAATTGACCAGAACATAATTATGATTAAAGATCTTTCCATTCTTCGTTTTCATATGCACCATTTGTTGGTTATATGTTGGTTAAATATTTATTATAGTTTTTACGGACAATCTTTAGTTGGTTATGTTTTAGGTTACTTTCATTTTGTAGGCTTATTGTTTTAGGTTTTAATTGTTAAATGTGATCTATAATTAAATGCGTTTATTAACATGCTAATTGATTCAATATTTTGAATGTTGTTATTTGTTTTAGAATGTTAAACTATTATGCACAAAGAGGAGAAGTGCTATTTAATCAAAAAAGTAATTGAGTTTTTTCAAGGCGATATGAGATCTCGGTCGTACAATTGTAATACGTTTATAACCACTTTTTATTTATAAAATAATTGCTTTTACATACTCTATATTTTTATTAACCTCTATCCGACCTGTTTGACCCAAATCGACCCGTTCAACCAGTACTTTTGTCGCAATTTTAATTTGAAGACCAACCTACAATTAAGTATTAAATACTTACTGATTTTAACAATAGTTTTTCATATTTCCAAGTCTAAAGATTTAGAAGAAATTATCTGCACAATTTACAGTTTTAGACAAAAATTAAGGTGTCCGAAAATGTTCAAGCACAAAAGTGTAATTTTTAGTGATTTGTCTTCACACAGATAATAAATAAGCATGGTCAGCTAGGCATCATCTTGTATGTCACTAAAATTGCGCGCGTCTTACATAATCATTGGAACCAATTCAATAACTGTAAATAACTCAAAAATATCATTTCAAATGAACGAAACAGAAAAACCATATTTCAACATGATCTAAAATTCACTTTCTTATTCTTCTTCGATCACATCCCACTCCAAAGCTTTCTTTTTCTTGAATTTTCCAACACACATTTCACGTTTTGTTAAAATAATATATCACTCTACCCATGCCACTAGCTATACTAGTAGTGATGATGTATATATATGTGGCCTTATACTTATACACTTATACACCACACAACAAACCCTAATACACGTACCACTCTTATCTTCAATATACCATCATCGATCGCCATGAATTCCTCATTAAGCTTCTCGAGCTCCTACTCTTTCACCAGAGCCAACATCGATCAAGACGAATGGGTTGAAAGCTTGCGTAAATCCATTGTCGAACAAGAAGATGAAGAAATCGGTAAAATCCCCGTTTCTATCTTCACCGTACCGAAAGTTCTCCTTGCCACGAATCCCGAATCCTACATCCCGCAGGAAGTCGCATTAGGCCCTTTCCACCATTGGAGGCCTGAGGTGTACGACATGCAAAGGTACAAGCTCACCGCTGCACGAAGAACACAAAAATATATGAATATTAGCTTTGAACGCATCGTTGAATCAATGAAGAAAAACGACGAGGCTCGAATCCGTGCTTGCTACCATAAGTTTCTTGATATGTCGGGTGATGCATTGATCTGTGAAAAGCACAATATCACTGATTCAATCCATCTTTGGTGATAGATGATGATTTTGATTAGAAAAATGAAGATAGAGATTAGGGCTTTTAGAGAGAGAAAGGTAGAGAGAAAGTAGAGAGAACAATTGCAGAATTGTATTTTTGATTAGTGAGTAAAAGTTAGGAATTAAGCCTTACACATTGGTATTTATACCATGGCTTAATTCCTTGGTTAGTTAGGACCATTTCCTAAACAAAACTTAACATCTATACAATGTTACCATTTACCCCCTAGACTATCTTTTACAATATTTAGTACCCAACAATCTCCCCCTTTGTAATAATAGTCTAGGTTGCATATCTTTGAAGACTTCTGTGTTTGTAAGGCTGAAGCTGAGATTTGAACCGTTGAGCAGTTATGTTGATAAAACAGCATCAGCCTTTGATCATTGGTGACAGACATACTTTTAATTGGCTTTTCAACCAATATAAAGTATTCCAGAAGACTTCATGCAAATCGACGGAATGTTGACCCATAGATAGAGCAGTTAGCAGCGGAAGTCCTTTCTTGAGGTTGTGGCTTTTGTCGATTTGCTGCTGATCCTCGGTTCCTGATGTTTGATGAAGTCGAAGTGGTGCGGAATGTTGATATGATTTGGATTTTCTGACCGTTGTTGATAATGTTGGAGTACGGTCATAGAATCCCTTATCTGATGTATTGACTGTTGTTGATAAGATTGGAGTACAGTCATCAGATCCTCTATCAGACATAGTGACCGTTGTTGATAACAATGGAGTACGGTCGTCTGATCTTCGCACGAGAATGTATCTGGGTAACCCAGGATCACATAGATTGCCTGTTAGCACAACAGTTACAGAAACTGTGTGACCTATGTTCAGTGTTGGCATTGATGTTAGCACTGGTAGGATTTCCATTCAATCATCGTGGAATACCAATATTTTTGGTATCACTATGAATGTTCTGGCAATATCCCAAAGATATGCTTGGTAGAGTGCCAGTGTCCTAGAGAAAGTTAATTCGGTTCTAGACTCTATACGTGGACAAACGAAGGCGAGGACTGGAGGTGGGTCCTCTTTTTCAATATCAACAATCTCCAAATGAGATGTCGATGGTGGATGTGGTTATCTCCGTGATTTTGAAACAAGTACTTTTTGTACTTGAGTGGTCAGTGGGGGTTGTGCATTGCATCACTGGGTCCATGATGCCTTAATCAGATTGAAACTTATGCACTCTGATATAGATGTGGCTACCCGGTCATTTGTTCGGTTTAGGGAGGGTTTTCCGTTTTCTTTAACCCTTTCACACACGCTCCTCACTCAACTCACTTTTTCATTTTCAACCACACCCTAATTTTTGTTTTTACCATGTGATACGCTGATTTGCACCCCATACTTCATACCCCCTCTCAATTTTTACCTCAGCGCACCCCAATCAAGATCCCATGATACTTGATTCTGCTCACCTAGACCTAGGGACCCTCACTTTTAAGTTTTTATATTGTCGGTGGCTCCGGGGAAGATCATGCTGGGTTTAGCAGATCATAGGAGTAATTTGAGAGTGGACTATTACGCTCATGTGCATTTTAATCAGCTTTCAAGATGTTGCATTTTGGATCACATGGATTTTTCATCGGAATTTTATGTGTTACCGGTATAAGTTGTTGCCTGAATGATTTTGAAGTTTAAAGCACAGCAACTTGTTCTTTTAATGTAACACCGGACTCACATAGAGTATCCATTAGCACACGGTATGAATCTGTAGTCGTTTGCACAACCGTTGATTCAAATGTGTGACCTGCGTTTAGAGTTGGCGTGATTTTAGCTCTAGCAGGATTTCCACTCGATCCTCGTGAAACATCAGATTGTGATGCCACTACAAGTGTTTCGATGGATTCACTGAGATCCATTTTTGTAGTGCAAGTGTCCTATATTGGAAGGTTCTTGAGGGTGAGAACTAGACACACTGTGCATACAAATGAGACGTAACCCGGGGCAGAAGGTTATATTTTCAATACCGACAAACTCCAAATGAGCAGTCAGTAGATTATGTGCTACGTCCCCTTATGAAATGAAACAAATTCCTGTTGGGAGGAATTTGAGTGGTTGGTGGTGGTGTGCATTTGCTTTACTGGGCGAGTAAAGTCTTGTGAAACATTCAACGCATGAATGATCACCTTTTTGTGTGGTTGCCCGGTTTATTTTGCGGTTCGGATGCACTCAAAGGTGTGTTTTCTTAGATTTATCATGTTTTCACATCACCTTGCACTCACCTATTTCTATACCCTAGACCTAAATCCTCACATTTGCCAGTTGGCAGAAGTATTTCCTTGGGAAGGTGTGGTCGGATCTGGCAAACCATGGGAAGGTATGTCTTTTGAAGTAGTAAGTAACGAGAATTAAAAGAATTTGTAATAAACAGATGCAATCTTTACTAGAGAACTAGTAAAGAGATCGTTTACGGATATTACAACGACTTATAATTAACGTTACAAACAAAAAACTTTTTGATTTGGGTATTTTGTTTTGTTTTTCTAACTTTTCACCCCCTAGAAATAATAATTCTCCCCCTAGAATTAATATTTCTCCCCCTCGACCAAATAAAAGTATTTACGAGTTTTGAGATTGGAGGACGTACCTTATATATCGTCGGAGGGTTGAAGGAGAGTATTTGCGGTGAAGCTTGATTGAATTGTGTGCTTTCTTTTGAGTGCGGGTTCTGAATCCGTTTTGATCAGAAGCCATTCTGGAACATGTGAAGTGCCTCCCATCATTTGAACGTTAACGCCGCCCACGTCTCTCATATGGTTTTTGGCGATCAACTGATTTGTCATGCCATCTGAGCCCATGATATTGACCGAAAGGTAGTGGCATGTTAGGAACTTCAGTTGTGTAGGTAGGCGTGTTTCTTCTGTCTCGTACACCCAGATGAACCTCAAAATGTCTAATCACTATTCGCCAGCTTAATCTTTCTTTAATGGCAGTGATTAGTGTGTCAATATTGCTTCGAAGAGAGGTGTGTTCTGGGTTGCTGGGATCGCTGTTCATGTGCCTCCCCTTTTTCTCCAATTTCTTCTTCAGGATGTTCAATGTGCCGTCACAGTACTTGGCAATGTCTGACACACGGAAGAATACTCTTTCTTTGAAGTAGTTCGTGTAAGTCATTCCCAAGTTGGGTTCACCTAGAACAACTGTTCTCCGAGTTTGAATCTCGGAGGGAAGTGATCTGTAAGCAGCAACTAAGTGAACCTTTCCTGTACCACTCTCAACAGCCATCTGCACATCTTCCATTCGAGCATCTAGCGTTTTAACAAGCATGAAGCACTTCAGAGCAGCCTGAGCGAAATTTCTCGCATGATTTTTAATTGGATGAGGGGTGTCTGGAAGTAAGCGTACTGTGTTGTAAAGAAATTCTATATCTCGAGGTTCAAGAATATAGAAGTCTCCTTCAGTAATCGTGTACAGCTGATCGTCTGCTCTGCGAGTATGGAAGATGGTGTACCAGTAGTAGCCTGAGAAATGGTCGGTCGTTACCTCCAGGAGTTGTGTTAGTGGAGATTTGTTGTATCGATCTGTTTTGCCCCTTAGGTAATGCATTGTGAGGTAATACATTTTCTTTTCTCTGAATGGCAGAACCACTTCTTTGTACAAATCCTGATAAATTATCGGCAGCTCTTGCTCCTAAAAAATAGCTGAGAAGCGATCTTCAACAAATGGCATTTTAACCTGTTGGAAGAGGCACGCTTTGGAGATCTTTAGGCGGCGTTTGTTAGCTCTATCCGTCGCCCGCTTCTCGCTATAGGATAAGACCAGCACATCATGTGTAGGGGAGGCAGTTGGTGGTTCTGGTGCTGGAGTTCTGGCGGCAACCAGTTGTTCGTAGTTACGGAAGTATCGGTGATAGTTTTCTCGAGTGAAAGGGTATCTTTTTGCATCAAATGGTTCATCCTCCGTTGTTTTGTCGCTGTCAGAGTCGTCGTTTGGAGGAGAGTTGTCAGTTAGAGGGGGTTCGTTAAAAGCCTCTTTCACAAGATTATCTTCTTCCGGGTCACTTTGTATATCAATAACTGTGTCCGCCTCTTTTCGTAGAATCTGTTGAACATTGTCTGTGCGACGATTCTCAACCTCAAAATTGATAGATTGGAGATGACTCATAGATTCGAGTTTTTCTGCAGTAGTCATCTCACTTGATTTGCGTTTATTTTGTGGCAAGATGTCTTCACTTGCATCGACACGCCACTGGTTGATTGGTTCAACATGCAGCACCTGATCGTAATCAAACTCAACAACCGCCCAGGCATGAAAGTATTCATAGTCTTGTTGGCCTCCTCCCTGTGTTTGATGAGAGGAGCTGGGGTGGTGTTGAGAATGGCTTGTACCTCCTTGAGTTTGAAAACTGGATCCACCGTGTTCCAGTATTCTTCTCTATCCTCCTCCCTGAGGATCATCCTCAGGGTCACCAGGCCTTCTGTATATGAGGGATCCTGGATTGCATGGCTCGACCAGTTCTTCTAAGCGATAGTTGAACATCGCTTTAATTTGTTCAATTGTAAATGAACGGGATGCTTCCAGGAGCATTTCTCGGTTAAATGGATCAGAAGCCGGTGGAAGAGGAGCAACAGTTGTCAGCCTACCCTCAAGGTTTTCCAACCTCGTACTGAGTGATTGGATTGTGGATGTGAGATGAGGGATGATCTGCAGTTCAGGATTTGGCATTTCAGTTGTTGTGGTAGTGGTAGCCTCTGATGATGTAGTCTGTTGAGGGAGAGTCATTAAAACTGTGGCAGGAGGAGTTGTATAGACCCTCGAGGCAGTACCACTTGTGGAGAATGGGGGAAGTGAGGTGTCTATTGGAGGTGTTGTAGTTATAAATGGTGGAATTGTGGTGGTTACTGGTGGAATTATGGTGGTGACTGGTGGAATTATGGTTGTGACTGGTGGTATGGTGGTTGTGGCTGGTGAGATTGTAGTTGTGAGTGGTGAGATTGTAGTTGTGAGTGGTGAAATTGTAGTTGTGACTGGTGGGATGGTTGTTGTGACTGGTGGAGAAGTGAGTATGGAAGCTGGAATTGTGGATGAAAGTGGGTGTACTGTTGTTGTGGTAGTCGGGATGATGGTTGTGATTGGTTGTTCGGAGGTTGCAGTTGTTGGGATGGTGGATGAAGTCGGAGGGATGGAGGTTGTTGTAGTGGGAATTGTTGATGTGATTGGTTGTTGGGTGTGTGGTGGAGAAGGATTCGTGAAGAGAGGATCATCGAAGGGGTTTGGGGATCCTTGTGGTGGTGGTGACGGTGGACCGTGTGGTGATGGTGGTGAATCTGGTCGATCAGATATCGTTGCAGCGGAGTCTGTTGATGATGAAGAAGAGGACGGTTCAGCTGGTTGTGGTGGTTGTCGTATGATGGGTCGAGTTGGCGGAGGTAGAACTTGTTCAGATGATGTAGTGGCAACCGACCCACTTCCTGAGGCACCGCTGGAAAAAATTCGAGGTCGTTTAGCACGTTGGTGAGCCGGTTGGTTGTTGCTGTTCAGCCTGTCTACGTCTAGGACGTGGTTGAGGTGGTGGTTGGTGTGGTTGAGCTTGTGGTTGTTGTACTGGGGCAGCTTGTTGTGCAGGACCAGCTGGTTGATCTGGAGCAGGAGGTGCTCCCTCGGGTGTCCAGTCAGGATAATGAAGAGCCCGGTATTGGTTCACACTATCAATATTGAAGTTTGCAATTTTAAGGAGTGGGAGTGGGATCGCGGCCTCATTGACTTCAGTTGTACCACTGTTGCCCCTTAGAAAATTAACGCTCGATGGTATGAATCTTAGTGCAACATCTCTGGTATGAATGTTTTGGTATCTCTCCATGAAATGTGCTATCATAATTACCCAGAACCTCTGGTATGGCAGAAATGCCGGTTCCTTTGATTTGGAGAGCTTGAATTCTTCCCACAAGTAGGCAGCATAGTCATAGTGGCGGTTGTAGCACATGGCATGATAGGCATGGTGAACTTCTTTTGAGGCCCTGTCGTGACCACCTTTCTTTGCGGTCATGCAACGGTTGAAGATTGTGAAGACATGTGACCAGCTCCTTGCCATATTTTTCTTTTTGAATTCTATTAGATCAATAGATTCCCGAGGAAGGAGAAGACCAAGATCGTGTATCCCGTAATACACTTGCTCGAATGGCAGCTGAGGTTCAAAGGTGGTGAGTGGTGGTCTTGAATCGGCACGAGGTAAACGGAAGATGTCATAGAGATCATCTTTTGTGAATTGAATTGGTTGTTCATCAATAATAGTGTCGAAGTGGTGTGGGGTTGTTGATGTCACCAGTGTTAGGTTAGCGAAGAACTGTTGTACGTACACCGCTGGAACTGATGGTCTGGCATTTATCGAGTAGAAAAGAGGATGGCGTTGGAGAACATGAGAATGAATCGGGAAGTTGATGGAGAACGAGATTTCTTCTTCCGGGGCCCAGTACGGGTTGTTTTCCGCCATCGGTTTGAGCCTGTATGGAGGAACCAGGGTGTTCTCGTCAATGATATGTTCTGCTGCCATCTGTGGTTTAGACACTAAGAACACATGGCACAAAATAATAAGTAAAGTTAGTGCACATTGTATTATATATAAAAAAATTTGAACGTTGAAGATTTTCACTGATCGAGACGAGAGGGTCCTAAGTAATTTTAATAGTATATAGTATTTAAATATAAGAATAATATAAAAATTTTAATTTTATTAAAATATTTAATAAATAAAAATTTGTAAATTATAATTATAAATAAAATACTTATAAAAAAAACTTAGAAAATAAAAAAAATCAAAAAGAAGTTCGGGCCGAACAACCATAACAACTTCGGGCAGAAGAAGTTCGGGCCGAACATGGGTAACAACTTCGGGCAGAAGTTTTACAAGAAGTTCGGGCCGAAGTTGTAGAAGAAGTTCGGGCCGAAATTGTACAAGAAGCTCGGGCCGAAGTTGTACAAGTAGTTCGGGCCGAAGTTGTACAAGTAGTTCGGGCCGAAGTTGTTCAAGTAGTTCGGGCCGAAGACTTTTACGCTGTCGGGTTTCGAAACTGTTTTTCAAATCTGGATTTTCTAGATCGATTTATACAGTAAAAACTGGCCAATAGGTTCGAGTATACTAGACGAGCACCCTAGGTAACATATTATACCGATAACAAACCTAGATCGACCTAATTCACCAAATTTTGAAAACCTTGAAAAAGTTCGGTCGAACACTTCGTCGAATTCGATCGTATGAGGGTGCATATGATGAAATGGAATGTTGAAAACTTACCGAAATTGATAGTAGAAGGATTTGAGATGAGATTCGACTTAGTTCGAGCAATATAGAACGAGAATCAAAAAATTGGTGTTAAGTGTGTGTTTTCGCCGGTGTTCGTAGTGTGTGTGGTCGAGAATGGTTAGAAGCAAATAGTGAAGTTCGGCTGAAGAACTTATAGGAAAGAAGTTCGAGCCGAACTAGTTTAACCGACTTTGAACTTCGGGCCTGGAACAGTGAGAAGTTCGGCCCGAAGACTTTTCTCCTTTTTTTTTGTTTTGTTTTTTTTTTTTTTTTTTGAAATTAAAAGAAAATTAAAACAAAAGGAAAATTAAGCATTTAAAAATTAAAAAATTAGGAAAAAATATAGAAAAATCCTAAGCAATGTCGAGAGACGGAAATTAAGTAACGCAACATCAGCTCCCCCGATACTGATGAGGTGAGTGGAATCTCTCCTTTGACAGTGGACGACTATTTGACGACCGGGTTTCAAGACGAGTTTCTTGAAAGCCATTGTGATGATACGAAGAATGCAACGATTTAACAATTTGAAAAATACGAATTGAAGACAATTAAGTTTTGAGATTTAGCATACCAAGCTTTGAGACAAGATAATTAAAACGTTTTTCGTCCAAAGCCTTGGTAAAAAAATCTGCTAATTGAAAATCGGTGGATACGAAGTACAATTCAACATTGCCCAGTTCAACGTGATCTTTGATAAAATGATATCGAAGATCGATATGTTTGGTTTTAGAATGTTGAACTGGATTGCAAGATATTGCAATTGCACTTCTGGAATCACAATATAAAGGAATGCGGCTATAGGAAAAGTCGTAGTCCTTTAATTGTGATTGCATCCATATCACCTGGGACAGACAGCTAGCAGCTGTAACATATTCTGCTTCAACGGTTGATGGTGAGACGCAGTTTTGCTTTCTTGATGACCAGCTGACTAGCTTATCTCCCAAAAATTGAACTCCCCCAGATGTACTCTTCCTGTCCAGCATGCACCCAGCATGATCAGCATCAGAGAAGGCAGAAAGATCAAACGAGGTCTCCTTGGGATACCAAAGACCAAGATCTCTGGTGCCTTTCAGGTAACGGAAGATTCGTTTGACTGCCAGAAAGTGAGATTCTTTGGGAGCAGCCTGATACCGAGCACAGATGCATGTTGAAAACATGATGTCCGGACGACTGGCCGTTAAGTAAAGTAGTGATCCAATCATACCCCGATAGTTTGTGACATCTACCGGTTTACCATCCAGATCAGCATTTAGTATGGCAGTCGTGGACATCGGTGTTGCGATAGGTTTACAGTCGTCCATGAGATACTTCTTCAGCAGATCAGAGATATACTTTGATTGATTGATGAAGATGCCAGTTGGAAGTTGACGAACTTGAAGACCTAGGAAGAAGTTCATCTCACCCATCATGCTCATTTCAAAGCGTTTTACCATGAGATCGGAGAAACATTTGCAATATTTCGGATTTGTAGACCCAAAAATAATGTCATCGACATAGATCTGAATTAGGATGATGTCTTCCCCGTGTCGTTTGATAAACAAAGTGGTATCAACTTTTCCCTTTGAAAAGCCAGTTTCAACTAAGAATTGGGAAAGAACATCATACCATGCCCGAGGGGCCTGTTTCAAGCCATATAGAGCTTTGTCGAGAACATAGACATAATCTGGATGTTTGGGATTTACAAACCCTTCTGGTTGATGAACAAACACCTCCTCTTCTAGAATACCATTTAAGAATGCAGTCTTTACATCCATCCGATAGATAGTAAAGTTTTTGTGAGCTGCATATGCTAAGAAAATGCGAATGGCCTCTATGCGGGCAACAGGAGCAAATGTTTCTTCGTAATCAATGCCTTCCTGTTGAGCGTAACCCTTAGCGACCAACATTGCTTTGTTACGAATGACGATTCCATTTTCATCTTTCTTGTTCTTAAAAATCCACTTAGTTCCGATGACTGATGATCCCGGGGTTTTAGGAACTAAGCGCCAGACCTTTAATCTTTCGAATTGATTAATCTCTTCTTGCATCGCAATTATCCAGTCTGGATCGGAAAGCGCTTCACTGACTTTCTTCGGTTCTGTGGAACTTAAGAATGATGCATGGTGACATTCATCCGCTGAAGCCCTTCTAGTTTGGACTGAGGAGTCTGGATTTCCGATGATTTGGTCCAAAGGATGTTCCTTTGTCCACTTCGTAGAATGAGGAAGTGGGAGTCGACTAGGGTTAAAGTTGGAATTATCAGTGAAAGCAGGATGTGGTATGATTGCAGTTTCAGGATTTTGAGTATTGATCTGAGGTGTTGGATCGACACGCGGAAGATGAAATTTAGAGAAATCAATCACCAGTGGAGCGATAATATCTGACGGAGGTGGGGGATCGACTGGTGAAGATTGAGTTCCTTGTGTCGATGTGGGAAGACCTGCATTTGATTTGGGTATTGGTGAGTTTGGAGCAGGTGAGGTAGGTGATGGGGTCTCATTTGGGGATGGAGTGTTGATTTCCGGAGCTGTGATTGATTGAGCATCTGCCGGAGGTGGGGGTGTAGGTGGGGGTGGGGGTGGAGGTGGGGGTGGGGGTGGGGGTGGGGGTGGAGGTGGGGGTGGAAGTGGAGGTGGGGGTGGATGTCTGACGTTGTGATATTCATCATGGAAGTGTTGAAATAGGATTTCAGGATCATTCAGAGAGGATGAATGGTTAGTGGAGGTTGTGGGTAGAGGTCTTTCAATGCCAGTTGAGCTTGAATTAAGCAGGAATGTTTCATCGAATGATACATTGACACTTTCTCTGACCATTCTTGTAGAGCGGTTGTATACTCTGAATGAGGCTGAATCCTTTGAATAGCCTATAAAGACCCCTTCCTTGGCTTTCTCTTCAAACTTATTGAGTTTCTCGTTATCAGATAGGATGAAGCATCGACTACCAAAGATGTGGAAGAAGTTAACATTTGGTATTCGATTGTTGATTAGCTCATAAGGAGTTTTGTTGTATGTTTTGTTGATGATTGAGCGGTTCTGTGTAAAACAGGCGGTGCTGATGGCTTCTGCCCATAACGACAGAGGAAGTTTTGAAAATGAAAGCATCGTACGAGCAGCTTCCACTAAAGTGCGGTTTCGTCTTTCAACAACACCGTTCTGTTGAGGAGTTCGTGCAGCGGAAAATTGATGGGTGATGCCAGCAGATTCAAGATAAGAGTCAAGGACCCGATTCTTGAATTCAGTACCATTGTCGGTACGGATTGTTTGAACATTTAATTCCAGGTTCACTTGAGTTTTCTTGATAAATGAGATTATGATCTCTGCGGCTTCATCCTTTGAACGAAGGAAATAAACTCATGTGTATCTGGAATAGTCATCAACAATAACCAAAACATAACGTTTTCCTGCATGACTGTGAACGCTCATTGGACCACATAAGTCCATATGTAGGAGTTCAAGAGGTTTGGAAGTACTTGGAGCAGGTTTAGGTTTGTGAGACTTTTTGGTCATTTTCCCTTTTTCACAAGAAGAACATTTGTGATCTTTGTCAAAGGCAACATCAGGTAATCCCGACACATGACCTCCTTTTACGAGTTTGTTCATTGTTTTAAAGTTGAGATGAGACAAACGTCGATGCCATAACCATGACTCATTGGCAGTGGCTTTTGACACGAGACAGACTTCTTCGGTTGTACTCAGGTCATTAAGATCAATAGTGAAGAGGTTTGTGTCACGAGTTCCAGTTAGAAGTTCATCCCCGTCATATGTCCGAATGGCACACTTCTTTGTACGAAAGTTTACTTCTAGAGTCTTGTCACAGAATTTTCCGATGCTGAAGAGATTATGAGAGAGATCTTCGACAAAGGCAACATTTCTGATTATCAGGTTATGGCAGATAAGATCACCAAGTCCTAAGATGGCTGCTAAGTGATCATTCCCAAATTTGACCGTTCCTAAGTATTTTTCTCGAAAGTTGGTCAGGAGATTTTTGTTTCCTGTCATGTGCCTCGAACAGCCCGAGTCGAGGTACCACACATTCTACATAAAACAAATAAAACATTTTAGGTACCCACTCTTGTATGGGTCCAGAACGATTAGATACATATGTTTTATGCAGATTTCATGAGATGATCAATTTAGAGCTTTTGGGAACTGCTAGGAGGCAGTTCAGTTTTGATGATCCATTTGAGAGATTTTTCAGAGGATTGGATAATCCAATGAGATTTTTCGTTTTTAATCCAAGTATATTTCACATGATGAGACGTTTTGGTGGATGGCTTCTCGAATTTGGGGAAAACTGACGGTTTTGTCTTTGGTGCAGAATTTCCTCGAGAGGACTTGCGACGAGAGAACGAGGGGGTATCAGAGGTTGGTTGTTTTTTGGAAATAGGTTTCGGTTGTTTGGAAACCGGAGATGATGAGATCTTTTGATTTGATTTTGCTGGTTTAGTGACGTATGATTTGCATAGATATGGAAAGCACGTTCTGCATGTGTTTACAAGTTTACCAGATTTATGATATACGATGTTCTTATGAATACTGCAAGGTGCATCAAGTCTTATAAAAAAACGTTTATCAGTTTGAGTTATCTGTTTCTTTGTAATTTTGTCAAAAAATCTTTTTGTTCCAGATTTGTCAATTTTAACATATACATCACCAAAATCAGGAGAGTATCGGACAAGACGATAAACAGTCGAATCATAGTTAGTTCTAAAAGCCGTTAAAATAGTTTTCACACAATTAGAGTTTTTACACATGCCATGAGCTTCTTTTGGAGAAATAAACTGTCTAGAGTCATTACATTTATTTTGAACAGAAAAAGATGAAACTACAGACGTAGGTGGACTAGACTTCTTAAGTAGACTAGGCTTCTTAAGCATACTGGATCCAGTCTGAATAGACTTCTTTGACTGTGTGGCTCTGTTGACTTCTGGTTGCTTCATGGACTTCTTCCCTCTAGACTCTAATCTTCCATCTGCAAGATTCAAAATAGGTGGATTAGAGCTTCTCTTCAAGATGGTTGGAACTGGGTATGTCGGTGCTGGCCCTAATAAAGAGGCTTTAGAATTTTTGGAAACATCATTGTTCGTTTTAGTTTTTAATTCTAAAATTGTGTCTTCTAAATTATGTATTTTGATTTGAAGTTTTTCCTTTTCTTTATCAAAGTCCTTGTGAGTGTCATCAATTTCAGTTTCTAACTGGACAATTTTCTTTTCTAAAACAAGTGATGGAACATAAAGCTTTGGCTCTTTGATTTGTTTTAAAATTTGGTTTTCAGGAATGGAAAATTCAGCAGGTGTGATGATTGGAAAATATTCGTTTTGTTCAAATTTTGCTTTCTTCTTTTCGTATGTTGAGTTTAGGGCATCATAATTGAAGCTAATTTGAGCATATTCATCCTTTTCCCGGTTGAACTTTTCAACTTCTGCTTCTTCATCAGGCATATGAAGGAAGCTTTGCCATATTCCCAAGTTCATGTAATCATAATTGTATAGTGTGGGAACAACATCAGCAGCTTTTTCCAGAGGATGCGAGTTCTCAGCGCCGAGACCCACTTTTGATTTGAAAGATCTGAACTCTTTTGGCTGATTTAATTTTATCGTTTGTTCAGTGTGACCAGCTTTCACAATCGTCTGCTCCAGTTTTGAGATGTGTTCTTCAGCATTTTCTTTCTTGACAGTAAGACTGTGTATGGTTGCTGATTGTTCATCGATTTCCTTTTTAAAATTGTTTGTAATGTTTGTGATTTGTTCATTTAGTTTTTGAATTTCGTTATCAGCTGTCTTCAACTTATCTTGGTAATCCTTCATCTTGATGTCAGCAGACTTCATCCAAGTTTGCTCTCGACTGAGTTGGATAGCTAAGTCATTTATCAGCTGCTTGGAGTCGTCTTTGTCATTTGATACCGTCTTCATCGTTTTTAGGTTTGATATTTCAAGATTTTTTGAATTAATAATGTGATTTAGACGATTTACTTCACTGGTGTGAGCAGCATGAAATGTTGACAATTGTTGTTGTAACTCTTGTGTTTTTTGATTTGAATTATTAATTTGATTTACTTGAGGAACAAGAGTTTCAAGTTGGCGACGAAAGGTTAAATTTTCTTCTTTTAATTTTAGGATTTGTGTATTTGATGCATTGGTTGTATTTACTTGTGTTTGTAGATCATTTTGTAACTCAGTAATTTGAAATTGATAAGCTGATTTTGATGTAGACAACTGATTTTGTAATTCCTTGTTTACATGAGTTATTTGAAGAGAACATTGACTTAAGTCACTCAAATCATTTAAGAGTTGTGCTTTTTCAGATTCCAAATCAGTTATTTGTTTTGTCAAATGTGATTTCTCATCAATTTTAGTAAATAGTTTTTCATTAAACAAGGAATTTACTGATTCATCAGTGTCTGAATCAGATAATAAAGAGTCAAAGGAAGAAGAGTTTACCTCATTTTCATCACTCTCAGGAATGCCCAGTGCATCTCTGAGTTCGTTAGATCTCTCCATGAGAGCCAGGCTTGCTGTGCATTCCTCTTCCTCTTGATCGTAAGAGTCCTCCAACCACTGTAGATCCTCAGCCAATATAACTTTCCCATTTTCAACTTGTTTGGCCATGAGCATTTTCCTCTTGAAGTATTCTGAGTCCTTCACCTTTGGCTCCTGGCATTCTTTGGCAAAGTGGCCCGTCATACCACAATTGTAACATTTCTTAGGTGGCTCGGTGGAGGAAGATGAGGATTTGTTGTTCGGGGTTTGAGAAGAGGAATTGAATTTGAAATTTGAGGATGATCTAAGGTTGTTGTTGGTTGGTTTCTTATAGTACTTTTTGTTATAGGAGGAAATGAGAGCCAAGGCTTGACGAACTGAGTCGATTTCATCATGTGTCCCCGCTGGGATCAGAGTTTCTTGTTCTTCATTTACCACTTCTTTTGTTTGTGCTGCAACCATTGCTTCGTTGATGCCTTTGTTGAGAGCCAGATTTTGTTTGGATAACATCGTCAGGGTGTCTGCAGTATCTTGCCTAGTTTTGGCGATTCCTCTCACCATAGGCTCGTTTTGATGTAGGTACTCATATAGTTCATGAATATCTATGGAGCTTAAATCCTTGTGCTGCATCGCATTGTTGCCAAACATCTCCCACTCCGGTAGTAGGGATTGGATAAATTTGATGTTGATCTCAAGCTTCTCTTTGATGAGTTTGTTCTTTCGGAGATCATTGAGCATGTTGCAGAATCTGAGATAGGTTTGCTCCAGTTCTTCCATTGGGGCAGCTTTGAATTGACCATAGGCGTTTAGAGTTGAAACCATCTTTGCTTTATTACCCAGGTCGGTACCCTCCATTTGCTTTTGAATCTCATCCCAAAGCTCCTTCCCCGTGGTAAAGCTATCAAGGCTGCTATAGATTTCATTTGTTATGCCCTGTAGCATATATGAATGTGCGTACACATCAGCCCGAGCTCTATCCTTTTGCTCTTGGGTGTATTCCGCTGGGGGAATTTCGATCACACCTCCAGGTATTGCTGGTACAGTGTTTGGGGCTGGAGCCACTGCACGATAGAACTTAGCGGGTCCGGTTGTAAGGGATTCAAGGATATATGGACCAGCTTGTTGGCTTAGGATGAAATGGAGAAACCGTTTCTTCCATTGACCGTATTCTCCTCGGTAGAGAACCGGTGGTTTAGTGTCTGATCCAATGGACAAGGCGTCCTTGGAAGTCATTTCTTGTTGGAAGAAAAACGACCGCACAAAAGAAATAGGTTCGGAAAAAGAAGTTCGGGCCGAAGACTTTTGTAGAAGTTCGGGCCGAAGTTTGATCGAAGTTCGGGTCGAAGAGTGAAAGAAGTTCGGGCCGAAGTTTTGAAAGTAGTTCGGGCCGAAAATTGGGTTGAAGTTCGGGCTGAAGTTTGTTTGAAGTTCGGGTCGAAGTTGGGTTGAAGTTCGGGCCGAAGTTGGGTTGTAGTTCGGGCCGAAGTTAGTGTTGAAGTTCGAGCCGAAGTTTGTGTTGAAGTTCGAGCCGAAGTTGATGATGATGTTCGGGCCGAATTTGTTACTGTTCTCGGGCCGAACAGTTTCTTGCGCAGAACAGTTACGAACAGCCTTTAAAACCCACTAATTTGATCCTAAAATGCTCGTTTCTTACCCAAATTCTTTGATTTTAATCGCAAACTGACCCAAATACTATTTCCTTCAATCCATTACTACTATATTACTCAAAAACAACCTAGATCTATTCGAAAATTTGAATTTAAAGGGTTTTTGAAGCTTTAATGGTTTTTCCTAAAAATCTAAATTCTTCATCAGAATGGATTAGATTCGATCCTAACTTGATTCTAAGCTTAATATATCAATAAAAGGAAGCTATTCAATCCATAATAACAAGAAATAGTACCTTAAATCCGATTTTTGATCTTAAACCCCTTTTTCTTCAAAAACCTTCAAAAACCCACTGAATCTTCTGATTTTAACACCAATTGATGGATTTGGATCGTTTTCAAGATGAAATTATGCTCTGATACCAATTGAAAAGCACAATATCACTGATTCAATCCATCTTTGGTGATAGATGATGATTTTGATTAGAAAAATGAAGATGGAGATTAGGGCTTTTAGAGAGAGAAAGGTAGAGAGAAGGTAGAGAGAACAATTGCAGAATTGTATTTTTGATTAATGAGCAAAAGTTAGGAATTAAGCCTTACACATTGGTATTTATACCATGGCTTAATTCCTTGGTTAGTTAGGACCATTTCCTAAACAAAACTTAACATCTATACAATGTTACCATTTACCCCCTAGACTGTCTTTTACAATATTTAGTACCCAACAATCTGGATGATGGCTGTTGACATGGCATTTTTGCTCGAGTTTCTTCAAGTGTATTCCATGAAACTCGAAGGCCGGGTTCTCAAGAAAGTTAACTCTTCGATGTCTCATTTAGTTGATGTTTGCGGGAAGAAACTATCGCATATGACAATTCTTCGGGATCTGATTATGGTCGAGAATCTGATCCCGTTATTTCTCGTCAAAACGATGTTGGAACACCAGTGCAAAAAGGGTCTTAATCAAGAAATAGTATCAGCTGACGAGACGCTGAAGAAGATGCTAATGGGGTTGTACCACGAGCTTTCTCCGTTTCAAGAAAAGGAGTTGCCGGATGTCGACATCAACGACTGCGATCACGTGCTCGATTTTCTCTACCACTTGACCGTACCGAACAATAAAGAGCTCCATATCGAAACCATTGAAATCGAGCATGATGGTATCACTAAGGAGGTACCCAAAGATGGTCAAGAAAAGTCATCTTTTGCAAAACCTAGTGATCTTCGACGGTTCACGAATTTCATCTGGAAAATGATCTCAAAATCAAACGCGGGTTTAGCAAGAATGTTCAAAAAGATAATATTCGGGAAACCGGTCACATTGGTGATGAAACTTCCTTGGAAGATCTTGTCTAACCTTCCCATGCATACTCAAACTCATGAAAGAACCAATAGAACACATGTTTGAAAACCTTCGTGGCGAAGGAGGCAAGAATTCAAACGAAGATAATAGTGAAAAGGCGCCACTAATCGAAGAAATAACGATTCCATCGGTCATCCAAATGACAAAAGCCGGGATCCTTTTCGCACCGGTGAATGGTGGAATATCCGACATAAGTTTTGATAACAAAACATGCACACTTTACCTCCCGGTGATCAGTTTAGATGTAAACACGGAGGTTTATTTGAGAAACTTGGCAGGGCCGGTCCAATGAGTTGTTATGCCCTGTGCGAAGTGGGCTACTAATGCCCCAAGTATGAACTTAGGGGCGCACAAACGAGATATATAACCTTTATGTATAAATTAAAAAATAACATAGTTTTTACTTGAAAATTTACACAAAAGTTACAAACAGCCTAAAAAGATGCCTACTTGCATTTTTATGCAAATTCATCAGTATTCTTACTAGACTAGTTACTAACACGATATCATCATCATATATATATAATATAAATAGAAGTCAACAAATGTTACTAATACATAAGTCCAGTAATTAACATCTAAAATTGACACATAAGGTGAAATTGAGGAGTTAAATACATACGGTTGTATTTTAAGGCAAACAATCGGATGAAGAAAAGGCTGATGATGAGAATCTAGTACGTCAGCCCTATTTTAAATACAATGTGAATTGCAAAGAATACAAATTATGCTTAATTTTATGAAATATAGTTGTGAAAGTTTGTCAATTTCCAACTTTAGTTTAACCATAAACTAAGATAAAAACGATCATAGGAAGAAAGCAATGAAAAATATAAATAAATTACTAACGGGGTGAAATTATAAGAATATCTTGGTGCCATATCTAGTAAACCACCATCATCTTTGATAATCTGCCCATTATTCCAAGAACCACTACAAAAAAAATCCACAAACCGAATTTATTAATTAAAAATCAAAATCTAAAAGGAAAACCATTTCTAATTTAAACAATTAAACACATTTGAGGATCGCATGTTAGAAACATAAAATTGCTTTATGCATCGTCAAAAAATCATAAGGAATTTGCATCTGTCCATATACTTATAGCTGTTTACCTGGTGTACTAAAACATAATTAACGGATTTAATAAGAAATGCCAATCAAGCAAACAGCCAAACACCACCTGATTTCAGCATACAATGTAAGCCAACACAACAGATTCAATGAATCAGCTATTTGAACATGGACATAGACCTAATAGCTGATGAATAATAAAAAAAATAAATTGTATTCAATCGATAAAAAGAACCATATGTTTACCCTTGAGAGCTTTAATGGCAGAACACACATGAAGAATAGCAAATGAGAATGCAATTGGAAAATGAAGACGAACAGCGCCCAAGAATAGATGCTGCCCTCTTTCTCATAAATCAAAGCGATCTCTTTCTCGTAAATCACAGCGCTGCCGTCTTTCTTGGAAAAAAACAGTGTTGCCCTCATTTAGTTATATACGTATTGGACTGGAAAAAATATGCCCCAACACCCATTGATGCCTGTGCACGGGCTGCACAGGGCTTGGGCCGGCCCTGGGCGTGTGTTGCATCGGGCCCGTTAGTTGTGGCCCGTTACACCGAGTTAATGAACGGGATAATCGACACGGAAGAAGACGCAAAGTTTTTGAGTGAAAAAGGGATCGTTTTGAACCATTTGAAAAGCGATAAAGAGGTTGCGGATTTATGGAACGGGATGAGTAAGTCCGTGAAATTAACGAAAGTAGCGAAAATGGATAAGGTGATTGAAGATGTGAACAAGAGGTATGGGAGAACATGGAGGGTGAAAGTGTCCAAGTTTATGAAGAAATATGTTTTTGCATCTTGGAAGATTTTGACTTTATTGGCAGCTTTGTTTATGTTGTTCTTGACGACTGTACAAGCGTTCTGTTCGGTGTATAGTTGTGCTCGAATCTTACATCGAAATCCCTGGAGATGAAGTTGGCGCCTAGTCTCTATGTGTTTATTACTTTATTTAGAATGTTTGCATGGTTACTCACTTGGGCCTAATTTTCTGAATGCTCTTAGCTGCATTTTTGCAATCGTCACTTTAATTTTGGGAAACATTCTAAGTTTTTTGGTAATTTATATCGGTTATGAATTGGCTCGTGTTATGGTAGCCCAATAATGGAGCATGTAACATAAAAAGGTGATTAGCCTCTCCCAACAGTGGAGTGTTTAAAGATCCATCACAAATACTAAGACATAAACATAACTACTCATAAAATAATTAAAGATTTTCCTAATATAAAATCAAACTTATAATATATAACATAATAACTTTTTAATAATATTTATTAAACGGGTTGACGGCGGTCAGCAATGGTCGGCGGTGGCGGCGGCCGGCGGTAGTAGTTTTGATTCAATCACATATGATTTGATGATGATGGTAGTTAAAGGATTGATATGATGCATTTCTTAGAACACATCTCTATTATTTTAACTAAAAAATCTACTATTTTGATCGTGTACCTTATGGTGTACACGTCATGATGGTGTACAAACTACTCTTCTGTTAAGCGTATACAAAATCCAGTCACTTGTATCCAAGCCCCTCGCGTTTGATAATGGTTAATGCAAATGTATGCCGATATCATAAAATATAAAAATAAACTCCGGCAAATGTCATAAAAAAACTAAAAACCACATTAATTTTCATCTAGAAGTTGCATAGTTTATGTAAAAAAAATTATATTCCAAGCCAGAAGAGGGAATATTAGGATAGTCAATGTACAAAAACTTAAAATAAAACAATGTCCAACTACATCTACAAGTGTTTTAGATTTTATCACTATAATCCTCAAGTTACCTTCATTAAATTAACAACTTTCCAAAATTCATAAAAGTAGTTAGTAAGGTGGTCTTCTATCTCAAATAATTCGACGGTTAGAAATTATTTATCTAATTTTGAATTTACGACGTTTATTCTATATTCTTATTAATAGCTAACAATTGCATCTTCCCCAAACGGAACATTAAGATCAGGAAGGACAGATTTGTCCTTCCGCTCATTGACCGCTTCAAATTGGTCGTTTTGTTGTTGGATTTCCAGCTGAGGTATAAAGCATATGTTAAATATTAGTTTTATATTTTGAATAAAAACATTATTTTTTTATTATAATAAATAGAATAATAGATACCTTTATCTGCTTCAGGCTCTCATTCTCCTTTCTCTGCTTTATAAAATTAGCCTCAAGGGCTGTGAGTTTCTGTGTGCAAAAAGTACCAAAAATCAGCATACAGCCAATAGAAAGTATGTTTGACCAAAAAAACAATGATTTTGACTTAATCGTACCCGTTTTAAATGATTTTGTTCTTCCACTAATAACATCTCTTCCTCTTTAAGTGCAGCCAAAGTCTAGAAACAATTAACAGGATTATGTTATTAAGATTTTTTTAAGACATTACTTGGTATATAAGTTATCGATGGAAATTAATCAAGAATTTTCTTTAAAAAATAAGTTACAAAACTCACTTTCTTCTTTCTTGGCCTCTTGGTTGGTGTCGAATCACTAGCTGGTATTACCTGTAAAAATCAAGCATCGATACATGGTCAACACTATATAGATTTGAAAAAAATAAATCATTAAAAGTAAAGGCGCATAAATTCATAATAATGGTCTGTTTGTTTCGCCACTTAATGGTTCCATCATCATTAGCAATGTCATAAAAATGTCTAACCAAATATCAAAAAATAGTTTTGAGGGTTAAAATGGTCATTTTCATCATTCAGATGCCTGACCAAACAACAATTTATCATTCAGATACATATTCATAAAGAGCATGTGCATGACCGTATCATTCAGATATTATTCATCTAGGTGTTGCCAAACAGGCCCTAAGTATAAACATATGCGAAAACAAGGTTAAACGATTTTGCTTATTAAATCTTAAAACTGAAATAAACATATGTAACGAAGACTACCCTTTGTGCTCAAGTAATACAAAAAAGTTAACTGATTTTCTATAAAACTATGCTGATTAGATCTTGGGTAAAGCAGTAAAGATACAAGAACCCAACATCTTTGCAAAAAGATGGATGCTTTTCACATTATTATATTAAAAATTAAAAAACCTTTTTTTCATGCCTATTTTAAACCACATGCAAAACCATGTTTGTTTGACCACTGCCACATAAAACCATGATGTGTATGAATCCCTTTATTTCAAATCCTCTAAAACTCAGTATTTAACAAAATAAATGCATTATGCAATATTGAGAATAAATAATTAAATATTTTTGTAGATATAATAATATAAAAAATAAAATAATAATGGTTTTCTTTGCTTACCCAAAAACAGGAGAATGAAAAGGATTCCTAAATAAGCATAACTGTTGTTTTATTGTCTGACTTACGTCAAAACCTACACCTGGCTACCATTAAACCAAATTTATAAATCAAAGTCAAAAAGAGATTGAACTTGAAACCATTTTTTGACCAGAAATGCACTAAAACTGAGACCAAACCTGATAAAGAAAAAAGGGTTATTGTTGCCTAGAGTTCTAACTCAGCTTCATGCTAATTGCTCATAATTTTCAGTTTTTTGACTTTTTCAAACACTGACTTTCTTGAGTTTTGAAAAAGACTTAAAATAATAGTTTCATGCTAAATTACTAAATTATCTTCCAAAAACTCACAAATAATTATAGATCATTCATTGACACATAAAGTTGTAAACAGTCAAAGTCAATAATATTGGATATTTGCATTTAATATTAACAAGAGTTAAATATATCACAAAAGTGGCATGACTAAAAGGACAATGGAATACACACACTCAAAGTGCACAACCACTACCCAACACTCAAACGCAGACCCCTTACTTGCCACCAAAACACGCTACCGATTTAAACAAGTGTTATACCTTTTTCTATATGTAAAATGACCAAAACACCCCCTAAATGTTTGCAACATTCACGAATGTATTTGAGTGGCATCCCCTTTCTATGCCAAAAGTAGATGGGTATGATTTTGACAGAATATGTGTATAAGTCATCAGTTCATGAATTCAGTGAAATGACCTAAATGCCCTTAAGGTGGGGCCTGCGAGGAAGAGGAGAAACGGTGGCTAGAAAACGTAAAATGTCTATCAATCTTCTGACTTATATGCGTTCAACAGAAGTCATCTATGTTTCTACTTCCCCAAATTTCACCTAATAATTACTATATAATTAATCGTTTTTGTTCTTAATTTCCTAATTGAAGTGAATCAGAAGGACAACCGGTCAACGGAAGCCGGGGTAGAAAGGTCAATTGTGAAACTGAAAAAACCGTATCTCTGACAAATCATGGGCATTTTGTGGTTTTGTGAGGGGTATTATGGTCAAAATGATTAACCGCATCGAAAAACACAAGAAGCAAATGAGGACACACACCATCTACAACTAACAATCAGCTGACTGGACAAATATATTATACCAAACGGCGACGTATTATAATACGTGTCCATGGATATCAAAACAGATTAAGGAGTTTCGTTGCGTTTTACAAACCTTAGATCTCGAGATATCTGAACGGTTGTGATTTCGTTGTGTGATGGAGTCGACAACGTCGACAATTGGAACAGCACCGCCACCGCCGCTGACGGAAGTGGCGCCACTCCAGGATAACGGCGTGCTAGGGCTAGCTCTAGGTGTTTCCGATTTGTTAGATGTAGGAAGTACTGGTTGCGTCGACCTTGACCGGCGTTGATGAATGGTCCAACTTTGCGGTGGCGCTGGTCTCCGACGCTTTGACAACGGTGGTGGTGGCATCGTTACACGGAGTCTAACGAGGACTTCCGCTACCATGTCGGTGTCCACCATGGCCGCCATGACCCAGTCGTCGTCAGTCATGGTGTTTTGGAGTGAGAGATGAGAAATAGTGAAAAGGGAAAAACACAAAAATTGGTGTAATGGGTGAAGTTTATAGGAAGGAATGGATTGGAGTTGGGTGGGACCCATACACTCTCTTTATTTTCTTTTTTCTTTTTCTTTTTCTTTTTTATTTACTTATTTTATAATGGTTTTCTTAGTACCTTCTTTTTTTCTTATTTTTAAACAGGTAATTCACCTTTATTCGCCTGCGTGTTTTATACCCAAAAGGAAAGCCGAGGGTGTAACTTGTCATTTACCATGTTGAATTTTGGTAGCCCCAAATCTCCAATTTATATGTTTCCTATAAATAAGATATTTGCCAATTGAATACCCCAAACTTCCATGTTTTTTTAGATCGTTATAATATAGAAAATTAATTCTTATACCACATCTTTTAATATATATATATATCACAGTGTATAAATAATACTGTAAACTGTACAAATATATAAAGCAAATATTGTAGTGTATGAATTTAAAAAGTATGGTGTATAAATCATCTCCTTAATATAAATCATGATTAAAAGTATGGTGTATGAATTTAAAAAGTATGGTGTATATTAACCGTCAAATCATTAACTTGTTAGACTATGTGTAGTGGTGCTTCGGTCGTCTCCGTACCTACTCATGTGAGCCCTCCCCACTATGTCGGTTACCTGGGACGAATCCCTCACCCACATTTGGTTGTAGGAGCGACGTTTGGAGGTTGTCGGTCGCCTGCTGATGTAACTTGCACATTGTGTACGGTAAGTGGTATATGTGTTTGGTTGTAGTTTGTTCACTATTATACGGTTTTGATCGGATACAAATATTCTTTTATTTTTCATATATATTTTTTAACACAAAAACTAGTAATTAATGATGATTGATTAAATATATGTTTTTTTTTTGTTATAGGTAGACCTTGGTTTGGAATAGGGTTCGAATTGACAAATGTTCGTGCCAGTTATCTATTCAATCATGAAATCATTTATCTAAAAAGTAACTTTGTGGAAACATATCGGCAAAAATTATAGTCAATTCTTCTTGATAATCATAAGCGCACACGTGTTTTTGACATTGTTTGGAACATACAAAAAAACATGGACTATAAAGAATTATTTACGAATTTAGATCAATTTTAGTGAGCGACTTCCATTTAAAATTGATAGACTTCAATCATCTCAAAATATCCCGTGTGACTTGAGAGACTTGAGCAGCTAACTGAGAGCAGCACTAACTGTGAGCAGCACTAACGAGCGTTGCTAACAGAGCAGCACTAAGTAATGAGTAGTAATAACGGGCAGTAGTAACAAGGTTGAGCAGTAGTAACAAGGTTTATAGCAGTAGCAACAAGATTGAGCAACACTAACTTGGACACGTGGTGACGTTCTAGTGGAGTTGCACGGTTGCACGTTTCTGGTGGAGTTGCAAGATCTATTTTGAGAAAAATTGAAACTTAAATCTATTCTACGGGAGATTTCATCTTATTTAGTCCAAATTGGGAAATCACCCGACTATAAATACAACACACAATGATGCCTAAGGCATCTTGGACACTAGACTTGTACCAACGGTAAGGGAGGGAAGACAGTCGGTTGCCATCACTCATTGACACATCTCGTCTTGGGGAAGATATCGGTTGAAGTATTCGGTTAAGGGAAGAGGTGATACATTCAAATTGTAGGGCCCAAGCTAATATATTATGGTATTGATATTTTGTGTGTACATATTTTATAATGGTAGACCCAAATAACTGAAGATAATGAGTATTGATTACAGAAATATTTCAGTTGAATGTCCGTTTTAGTATAAGTTGACGTGATACTGATTTGACAAAAAACTAATAACGTCGATTGCAACATTGTTGGCACCAATCTTATTCATACGACTCACACTCACCTTAGATATCTTTTTGTTAAGCATTTAGTAATTAAAGTCTTATTTCTCGTAACGTGGTTACTGAATCATATTTTCAGGAGATTAATCTCAATATAGCTAAAAAATAACATCGTTATATGTTAATTTCAAGTTCATATCCGGGATATTGGCTAATCTTAGAGCTAAGGGGTGTGGTCGTCTTAAGTCGGATGTCACCTCTGCGTCACCTATGCACCATATAACCATTTCACATTTCACATTCAAAACTCCCAAATACACCCTCTACCATCACTTAAGTCATTTGGGCTTCACCTCCTTTTTTTTTTCTTTTTACTTTTTTTAAACAACTTAATATTTCATTAAAACAATAAATACAAACTACAAATCAAAAAATACAAATACCAAATAAATAAATAAAAACCCGGGAAAAAAAAATTATTACCGATTTTTTTTTAAAACTACCGAAAATTACATACGCCTTGCTTGACATCGTTGCCAAATATGTTCCATAATATTACGTTGGAGTGATTCGTGTGTACGTTTATCACGTAATTCTCTTGATCTCAGTCGTTGTATTTCGGCTCTCTCGATCCAAGTACGTTGTAAATTAAGTTGTGGAGTAACATACAACTCGTTCATATCGCTTATGGCAAAGTTTTGATCATTTACAATCATGTTATGCAATATGATGCATGTGTACATGGTTCTACGTAGCTTGTTTACAGTCCATGAACGAGCCGATTGGCGAATAATCCCCCAACGCCCCTGTAAGACACCAAATGCACGTTCTACGTCTTTTCTTGCACTTTCTTGTCGTCGTTTGAAGTAAGCACATTTTTCGTCTCATGCAACTGTAAATGATTTGACAAAGCTTGTCCATTGTGGGTAAATACCATCAGCTAGGTAATACCCGTTCAGATAAGTCACTCCATTTACAACAAAAGGGACCGAAGGAGCACTATCGTCAAGAAGGTTATCAAACAAGGGTGAGTTATTCAACACAGTGAGGTCGTTATTGGCACCCGCAACCCCAAAAAATGTGTGCCAAATCCACAAATCTTGCGAGGCGACAACTTCTAGTATTATAGTTGGGTTTTTTTATCACCCCTACCATATTGGTCGTGCCATGCTTTTGGACAGTTGGTCCACTCCCAATGCATCCGGTTGTACTTTTAAAAATTCAAAATCGTAGGGAAGAGGTTCAGCAGTATAGTTAGAAATACCTTCAACTATTTCTAAGAATAATCTCCTGTTCATACGAAATCGACGCCGGAAAACCGTCTCATGGTACTTAGGATTCTCACCAAAGTAGTCATCCAATAAACGTTGCTCGGCAACTTCACGATCTCGATAGACTGGCACTCGGGTCCGGGTTGGTTGAGCTTGTTGGCGTTGCATGTACTGATGCGCTTGAGTCATAAAAAAAATATCTGTCTCATCGTCGATATCAGATGAATAACTATCGGGGTCCATCAAATTTCGACGCATTTTGGTCAAAAAGTTGTGTAGAAAATGTTGTGTGAAAAGGTTTAGTTTGAGAAATGGTGAGAAATGTTGTGTGAAAATATTGTATAAAAAGGGTGGTATTTATAAGGGTTTAAGGTTTATTTAAAAAATATATATAAATAAATGAATAAGATTTCGAATTTCAGCCGTTGCCCAACAACTAGTCCACGTGGCAGCCTCTTATTCGTTCGCTGCCTTCGTCGAGACTCCGGCGCCGGGGCTCGCTCACGTAACGAGCGGTGTGGTGGCGAGCCGACATGACGTCGGGCGCATGCTCTCCCTCGCCACCATACCCATTCCTCTTAGTCTATTGTGATACATAGTCCATTATCCATGAATTTTCTCTCATCATTATTCATTTGTGTGATAATTTTAGTAAGATTTTTTTAAGAAAATAATTTAAAGCACCTAACTATACCTAAACAATATTACCATAATCTCAATAGAAGGTGCGTAACGAAAGGCAACCACATAGTCATGGAAAGTCAAAGAGACTATCTTGAATGTTGATCTCTAGATGATAAGTTGATAACACACAAGAGTTGATCGTTGAAAAAAGATCTAAGTTCTGTATTTACATTACAAGATTCCCATTTTTGCAAATATTGGATATTAATTAGTTACTACGTATTAAATTTTAGTTAAAGCTTTATCTCACTGTAGATGAAACTTACAAAAGTGATGCCATAGGCAAGAGTATAATAGACATTAGTCGAATCCAACAAAATTAATTATTATTAATTAAAACAAATTCATTTTATATTTATGTCGTTCATACACCGTATCAAAATCTCACAATTTTGCCAATTTATTCCTTCACCCCCATAACTTTTCTGTTTTTGTAAAATGTGAACAATCTGTTCAAAATGAGATCTTGAGGATACTTATTCACGACGACACAATTGATTTTTTCATATCACAAACATTAATAGCAACATCATTACAACTAATGCGATAGTCTAACCACACCATGAACCAAGAAATCTATTTAATTACTTTAGAATTTAAGTTGTAACACCAATCGGTATAGATCAATTGGGCCACCAAAGGTTGTCTTGGAGAGTTTGTATTCACGAGGTCTTGAGTTCAAGTCTTGCTGAGGGCATTCCTTATGAGATTAATAAGGAGGTGTGTTTATTCTCAAAAAAAAAAAGAAGATATTTTCAATGAATGCATATTGCTCGCATGGATATCACTGCATATATCGAACCACTAACTTACTAAGTTACCGTAAAAAAATTTGAAAACTATAACACTAGTAGTAAACTAGTAATGGTGGCGTTAAAAAAATAACAGTGATAATGGTTACTAAATGATAATGTGGTCACCACTAATACCTAGGTCACCTCAAATTTCTCTCCGTAAAACCGAACATATAACCAAATGCCTATTTAAATTGATGCCAACGAGCAATGTATGTTCACATGCTACGGCGATATTTTAGAGTATATATTTTTAGGAAAATGATAATCACAGCCCTAAGGCTATCAATAAGAGGCTAAAATATGCATCAAAATTTGTACAATAATCAATAACCGCCCCTTACATTTTAGGAATCATCCCTCACTAATAAAAGTACAAACACTTAATGCATCTAACTACCCCTTAATGACAGCCCTAAGAGCTGTCATTAACAAAACCCATATTTTTAAAGTAAATATGAAATCTATTTTATATCGATTACAAAATATGTGGTTTGTGGATATCATGTTATACTTAGACTACCCGTAATGGGTGACCAAACTAAGTTTGGTCACCTCTGCTACCTCTGCGCCACATCAGCATTCTCTTTCCTGATCAAACACATGACCAGACAGCGACCCAACGCCCGTAATGGGCCACCAAATCTACGACCAATTTTTTTTTTAAAATTGCATATTATTAACATATATATATTATTTATTTTATATATAATATATTATTAAATATTAATTTATTAATATATATACTTCCTCCGATTCAAAATAAGTGATACACTTTCTTTTTTGGGGTGTATCAAAATAAGTGATACACTTTGGAAAATTACCTTATTTGGCAAAAAATAATGGGACCCACACCCACTAACTATCTACTTTAACAAAATGAATAGACCATTTTACCCTTGCTTTTACTTTTAAACATCATTAACTCCACTTTATTAAAAAAGTGTGGGACCCATTCCCCACTAACCATCTAATTAATCAAATTTAATCATATATATATATATATATATATATATATATATATATATATATATATATATATATATATTTAATAAGGCATGGTCAAAATACATGACCTGCAAGGATGCATTAGATACCCGGACGGAAGGTCTCGACGAACGGTATTGGGACCACATCCCCATGTCGCAATCGAAGCGATAAACGGGTTTTCCGGATAAAGGGCATCGAGCCGCGTAAGCATTAAATGCGACCTGACGGCTCAGGACAAAGCCTGAGTCTTTACACCGCAGGTAACAGATTGAACTACAGTCTATTACCCCAAGGACTCCTACGCGAACCGGACCAAAGGAGAAAGGACAATCTTTCTCCCGCCCAACCATCCGGTTATAAATACACAAGTATGTCAAACGATCGAGGTACGTTTTCTGACTCTAACACACCACGGGTACTTAGCATTCAATACCGACGCTTGAGCATTGAATGTCTATGTCCTCACTCTCATACTTATACATTCTATCCGATCTCACCCTAGTGTAAAAACTACGATAGACCTTACGTCGCAAATCTAACTTGAGCGTCGGAGTGTTCTCACGAGGATCACCCTCGGGGAGCATCTGACCAAGGGTTTCGGTTGTTTTCAGGTTCTGTATCTGTAGCTTGGAGAAGGCCTACCATCCGTCTCCACTCCCTGAAGAATCGGTTTCAACATTTGGCGCCATCCGTGGGACCTTGAACGAAATGGTCCTCGAGTCGACGCCGGTAGGAGGAAGTCGACCCCTAACACCGCCGGGAGATAATCCTACTCCTACTTTTCCGGCTTCAGCTGTCGTCAACATTGCAACATGTCCTCCTCCTTCGGGGTCGGGGAAGGATGATCCGACGGAGGAGGAAATTAAAGAATTTAACCTTTTTTGCAAGTTTCGAAAGCTGAGAGACTTGGAGAAAAGTCGGAGAAGAACGACCGAAGGAATGAGTGGAGTCGGAAGGACTCTTACTTATTCCAGTGAAGAATCCACGGAAGAAGAATCCACATAGGAAGTCTATAGGGAGGAGACCCCTCCGATCCGGGGTCACGAGTCCGAACGGGAAGGAGAAAGAAGACAAGAGCGTACTCCGGAGAGGAGAAGAAAAAGAACCCCGGAAAGAAATAGAGAAAGAGCTCCGGAGAGAAGGAGAGGAAAAACTCCGGAAAGAAGAAGGAGGCGCACTCCAGAAGGAAGGGAACGAACGTCGGAGGAAAGAGAAGGAAGTTCTGCCCAACTCCATCTTTCCACGCCTAAAAGCTTTCGATCTCCATTTACCGATGAAATAAATGAGATGCCGATCCCTCCGGGACTCAAAGGCCCCAGAGTTAAGTCATACGATGGGACCGGAGATCCGGATGATCACGTGGCTAGCTTCCGTTGGGATGTCAAAATGATACCGATGGACCAAAAATTGTGGTTCATGTACTGAAGGAATTATGTGCACAGTCAGTCAAGCTATGATGATACATCCATGCCTACGAAACACTTAAGGGTCACACCGGTGAGTGCAACAATAATAAACTAGTTAAACTATAAGGGATGGAAGTGTTAAAAGGAAGTTTAATTAAAGTTCTAATATTAATTAAACTAGAAGGGTTCTAAGCATAACTTATTTTTATATAAATAAGAGGCTTAGGGTAACCCTAAACCCCTTACACACATACCTCACGAAATCACTCCCTTCCCTCTCTTTGGCTTCGGCCGAAACTAGACCAAGAACACCAAGTTTGGTGTTCTTAGTTCTTCGTGTTCTTCGTGTTTTTCAAGTCTTGAAGATCCAAGTTCATTGCTTAGATCAACTAGAAGATCGCTCGACTTGTTCATCATCAGTGGATCTATCTTAAGCAATGAACAAGGTATGTTTTGGGAAACCCTTTTCTCCCTTCTCCCTCTTGGACGAATTTCGGCCAAAGAACCCTAGGGTTCTTTGGTTGATGTCGACGAACACACAAGTATGTGTGTGTTCGATTTCTTCGTACAAGGTTTCTTTTTGTTAACCTAATCTAGTTCTCCAACATCCCAATCCTTTAGGGTTTAAGGATTAGGTTTAATCCCAGTTCCGCATTTAGGGATTAAATCAGCTAGTTGGTTTTAACCGGTCAAGAACAAGTTCATGTTCTTGGTCAGTATGGTCGAACCAAGCTTACTAGGAGGTTGACCCAAGTAGTCGATCAGTGTTATGAAACCCTACAGTGGTATCAGAGCGTTGGTTTAGAGATCTAGACTAGATTAACAAAGATTGTTTGTTTACTTTAATTATAAGTTTTTTTTTGTTTCAAGTATTTCTTCTTCTTTTTCATAATTTTCGAAAAAGAGGGAAGAAACGCTAGGACCAAGAACATTAAACTAGTCTAAGTTTAATTGGTCAAGAAGGTTTCTAGAATACCCTAGCAATTTTCGAAAATACCTAGAAAGAACCCTAGTGTGACAACCCAAAAATTTAGAAATTTAATTCAACATTTACCGTAACCTAATAGTGTCCTAGAACCCTAATTTAAAATGTGAGAGCATTTAATTTCATTTAATTCTAGCGATAAACCCAAATGTCATGTATGATATTAGCTAGACCGCATTTAAGTTAGTGAAACCCTAGACAACATGTTTCATTAAAATACACGTAATCATTTGTGCATCATCATTTTATTTGCATTTTATCGTTACATTAATTAGTTAGCGAGTTGGTGACACAATATAGTTATTAACCAAACCAAAAATATAAATTTCATAATTTATAATGATATAATAGCTAGGCCAAATAAATCGGTATGAAAAGCAAAGTATAAAACACCTTACACGATTTATTAAACAAGTAACAAGATGTAACACTCGGTTGATGCCATAATATAGAAAATAGTCAAATGCATATCTGAACTAATTAATATCAATAAGGAAACAAACACCATTGAAAAGCGAGTAAAACTCCGATAAAAATATTTTATCAGGCATATATATCAGTACCGCGCATACCGATTATCCTACCCTATATATGAGGCCTAAATTTGAAGAGGGTTTGACACCATGGCAATTCCAAGCATTCCTATTCGTCCATAATGCCACTTGGAATTCCCTGATTGGTCCACGTCATTTGCACTAATACAAACGAATCTGGTACGGCTTACGGTCTACATTCATATTCATATGCTCCATATACGGCAAACGAATCTGGTACGGCTTACGGTCTACATTCATATACTCCATATACGGCTTCCTACATACAAGGAAACAAATAACTATTTAAAAGATCGTACATACAAATAACTATTTAAAAGATCCTACATATAAGGAAACAAATAAATATTTAAAAGATCAATCAGCGAAGGAAACATCATACCCTATATATGAGGCCTAAATTTGAAGAGGGTTTGACACCATGGCAATTCCAAGCATTCCTATTCGTCCATAATGCCACTTGGAATTCCCTGATTGGTCCACGTCATTTGCACTAATACAAACGAATCTGGTACGGCTTACGGTCTACATTCATATTCATATGCTCCATATACGGCAAACGAATCTGGTACGGCTTACGGTCTACATTCATATGCTCCATATACGGCTTCCTACATACAAGGAAACAAATAACTATTTAAAAGATCGTACATACAAATAACTATTTAAAAGATCCTACATACAAGGAAACAAATAAATATTTAAAAGATCAATCAGCGAAGGAAACATATAACTATATGTAACATTTCTTCATTTACCGTTTTTTTGTACAAAATCATCATCACATGTATCGGTTATTATGTCATTTAGAAGTATATAAAGTTTTTGGACATTTTTCTACATACTAAAATTTACAGCATACCCGCCCATCGAGCGGATTTTGTAGCTAGTATACTATAAAGAAAAGAAAAGAAAACCAATTAAATTTAAATTGAAATCACCTAAACCACCCCTTGATCCATGCGTACACCTCCTGCCACCATACGTGATACTTTCCTTTCCTTTCTATATTATTATGTTATTTTATTTTATTTATTCCTAAATTTATTGACCAATCAGAATTCATCTTCCGAAATAAAAAGCCACCTTACCCGATCGGATACACCATAAAAATCTTTCAAATTTAAATATTATATTATTTTTAAACCAATACTCCAACCATATAGATACCACCAAAACCCTACGACCTACACCTTGGAAACCCCATGCTAGCAGCCTCTCTTCCGTCTCAGCTCACTCACCGGCGTAGCAAGAACCCAGGAACAAGCTCCGACAATCAGGCGATGAAGCTTTCGACGCCGGCCAAGAAGGCATACATTCCGAGCTCGTCTCTGCGACAGTCTCTCTAATCCTGAAGGTATATCTCATCCTCTCTCTCGTTATATATTATTTGGCATACACGATTTACCGGAATTGGATACATGATACGATGAACCTCGAAACAATTCTTTTGCCTACTCGTTTCTGTTTTTCCTATGGCCGCCTTCGAACACCCAAGTCTGCGTTGTTGTCTTTATTGTTGTGGTGCGTGTGTATATTCAGTTGTGTGTGATGTGTGTTGGTATGTTGTTGCTCGAAACCCACGTATGCGTGTCTCTTATTGTCTCGCCTCTTTCATGCGTGCCATTGTCCGGCGATCTAACCCCCGTATACCTTACTTGTTGAACGTGGTATGTACTCCGGCAAGTTGTTGTGTGTGTTTGTGTTTGTGTTTCTGTAAGTGGGTGTTCAGGTGTCGTGTATATGTGTGTTGGTTTGGTAGCCGTCGCCGTTTCCCCCATCGCCGGTGTGTATTTGCCGGCAAGAACTCCTGTCTTTGTGTTCGTATCGGGCTTCGGCAATGGCCAGCCCAGATTCGTAGCCCAGCAGGTATCCCAAGCCCAAAATTCCTTGAGCCCACCAGCTAAATCATGATTCAGTATCTTCCTAGCGCAACCCCTTTCCTGGTTCATTTAAAGTCTTTTATATTTATACTGAATTATTTAATCAAGATAATCAAATTAGACATTTATTTAATTATAAATCATTTACATAACTTATATATGCTTTTCAAAAACCAGACTATATTTGTTATTATAATATTTATTTATTTAATAATTATCTATCTACTTAAAAATTATATGTTATTTAAAAGGAAAAAATAAAATAAATTATTCTTTGTCCAATTACCATTAATTTAAATCAAACAAACCGGTTTATTAAAACTTATAAAAGACAAATCAAAAGTATTAAATACAATACCAAATCAACAACGTCACCAACATATCGCTCATAAGTTTTCTATGCATTTATGTCACTAGATGTCGTTTGGTTGGATCTTGCATTGTGATTATTTGATTTTCTTTTGGAAGCTTGCATCAGGTGAGTCCACAGCCCCACTTTTTACCGTATTTTATTTACCGCTTTTACAAATATTTGGGGTGAAAAACATATCAACTGTTTTATTAAATGTTTACATTATTGTATTGTGATGATACATTATTCAAACCATGACAAACAATCTTTATGCTCGGACTAAGTTAGTGTAGTGCATAGGTAGATGTTTAAATGCCATAATCTTCGCTAGTTGCGACTAGGCCCTAGATATGCAGATGGTACCATTGGCTGACACTCTTCCTCCCACATTTTTGTTGTTACTTAACGGTTCTACCCAATCGTCAGGTGAGTGCATATCTTAGAGAACAGAAACATCACACTTAGAGTTGCAGTTTGATTATGGGCTTAGGTTCGGCATATTAACTCAATGGCTTAGCTAACTGTTGGGGACACCAGTCATGCATTTTCCATATTTATTACTCTTTACAATATTACTAATTTATTTACTTATATGTCTTTACATATCAAACTTTATTACAACATTTCTTTATATCAAAACATTTTTGAACAACTTATCATCACACATATTTTTGCCTTGGCTCATATACATTTTGGGTAACTCAATTTTATATTTCATTATACAATTTTGCCGGTTGGCACACAAAATTTTGTATTTCAAATCATTTTCAAATAACATTTTACTATATGATTTTGTCATGTTTGGCTTACAAAACTTTGTATTTTAAAACTAAAATTAAACCTGTGGATTCACTCAACAATTTTGTTGATCGTTTTATATATGTTTTTCAGGTAAATAGGAGAAGCATTGAGTCTTTAGACTTTGGATCATGAGCATGCATATTGTCGAGATGCCACGAATGTCTTTTTCATATCTACACATTAATTTTTATTTTAATCTTTTTCAGTTACATATTTCAAGTACTTAATACATTTTAAAACTATTAAATGTTTGCAATAATCATAGTTGTGTTACTCATGAATGTTACATCCCGTTCTTCCGCAAATCATTTATTACTATAAAATCTTTTTTGGCGGGGTGTGACACCTAGGATCAAGTATATTAAACAAGATATGTTTAATTGATCAAAAGGATTCTTTCCATAATCCCTTGAAATTTTCGTGACCAAGGAAAACCCTAGGATCAAGTATATTAAACAAGATTTGTTTAATTGATCAAAAGGATTCTTTCCTAAACCATTAGAGATTTCGAAATCTAGAGGAATACTTGGACACCAAGTTTATTAAACTAGCCTAGTTTAATTGGTGGAAAAATTTCCTAGCCTTAAGTTTTTTGAAAACCCTAAAGAACCCTAGAACATTAAACTATTTTAAGTTTAATAGTTTAAAAGTATTAATTAGGATAATAGTCTAAAACCTAGTTAATTAGGCAAGTTTATGTCTAAAAGGTTTAATTATTATTTTGATAGATTTATTAAAGCTAGTTCTTTAAACCTAGTAATTTAGACAAAGTTTATTGTCTATAAGGTTTAATTTAAAGAGTTTAAATAAATTTATTAAAAGTTATAATCTATCTTAGAATTTAAACAAAGCTTAATGTTTAAAAGGATTGATTAAAATTAGTCTTTTAATTAAAATAATGTCTTTGATCAAGAAAGTCAAAACCCTAGTTTTGATTGGTCAAAAACAAGATTAGGGTTCATCCAAATTAATTTAGGGAATTGATAAAGAGGATGTTAATTTTTAAGTTCTAAAATTAACAAGGTGTATTTAATTATTTATATATATGTATTAAAATTTTCGGAATTTTTATTTATTAAGTAAAATTTAATTTTAAAAGATATAATAAGTTTATACGTATTTTAATTAGATTAAGTTAAAATACACATGTATAAGCTAGATGTAATATTCTTATTAGAATGTTACAAGTTTATTATAAATTATAAATTATAAAATCTTCCCCCCTTATATGCAGCCTAATTTTGAAGGGGTCTCGACAACATGGCAATTCCGTGTATTCTTATTGGTTGTAAATGCCACATGTAAGTCACCCATTGGTCCACGTCATTTGTGCTCATCTGGTACAGCTTTGCGTCTATATTCATCCGTGTAATCTGGTACAGCTTTGCGTCTATATTCATCCGTGTTATTTAAAAAAAAACCCGATTTCCTACATACAAGGAAACGAATACCTATCAGTACGACTATTAAGGAAATACAATTAATGCATTAAAATTCCAACCGGATTTGTTCAAAACCTCCTACAACTCAATATAATTTCCATAAAAACATATATATTGATTTCATATTCCAATAATTCGGCTGATTCTTTTCCATGGTTATCTACTGATCCATTGATTTGATATTCCAATAATTCGGCTGATTTCAATGTATGATTCCTACATATAAGGCAAACATTCCGTGGTTATCTACTGATCCATTGATTTTGTGATTATCTTCCCCTAATTGATTTTTTTTTTCAATAACATTATATATTACCTTACGAACAGTTGAGAAACACAATTGCATAAAACACCTCCATCGTATTCAACGTATAAGCTGCACCACCAGGTGAATCTTTATAACTTCATTACCGTGTTTCTTTATTTCTTATTACCAGAACACCACACGTGCGATCTGCATTCATATAAGGTGAATTAATACCTTTTGTTACATTACAGGAATCGGTGAAGCTTTTTTTGTGATTTCCAATCGGCCGTAATTCAAAAACACAGGTTTTCCCCAGTTAATTTATCTTTAAAACATTTATGTATGATTTTTACTGCAAGTCAAACTGTACTTTAAAAAAAAAATTAAAACAAAAATTAGACAGTTTGACTTTTAAACTGATTTTAAAAGTCAAACTGATTTGATATTCCCCTAACAGGTTTTCCCCAGTTAATTTATCTTTAAAACATTTATGTATGATTTTTACTGCAAGTCAAACTGTACTTTAAAAAAAAATTTAAAACAAAACAGGCAAACTGTGAAACACTAAAACAGGCAAACTGTTTATTTATTTTTTAAATTAAAAAAAAAATTGTAATCTATAACAATCAACCATTTACACCAACCTTAAATAGTCAAAGAATATACATCATTCATTTATGCTGACTGTTATCTCGAACTGAAAATTTTTATACGAATTAATGTTTGTACAAATTGGTACAATACGAAGACAATCAGTTGTTTTTGTTGACTTTAATAGTCAATACATTTTAATCTACAAGCTGTTATGAAGTTATTATTATTTTTTTTCAAATTTTTAAAAAGATTTCAAATAAGAATGTGTCCCTCTTATTTTCTATAATAATTGTTAGAATTTTTTTTGATTTTTATAGTCAACAAATACATAAAAATTGCATATATAAACTGATTTTAAAAAAAAAATTAAACAAAAATTAGACAATTTGACTTTTAAACTGATTTTAAAAGTCAAACAGATTTGTCTTTTTTTATTTCCAGAATATTTTATGTTTTTTTTTTTTTGTAATAATGTGTCCCTCTTATTTTCTATAATAATTGTTAGAATTTTTTTTGATTTTTATAGTCAACAAATACATAAAAATTGCATATATAAACTGATTTTAAAAAAAAAATTAAACAAAAATTAGACAGTTTGACTTTTAAACTGATTTTAAAAGTCAAACAGATTTGTCTTTTTTTATTTCCAGAATATTTTATGTTTTTTTTTTTTTTTTGTAATACAGTTCCCTCTTATTTTCTATAATAATTGTTAGAATTTTTTTTTTATTTTTATAGTCAACAAATACATAAAAATTGCATATATAAACTGATTTAAAAAAAAAATTATACAAAAATTAGACAGTTTGACTTTTAAACTGATTTTAAAAGTCAAACAGATTTGTCTTTTTTTATTTCCAGAATATTTTACGTTTTTTTTTTTTTTTGTAATACAGTTCCCTCTTATTTTCTATTATAATTGTTAGAATTTTTTTTGATTTTTATAGTCAACAAATACATAAAAATTGCATATATAAACTGATTTTAAAAAAAAAATTAAACAAAAATTAGACAGTTTGACTTTTAAACTGATTTTAAAAGTCAATCAGATTTGTCTTTTTTTATTTCCAGAATATTTTACGTTTTTTTTTTTTTTGTAATACAGTTCCCTCTTATTTTCTATAATAATTGTTAGAATTTTTTTTGATTTTTATAGTCAACAAATACATAAAAATTGCATATATAAACTGATTTTAAAAAAAAAAAATTAAACAAAAATTAGACAGTTTGACTTTTAAACTGATTTTAAAAGTCAAACAGATTTGTCTTTTTTTATTTCCAGAATATTTTATGTTTTTTTTTTTTTTTTGTAATACAGTTCCCTCTTATTTTCTATAATAATTGTTAGAATTTTTTTTGATTTTTATAGTCAACAAATACATAAAAATTGCATATATAAACTGATGTTAAAAAAAAAAATTAAACAAAAATTAGACAGTTTGACTTTTAAACTGATTTTAAAAGTCAAACAGATTTGTCTTTTTTTATTTCCAGAATATTTTATGTTCTTTTTTTTTTGTAATACAGTTAATTAGAGAATCAGCCAGTAAAATCACAATATGACTTACTGCAAGTCAAACTGTACTTTAAAAAATAAAATTAAACAAAAATAGACACTTTGACTTTTAAACTGATTTTAATAGTCAAACTGATTTGTCTTTTTTTATTTCCAGAATATTTTATGTTCTTTTTATTTTATTTTTGTAATACAGTTAATTAGAGAATCATCCAGTAAAATCACAATATGACTTACTGCAAGTCAGTCAAACTGTACTTACTGCAAGTCAAACCATTTGTTTAAAAAGTTTAATAGTTTAAAAATTAAATACAGGATGAATACTAACAACAACAAGGGAAAAGGCAAGATGAATTACCAGAAAACACCGAATTCGTCTGGAAGTAGATTGAGGCCTTTGGCAAGTTCAGGAATATCTCTAGGTTCCCGAAGATTCCGTTCTGTTGAAAATACAAACCAGACTCAAGTTAGCAGTGGAACAAATCAAGGTAAATAAATTTTAATTCATTTTACAGTTTAAGTTTATACCATTACTAACTTCGACATGTAAATTTCAGAAAACTTGAAACAGAAAACCATTACCCCGATAGGGAAAATAGATGGAGGGTTACGAAACATATCTGTTCGTGGGAGATGTATTTCAATCTGGCATTCCCATCGTAAGAACGAGCCGCACAACCCTTATTCTCTAGACTTGGTGCTCCATGATGATCAGGTATTTATGTCAATACATCATTAAACACTATGTAACATTCTTAATTTAATTAAAAAATGGTTAAATTTTTTAATTTTTCAGAAAGATCGAATCCAAATTTGGATTAAAAAAGAGTTTATGTACAAGTTCGAGCCGCTATTCGAGGAAGGCCAGTGCTATGAAATTTCAGACTTCACAATTTATCAGAATACTGGAAATTACCCTTTATTACCACATAAGTATAAACTGGCATTTGGTTTCAACACAACTGTTACTCGAATTGAACAAATTGATGACAATTTGTATAGTTTATTACTCGAACCCTATACTGAGATTAAGTCGGCAGACCGTACTTATGATGAAAAAGATGTTGTTGGTACGTCCTATTTATATTATAAATTTATATTTTATTTACTATTTTTTGGTACATTCAAATTTATTAATATTCTCTTTTTTCAGATGTTATTGGCTCTGTTGTTGGAATTATGGAGATTGTAAAGGTAGCAACGCAAAGCGGCATGAAATATCGACGTACTGTTGTGGTCGAGGATAATAGGTACGTACTACTGACATAAAGAGTTATTTAATTAACAATTATTATATGAAATTTATAAGTATTAACAACTTTATAAAAACAGTGGAGAACAACTTGATCTAACATTTTGGGAAGACTGGGCTACTATGTGGAATGATTATGCAGCCGATCCTGAAAAATTTGGGCATTTTGTCGTGATACTACAGCTAGGCAAGGTTAAGTACTTTAAAGGTATGATTTAAAAAATATATCACACCTAATCATTTAATGTCACTTGAAAAATTTGGACATTAAAAATGATAAATTTAAATATTAATGTTTATTAAGGATTTTATTTCTTTTTGTTAACCAGACAATGCAGATTCACCGGCGGTCCACAACGCTTTGTTTGGAACGAAAATAATAATTGATCAGAATCACCCCGCCATTCTTGCATTTAAATCAGAATAAGTAACATTTCAAAAAATCATCAAAACATTGTGACAATTACAAATAATTACTAACATTTGTGCTTGGTTTATTATTGTATTAAAGGGCTCAAAATCAGGAGGATTATGATCCGAACCAATTCAAAATTGAGTTCTTCTCACCTGATGCTAAAGTGGTTTCAGTGTCAGATTTCTTTATGGATGCTGTTAAAAGCATGGTCGGTAATATTCGTCAGATTCAACAGGTATGTAAAACTTTCGATACTATTTATCTGAAACAACACTACATCTACTTATTTATAATTTCTTTTAATTTACTTTATATGTAAATTAAAAATATATAGGATTCCCACTGCATTGTATATGCAACCATTCATTGTGTGCACGAACAAATGGGATGGGCTTATATAGCATGCAAGGAATGCAGCAAAAAGGTTAAAGTAAAATCAGCAAATAATCGCCATACTACTTACGAATGTGATTACTGTGGCCGTGGGGCAGTACAGACCATTTCAAGGTAAATTTTCCCTAAAATGACAAATGTTTCAATTGCGTATGATAATGCTTCGTGGTTCCCCCCCCCCCCCCCTTTTGACTGTTTATATGTTTTTAATTTACAGGTTCAGGGTTGTTGTAACAATTATCGATGAGACCGGTACTGCACAAGTTGTGTTTTTCAACAGCTCTATTAACAAGTTGACCGGCCTTACCGTTTTAAAATTAAGCTAGATTGTCTACTGAAGGATTTCAAAGAAAATCATACTTTTGGTCACGTAAAAGGAGGTATATATCAAACACATTTTTAACTGTTCTCATTTAAATGTTTGTTTCTTTTTATATATTTATTAACTTATTTTTTGTCTTTCTAAATCGCAGTTGTTTACACTATTGAGTTCCAAAAAAGGGGTCTTCCGCATTGCCACATATTATTGTGGCTTAAGGCGCAAGACAAGATAACCGCAGAATCAAAAATAGATGAATTCATATCATCAGAGATCCCCGACAAAGAACAGGATCCTGAACTGTACCAAATTGTCACCGATCATATGATGCATGGCCCATGCGGTGTCGATAATCCAAGATGCCCTTGCACTGTCAATTTCAAGTGTACAAAAAAATTTCCTAAACAGTTTAACGAATCAACTTTAATAGATGATAATGGATATGCAATATACCGGAGGAGAAATGATGGAAATAGTGTAAAGAAAAGCGGAATAGAATTGCACAATGGTTATGTCGTGCCATACAATCAAGGTTTGCTTAGAAAATACCAGTCTCATATAAACGTTGAATGGTGCAACCAGATTGGTTCCATAAAATATTTGTTTAAGTATGTGAATAAAGGACCGGACAGGGTTACTGTTGCTGTGGAGGGCGAAGAGGTCGACGAAATAAAAGATTATTATGATTGTAGGTATCTTTCCGCCTGCGAGGCAACCTGGCGTATATTTCAGTTTGACATTCATAAAAGGACACCTTCAGTCGAAAGGTTGCCATTCCATTTAGAGGATGAACAGCCAGTAATCTTTGATGCAAGACAATGTATTGATTACGCGTTAGATAAGCCATCTGTGAATGAAACCAAGTTTATAGCATGGATGGAACTGAACGAGACAGATCTAGACGCCCGTAAACTCCTGTATGTTGAGATACCCCAGTATTACGTTTGGAATCAGCAGCAACGTATCTGGCAGAAGAGAAAACGAGGAGATACACTTGGTCGTATACATCATGTCCCGCCCTCATGGGGTGAACTTTATTATTTACGTGTATTACTAAACAAGGTAACCGGTCCGAGAAACTGGGATGACCTCAAGGAATGGCGTGGTGTTATTTATCCATCATACAGAGATGCGTGTTATGCGCGTGGGCTTCTACAGGACGACAAGGAATACATAGATGGTTTGTTGGAAGCAAGTTTTTGGGGCATGGGTGATTATCTGCGTTCTTTTTTTGTCATGCTCCTCATGACTGATAGTATGAGTCGTCCCGAGTTTGTATGGGAAAAAACTTGGCATGTTTTGGCTGAAGATGTGTTAAACGTTGAACGAAGGAAGCGTAACGATCAAGGTAAAATATTATAACATTTCAGTAAATTTAATCATTAATTTTACTTTCATATTTTATTATATTATTTCATAACTTTTGCCGCTTATGAATGCAGATTTGCAACTTTCTGACACACAGATGATGAATATATGTCTTACGTATATTGAACACATGATGCTTTGTAATAACAAGAGTTTGAGGTCTTTTTCAAACATGCCATATCCCGATGCAGAATACACGATGGAAAATTACAACCGATTAATATACGACGAGGAATCCTACAACAGAGATGAACTCCGCGACCAGCATCAAACTCTTTATGCCAGTCTTACATCAGAGCAGAAACGTATTTACATAACAGTCATGGACGCCGTTAATAATGAAAAGGGTGGAATGTTCTTCGTATATGGTTACGGTGGTACTGGAAAGACTTACCTGTACAAAACTATGTCTGCTGCATTACGTTCCCAAGGGTCAATAGTATTGAATGTTGCATCAAGTGGTATTGCGGCCCTTTTGTTGGATGGTGGTAGGACGGCTCATTCCAGGTTTGCACGTCATGACTATACTCGACCAAAACATTATACTATTATAATCTATAATATGTATGCTAATTTCTAATTATGTACTATTTTTCAGATTTGCAATTCCTATTAATGTGGTGGACGATTCAGTGTGCCACATAGCAGCTGATGGTGACGTTGCTGAGTTGATCCGAAAAGCAAAGCTGATTATCTAGGACGAGGCACCAATGATTAACAGATATTGTTTCGAGGCATTTGATAGAACTCTGAGAGACATATGCAGGGAGGACCCGTCGACACCATCAAAACATGTTTTTGGTGGAAAGGCTGTTTTGTTTGGTGGTGATTTTCGGCAAATTCTCCCTGTTATTCCAAACGGCTCTAGGCAAGACGTGGTTCATGCGACGATCAATGCTTCATATCTTTGGGACCACTGCACTGTCTTGAATTTAACAGTAAACATGAGGCTGGGATCTGGATCATCTGATGTCGAAAGAAAAGAGATAAAGGAATTCGCAGATTGGATACTCGATATTGGGAATGGCACTATAGGTGTGTATTTAATTTATTTCTAATTGGTAGTAAACCATTCAAATATTTTTTACTTAATGATATTAATTTATTTTCTAATCACCTAAAAACAGGTGGTGAAAATGATGGTGAGTCGTCGATAGAGTTCCCGGACAACATGCTCATTCCAGCGTCTGATGATAATGTTGGGGCTATTATTCGAGAAACATACCCTCATTTGCTTGATAATCTATGGCAACGCAGCTTTTTTCAAGATAGAGCCATCCTTGCTCCCACTCACGAAATGGTTGACGTAATAAACGAGCGGATGCTGTCTTTAATTCCCGGAGAAGAAAAGACATACGAGTCATCAGATTCTGTTTCTGCTGCAGATGAAGATGATACTATGTTCAACCTTGATATTTACACTTCTGAATTCTTGAACAGTATCAAAATGTCAGGCGTCCCGCAACATATATTGAGGTTAAAGATCGGCGTTCCGGTTATGTGTATGCGGAATATTGATCAGAAAGCTGGATTGTGCAACGGAACACGACTTCAGATATTACGGATGGGGGTAAATATAATCGAGGGTAAAATCATTTCTGGCGGCAAGGTGGGTACAATATGCGCTATCCCTCGAATGGTCATAAGTCCTTCCGACAACAAAATGCCCTTCAAATTGAATCGGAGGCAATTCCCCGTTCAAGTATGCTTTGCTATGACCATTAATAAAAGTCAAGGTCAGACGTTGTCTCAGGTTGGTCTGTTTCTGCAAAAACCAGTATTCTCACATGGCCAGCTTTATGTAGCTGTATCTCGAGTTAAGAGCAAGAAAGGATTGAAGGTCATTTGTTGTGACAGAGATGGAAATTACACTAATTCAACATCAAATGTCGTTTACAAAGAAGTCTTATTTCGTTTGTAAATTATATGTACCATTTCTACGTGTATCTAATTTTTAATTAAATTCAACACCACATTTAAACGATTATTATGTGATTAAGAAATTTATTTAATCTTTGTTTGTATTTTATATATTCTAAAATTTGAAGCATACCGCCCATCGGGCGGGTTTTGTAGCTAGTATACATATATACGAATACATTAAAATACAAGATAAAATGGAACAATTAAAAAGGGTAATGTTATTTTGATCTTTAAAAGATAATATTATAATTAGTTATTGTATAAGTTATAATATAATTAAAACTAGAATGTACAAAGTTATGATTTAATTATAACTAGAAATTGTACAAGTTGAAATTATATGATTAACTAGAAATATACAAAGTTATATATATTAAGATGTATAAAGTTATAAGTTGTTATAACTAGATAATTATACAAGTATAATATAAGTATTTTACAAGCTATGTAATATACTAGATTAATGATCAAGTAAAAATAACAAGGACTTATATTTAACTAGTTCAAGTTGAATATAAGAAAGGTTTAAACAAACTAAGAATTATTATATATAGTTTTTATATAATAAGTTTATTAGTTTTCACCAAGTATAAACCGGTGATTGTGTTAGCTTAAGTTTCATCATGGTTGTTGAAGCTAGTGGGAGCTACACAAGAAAATCACAAAGTTTGTAAGTGTGTCGTTAAGACATAAGTCTTGGTCGAATCTAATAAATCATAAGAAATGTTTATTTCATTATTAGACATATGGAAAACTAGATGTGTTAAACTAGATTTATGATTCAAGTTTATGAATTATAATAGATTTAAAAAGTTTAACATAAGTTTATAAGTTTTTCAAGTAAGATAAAACAAGTAAGTTTTATTCTAGATAAGGTTTTTTCACAAAACCTTGTAAAACATTTTGTACACCTCGTTTTAGGTATACATGTAAAATCGTGTAAATTCTTGAAACTATAAGTTTTAAAGAATAGTTCTTATGTTTTAAAAAAGTGTCTTGTAGAATTCTTCAATTCACAAGTCACACATTTTAAACAAGGATTAAGATTGGAATAAAAGTTTAAGTTTAGTTTAAGACTTAAACAAACCCAAGAAAATCTTAGATCTAAGTACTATCCACCTAATGGAACACCTCACTTGTTAAACGATATTCATATTGTAAGGATAAAGAACCTTAGATATGGATTCAAATCATTGCGAGTGTTAGAGTGCGTAAGGTTCTGTGATAATAGGGAGTCCCGGCGCAGAAAATCGCACTGTCTTAGATGGTCTGATCTGCTTTGGTGATAATCGGTAGTCCCGGCCCAAAAAGTACTTGAGTAGAATAAACATACTAGACTTTATTACTAACTTAGAAATGTACAATTAGATTGTACAAAGTTGTAATAAGTTATAAGTCTAAAGATTCTACGACCCCTAGGAATCATGTCAAGTCTTGATACGATCGGTAAGGAAGTTACCTACCAGAAATAGCATGTCTCATCGGGAAGTGCCCAAACCTTGCGGCGAGAATGTGATATATGGATCCTAGGCCTAAAATATTAATTATGGGTTTATAATATATTTTAGAGAATGTTTATTGATGATTGCTAATTAAACTGGGTTTGATTTGTAGATGGCAACAACAAACGTGATTGCGACAACAAGTACCAACAATCTCTCACTTCGCTCAATCCTCGAAAAAGACAAGTTGACTGGGTCAAACTTTCTCAACTGGGAGCGCAATCTTCGTATTGTGCTCAGGCATGAGAGAAAGTGGTATGTCTTGGAGAGAGCAGTACCAAACACCCCTGCTGTTAATGCCAGAGCTGAAACGAGGCAAGCTTATGATAAGCATGTCAGTGATGCACTCAATGTGAGATGTCTGATGCTAGCCACCATGAGTCCAGAGTTACAAGCGGGACTTATGGATGTGCCTGTATTTGAGATGATCCTAGGGATTCATTTCAAGAGCAAGCTCGGACTGAGAGGTTTGACATCAATCGAGCCTTCAACTCTTGCAAGATGGTCAAAGGAGCGCCGGTGAGTGCCCACGTCATGAAAATGAAGGAACACATGGATCACCTCGCTAGACTTGGTCACCCCATACCGTTGCAAATGGCAACAGATACTATACTCAACTCGTTGTCTGATGACTACAAGTCTTTTGTGGTCAACTACAACATGCATAATATGGAGAAATCCATTGCTACATTCCATGCTCAAGACAGCCGAGTTGAGTTTGGGGACCAAATCTAAGGACGTTCTCTTGATTGGTAATGGCGGTGGCGGTGGGAAGAAGAGAGGGGCATGGTGGTAAAGGAAAGGGTAAGACCTATCCTAACCAAGGAGTGCCAAATGGTAAAGGTGTCAAACAAAAGGTCAAGAAGGTTAAGCCTAACACTGCGAGGACCGAGAACTGGTGCTTCAAGTGTGGTGAGGCTGGGCATTGGAAAAGGAATTGTCCAAAGGGTGCAAGTGGTAGTGGAGGAAACGCAAGTTCCTCAGGTAACACAACCACACTTCTTAATCACTTTAAGATACTTGTAAAGTACATTACGAGTAATCTAACTTTTGCAATCATTTATTGCAGGAGGAGATGGAAAGTGATAGTGACCGGCATGAGATGGTGATGATCCCACGAGCACCAATTTTTTTTTTATAATTCAGTATTTTGTGGATTCGTTTTAAACAATTTTAGTTTATTGTTTTTGGATAATTTTATTTTATGTTAAAATAAGTTTTATTTTGGTTTTAATTAATCTCGAATCCATGGTTGAATTATATTGTGTGCATGTGTGATAATTACACTAGTCAAGGTTTATGACTAGATTGTAGGTCAAGTTTTGATTTACTTATATTTCATGTTTTATATATTTGTTTGATTGTTGTATAAATAATGTTTTGATAGCTCAAGGTATTTAAATGCTAGTAATTAGAAAGTTTTTCTAATGAAAGTGTTTAAGAGTTTTATAGAAGCATAAGGTTTAAAGGTTAATGAACTTAGTTAAAACATCTTAAGTAATAGTCATTACTTATGATAGAAAGTTTTAAAGTATTAGTATTAATATAGTATGATTATATTAGATATAATCAAGATAGATTTTAAAGAGTATTATTACAAGTCTTTTACACTTGTAGTAAAGGTTTTAATGAAGTCATAATTCCCTAGTAGGAATAATTGGATATTCGTATAATCCAAGTAAAATGACTTAGACATTAAATGACTCTTAAAAGGGACAAACTATATTAAAGTATTTAAGAATTAAAAGGTATTATTGCAAGTCTTTTATACTTGTAATAAATATAATATTTAATCAAGTCATAATTCCCTAATTAGAATAATGAATATTTGCAAATCCAAGTAATGACTTTGGCATTAAATAAAATTCTTAAAAGAATACTAATGTGTTTAAGAATTGATAGTATCATTTCAAGTGTTTTATACTTGTTAGATACAGTGATCAATAAAGATCATAATTCCCTAAACAGGAATGTTGGATATTCGCAAATCCAAAGGATGATCTTAATTATTGATAGAATTCTTTAAAGATTAAACTACAAGTTATTGACTAGGTCAAAGTAGTTTAAGAGATGCTTAAGTTCCATCAAAGTAAGTGGGAGCTAAGACTAACGTAATTCATTAAAGATGTTAGTGAATTCAGTAAGTTAGTAAGACATTAACAACAAGGTTTTACCAAGTCGTTAGCCAAAGAGTTAAGAGAAATAATAAATGATCGTTGATTAGATTATTGCAAACCTAATAGCGTGATCACAAGTCTTGTGAATAATTATTGCATATCCAATAGGTTGTTAACCCTTCAATGGATAACATAGTCATTTAAGAAATTTCTTTAACTAGTAAGAATATCTACAAATCAAGTAACTAAAAGAGACTTTAGTCACAAGGATAATTTTATGAATTCAAGAAACTAAGGAGTTAATTTCCAATCCTCCTATGTTTACCGAATTGCATAAAAGGCAAGACTAGAATATCTTCTAGATTGTTGCAAGAACAATATCTAGCAAAGGCAAAAGTAATAGTATTCCTAAATACTCGTCTTATGTCTTTAGTTTAATAGAAATGATTGGTTTAGTGATAAAGTTACAATTAAGTTTGTAAGAATCATTGAGTAATCAACACGAACGAAAGGGATAAGTAATGATCCAGTAATAATTCAGTATCTATGTCCAGTGAGGAATAGTACATGAGTTAGTATCATTTTTATTCAGACTTTGTATGTTTTACAAGATCCATGAATAAAAGTCTATTAATTCAAGAAGACACAAAATCCGTGACTACTCTTGGTGGGAACCTCGATGGGACGTTAACGTCATCGCGGTATTTGGTGGTAGATTCGAAGTTCTTCGAAGATAGCTACACAAGTTTTGTGTAAACCAAATATCGGTGATATTCTGTTGGAGGCTCAACGAATATTGGATTGACCACCGTGACAATACTTCATGGTTGAAAAGTTCAAAAGTATTGTTCACTAGGATTGTCCTTAAGCCTGAGGTATTTGGTTTAGGATACAATGACTAATGTGCTTTGGTTCAACTTAGACAATTCTGAAATACGTTTGTCATACGAGACGATACTGGGTACAAAGGAAGTTGTATTTTTTAAATCGAAATATACAAGATGGCAATTGCACCTCCTCTTTAGGAGAGATATTTATAGGTCCTTTGACTTGATAAGAAACTGGCAAGCGCAAGGTCGTTCCCAAACGAACCGATCTGTTCTTTGTTGTTTATCACAGCAGTTTGAATCAAGAAGTCATAAAATGATTTCGAATACCGGAGTTGATAATTTCTACCATGCTCGTATTCGTTATCACAAATATCGTGCTGCAAGGGATGAGCCTAACATAGTTTGCCCAAGAAGTAGAGACAGAGTGTTCTTTACTAGGAGACGCTATTAAAGAGTTTTTCATAAACTATACCTGGGTTACGTAAGCTGTTTTTATGGGGTTGGTTACCTACATGCCCATCTAGAAGGCCACTGTAGCTCGTATCATTAAGACAAAGGTTACAGACTTGCACAAGTGGGAGTCTGAAGGAATTATGTGCACAGTCAGTCAACCTATGATGATACATCCATGCCTACGAAACACTTAAGGGTCACACCGGTGAGTGCAACAATAATAAACTAGTTAAACTATAAGGGATGAAAGTGTTAAAAGGAAGTTTAATTAAAGTTCTAATATTGATTAAACTAGAAGGGTTCTAAGCGTAACTTATTTGTATATAAATAAGAGGCTTAGGGTAACCCTAAACCCCTTACAGACATACCTCACGAAATCACTCCCTTCCCTCTCTTTGGCTTCGGCCGAAACTAGACCAAGAACACCAAGTTTGGTGTTCTTCGTTCTTCGTGTTCTTCAAGTCTTGAAGATCCAAGTTCATTGCTTAGATCAACTAGAAGATCGCTCGACTTGTTCATCATCAGTGGATCTATCTTAAGCAATCAACAAGGTATGTTTTGGGAAACCCTTTTCTCCCTTCTCCCTCTTGGATGAATTTCGGCCAAAGAACCCTAGGGTTCTTTGGTTGATGGTCGACGAACACACAAGTATGTGTGTGTTCGAGTTCTTCATACAAGGTTTCTTTTTGTTAACCTAATCTAGTTATCCAACATCCCAATCCTTTAGGGTTTAAGGATTAGGTTAAATCTCAGTTCCGCATTTAGGGATTAAATCAGCTAGTTGGTTTTAACCGGTCAAGAACAAGTTCATGTTCTTGGTCAGTATGGTCGAACCAAGCTTACTAGGAGGTTGACCCAAGTGGTCGATCAGTGTTATGAAACCCTACATGTACTTCGCAGGAACCTTGGAAGGTTCAGCTCGGTTTTGGTTGTCTAGTTTGCCTCAGAGGAGCATTGCTAGCTTCGAGGAGCTTGCTGCTCAGTTCAGCCACAGCTTCATACAACAAAAGAAATACCAACAGAAGTCCCAGTCCATAATGGCATGCAGGCAGCGAGAAGGGGAAACGAACAAATCATACTTTAAAAGATTTAATGAACAGAGCCGGAAGATGCCTGTCCGGGAAGATTCACTCATAATTGCAGCGTCTACGTATGGTCTCCGCGAGGGAGAGTTGTTCAGAGAACTGTCGAAAAGAGATTTTGTCAAAGCTGATGATATGATCAATGCGGTGAATAAGGTACTTAAGCAGGAGGAAGAAAGTGCAGAGAAGTTGCGCTTCGAAGCTCAAGAAAAGAAGGGGCTGTCCGGCTCGGGCTCCCTCCTGGGTACCGAAAGGCCAAGAGGTTCCTTTCGACCGAACTTTTCCAGTCGGTCAACTTATAAAAGAAAAGCCCAGGAGGAAGGTTCCCGAATAGAAGCTACGAGCATCAACGTCCAGAAACCTTCACAGCTTCTGACCCTAAGACAGACAAGGAGGGAAGAGCTCCCCGGAAGAGGTACCCCGGGGACCCGAACGCTTATTGCGAGTTTCACAAGATTATGGGCCACGCTACGGCAACCTGCGAAAGCTATAAAAGAGAAAAAGAAGCTCAAAAGAAGGGGAAAGGCGTAGAAGGGGTAACCGAAACACCGAAGGGCGGAGTGACTGTGTATGATACGGAAATCATGACGACGGAAGAAGAGGTTTATTCTGTATCTCCCCAACGAAAGAGGAAGGGGGTAGCTATAGAGTTTGGAAGAGACGAACCTGTTCCCGAAGGGTATGTGGGAATGGAGCCATTGGTGATCTGCAGAGCCATCGCTCGAGCGATGGTTCGTCGAATTTATGTGGACGGAGGAAGTTCCGCCAACATTATGTACGATCACTGTTTCGAAAAATTCCCTCCTGAGGTCAAAGCGTTCCTCAAACCGGCGACATCTTCGATGGTAGGATTTTCAGGACGATCAGTATGGCCACGAGGAAAGATTCACTTACCTCTGGTGTTGACATATTGGAACTCTAACCGCAGCAAATCCATCGTAACGGAATTCATCGTCATTGAAGCTCCGTCTAGATACAATGTAATTTTAGGACGGACGGGAATGTGGCAGTTACAGGCGATCGCTTCCACCATCCACGGTTTGCTTAAATTTCCTTCAGAACATGGGGTACTCACTATGCAGAGCATGCCTATGCCCATGACAGAGTGTGGAAGTGTCTCACACCAAGACAGCTGGACGGAGCAGGAAGAGACCCAAATCGTGGTAAATGCGGAGTATCCGGAAGTGACCGTTTGGTTGGGAGGTGACCTTCCTCCCAAGTTAAAAAGGGAGCTCGAGGCGCTCCTGAGGAGAAACAAAAACGTGTTTGCATAGGAGCCCAAGGATATGACGGGTGTATCCCGAGAATTCGCGGAACACAAGCTGAACGTTAACCCAGCATTCACCCCGGTAAAGCAGTCAAAAAGAGGAATGGCAGTCGATTGAGTCAAAGTGGTGAGCAAGGAGGTAGAAGATTTAGTACTGGCAGGGGTACTACGAGGCACCCAATACCCAGTGTGGGTGGCTCATCCAGTGTTGGTCAAAAAAGGAGACGGATCGATGCGGATGTGCGTAGATTTCAAAGACCTCAATAAAGCGTGCCCCAAGGATAGCTATCCCCTACCGGAAATAGAGCAGAAAGTAGAGGCGTTGGGAGGATACAAGTGGAAATCCTTCCTAGATGCTTACAAAGGATACCATCAGGTACAAATGGCTAAGGAAGATGAAGAAAAAACGGCTTTCCATACGGCTAAGGGCACGTTCTGCTACATTAAAATGCCTTTCGGGCTACGAAATGCAGGAGCTACGTACCAACGATTGGTTGATAAGGATTTTGAGGAGTAGATAGGTCGCAATTTGGAGGTATACGTTGATGATATGGTGATCAAAAGTATAGGCGACGGTGACCTGATCAGTGATATTGAAGAAACCTTGCGGCGATTACAAAGAATCAATATGAAGTTGAATCCCAAGAAGTGCACATTTGGCATGGGTAGAGGCAAGTTTCTAGGTCACATTATTACACCTTCCGGCATACAAGCCAACCCAGAAAAGATAGAAAGTCTGTTGAAAACAGGAACCCCACGAACGGTGAAGGAAGTACAGGCCTTGAACGGGAAGCTTGCAGCGTTAGGACGTTTCCTGGCGAAATCCGCAGAAAGGTCCATCCCTTTCTTCAAAACCCTCCATGGGTGTACCAATAAGGGAGGAGTATAAAACAATACTTACGAAGCATTCCTACCATGGCCAGTCCTAAGACGGGAGAAACTCTGGTCATGTACCTGTCAACAGGAAGGGAGGCAATCAGCTCGGTACTTATCGCAGAAAGAGAAGGAAGGCAAGTTCCGGTGTACTTTGTTAGTCGAGTGCTACAAGGTGCAGAGCTAAACTATTCGATAGTCGAGAAATTGATCTTAAGCTTAGTATACTCGGTTAGACGATTGAAGAGATACTTTCAAGCTCATACGGTGACAATTCTAACCAATCAACCGATCAAAAACATATTGCTCCAACCCGAACGGTCGGGACGAATGACCAAATGGGCAATTGAGTTGGGGAAGTATGAAATGAAGTTCAAACCAAGACCAAGTATAAAGGGTCAGGCATTGGCAGACTTCTTATTAGAAATGCCGGACGAAGATAGACCGATGGGGGAAAGCATGCAAGTCGAGGAAAAGGGAAAATCGGTGCAGGTGGAAAGCAGCACTTTGTGGAGGATGTATACAGACGGAGCTGGAGGATCGGATGGGTGTGGCGCAAGAGTTGTCATGTCCGGACCTAGGGAAGAGAAAGTGACGTATGCCCTGAGGTTCGATTTTGCGTGCTTAAATAATGAAGCTGAATATGAGGCACTACTGGCAGGATTGAGCCTGGCTAAGAGTTTAGAAGTGAGGGAACTTGAGGCATTTGCGGACTCAATGTTAGTCGTTAACCAGGTAAACGGATCCTACGAAGCCAAGGAAAGTCACATGAAGCGATACCTGGAACAAGTAAAAAGCAAGGTAGCCAAGTTTGAGAAGTTCAAAATTACTCAGGTCCCTCGGACCAAGAACAAAGAGGCGGACGCACTTAGTAAGTTAGCTTCAATGTTGTATCACCATCTCACAAAAGAGGTTCTGGTGGAAGTGCTCCCGAGGAGGAGCATTGAGCAGAGGATGGAGGAAGTAGTAGACACAGACGAAAGCCAAGGTTGCTGGATGAACCCACTCAAGCAATATATTACGGAAGGGACTCTTCCGCCTAACCCAGGCGAGGCAAGAAGGGTTAGAATGAATGCCGGAAGGTATGTGATCAAGAACGACCAGTTGTATCGGAAAGGGTACTCTACCCCATGGCTGAGGTGCTTAAGCCAAACAGAATCTCAGAAAGCAATAAAAGAGGTGCACAGAGGCCTTTGCGGAGCGCATGCAGGTTCAAGGGCTCTAACACAAAAGGTATTCAGAATGGGATACTTTTGGCCTCAAATGTCGAAAGACATCCAAGAGTATGTTAAGAAGTGTCAGAAATGCCAAGCATATTCAAACGTTCCTAGTCAGGCACCTGTCAACCTTACGAGTATCCAAAGCCCATGGCCGTTCTGCCAATGGGGAATCGATATAGTGGGACCTTTCCCAAAGGCTCCGGGGGGTTTAAAGTTTCTGGTAGTAGCGGTAGATTACTTTACCAAATGGATAGAAGCAAAGCCGTTAGCATGTATCTCAGGAGCAAATGTTGTTGAGTTCGTATGGAAACAAATCGTTTGTAGGTTTGGTCTTCCACATACCATCATAAGCGATAATGGGAAGCAGTTCGCCAACAATCATTTCAAAGGTTGGTGCACAGGTTTGAGCATTCATCAAAATTTCACGTCCGTCGCCCATCCCCAGGCTAATGGGCAAACTGAGGTAACAAACAGAACAATAGTGAATGGAATAAAGAAACGTTTGAATCGAGTAGAAGGGGGATGGGCAGACGAATTGCAAAGCGTCTTATGGGCATATCGAACAACAACAAGGAGTGCAACCCAAGAGACCCCTTACAGTCTGGTATACGGGTCGGAGGCGGTCATCCCACTTGAAGTCACCTTTCCATCCTCTCGAGTCGAAAACTTTCGCCTGGATGAGAATGCAGAAGCGTTAAGGCACAACCTGGACCTCGTAGAGGAACGAAGGGAAAATGCTGCCTTACGACAGGCAGCATACAAGTTGCGGACGGAAGGGTACTACAACACAAGAGTACGGGGAACAACGTGTAAGGTAGGGGACCTGGTATTACGAAAAAATGAAGCCAGTCTTCATTATAAACCAGGAAAGTTGACACCTAATTGGGAAGGTCCTTACAGAGTGAAGGAGGCCAGAAGGAATGGTTCATACGTATTAGAAACAATGAACGGGTCGACCATCCCTCGAACTTGGAACATGAGGAACTTACGCAAGTTCCATTATTAGGGTACTGACGATCGCTTTTGTGTTATGACTAGCCCTTATGCTTCGAAAATGTGGTAGAATTCATTCCTTGATCGTCGTTTGTATTAAGTCGAATGTGTTAATGTAAACCCCTACGGGCGGGTTCTTTTGTTAATAGTTTTTTTTTTTTTTTTGCGATAAAATTTATGCTACGATTAGTCTTAAATAGTCAAAAGTTCCCTACGAATAGGGAGGGAATGATCTAATCCTCACAGAGGTTAAGCATTCTATTTATGTTTTTTTTTAAAAAAAAAAAACAAACCAATACGTCGAAACGAAAGCATGCATGCAAAGTTGCGAAGTTTCTAAGGAGGGACGCCTCCAAAGATAAGAAATTTGCGTAAAAACAGCGTACGAAACACGAACATACGAATGAACAAAATACGAATATAAACATACAAAATACGAAGCAGTAATATTAAGAAAGATACAAGCATCTGAATTACAGTCTTAGAACGAACACAAAACCTTCCCAAAAGAAAATACTCTATCTAAAACAAAATGGCCACGTCTTCCGGCAGTCAAACAAACTAATCGATCGGGGGATCTTGGCCTCTGGCAGAACTCTCCGTCACATCTTCCGGCTCGGAAGGAACTTGGAGAAGTTGAGATTTTAATTCGCCAAGGGAAATGACACTGGATTCAAGGGCTTGGAGCAGAGGCTGTAGAGTAGATACCAGTTCACCAAACAAACCCATGATGTTTGTCTGGGCATCAGGGTAATTATGAACAGGCGAGGCACCCTTAAGCATGTCAGCTTACGCCCGGTGCGTATCAAGGCATCCCTGATATTGACCGAACCGGATGCTTTCCCTCTGAAGATTGGTGTTGGCACTCACAAACTCATCCGAAGACAGAAAGGCTTAGACGACCCCAGGGATTCCTTTCTGCAACAACCAAGAAATGTCCTTGTAACAGCCACCTACTTGCTCCTGCAGTTTTCTATTCTCTTCGTTTAAAGAACCTAAGGCCTTTTCTGCCTGAGCATTCTTTTCAATCAACAGATGTTCCAGCTCAGCAATTCTCGCAGGAAGGGTGCTGTATTCACTTTTCAAATCAATGATCTGGGCATCTTTGGCAGACGAAGATCGTCTCAACTCTTCAATACCTGCAACAAGTTCACGGTTCTCCTCAAGTAAAGACTTGTTCACACTAACCAAGCGATCCTTCTCTTCCATCTCTTTCTGATGTAACGTCTTCACTGTATTCAATAGCTCATTCAGATGGGCAAATTCCTGGTTGTCATGCAAAAAAGATTGTCGACTACGGATACCCCTTGCGTGCAACTCTGACAAGAGCTCTGTGGCAGATAACAACTCTGAACGAGCCTTCAAAAATATACCCTCGTCCGAGAAATCTTCAAATCCTTGCATCGTGGTGACAGTAGTGTGCACGATCGAAGGTGAAGAGGTTGCGGCAATTGCTAATTCGGGTATACGGGAACCTTGTACTTTGACGGTCCCGAAAGGCTCGGCTGTGGAAGCAGAAATAGTTGTACGCACTTTCTTGCCTAAAGGAAGATGGTTTTTGTTTAAAAAAAACACATGTAAGCAGTGTAAAGGTACTGAAATATTCCTGGGAAAAAACGAACTTACCTAAAAAGGGGAAATTGGGTACAGAAGACTGGCTCTGTGTGGGTTGCGAAGAATACTAGCTTTTTACAGTAGAAGATAGTTGCATTCCGGAACCAAATAAGCTGCTTTCAAAGGCTGCTAAGGCAGAAGTACTTGATGATACCAATGGACGACGAAACGAAGAAGGTGGTGGTGGTACTGACATAAAAGAAGAGCTCACATGGGGAACTCCGGGTACGGGAGATGGCATAACTGTGGACGGAGGCTTCACAACATCATGAGGTTTCTCAGAGACGATAGTAGATTCGGGTAACTCTGTAAAAAGAAAAGCGAGTTAGCATTACGCAAAAAATAAATATGAAGATATGCATAAAATAGTGAGGCACACCTTCTTCCTCAATCAAAATACGTTTCGGCGATGAATGGGAGCCCTCACCAAGCGACCTCTTCAAACGAGGAGCTTTCGTTTTCTCGGGAACAAAAACAGAGCGGACAGTTCAGACCTTTCGTGGTTTCAAAGTTTCCATTTGCGAGTCATGGACCATAGTATCCTCAACCGTAAAAGCAGATGGGTGAGACTCAGGAACTGCAGAAGAAACAATCACGTCGAAAGAAGCATCGGGGGTCCCTTCTGAGCCTTTAGAAGATTCTGGTGGAGCAAGAAAAGGGACGATTGGGCCATCTTTGACAGAAACGACACCTGGGGGAGGAATACCTTTAGGCATTTTCAAACGCCGGAGGAGTCAGATCTCTTTATTGTCGATCATCCACACCGGACGGATGCCTTGCGACAAATAATAAGGGCTCAAATCCGCCATCCCTAAAAAGACTTCGTCCGGATCTTCCCATTTAACTTTGATGGACGAAAGGGTTTGCACTTGTGCAAACTCTTCGGAAGACAACTCTGGGGCCGGCTCAGACGTGCGACCGATAATCTTCCCCCAAGAGAATTCCACACCTTTAAAGACAGATCGAATAACAAAGAGGAACTCGTGCTTCCAACCATGGATAGAGTCCCTCAGCCCAATGATATGCTCATTGCGTCCGGATCGTAGCGTAAGAACAGCCCAATCACCTCGACCCGTAACCACGTACAAATGGCGAAATAATCTGGGGGACAAGGGGATGCCAAGGGACCTGCAAAGCATAATAAAGCCTATGATTTTCCGAAACGAGTTCGGCGCAAGCTGTGCGACATGCAAACCAAGATCTTGAAGAAGATCGATGATGAAATCATCAAGAAGGAAATGCATTCCTCCTAACAGATATTGAAGGTAGATGGGCTCGAACCCTTCGGGTGCAGTTTTGATGCTCTCTGATCCCATAGGTAGACGAAGGAGATATTGGGGATCGATATGAAATTCAGAAGCAATAGAAGAAACATCAGGCTCGGAAAGGCTGGTATACGTATTAAAGGCGGTAATCTTCACAGATTTATCGCTCTTTTCCTTCGATTGTTTATCTTTCTTAGTCATCTTTGGCTTCAAAAGATTGGGGGAAAAGGGGAAGTAAATGAGAAGTTAGGAAGTAAGAATGAAAGAGGGCAAGGAAGAAGTTTTATAGGGTGAGAAGTTGAAAAGACCCATAATGATGGTTATAACGGTCGGAAAGACTCAGGGTAACGGTAACTTTAGGGGTTGCGAAGGAAGGAAACGGTGAAAGGAAGCAAGTTAAAGTTAGAAGCAAACTTACAGAAAAGGGTTTACTTCCAACTTGAGGGACTTAATAAGGCATGGTCAAAATACATGACCTGCAAGGATGCATTAGATACCCGGACGGAAGGTCTCGACGAACGGTATTGGGACCACATCCCCATGTCGCAATCCAAGCGATAAACGGGTTTTCCGGATAAAGGGCATCGAGCCGCGTAAGCATTAAATGCGACCTGACGGCTCAGGAGAAAGCCTGAGTCTTTACACGGCAGGTAACAGGTTGAACTACAGTCTATTACCCCAAGGACTCCTACGCGAACCGGACCAAAGGAGAAAGGACGATCTTTCTCCCGCCCAACCATCCGGTTATAAATACACAAGTATGTCAAACGATCGAGGTACGTTTTCTAACTCTAACACACCACGGGTACTTAGCATTCAATACCGACGCTTGAGCATTGAATGTCTATGTCCTCACTCTCATACTTATACATTCTATCAGATCTCACCCTAGTGTAAAAACTACGATAGACCTTACGTCGCAAATCTAACTTGAGCGTCGGAGTGTTCTCACGAGGATCACCCTCGGGGAGCATCTGACCAAGGGTTTCGGTTGTTTTCAGGTTCTGTATCTGCAGCTTGGAGAAGGCCTACCATCCGTCTCCACTCCCTGAAGAATCGGTTTCAACAATAGTAAAGAGTTATATTGAGAACCTTGATTTCAAAAAGAACTCTGAGAACTATTTCAATTGAATCTGGTCCATTAATTTTCAAAATTAACGGTTAAGATCGGAATATCATTTTCATTAATAAAATAAATCAAATTTTGGTGAGTTTTAATTGAAAAGGGCAAATTAGTAATACGACAAAAATAAAAATAAATGTTAAAACTAATAAAATAAAAAATAATAACGGTTTCTTTGTTAAACTTCCTTAAAAGATGCATTTTTTCCGGATCTAGAATTTTCCTTTTCTTCTCTACAAGCTCTCTCCCCCACTCATATCCCCCATAACATAAACCTCCGTTTCCCCTAAGTCACGACTGATTTCACATAATTTCTATCAATCCAACATTTTTCACGAAATTGATTACACGTCCGGTGGGAATCCTCACGGTTGCCTGTAACTCCGCTTGCTCGGGAATAGTTGAAAAAAATCACTTTCGGTCTAGGGTTTGTTGCAGGTTTCATTTTCGATCTATGTTGTATCAACACAGCCTGCTCGCAATTTCCAGATTCATCCAGATTTCATTTTTTTTTATCAAATGTGTGGTTTTCATAAATGTTCAAGCTCTTGTTTGTTTCATCTTATCTAATTCGTCTGTTGTTTTATCTAAGACGAAGATGGTGAGGTCGTTTAGCTTCATATCTGCTCGATCTACTAGTATTTTCCGGATGTTCTCTTCTATTTCTGACCTGTTCAGACGGTGCCAGAATGTTATTGCATATCAGTGGGCTTTTAAAACTCTTGCTACCGACCATGAATTCCATGTTAGTTGAATCGAGTTAATCATTTAATTTATCTGTTTTTACAACAGTTCATGCTTTCTGTAAAAACGTATTTGGCGGTTCCTGAGATTGTTTGAAGCTTTCTCTGTTACTTTCTTGTTCTCGTTGTTTATATTGTTGGGGGTGTGATTGTGTAGGGGTAATATCAATTGAGGTTTTAATAATTTTGGTATATTAACAAAATACCCATAAATCCATAATTATGGTTGTAAATAGAACTGTGGTTTTAAATGAACAAATGACGCATAATTATGGTTTTAATTTTGATATCGATCGAACTTCATTGTCTTTTCATGTGGTTATAATTTATTTTTTTTCTATATAATTGTGTTGGTGCATATGAGTTTGCATATTTTTTATAATCCATATAATTGTGTTGGGATTTCTTTTTTAAAACTTTGGTGGAAACATATGAACTTCTGGTCTCTACATGATGTAATGCATTACTGTTATTGATGATTTTAAGATTCTTTGTTGTATGTACGTGTTTATTAACCGGATAAATTAATTATATGCAAAAGCACAATGGCCTAAATAAACATTGTGGTATATTTGTTTGAAATTGTTATCTTATTGGATAAAGAATTTTGATTAATAATTGTTTTTTATTGTTAATTCATCTATTCTTTTGGTTTAGGTGTTTTTGAAGAGATCGAAATGATGTCAAACATTGGTGCAAATCATTCTGGCGAAGAAGGTGATTAAAATTAAGGTGTTATGATCAAGTAATCAAAGTGTTAATTGATGTTGGACTTGATGTAGATGATTAGGTCCTATGAGTCAACGTTTGCTTATGTGTTATTTTTTAACAGGGTAACATAAATGTTATTGTTTGGATACATATGCTGATATGCGTTGTACGTGCATGTATGTTATTCAACATTTTTTTATGTTTTTATTAAAGTGTATGTTTGAGTAGGATAACATAAATGTTATATTGTACATATGTGTTCTTTGAAATAACTTTTATCTTTTGTATGAATAAGTTGAACATGTATATTCACTACAACCGTAAGATAACATATATGTAACAATAAATTTTTGAAACTAATGTAAAAAAACACATATGTAAAAAACATATATGTACAACCGACTCGACATAAATAATAAAATAATACTAAAATTTTAAAATAATTCCTAAATTTTAGGAATTTTTCAAAAAAGGAAATATTTTTCTTTTTGGTGAAATGACATAAATACCCCTGAATAATTAATATGAATTAAATAAATCAAAATTAATTTACTAAATTCTGATTGGTTAATAAGAGTTCTCAAAGTTCTTTTTGAAATCAAGGTTCTCAATATAACTCGACCATATATATATATATATATATATATATATATATATATATATATATATATATATATATATATATATATATATATATATATATATATATATATATATATATATATATATATATATATATATATATATATATATATATATATATATATATGTGTGTGTATGTGTGTGTGTGTGCGCGCGCGCGCGCGTGTGTATGAAATGAAAGAGGCAGAGAGCATGCGACCAATAGCCCCAATGGTCGTGCAGTCGACCACTCAGCGTGCCGATCGGTTGGTCGGCAATAGCCCGTAACGCTGGCGATCGGTCGGCAATGGTGGAGGTGGCGGTCGCGACCGGCCGAACGGTCGTGTGTTACGGGAAGTCTTATGATCAATTTCACCAAAATCTTACTTCAAAAAAACGGATTAATCATAATAAAAATAAAAATGATAATAAACTAATATTTTATATAAACTTTATTATCAATACCACAGAGGTAGGGGTGGCAATTCAGGTCGGGTTCGGGTTGACGGGTTCAGGTTCGCGGGTTGGCAGGTCAGAAACGTTCAACCCGAAACCGACCTGTTTATATAAACGGGTCAGATATCTCAACCCTAACCTGTTTAACTTCAACCCAAACCTAACCCATATAACCCATTTAAAAAAACGGGTTAAACAGGTTATCAGATCAAACAAGTTAAACGGTTCAAACATGTCAAAATTTTATTATTATTACACAAATTCATAACAAAATACTAAACACCAAATTACTAAGTAACATTTTTAATTTTTATCTAATTATTACTTATGTTTTAACTAGTAAACTATAACTTAAGTATAAATATATATATATTATAAAATATATTTTAATAACTAAACGGGTTGGCAGGTCGACCCATTTAAATTATCATTGACCCGAACCTAACCTGTTTAATAAACGGGTCAGCGGACTCAACCCGAGACTGACCCAATTATTTTACCCCAACCCAAACCTGTTTATTTTCGTGTCGATTTCAGGTCGGGTTTCGTGCCGGGTCAGAAATTGTCACCCCTACACAGAGGCATAATATAAGATGTGAAATATGTAAAAATAAAAGTATATAATACTTTAATGATTAATACGCAAGTTTAAGTAGTAAAATACTAGTCTTAACTTTTTCAGGGAGAAAATTTTGTTATTAATCAATAATTTCTAAGATATATTTAATAAAGATATATTAATGTTACATGTTATGTTAAAACAAAAAATAAAATATAAAAAATGCTTCATAGGATTAATTTTGTGGACTGTCAGATTTCAATTATAGAAACCTCATTTTGCTATAATTATATAACGGAATGCACAAAAAATAAAGGGATTTGCTAACCATTGCCCTTAGGGCAATGGTTAAGAATGGATAAAGTGGTTTTTGTACAATTAATGATGCATAACTAATCAAATGTGGTTATTAAAATGCATGGCGGTGGTTTTTTTATTAGTTAATGTACATTGATTTAAAGCCAATAAAAATTTCTTAAATATTGCCCTAAGGGCAATGGTTAGCATTTTCCAAAAATAAAATATAAAAAATGCTTCATAGGATTAATTTTGTGGACTGTCAGATTTCAATTATAGAAACCTCATTTTGCTATAATTATATAACGGAATGCCGTTTAAATTCCAAATGAACAGTAAACATATAAACGATAAATGTATATATGTATACTAGCTACATAACCCGTGCGATGGGCGGGTATGCTTCAAATTTTAGGATATAGAATAATACCAAGAAAGATTAATAATTTTAAAAATGAGATAATAATGCTGTAGCTGTAACGATAAATTGGTAGAAAAAACGATACATGAAGAAATGTTACATAAAAATTTACAAACGAAATAAGACTTCTTTGGAAACAACATTTGCTGTTGAATTAGTGTAATTCTCATCGATGTCACAACAAATGACCTTCAATCCCTTCTTATTCTTAACTCGTGATACGGCCACATAAAGCTGGCCATGTGAGAAAATTGGTTTTTGCAGAAACAACCCAACCTGAGACAACGTATGTCCTTGACTTTTACTAATGGTCATAGCAAAGCCTACCTGAACAGGAAATTGCCTGCGATTCAATTTGAAAGGCATCTTGTTGTCGGAAGGGCTAATAACCATTCGAGGGATAGCGCAAATTGTACCTACCTTGCCGCCAGATATGATTTTACCCTCGATTATATTTACCCCCATTCGTAATATCTGAAGTCCGGTTCCGTTGCACAATCCAGCTTTCTGATCAATATTCCGCATACACATTACCGGAGCGCCAATCTTTAACTTCAAGATATGCTGCGGGACACCTGACATTTTTATGCTGTTCAAGAAGTCAGTGGTGTAAAGATCAAGGTTAAACATAGTATCATCTTCATCTGCAGCGGAAACCGAGTCCGATGACTCGTACTTCTTTTCTTCTCCAGGAATTAATGACAGCATATGTTCGTTTATGAGGTCAACCATTTCATGCGTGGGAGCAAGAATGGCTCTATCTTGAAAAAAGTTGGGCTGCCATAGATTATCAAGCAAATGGGGGTATGTTTCTGCAATAATAGCCCCAACGTTATCATCAGATGCTGGAATCAGCATGTTATCCGGGAACTCTACTGACGACTCAGCATCATTTTCACCACCTGTGTTTAGATAATATCAAAAAAATTCATATAAGTAAAAAATCTAATGGAACGGTTTATAAAAATTTACAAATAGTTTAAATACATACCTATAGTGTTGTTGCCAATATCGAGTATCCAATCTGCAAACTCCTTTATTTCTTTTCTTTCAACCTCAGATGCTCCCGAACCAAGCCTCATGTTTACTGTTAATTTCAAGATAGTGCATTGGTCCCAAAGATATGACGCATTGATAGTCGCATGAACCGCGTCTAGCTTCATAGCCGGTCCGACTGGGCGGACATGCTTCAAGAGATATGTATTAAAAAAAGATAACTATGAGTATTGTCATTTGTTGTTGAGTACATAAATAAATGGTATAGAAAATTAAGAGACGAAATAAAACTTCTTTGTAAACGACATATGTTGTTGAGTATTGTCATTTTTTGTCGCAACATAATAATGGATTTGATGAAAGTTCAACACACTTTATTTTGGTTCCTGCCACTTATTTTTGTAAACTCTAGCATGTTTTCACCAACAATCTATACAAAAAAGCCCATTTAACCTGTGACCCGTTTGGCCCGACCCAAATCATCCATTTTGCACCTATAAAAGAAAATGCAAAAGATCACAAATCTTTGCAGTAAATACTGAAAAGAATTACACTAATTGCATATACTTTTGAAATTGAATAATCTATTCGTGTTCTTCCTTTCAGTCTTAATGGTCTTATAAGATCCTTAAACCTTACTTCAGCAACCTCTGCACCATAAACACAATTGTCAAAATGGGTTCAAATCAAAACGGTTTACCTTTTGGTACCTGGCAAAATGCCTTTGGTCAGGCTAGTTGACCCGTAGGCCGTAACACTTTTTACCCAAAAATTCTAAACTTTTAATAAATAATTAACGGTAAGTCGGTAAGTATATATAGGAGGTTATATGCAATTTGAGTGAATTTTGGTCGTTCAACCGGTCTCCATTTTTGCGAGCTTTTTAACAAAAATTAACATGTTGTGATAAAGTGTGACCCGAATCATTTCCTTATTCATGCAATAAGAGCAATAGGTGACTCAAATATTTTAAGAAACAGAAGTGATTTCAGCCTGATCCGAATCAAGAAAATAGAAGTATTAACATTTTCATTCTGCTTCTGTTTCTTCAAATGTTCATGTCACCTACTACTCTCATTGCATGAATATCGAAAGTCAAATTTGAAACATCATATAACCTCCTATGTATACTTATCATTAATCATTAATTATTTATAAGAAGTTTACAATTTTATTTTTGCTTTGTAGAGTGATATCATGACTATCAAAAATTTAAATGGAAATAATCACTTTGAAAACAACTTAATTAGTCTAGAAAATAACAAATTAAGATAAACAGAATAAAAGAGAGACAAAATTACCTTTTAGACGAAAACCCATATACTCTGATGATTAAGATTTAGGTTATACAACTCGAACCAAAAACTGATTGCTTGAATACTTCAGGAATCACATAGGCTAGGGATGTATTGCGAATTCCAATCATGCCTTATGACTCCCTGATTGCAGCATAATCAAACACTTGAGTTTACTAAAGCATTATAAAAATAATCAAGACACGCACAAATAATTTTAGAGAGCAATTGTATAAACAAAATTCATAACGATTCCTTGCAGATTTTGTACCAAAGTCAGTATTATCGATGTGTTTTCTTGTGATGTTGAAGTAAACAATCTGGATATCTATTGATAATGGATTAGAAAACACATATTTTACTTCAGCAATCCCATCAGCCATGGTTCAATTATACCAGATTCATGCTTGAGCAACCATGACACTTTAGCTTATAACCTGGTGACTTCTTAGTCTCCACCTTGATTTTGCAGGATTTCAATTTAGTCCATGCAGTACATTCAGACAATCAACACAATTAGGCCAATTTTAAAGAAGAGAAAAAAGAATATGAAGTTACATCAGGAATAAAAACATAAAATTTTCACTGGAGTTTAAAATTGAATTATGTATGTTCCATTCTAGAATATATTATTATAAAGCACGTGAGAGTTTCATTGATTAGGTAGAACGTGATAAATTGGCCTGACATTATGATAAACAATTTTCATTGATTAAGTAAACCTTAATACATTAATTTGTGGTTACATCATGATTAAAAACATCAAACTTTCATTTGATTTTTAGATTTTCATCAGGATTAAACCACTCGTGATAAATTTTCATTGTATAATTTGATTTTTATACAAACATGTAGTAATTTACAACATTAAATTTCGTCTTACACATGCATGATTGAAGGTAATTTTGCCAAAGATTTTGGAAGAACACCTGCAAAACTTCAAGTTGAAAGCATGCCATGTTGATGGAAAAGATCAGAAGAAACCCCGATAATCCCTTACGGGAAATTCACTATTCGGATATAACCGGATTGTCCAAATGGACAATTTGGATTGGATTGTTTGGATTGTTGTTTTGGTTTTTTGGATCGGTTTGGACTTGAAACAAATTAATAGTTTGGTTTTCATATTGGATTTGGTTTTCATTATAAAATCCGGATTATCCAAAAAATCCAAATAGTAAACGGTTTGGTTTACATATATTTAAATATATATCCAACAATTCTAGCACATTTCTAAAAGATCAAATATCTATGAACTATGGATTAAAAGATCAAATAGTAAAAGATCAAATATCTATGAACTATGAACTAAAAGATCAAATAGTAAACCATTTGGATTCACCTATTTGGTTCAGATATATCCAAATTATCCAAACGAACATCCCTAGTGCTTACAATGTTATTAGCCAATACATAAAAATGTCAGTCATCTACTATTTCAAGCTAATTAAGTTACTTCAAACTAAAAATATTCAAGAAAGTTTTAAATCAGTGATTTGCATAATCTCAGAAAAACTAAATTAGTCAACAATTTAAGTACTTAATTTCACTAAATTAAACTAATTTTTCAATAGATCTCATAGCAAAATAAACGAAATAGTACTAAACCTAAAATCAGAGTTTCAAGATTCGCCAATTAAAAACATAAAAAATTAATAACAAATGCGGGTAAACAGATTCGAAGTAATGGGTGTCATAATCAAGACTCCAGTTCGCATAAAAATCGAAACTTTATGAATAAAAATGTGACCAACCTTTATGAATAAAAAACGTGACCTTTCTTTGCGTTCTTGAATGTTCTTCATCTGGGTTTTGTAGTGATCATCGATATATTGTTTAGCAGCAGCAACTTTCTCCATGGTCAAAGTTCACCCTTGGAAGCCCTTTTTGGTTCACGTCATCAGCATAACCTCAAGAGTCTAGTGTGTGTATTGTATAGGGGTAATGGTGATGGTAGGGTTTTAATCAGGTGTAAAAGGGTATAAATTCAATCAAATTATCACACATTAAAAGTTGGGAATCACATAAATTTCCCAGTTTTAGAACCATTAACTTAGGGGGATTTAGAAGAAATAACAGTTGATACGAATGGTGTTCAATCAGTGATTTTGAAATTAGGGTTCTTGATGATAGATTGGCGCTACAAAAAAATAGAGATGGTGTAACGGACCACTATTATCTGCAATAGACATGGTTACAATATCATTAACATCCCTACATAGCTTGTGACCAAAGAAGATGGGGAGGGCGACGAGTTCTCGTTTGAATGATTAAACCCTAAAATGAAGATAATTATTAATACTGCCTTATTGAAATGTCGTTGAGGAATGGTTGTATGGCTGGACCAATGATAGATTTCTGGGTGGCATTTTCGGCCAATCAGGATCGAGGATGGTGCTGAGGTGTCGTACAATAATGGGGTGTAGCCTCATATATAGGTTAAGATATAAATATAAATGGTAGCATCCATCTTCACTTGGGTGGCATCAGTTCTACCAATCCAATGGCATGACTTATCGGCCGGAAGATATTGATTTTTCTCTTGTTCTAACCAAAGAGTAGAGACGGGAGAGAGAAGTGGGTTTAAGGGGTATTTTAATAAAATATTATATGAGTATATTTTATAATTATGGTCACAAAATTTTTTTATATATATTATTGCATAAGTATATCAGTTAAAGTGTCAGTTAACATAAAACTAATTTGATAAAAAACCGGCCAATCTAATAGAGTAATAGTAACAAAATTAGGGGCGAGCAGAAAAAGAGGGTAATCGGAATCGGAACCGGAACCGGAATCGTCTCGGAACCGGAGGTTCCGGATCCGGAACCTGCTAAGAGGTTCCGGTTCCTAAAACCATGGAACCGCCCTAAGAGGTTCCTGTTCCGGTTCTCAAAATTAAGGAACCTGGAACCGGCGGATACCCTGGAACCGGCGGTTAAACGGGGTATTTATATTAAAAAATATATAATATATAATATATTGTACATGATTAAATAAAATAGATTTATGATTGATCTAAATGTAAAATACTAGTCAAAATAAAAAAAATAAATTGGCCTTACTCGTTATAAATAAGTTAGAAATTGAGTGAGAGTGAGACATTCACTCGTCATGAGGTCGTATCTTTGCGACTGACTTTCACATGAATCACACATTTACTATGTTTTTGTCATTCTTATTCACTTATTTCTATTTTGAACAATATTTGTAATCGTTGAATATATATAAAATCGTTAAACGATATTTGTAATCGTTAGTTTGTCTGATTTGTTGTCTTGTTTATTCAGTAAGTAAATGTTAAATTTTTTTGAATTTAGATACAGGGTAACCGGAACCTGCCCTGGAACCGGTGGTTCCAGTTCTGGATCCAAAAATTTAGGAACCTGTCTTCCAGGTTCCGGTTCCGGTTCCTATATCTCAGGAATCTGTGGTTCCAATTCTGGTTCCGGTTTCAGTCGGAACGGGTGGGTACCTGTTATGCTCACCCCTAGACAAAATGCATGATCAACACATTCCTCAAGCAAAAGCAAAAGCCATTTCTCGTGTGCAAAAGTGTTCCTTCGACCTCCTGCCCAAACCAAGCCATGTAACTAGTTAACTACGACATATTTAAGCCTGAAATTTCTTGTAACCCTTATTCCATTTCACTTACTCTCGTCCGCCATCCATCGGTGTTTGATCTCATGTGTTCCATCCGCCGGCGTTTTTCTTTTTGTGAGAAACTTTCATCGCTGTTTTGAATCTGTAATAAGCACCTCAGATGCTAACGACCTTCATGTGCTAACGACCTTCGTAACAAGAATCGCATTCAGGTCTCCAACACTTGAAAAGCCCCTTTTCTTCCATGTCAATCTCGCGAAGGTAAAACCTAGGTTTTATTTTTGTAATTTTGGATCTAAAAAATGTGTTTTTGGAAATTATTTTTGTTTAATTGCACAGATATGATGTAATTGCCAATTTCATTTTTCAATTGAAATTGCATTTTCAGTCTTTTTTTTCACCATGCCCTATAAACTGTACAATTACGATTCTTAGTCTGTTTTTGCATTTGGTCCAGCTTAACGGAATTAAAGTTGGATTCGCAAAGTAACTGCTTTTCGTTGATTATGCAATCAAAAGGGAATGTAATTGGTTAATTTGTGTAGTTTTGTTACATACTTTGACGTAATTGCCAATTTTATTGTTCATAATTTCATTTGATATTTTTACTTTGACGTACAGCAAATTCTCAGTTTCCAAGTAAAAATGAAAACTTTATCTGTCTTAAATTTAATCATGTGCTAACAACCAATTTGGAGGAAAAAATTTTGTGTCTTGATTTGATATGTATTAATTTTTCATGTATGATTGCATAACAAAGCTTATGCAGCCATAACAATTTCAAGTTCTAAATTTGTAAACTAAATTTTAATAAGGAGAGTTTTATTATTCTTATTGAATTTTCGTGATTAACAAATTTGAAAGACCTGATTTCCCACTTTTCTTCTCTGGGGAATGTCTTTAAGCAGGAGGGTAAGCAAAACTAATATTGTTTTATACTTTTATATGCTTCTGATTGAATTTTCATTAACGATAATAACTAATAAAGTAATAAGTAATAACATTAATTACTTTCGTAGATCATCTTATGCTCATTGATACGGAGGTTATCAATTTGGAAGGTGGGCGGGTCAGTTAGGAGACGGGTGGGCCTTCACACTTGGTTGGCTACTGCATTTATTTTATTTTCACAATTTTGAAGATTATTTTATTTTCAAATATGAAAATACGTAAATTTGGTCATCTTTTAAACATGAATTTGTGTTTGAATTTATGAGTTTAGTTGACATGGGGTGACTCGCTGGTTCAACTGGTCGACCTGTAACCCAACGATTGTGACCCAACCATTGTACCGGATTAAGTAAAAACTCGAGTTTTAAAACTTTGGGTAGAAGACGAGATTTAGTTAATGATTCAAGCTCGAATATGTTTGACTAAAGAAAAGTCAAAGGTATTATTGTTGATGAGGAAGAATACACAAAACTTGAAGTTCTTGCATTTGAAATGGAGGCTACTATTAGTTTGCTAGAAAAAGAATTAGCAATTGTTAACCATGAAAAAGCAACAATTGATATGTAAACCATTTTTTTATTGTTATTTTGTAATAGTGATTATGTAGTTACTCATTTATGCTTAAAATATGTTATGTAACGAGTACCGTAAAATACCGCGCGTTGCAGCGGGTTTAATTTGAAATAAAAATTTTATGTCATAATGATGTAAGTTAAATGTTTCTATACGTCGGATCCATCCAATTAAGTAGCTCAATTAGTTAAAACATTTGCATTTCTTTCAAAAGATCTTAGATTATTAATTTAAGACTAACTTTTTATAAGAACAATAATCTTAATTTTAAAAACTATTAAGAGAGCTTATTAACTTATAAGCTTGAAATTATAAACTTTTTTGAGCTTATTAAGTTAGTAAGCTAATAAAAGTATATATGTGTTCTTAGTGTCCTATATCAAAACACTAATAAATGTGAAAATATAAACTTTACTAATAGATGGTTATAAATTATAAATTATAAAAGTTTTTGTGTTAAAAGTAAAATTATAAGCTTGAAGAGAAAATATGAAAATTAGCCTTATAAATGTTATATCTGCCTCCACAAATGTATTATACTACGGTAATATAGATACGTATTTAAACATACATAGTAAAAAGTACTACTAAACTAAAATTTTGAATAATATATATGTGTTAAAGTTAATATGTAATAAAAAATTTGATTGCATATACTTTTTTAATCAAAACAATTCTTAGAATGCATGGTGTAGAAAATGAGGGGTCAAGAAAGTGAAAATATGAGGATAATAGTTTTGGATAATTCCTTGCAAGCAAAACGTACGTTGTTGACCCACAAAAACGGAACGGGGTTATAAACGTAATGAACAGTGAAAAAGTTTCACAATTGTATTATAGGATAATTACACGCATGTATCTTTTGTGCAGTTATATCCAAAATTTGTATTTTGATGACATCCCCTTGCTTTTCTTGCAACATATTTCTACATGCAGCATCCTGAAAGCTTGCATGGTTGTAGCTTTGATGGGATAAATCCAGTTATAAAATTAAAGTTTCTAAATACTACTACTCTACACTACCACATTCATAGGTAAGTATACCTAATCGTGGGTAATATAGGTTAGGTAAGTATTTCGGGTTATTGAATCCGCAGGGAACGGTTTATGTAATCCAGTTAAAGCAAGTTAAAGAATTAATCAAGAAAATTGTTTTGATCATGTTTTGATTTGTCTTAAATGTAAATAAGAAATTGTAATAACAAAGAACGTAATTTGGACGTTGATTTGATGATTTAAGGGATATTCACTATGTAGGGATTCATCTAGTTCTAAGCATGATTATTAAGCACCGGTTAGTTTAATGTTCTAGTAGTCACGGTATTAGATTTATCTCAATCCCATTTAATAAACTAATTACAACTAATTGGAATTTCTTCTCTCAAAAGTTATAACTAATCACACTTCTACTTGTTAAAATTACCGTCTTGAATTACCTAAGACTTCTAACCTAGAATTTTCATTACTAGGGTTGAACTTCTTGTTTAATCTAACTTATTGGAATCTTGTCTCTAATCCCTGTTTCTAGTGAATTACCAACTAGGTCATAAATGAAAAGCTGGGGAAGTAATCAATTAAACCAAGTGTTGTCAATACCTAATTAAATCAATTGCCAACGATAAAGAAACGAAAATTCATATAATAAACCAAAAGAGTAATTAAACATCAACAATTGTTTTGAACATAAACAAAACCCTAAATTTAAACCATACTTAGTTCTAGAATCATCCAAACATAATGAATAATAAGATTACTAGCACATAGACATGCTAGAAATCGACAAACAAGAAATTAAGAGTAGAATCACAACCATAGAATTAATCCAAAGTGTTAGAGAATCAATAATTGCTTGTAAGATTGATGAATTCCTTGAAGAAATGCTCTCAAAATCGCCTATTAACTGCCAAAAAACGTACAAGGGTAAAAGAATCCTGATTTCTTGGACTTGATCTGCCCTTTAACATGTCTTCACATGCATAGTTCACGATCGCGAACTAGGGTTTCTGATTTCTGAAACATCAAGAAAGAAAGCATCCGTTCCAATGGCGGCAACAGCGATTTTCCTCCATAGGCACCGGCGGCTCCTCCTTCATAATGCTAGATCCTCAGTTCAATTCTTGTCATCATCATCCTCCAATTCCGATGACCGTAAACAAAATCGAACCACACCTTCAGAATCTTTATACAGTGATGCTAGACCATCGCTCTAACCCCAGCCATTCGTTCTCTCCTTTCTCAGAGATTCGCAAAGAGCTCGAGGAGATGTACAACAAATCCTCCGTCCGCCGTCCGCCCCACTACCGTTCCAGGAGCGTAATGTAATGCTGATATCGGATCTGGCTCTGCGGAAAAGGAACCGGAGTCAATTCTCATGCATCCGTCCCAATCACAGTCACATGCTACTGATGGAATTGGTCTGAATCTGCGCATGCATCTGTCCCCATACACTCAACCAGAACCTGAGGGTAGCAAAGCAAAAGGGAAAGACAAAGCGAAAACAAAAGAGGTTCTGCAAGAACGCAGAGTGACTTGGTCCCCTGACGAAGAAATAGCTTTGTGTGGTGTAGCATTTCAATTGACGGGAATGGCGAGAAGGTGAAATCTTTTTGGGTCGGTGTGATGATCAAATTTCATGACCTTATGGGGCTCTCCAGGTTGCCCAACTTTCTGGGAAATGGCGTCAAATAAACATCAACATAACAAAGTTTAACGCTATCTATTATGTCAGAAAAATTTTAGCGGGATGACTGATTTTGATGTGATGCAAGCCGCAAGGGTACAATACAAACTTGAAAAATATCAAAATTTTGATCACAGTGGTTGATTCTAAAAGAGGATCCAAAATGGTTACAAACAATAACTTCTGACGAGCAACAGCAATCAAATCAGTCTCGTAGTTCGCAATCGATGGATGTTTCTGATGCTCAAACAGTTACTTCACATATCGACCTTAATGCTGAGGACGATGACATTCCGTTATTCGATAACACTAAAGAAAGCCCCTCTCTTCGCCGACCAGCAAGTAGGCATGTGGGGGAGCATAGGGAAGAAGTGGAAAGGAAGTTGGGCAACCACATTGAGACGTTAAAAAGGAAGCTTGAGTTGAGACTTAAACGAGATGAGCGAGACGAAAAGATTGTGAACCAACAAATATTGCTCAATAGTTTTAACATTTTGAAGGTGAAGGAGTATGGATTGGAGGTAGAAGATCTTGAGCTTCTGAAGGCGGCCAAAGCCAAGGCACGTGATGATATTAGCCGACTGGTGTAGTTTTTTTAGTTGTTTTATTTTTCTAGTATTGAAAATTTTAATTTCTAGCTGTTTAATTTTTAATTTTAATGAAAAGTTAGTTTTATGTTTAAAAATAAATGGAATAGAAATGGTGACGTGGAAACTAAACCTGATAAATGATGTGGTGTGATTGCTGATGAGCATAAAAAGTGGTGTGGTATTTTTTTTGTTATTCGCTTTTGCAGCTCAGAGAGTGGATCTTTTTGTGGGAACTCCTGGCTTTCAGTTATCTCCACCAAAGGAAGTCTTGGTTGAAAAGGCAAGTTTTAAATTATTAATTTTGTTAGGAGTTTTTTCAAGCAAATAAGATAACTAACAGCTTAACTGTCTTTATATTGTTAACTTATGAGCCAAACAAACTGACTTTATATTATTCTGGACATGATCATATGTCATTTGCAGAGTGAAGAAGAATGATTTAAACCGGAACTCTTGAAACATACACGTGGGTTATGTTAAGATAGTTTGTTTTGAATAATTTGCTCTTCAATATTCTATTTGGTACTATCTGTATTCTTGTGCCAACACAGAGAAACAGAAACTTGATCTTAAAAAGGTAAGGGACAAATTCAAATTTTCTGAAGCGGATTGTGGATCAGCTCCTGTTCAACATATGGTAACTAACTGTCTAGTCTACCTTGTGTCTGATGCATTATGTTTTTTAGTAATTTATGTGAGTTCAACAATATGTTTTTGTGTCTGATGCATTATGTTTTTTTAGTAATTTATGCGAATTTTCTTTTCTCGTGTTGCAATACTTTGTAACTGTTTGTTTTGAAGAATAAGGTTATATAAATCCTTACTGACTCGGATGAACTTTAGAAAGTTTTCCGATACCAGATGATTAATCTTCCAAAAATAGACTAAAGAGAAATTAGAACATTTGCAACAATTATCTTCTCCTTTCATTCAATTACAATTTATAATTACATGAAAACAGAAGTTGCTAGAAACATTGATTAATGGGCTAGCTGGCCTAAATGGATGCACAAACAAAATTAGATTGTCGTGATCCCATCCTGCCCCTTAGTCTATCCTCTAGCAACCCAATCTAGTCTATTTTTTTATTAAAAAATATTTTCTCTCTTTCAACTACCCAACCTAATCTAACATAATTTTTAACACTCATTAGCAATAACTCATCCCCAACCAAACTACCAAAAATAAAATTACACCTCATATTAAAAACATTTTACTAAATACAATATGTAGTGGCCTTAAGTGGTAACCTAGACCTTAATATGACCTAGGATCAGGGCCGGTCCAATCAATTCTTGAGCCTTGTCAGTTGGACAAAATTATAAAAAATGGGCCTCCTAAAGTAATGTTTTTTTTTTCTCCAAATAGTTGAAAAAAAATCGTCAAATTAAAAGTGTCGCCCCAATCTCCAAGTTAAATGTCTGAATTGGACTCTTTAGTTCGCTTATTTTTAATATTTCGTTGGACTTACTTGATTCAAATGAGTTTACACATATGTATATGTGAGCTTATTTTTCTGAAAGTGGACCCCTAAATTTTATGGGCCCTGTACATGCGGCCGCCCTTATCGTCCGTGCTGAGGGACGGCCCTGCCTAGGACATACATTTTTCATGACCCTCTTATTTTTTTTAATATTATTCTTGTAACCCAACTCAACCTTCTCATCCCCAATGAGGGTAGTCTTACACTGGAGCCACATGATTCCATGACACCGCATGTTGACTGCGCCAAACTCCAAGTGAGTCTGTTGGCGCCGAGTGAACTGGAATTTTAGTATGTGTAGCAAGTGAAAGGATATTTTGGGGGGTTCCGAAAGAGGTGGAGTGGCTTAAGTTTTGAGCCAGAGGGTATTTTAATTTGTAAATGTGAAAAAAGGAATGTTGACGTAGCACTTGGTGACTTATGAAAGCAAATTTTCAAAAAGGAACAACACATTTATCATTTTAATTCGTTTTAAAAACTTCAATCGTCAGGCTGAGAAAGAAAAAAGAATAATTACCGTCTACGATTCTACGTTCTACCGAAGTACCGAGTGACATAGGGTTTGGGCTGATCACTATTTTGTAAATAATTACTTTGGGCTTTTTGGGCTCAGTAAATTACCGCATATGCACCAGCAATTCATTCAAGTGGGTTTGCCAACGCAAGCCCAGTAACCTGAAATGGTAACTACATGAAAGAAAAAACAAATAAATAATGGATATAATAGGACTTACTGGAGGACTAGTATTATAACAGATATATAGAAGACATGTATTTCTCCATTGTCATTTATGAAACTTAGGTTTACTTGCACCATACATACTTACTAGGAGGTTTAATACTTTTAGACTCATATAGTTACTTGTCTCATATGTCTTACATGTCTACATGTTAGATATACATTTTGTAAAATGTTTCACATGCCATTCATATCTTACATGTTTTACTTTCCTCACACGGCTTATATATATACATAATCCAAATGTTTTACATACTTTATATGAATACATGTTTTATATGTCTTATCCGGTTTTAGATACGTAGATTTACATGTTCTATATATCATACATGATGCACACTCCGTTATAAATGTAAGCTATCTATATACTCATGACATACACAACTTTTTTCTACCACATATTTTTGTCGGATGTGTTTTGGGAAAAAGATACACTTTTTGGAGGTCTTTTTATAAAACAGTATATTTGCTCCGAAAAGTGTTAACAATTGTTTACATTTCATCTCTCACTTTTAACGAAATTGAACATTGTTGTTTTTGTAAGCTGTCGTTAATCTATTATCGAAAAGCTATGATAAAACATGAGCCCAGGAAATGAGTAGATAAACATGTAGAGACAAAATGTCAAATGTATGTTACCAACAAAAATAGACAATACACAAAACACACGTGAAATTGGAAATTGTCAACCAGAAAAAAACGAAAGCTGTGCTGTGCTATCCTCCTGCATTAATTTATATATTGTTTATTATTTTATTTAAAAGAAAGAAGACAGGAAACAAAGCTGAACAGCTTCCTGCAACCCCGTACCGCATGCTTTGCCCGCTGGGTTATTTTGTCAATTCACAATTTCCTATTAAATAAAGGGCAAAATGCATAAAAGGTAACCTACTTTCCATCAAAGTTTATTTAAGGATATGTACTTTTGTTTTGATCACTAAAGGGTAACCTACTTTCCATTAAAGTTTATTTAGGGGTATGTACTTTTGTTTTGATTACTAAAGGGTAACCTACTTTCATGAAAGTATATAAAAAGGTAAAATGTGACTTGTGAAACCGGTTACCGGTAATCATTTATTCCATTTGTTTCCCACGTGACTATTTAATGCTTATATGATTAGTTTTGTTTCATTGCTTTCAAACTAGGTCAAAATAAAGTCGATCAATTCTTCGTTCAAATTCCAAAATTCCTTCTTTCCTTGAACTAATGGTTAATGTATGGAAACAAAACTAATCTAGTGATTCAAGTTAATCAAGTTCAAGACTCATCTCATGAAGAAGCTGAACTTTAAGAACCAACACATGACCCTTTTTGAATTTATTGTTTGAGTAAAATGATTTAGAAACAAAGAAGCATGTACACTTTGAACTACTTTTTTTGTAACCGTTCATTTTGGTTGGAACAAGTAAATTAAACTTGTTGAGTGAGTCATTTTCCCCTTTTTATATAATTTTAAGAAAGTAAGTTACCCTTTGATTAATATTTACGAAAGTAGGTTACCCTTTGATCAATCTTTATGAAAGTATGTTACCCTTTAGTGATCAAAATAAAAGTACATACCCTTAAATGAATTTTGATGGAAAGTAGGTTACCCTTCTAAGCATTTTGCCCTTAAATAAAGTAAGAAATTCAATTCCCATGTTTTAATTACACAATTTTCAAAAACTATTTTTTTACTATCATGCGGTAATCTAGCAGTAAATATATTCTAAACAATTTCATAAAGGTTACAAATTCGATTATTTTTCTAGGTAAACATATACCTGATGAAAATGAAATATTTCGAAGCAGTTGTGAAAATGGTTAGGTTGCGTGTATCACGAGTAAAGTTCATCATGGAAAATCCCGCTACGGTTTTTTATATTCAGCACGTTCATGTTTTTTTTTTTTTTGTGTTATTTTACCGATATTAAGGGGCAACGTTTTTGTTTATAGAGGCCACATAAATTACTCTGTGAATTACATGTTACAAAAATAAATATAAGTTAATTTAAGTATTTTTTTTAGGTTAGCTCCTTTTTCTATCTTATTGGCAATGGCGGTGAGAGAATCATCTCTTACGTACTGAGGATATATAAGAAAATATATCAATATGAACGATATCAAAGTTTACTGAAGATTTCTTAATAAAGTTTCAAATTTATAAGCTTTTACATATAAAATATCAATAAAATTTGTGCCCTGAAAATGCATTTATATATTATATGGGAATTGATTTGTTAAAGGTATATTTTACTTTTTCTAAGGCAAATTAATTTGTTTGACATCCATACCCTTATAATTCCCCCAATATTCTTATGTATTAACCCTAATTCCACATATTATTCCTTCCGTATATCTTTGCAAATTGTCCGCCGACTTGCTAATTACCATTGTTTTGTTAATGACATTAGAAGAATTCGAGGTATTCTCTACCAAAAAATCTACACCATGGATTCAAATTAGATGCATGGTTTTTGAAATGATCTTGGAAATTTAAATGGTTTTACTGTATTTTCTTTCATGCAGGAAATTGTTGTTTGAAGAACAAGAGGATAAGGCATAACAACATCTCAAATATCCTAATTCTAATTTTATTTGAATCTATGGCATATATTTTTTGGTACAGAAAACCTCAAATCCTTTTTATGTCATTAACAAAACAATTGTAATTAGCTCTAGTCGACGGACAATTTGCAAAGATATAAGGAAGGAATAATATGTGGAATTAAGGTTAATACATAAGAAAATAGGGGAATTATAAGGGTATAAAAGTCAAACAAATTAATTTGCCTTAGATAAGGTAAAATATGCCTTTAACAAATCAATTTCCATATTATACACATGCATAAGATTGGGTGATAACCTAGTAGTAATGACACATTAAGTAAACATTTAACAGATGACAAAAGGTAGGTTTAAAAAAGATAAGGACAAGGATTAAATCGCATACATCATAAACAAAATTCGATTACTTCTGAAGAAAGCAATTATAACATGAATACCTTTATTAAAAAAAGATCGGTACTAACTGGACATGTAATTATATGTGTGATTATGGATATGGAGAGAATAATGGCTCATATTTTCAGAAAAAGAAGGATATGCTCTTTTGTTTTTGGCACTTTCTTTTTGCTATTTTATTACAATCTTTTGCATATAATAATACCTCGCCTTTATCGGCTTCTCCACTTTCTACCATCCTCATTTTTTCAAAATAGTTTAAACTATTCGATTTATTACTGTGATTGTATATTTTGTATTTATTTATTTGAAAATGCATCATATTGTGAATTTATGATTGCAAATTTTAGATTGGTTTGTCAAAAATACTCTTACTCAACTTTGGTAACAACAATTTATTTTTGATATTAAAAGTTAAAACCATGACCAAAGTTTTGAACTTATAAACTCACCTAATGCGTTAGGTGTTAATATGATGTTGACCATGTAAGGTTTTGTAAACTTGACATGTGAATATGTAATTGTTAAGATATATGATGTTCGATCAATTGTTAAAACTTTACATGTTATATAAGAGAAAAGTAAGTTAATTATAAAAAAAATATCAAGTTGACCAAAAAATCTAAGATTAATTTAAAATATTTTTCTCATTAGTATTTATGAAAGAATGTGATATATACACAATAAAAAGTTATTCTCATGCCACATTTTATGTTTTAGTAAATATTTATATAATTTGCTTTAAAATTCATATAATATTGTATGTGAATAATTTTTTATAGTTTAGATATCATTTTCCATTTATGAAATCAATCTATTAACTATAAACAAGTTTCATTACAATGATATATAAGGTAACATACACAGCGCAAATAATAAAATTAATTGAATTTATATAACAAAACAGGTAAGTTTGAATTAATCTATGTTTTCAGCCTTTAATATTAAACTAAAATTATACTACTATTATAAGATACAATATTTATTTACTACTATTATACTAAACTATATTTTAAATCATGCAAAAGTAAAATAATCTTTATCTTTATATATAATAAATGAAAAGATTTTTAAACCTATGCTGACTCATTGACGACTCATCAATGAGGTGTTCACATCTGCCATGTAATCTGCCACATCTTCATACCAATCGTTTTGCATCCCACGTTTCACTCCCTGCCACCGTTCCATAAACCAAAAGGCTGAATTCAGTTTAAAATACGTGCCATGGTTTTCGGAATGCAGTTTACGACCTTATCTCGCTCTAATTCATCACTCCAGAAATCACGTTTCATCTTCCTAAAGTAGTTTTGCACTCCACAGTTTACATCAGCGTTTTCCGTTCATCGTCTTGATGTTAAAGTGGCCGAATTATTTTCCAATTCTGAATTCAACCCTAAACGGTTCTGCGCTTTGAACAGCCCGTTATTTAGGGTTTATGATTAGGGGTCAAATTCGCCGATTTAGTACTCTTCAATTTTTCAGGTTACATATTTCAGAATTGAAATTGCTCTACCAATTTACACGATCGCTAATCTTCAATTACTTTATCAATTTACACGATCGGTACATATTCTTTAGCAATTTTTCCCCACCAAGAAAAAATTGTGCAGGGTCATCTTGTACGAATGCATACAAGTATTGGGATTCTAAAGAAAAGGTTCATTTTTGTAGCCTACAATGCTATAAAGCTATTCATGAAACGATGCAGGCTAAAACCGGCTGATTAAATTGATAATTTGAAGGTACATTCGATGCTAAAGTGTATGTAGATAGGTTATTTTTTAGATAATGACATTGATACTATCAAATTAATGAAATTTGCCTTATTAGTGGCGCTTAATTAATGGCTCTTTTCTGTATAAGAAGCTTCCTAATTATTTAACTGGCCATAACTTTAATTATTTGTTCTTTGGTTATGACCTGAATGTTGATATGTTAGATGTGCTGTAACACCACAATCTTATAGCCATTTTTTTTATATACATACGGAAGTGATTTTAGAAAACTATAAACCCTATTTATTACATATTATAAATGCCATTTACATATTAACCAAAATATATAAAACATTTAAAGGTGTTACTAAAAACAGGCTCGACCCGGTTTACAAAATCAGAGTACGGTCAGACTTCCAAAACCCGACTCTAGTCAAGCCAAATCCACAACCTGAAAAGAGTCAACAAATGAGGGATTAGCACAAAGCTAAGTGAATAGAAATAAACGTCAATTTGCATAACCACAACAAATTAGAAATCAAGAGAAATCGATAGGGAGAAACCGTCCAAACTTCCACAAGCAATTGGACGTTACGAGAGGATCGGCGGTCGGGCGAGGACCTTCGACTGTTGTTGGCCCAACAACAGTCTACCGATGGCTTCTTTACTAGTGGCACGGTGATCCCTCCTTACGTAACGAATTCGAAGGAGTCCGATCGCCCCCATCCAAGAGTAACGAAGCGTAGCCAAAACCCACTATAGCTAACCTCTAAAACAAACATGTGCACATACTACCATTAACAATCCCACAATTAATGGTACAACTGAAAATCGAAAAGCATAAAAAATACACTTTTGCCATAAAAACAGCAAGATAGCGCCGCTATCTAGAGATAGCGTCGCTATCTTGGCGTTCGCTATTTCTGGCCCCTTAGCTATTTCGAGTTTCTGTTCCTGTTTCCCAAAAACGATAACAAGATAGCGCCACTATCTGCAGATAGCGTCGCTATCTTCCCCAGACAGTCAAAAATCCTGCAATGTCTCTTATGAACTCCACCATTTCAACCTTTTTGTACATTACACAAGAAAGAAGGTTAAATCCACTCACCTTAGCTTCCCGTGTGAAGAACTCAGTAGTCTTATATCACTGAGTTTCTTTTCCTTTTCCTGTAACAAAACGAATATCGAGTTAGTTACCCGAAATCACCAATTTTGCAATAAGTACAAACTATAAGTCAACCATTATTTGTGTACAACCAATTGACAACTTAACACTAGCATTTCAAAACATATTAATTGACAATGTCTAGAATTCCATTAAGTCACTTTTAAGCAATTCATCATGCATTTTTATCCAAGTTGCACATAATCGGCCCAAACGGGTCGGGACACATGATCAAGTCAAACTTGCAATTTACTAATACCACATTGACAAGTTATCTATTTATCACTAATTTAAGTTATTGACATACTACTTGCATCCATATACAAGCTTAACCAACTTTGACCTTATTTAGGTCAATTTGCACATATTGACAACCAAACGGGTCAAGATATCTTTTAACCAAAATCATGCCCAACTATATATATTAAGTTAGCATGTCAATCTTCATATTAATGTCAAACTACATGTTTATTAATTACACACTTTGAAACACCCAATTTTTGTTAATACATGATTTACCCGAAAAAGACACATACAACCACCTGTTACTAACTCAGAATTCTGATCACTTTTATGGCAATATTGTAACACCTCATTTTTCAAAACACCTTTTAAACATATTTTTAAATAAAAATAATACAATGTCCAATGTTCCCAAAATACGATTTAACAAAAACCAATAAAAGTTTATCAGAGTATTAAAGCCGGTGTTACAAATACAATATCATAACCATAGGATAAACGAGAACTACCTACGAGCTCCCGAGCTAAACAACACTAGGCCACTTCTAACGCGACCCTCTAGTCCAACGATCCTGAACCTGAGTACATAGCCAAAAACAAAGTAGTACGTGAGACAAAATAGTCTCGTGAGATACATGGGTTTTAGACCCAACGTTAGTATTTATAAATAATCACATTTATTAGTAATCACATTTATTAGATATATATATATATATATATATATATATATATATATATATATATATATATATATATATATATATATATATATATATATATCTACATACTTTAGTTACCTCTGTGGTAACCCTATCTCATTCATATACATCAATCACCTCTTCGGTGATTCTATCACATTCATTCATAGCCTATTCGACCCGTCAAGTTGTTCAGAATGCCTCCGAACCAACGAGACCCCATTTTTGTCCTACTAACCAGAATGCCTCTGATTCAGTAGAACCCCCATTGTCACAGTGTTCAACCAAAGTGACCTATCTTTATCTTACTAACAAGAATGCCTCCAGTTCAGTAAGATCCAACATCTTGTTGGGTGATCGGAATGCCTCCGACTCATCAGCTTTATTCAAGATACCATGATAATCCAGAATGCCTCCAAATCTATCATGTACCTGCCTTATCTCAACCTACCCGTCATAACTATTACATGTGACTATATGTCACATCTATCATCAATGCCATAAGGCCATCATACAATCTATCCACATGCTAATCTTAACTAGCATTCACATAATCGAATCAACTAGTCTCGTTATTAGTAATCACATATTATAAAAGTACACTCTTTTACGTCATATCAATAATTAGATATTAATTACTTTTCATTATCATGATCTCTTTCAAAATCATCAATCACTTTAGACATACTTAGATAGTCTACTATTTATCACTTTCTCATCTTTTCAATCATATCTTTATTAAAAATCATTTATTAATAAAGACTCACAAAACATCATATATATTTTAAAAGAACCATTTGCTATGTACCCAGTTTTAAAAGTCTCGTGTACTCACCTTAGCCAAGCTAACTCCGAATCGTGTCTAATAGCACGAATCCTTGCTTTCCAACTTGTGAAATGTCACCAATCTTTAGGCCTTCTTGACCTATCATCCATATCATCATAAAATCTAGTTATTATCCATAACTAGCTACCAATAAACCCATAACAACATTCTTAACCACCAAGTTCATCCAACTTGGTGGAATCTCAAACCCTAGTTCAAGATTTCCATCAATAATCCCAAATCCAACTTGTACACATCGATTGCAAGTTTACAATGAGTGTTCTACACCCATAATTAGTCATCTTCCCCAAAGATGACATGGATGGTTCCCCAAACCACCATTTCTACCCATACAAAGTTCATAACTAGCTAGATAACATCAACAATCAAGAAATCTTACCTTTGATGTTTAGATCCTTCAAGATTGATGAAGATTTGAGCAAGGAATCACCAAAATCGCCCCTTCTCTCTCTAAAATCGGCTGCACCACAACTTGGGTGAAAAATGAGCAAACCCTAGCTCAAACCCGATTTTATTCTGCTCTTCCATAGTTCGCGATCGCGAACTCAAGTTCGCGTCGCGAACTTCGCGCCCCATACACACTTCGCGATCGGTAACTGGTCGGGAACTCTTCACGTCCGATCACCAAATTTCCTGCCTCGGGTTCACGATCGTTAACCGAAGAATATAACCCCATTAGTCCCATTCAGAGATTAAGAGAGTTTTCTAGAAAGAAAGCTTGTGATCTTGTAAGTAGGTGAGTTAAGGTGTCTCTACAAATAAGACCCAAGGTCTCTATTTATAGTGAAGAATGCCAAGTAATGTTTACTCTAAGCATTAAATGCATTCAATTCTATTAAACAAGAAAATAAAATAGCAAACTGCATTTACTGCAGAAAATTCGTAACTGCCTGCTCAAGTCAGTCCAGGAACTCAGGCCGGGAGGTCAGTATACGAACTCAGTATACGCAAGTCAGTATTGAAAGTCAGTATACGCAGGTTAGTATCAGACATCAGATGCGCAGATCAGTACTGCAGTTCAACGCTGGACTGCAGGAACTCAGTATTGGAAGGTCAGTATGAGACTGTCTGCTACGCAGGTCAGTATGAGACTGTAGGTCAGTACTGCAACGCAGTACGTGTCGAAAAATTCAGTACCGAGGTGGTCGGTATTGACCAGTCAGTACAGAGGAGGTCAGTATGAGACTGATCAGTACGAGCACACTGCAGTGTCGACTAGATGCAAAAAATTGACCCGCACGAGCCCGGAATTTCGGAGCTGCATTCGTGTCCGCAGGTCGCTCGGATGTACACGAGTTCAAGCCATTTCGGGCAACTCAGTCCAAGATTTCTTGTATCAAACACCCTACTTTGAGAGTCGATATCTCATTCATCACAACTCAACTTTGGACACGCTATATACCGTTGCGTAGCTCTCACGAAGGAGAGCACAAAGCTACTAACCAATAACTATATATAACACATATATATGTAATTATATAGGTCCAAAGTTGGTGAAAAATCATTTTATCACTACTTTTTCCAACAGTTCTTCTATTCATTGTAGTTACCACCGCTATACACTGGTATGTGCTCGTGAAACGTTGTGGTAATCAGTTGAATTCTATTTGGCGAGATCTCTGCACCATAATCATTCAGTTGGAATTATTGGTAAATTAGTCGAATTGTGTTTGCAGGTTTGTAATTTTTACTTTACATTTGATCAAAATGGGTTGTTTCTTCATTCGGGTGGGTTGGACATGGATACGGATTTTGAAGACAAAGGTCTTAATTTGTTTAGTCTAAGAATTGGATTGTTAATCAACTTTACAACGAATAATGAAGTCGAAAAATCGCAGTGTCGGAATTTGACCAAAGGATCCATGTCAATTGTATATTTGACCTGAAAAGTCAAACTAAACCTTTGGGTTATAGTTTTATTGGTTTTGATTTTTTTCCAAAAGCGAAATCGGTGTTCCATTGATATAAATTCTTGGTTACTGAAAGATTACATTACTGATGTTTATCAAAAGCAAAAGCAGTAGTTCTTAGGTCGAATCATCGACCATGTTGCATTATTCACTTCATCTCTCGAAGTCTCCAATTGCTAAATGAGAAATCATGGGAACGAACAACACCGGTACATTTTTTCCATTTTAAAGTCTCAATTTGACTTCAGAAAGTCAACTTCTAACAACCTTTGATTTTATTCACCAGGTTAGCTTTGACTAACTTTTAGAGTGTTTTTGGCTATTAGCGAATTTGTCATTTCTGTATTTGTAGTCGATGTTATAATTTTTTTTTTTTGTTTGAACTATGAAATTATTTCACATGTATAAAGTTTTCAATGAATAAAAGTGTTGCTAAAGAAGTAGAAGTTTATAAAAATTATGAAAAATTTATGTAAAAATTCTATAAGCCGCCCGTGATTCATCACGGGGTTATAGGCTAGTTAGTTTTAAAAAGGTAAAGATTGCTTCATTATTGTTATTATTTGGTTGGGACAATTAATTGGTCCAATTTCGATACCATGAATTGAGGAACATAGTAATGGACTATATAGCATTCTACTTCTACCTCTAATTACCCAGTTATGCGAAAAGGCAGAAGGGTAAATATGTCATTACGTATCCCCAACAAAGCCCCTATGCTTTTCCCCGCCTTTCTTATACAACTTTTGATAACCGCCACATGATTTCCACCTTGACTAGTTGACCACCAATAAAAGCAATTGCCGTTAATGCCCTCCACCCTTTACTTTTTCCTGTCACCCTGTATGATCCTTCCCCTTCTTTCTCTTCAAACTAATTAATTGTAACAAAATAACTAAAAAACCGGTTCAAATGCAAATTTACAACTAAAACAAATTAAATGAGAATTTTTTTTGTAGATTGTTTCAATTAAGAGTAATGATAGGAATATTATTGTTTCACGAATCTTATCGTCTCCCTAAGTAAACACTACTTGCAGTAAAAAGATTCAGAAACAGTCACGTCAAATGTTATGTCACGTATATAACGAACAAAACTCAACCGCCCCGAAGAAGCTTGGTATAGACATACATACCCTTTTCTAGAAATTAGAGATAGGAGGATTATATAAAATTAATCTAATAGAAAACATAATCACTTTATTATGTGACGTGTTTCATTTTTATTTTCTCCCTTCTTAAAATTTTATTGGATTTATCATGTATTGAAATATTATTATAGAAAGTATAACTTTTTTTGGAGACGGCAAATGAAATAACGGAAGCCTACTCGCAATTTTTCAGCGAGCACCCCGAGTTCGAGCTCCGCATAAGCGGGCAAACCCAGCCCCCAAAGGGATTTCCAAGGAAAATTCTCCATATGTGCCCGTGTGAGGTATGAGTTAAATTACGCTAATGCAACGCTCCCAAAGAGATTCGAACTCACGACCTGCAGCCCACATGGGTATAAACCCAGTGCTTCAGACCAGCTAGACTGGCCATCATTGACATTATAGAAAGTATAACTAAGTTAATATTTTAAGCTTGTTAATTATTTTTGTTTAATTAAAAAATACAACAATGCCAATTTATATATTCGTTGTTGAACAATATAACTTCTATAGATGCACTGATGCAGACAAAAACAGGAAAGAGAAGCTGAAGGTTTAAGTAACAGTGGGGTTTCACATTCAAAATGAAAACACTCAGAATCAACACGAAATACAAGATATCCTGAATGCTCAACTTCCTGTTTCTTTAAGTTATTATGGGAATCAATTTTCTGCTCAAGAATTGGATGATTCCCATTTGGGTTTTATCATCTTTGTTAGCTCTACTATTACTCCCAGTCGATGCAAGCAGGGCTTATCCTCCTCTTTCCTCCATTGCTGACCCTGTTCTTCCCACCGAGAAAAAACCTCCATTTTCGCAAATTCCAACCGATAATGAAGCTCTTTCTCCAGGTAATTTTAATCTTCTGTACGCTTTTCGAATGCATGAAGCTTTGTGATTTTTATATCTGATTTTGGAATTCCGGTAATGTAAACTGTAAAGCCGGAAGACAAATGCACTCCATCTGTTCGAGGAAATGCCTATACCATAATAAAAACGATTTTTTGAATTGTGATTGCATTTTCGCTTTTGCTAAAAGATATATATTTTTGTGCTAATTTCTTTTTAATTAAAGCAGAAGTGTCAGAAATTAAAGTGGTTCACCATGAAGATTTAAACAAAAAGATTCTTGTCGCACTTATTATTGCTTCAGCTCTACTTGCTGGAATCTTGTTGTTCTTGTTGTGTCTTTGGATCTTCAAGCAAAAGCGCACAGAACCACTGAATACAACGAAAACCCCTAAAAGCCAAGGTATCTTTAAACTTTATTGCAGTAAAAAAACTTACTTTTATTAATAATTAATAATCGTTTGATAATGATAATAATATTGTATTGATATTCATGTAGACGCTTCAAAAGGGTTGTCATTAGGTCCAATATTTGACAAATTCACCCCTTCAAGAATTTCTGGTAAAAAGGGTTCTGTAACAGTTATAGATTATGAGTGGTTAATTTCTGCAACCAACAATTTTCATGAAGATAATATTGTTCGTAATGAAACATCTGGGAATGTTTATAAAGCTCGATTCAATGATCATTTTGTTGCAGCTGTGAAAAAACTCCATGGTGTTGGACAAGATGTACAAAGAGTATTTGAGGTCAATTTTATTTTTTGATAATATTTTTTTTCAATTTTATCTATAATTGAAGTGTTCATTAATTATAATTAGATTATGGTTCTTTTGTTTGCAGAATGAAGTCGAGTGGTTAGGTAAACTTAAGCATCAAAATATCGTTAATCTTTTGGGTTATTGTGTGTACGATGACATGAGGTTTTTGGTGTATGAAATGATGCATCAAGGTTCTTTAGATTCTCAATTGCATGGTAAAGTTTCTTAATTTAGTTTTCTTTCTTAATTTTGGTTATTTGATTTTCAATTTCTTAAAGTTAAATAGGTTTGACTTAAAAAATATACTGACTTTTGTTAATTTATTGCATACAAAATAGGACCTTCTCATGGAACATCATTATCATGGCATCGAAGAATGAATGTTGCACTCGATATTGCACGGTAACAAGATTATTGATCTTTCTTAATCTTTTTCATATTATAATATCATTTTCGGGATTTAAATAGATTTATTGTTTAATTACTAGAGGACTAGAGTATCTCCATGAACGATGCAATCCACCCGTGATTCATAGACATCTCAAATCATCAAACGTTTTGCTAGATTCCAATTTTAATGCTAAAGTAAGCACCTTTATAACTCTATAAACGTTTAACAATAATCCTAAATATTTTCTTTACGTAATTACATTTCTTAATTCAGATTTATGATTTTGGACTTGCTACCACTGAAATTCATGCCAAAAACAAAATAAAGCTTTCGGGGGCCTCAGGTTATGTGGCTCCAGAATACCTATCACATGGTATAATTCAAAGTTCACATTTTAGGTTTCTTTTAGAGTAAATTACAAAAATTGCCCCTGGGGTATTTCGGGTTCTACGTTTTTTTCCCTAGAATTTTTTTCCTGGTTTTTTGTCCTTATGGTCTTGATTTTTCATTTATTTTGTCAGTTTTCACCTAAATTAACGAAAATACCCTTACTGGTGTTGTTGATCAAAGTTATCTAGGTTTTGATTACAACAACGCAATTGGTCAAATTGGTAATATCCATCAAATTCCTCATAAATTCACCAATGAAAAAATAAGGTTATCTTCAAACGTTCAACCACCACCACCAAAACCAGAAGCTTTCAGACCCTCAAACCCCATTTTCAGAAAAAATGAAAAATAAATAAAAATGATTACAAATTCAGAAGAATAATGACAAGGGTATATTTTTTTGTCAATTTAGGGGAAAATGAAGAAATAGATGAAAAGTCAGAACCAAAAACCCGGTAAACAAGTTTAGAGACAAAAACGCAGAATCTAAAATATCCAATTTCTATAATTTACTCTTTTATTTATAATGACTTAAATATTGTGTTACAGGTAAGCTTACTGAAAAAAGTGATGTTTACGCGTTTGGAGTTATACTTCTTGAGCTTTTGATAGGAAGAAAACCAGTTGAAAAAATGTCACCATCTTTGTTTCAATCTATTGTCACATGGGTAACATTTTTGATTCGATCATAATTTATTCATCAACCAAAAAATAAACTAATTTTTTATATGAAAAAAAAAAATGTTTGATAAACAGGCAATGCCTCAGTTGATTGACAGATCAAAGCTTCCAAGCATTGTTGACCCTGTGATTAGAGATACAATGGACTTGAAGCACTTATATCAAGTTAGTTCATTACCTTTTTAAGCAGATTTCCCATTTATTTTAAAGCTGATTAACGATTTTTTAATAATTAATTAATAGAATCGTACACATTTGTGTTAGGTTGCTGCTGTAGCTGTACTTTGTGTGCAACCTGAACCAAGTTACAGACCGTTGATAACAGATGTATTGCATTCGTTCATCCCACTTGTACCTGCCGAGCTTGGAGGATCATTAAGAGCTTAAAAAACATTCAAATTAGGTCTTCAATTTTTATATATACTAGTATATATTTGTAGTTGGTATAACTATTTATTGCATTATTTAAACGATTGTTGTTACAAAAATGTGCAGGGATCCTAATCATTTGCCTCCCTCCTGTGGTTGTAACACATGCTTTTATGGATGTACTTTTCGCACCAACCACAAAATCTAAATTTAAGATGGGATGAAGGATCATGATGATTTTTGGAACACCAAGTACCATGTACATGAGTTAACAATTAATTTCTTTTATGTATAGTCCAACAAAACTTCTATCGTTTTCCAAACTTTTAAATAAATTATTTATTGAATAGGCGTGCACGGTCCAAAAACCAGAAATGACCGGACCGAGAACCGTAAAAATGATTTTGGCTCGACCATAACCCGATTTTTCGGGTTTTTTCGACCTTTTCTGGTTTTGAACCGGATCGAGAACTAGTTTTGCATGAAAATCAAAACGCGAACCAGATCGGTATTGATTGGTCCGGTTCTATGCGGTGGTTTGCCGGTTCTGGCCGATTTTTGGTCCAGTTTGCAGAGGCCTAAATTGATTAGGTGAAAGCTACGAGTTATCATGTTCGATTTGGTATCACATGATTTGATTCGAATGTGTGTTTTCAAATCTAACGTCCACATTTGCATGATTGTACTTTAGGGTTTTGTGGTTAGATTTGGTGTTTGGGTCACTTTCATATGTATTGGATAAAAAAGAAAGTGCGATTGAAAATAAGAATTATATATACTATGTTCAGCTTTTTGCATAATTAAGTAGCCTACGTTTTAATTATACAAGTCATAGTCCAGCAAATCATTTTTTTTAACGGCAAAAAGAGAATCCGGGAGGAGCTTCGCCATTGTCATCACCCAAACTCAGAGACCCGAGAACTATATAAAACATAAGCTAACTAGGGCTAACACCACAAACAACAAAATCCAAAAGGACACATCCTGAACTATACAATCAACCAAAAAACTACCGAAACAAATACAACAACCAGAAAAGAAAAATTGCAAGCTACCTAACTATAAAGCAAATCAATTACCAATTATCTTTTAATAGCAAAAATGGGATTGATGTATTATTGTTGCCTAGTTAAACATTTACATTTATATAACTTATAGTATGACAGTACCTATATATATACCTAGCTCAACCAACTAGGGGCCGTAACAAACACACATAAATTGTACAATTAAAAGATGTTGGTTAACCGAATAACTTAGCTGAGCTGAAATGAAAGAAAAAAAAATTAAAAAATCAACCATATATTAATACCATAATGCTTAAAATATACAAAGCCAATATTATCAGCTAACATATTTCTTAGGACAAAGGATATAAAGTAGTATTTTGGACAATTAATATTGCTAGTTAACAATTGTCCTATTAAATAAAAAAATATACACAATAGTAATGCGGTTTGGGTATGTGCAAATTAGATCAAGAACAAGCGGATTAGGCTGAAGTGAAATTGAACCGAATCGAGCTATAGATGTCCGGTTCTCAGTTTGAATATTCGTGCAAAAATCTCGTTTTGTCCGGTTCCGATCCAAAACCAAAAACACTGGAAAACCTCAGTTCTCGGTCCAGTTCAAGATATTATCAGTTCGGCCATCAGTCCAGTCGATACCTTTTACTCTGTTCACAGTCCAGTCCGGTTTTTAGATCATATGCATGCCTAATCAGGTTTATTAGATTTTGCTAAGAAAAACAAAAAGAAAAAAAAAAACAGAAAACAAACAAATGCGATTACCAGTACTTTTCCATTAAACGTTATATGATAAAACTAAATAATTCTTAAAACTCAAATGTGATAAAAAAAATTTGGATGATTAGTATTATGTCAGATTTATAGGGCGGTATGTATTCTCTCGTATAGGATAAGTGACATAAGATCGCTACGAGACTTGTCTTTACATGATTTTGTTCATAAATCTGCTTAATTAGGAGCCTCTTGATATATATGATTGCATGATAATTAAGCTTACAAGCTCATATGTCTATTTCTTGATTGATATATTTGGTTGATAGATGTTATTTGCATACATTTTTAACTCTCTCACACACACGTGAGATGCAGACACACTATTTACATGTTTTTTGCTTATCCACTACAACTTCGCAGATACACGTCATATATGTATACATATTTATGCGCACATGAATTTAGTTATTTACCTGTGTATATTTATTTATTAAGATTAAGATACATACATTTACTCATAGTTTTGGTGGATGTCTTGATAGAAACAATCTATAACTTAAATAAAGAAGGGATCTATTTTGTTGGCGTAAACTCAAACCCTACGCAACTTCTAATTTCGTAAATAATTTGATCATAACATCAAATTACACAGTTGAGAGAGAGTCAGTTAGGTGTAATAATCAAGGACCGGAAATATGCCTTTTATGAAGGAAAATTAGGATACGGTTTTACTCGAAAGAAAAATGAGCATGGTGCCACTCACTCCGTCGCCGGCCGGTGGAAATGATGCCGCTGATGATAACCGGGGCTCTAATTACTCAACACCAGCTCCGCCATTGTCACTCGATTCTCTAACACTTACCTCACCTCCCGCCCCTATTCCTCCAGGTATAGTACTCAAATGCTGCTACCAACCTCTTTCATTACCTAATTTCGAATCAGTTTCACGGTTTTTGCTCATGATTACTTGCGTTTAGGCTTTTTAGCTCGATAAATCTCACCTTGATGCCATTTATGGTCCTTTTAGGTTCTATAATTTTGATTTTAATTAGTTATTTTGGTTTTGATTTTGCTTTTGTCCGGAAATAAGGTCCAGTGAAATTAACGGCGAGGGCATGCTTATACGAGATATGTGCGAAAAACCATTGGATACGTCCAGTATTCGCTTGTTGCGACGAACAAGGTCCGAGTAATCTAAGATCGTAAGTTCATCTACTCTAATTTACTCTCATCGATCATCATTTCAGGTTTAAATCAAAGCGATTATTTAACATCAACCTTAGAGATAATGTACATGAAACAGGTTCACATTCAAGGCAACAATTGAGATGAAAGAAGCCACAAAGTCAAAAACAGTTGTTGAGTGCATCGGTAAGCCTCAATTTAACAAGAAAACTGCAGCAGATTCAGCTGCTGAAGGCGTTTTGTGGTACCTCGCGCATTTAGGTTATCCCAAAAAACATGGTCGATCCAAGAAATTAAGGTGATCATTTCTATTAATTGTAGTTTAGCTTGAAGCTATTGTGTACTTTAAACCATATTTATCAGTTATCACGTTTCTATGACATAAACTTAAGATATTAAGAGAATAAAAAACTAGTGCAGAGAGACAAAATGCAGTTATGCACAATAAGATACATTTCTACAGGGAGAACTGAGATTAAGTACAATGATTTTAGCAAGAAAGAAAAAATAGATAAAATTATAAACAAAGGCTGCCTACATGGTGCCTCGATATGTCCCTTTTTATGCTTCTAATGACCTAAATTTTATTTTTATTACAATTTTTTCTCCAACTGCGGATCATCTTTACTCGATCTCGTCTATTGGACTTATTCCAACATCTCATCCGTTCATTATCTTGGATAAGATTAAAAGCCGAAAATTAAAAAACCTTCACCTAAATCTTATTTCTCTTTGCCAAAATCTTTCCTCAGGCCAACTAAAACTACTTCCAGATTTAAAAAAAATATTAAACTGTATAGTGTTGTTGAATGGTCTCAATATCAAGGCCTTTAAGCTTTACTACTGATTCAACATGCCCCTTTAGTGTATGAAGCTCCCTCAATCTGTAACCACATATACATATAAATATACAAAGTAGGTTTTGTTTCAGGTGAAAAAAAACCAAGTTTGGTTAAATCAACGAACAGGTGGTCCCCATCATGCATGATGACCAAGCTGATGGGGACCATCTTTCCAGCCAATATGATGGCCTGGAGTTCAGATAAGTAAAATAAACTTCAGGCCATCTGATTAGCTGGATAGGTGGTCCCATCAACTTGATCCATGGGCTGTGATCCGTTACAATCTTAGCCTTTGGATCAAGCCGATGCACTAAGTTGATTCCACCAAACTTGTTTCATTTCACATAATCTCAAGTCTAAAAAAAGGGGAAAAGAAAATGAAATATTACATAGATTCGGGCCTAACCTAGCCACTTCAGCCCGTTTCTTAGCCTGTTCTGCCAGCTCAGACAACTCGCTGTAATTATTTTTATCATCGTGTTGTTCTTGTGGCTGAAGCCCGTGGACTGTTCTTTGTTCCATAACCCATTGGGCTTCCCTTTCTCCCCGTCCATAATCCGTTTTGTTAGTGAAAGCGGTCTAGTTTCTCACAAGAACGTATAAAAACAAAAAAAAAAAGTCAATCAATTAAATTTAAAGTCAACTATATTTTTAAAAAATCACAAAAAGACATAATATTCTACCTTATTTTGGAGCATATTATTCCAAGCTCTTCCGCTTAATGCAAATCGGATAACGAATTTGAACAAATCCAACGGAATATAGAAAATTATACTATAAATCCAAATTACTCCCGCCCATCCCCAACCAATTCCACTTATTCTTGCAAAATCCCATTTTGCATAAACTGCAATAAGTGTAGCAATCTGAATGTAACAATAGTATTATTTATTGAAGTATAAATATTTATTTATAAAAATTGAAGAAAACATAAAAAAGCTCACCAGTTGTGCTATCAAAAAGGCGGTTAGAAGCAGAAGACCAGGTCGTTCAACGTATGACCAACTTCTTGACCTAGTCACAAAAATAAGGGCTTGACTCACAATACTAACTTGTAGGTAAAGTGCTGCTGTTAGCTCATAATCATTATCTCTGATCGATCTTACACCAAAAAAATTCTGAAAACCCAACATAAATTTACCAAATTACCATTAAATTCATTAAATATTATGAAGTAAATAATTAGTTAATCTTACAGTGAAAAAGTCGGAATCTTTAGCTAGCCAGAAGAAAATAACTGTCATAACAGCTAAATATGTCCCGAACACAATCCCGGTAACAAAAATTTCCTTTAATTTCCATGAATCTGGCAGAGGTGAAGGCTTCACTTTATCTTTTGAAATAGTCATAATAGTCCCATCGTTTAAAATTGCAATAATCAGAACCATAAAAGGCGAGAAATCAAACTGCCAAATTAGGGCAAGTAACATGAAACCGAGAACGACCCGAATAGTGATTGAAACCGCATAAATGGTGTAGTTTTTCATCCTTTGAAAAATGGCCCGACTAGTAAGGACCGCACTCACAATAACACTTAAACCGGGCTCGGTTAGGACTATGTCGGATGCAGAACGGGCTGCATCGGTTGCATCAGCAACTGCAATCCCAATATCGGCCCGTTTTAAAGCGGGTGCATCGTTCACACCGTCTCCTGTCATCCCGCATATGTGTTTTCTTTCTTGTAGTTTCTTCACAATCTCATACTTGTGCTCTGCATTTCTCAAAAGTCAAACCCCTTCTATTCTGAATTATTTAAAAATAGGGTTAATTATGTTTTTGTCCTTAACTTTCATTGATTTGGCGATTTAAGTCCCTCGTGATTTAGTACCTAATTTGGTTAACTTGTCAAATAAGCCATTGTGACATGCTATCACAGGTTATTCGCAAGTTAATACTTACAAAAACTATTTTAATTTTAACCTCTAAACTTTTTTCTCTCGTAATGGTTTATTCCTTAACTTTATTGTGACAAATTTCGTGAAATAAATAAAATTTAGGGTTAAACCCTCACGTTTTAAGAAGAGTTACATATTAACACAAAATGACCAGTTTGACGAGTAACGGGTCAAACAGAATGGTTAAACACTAAGTCAACGTAAGTATAGAATTAAACCATTCCCAAAAAAAAATTGAAGGGTTTAAACGCCAAAAAAGTGGAAGTATGAGGATTAAAAGATAATTAAACCTTAAAAAAGTACACACTTACCAGGAAATACACCAGCAAAACCATCAGCCTTTTCAATTAGTTCCTCAATAGGGATATTAGCAATTGCTGCATCTTTATGTTGGCCCAAAAGTGAGGAAGATGGATACATGTTTGTGCCCATTCCGAGCCTGCGGCCCGTTTCTTTTCCAATTGCCAGCTGGTCACCCGTTATCATTTTCACATTAACCCCGAGGTGTAGGGCCCGTCTAATGGTTTCTGCACTGTCATGCCTTGGCGGGTCAAACAAAGGTAGGAGACCAACAAACATCCACGGGCCTCCCGGGCTCTCTTTCGTCTTCTCGGGTACTGTCTGTATCATAAACCAACAAATTATTTGGCCCGTTTGAGATAAAACACAACCCAAATTGACCCATTGATAAACTTGCCTGTTGACAAACAGCTAGAGAACGAAGCCCGCGTTCAGCAAACTTGTCGATAATACCAAAAACCTTATTCTTAATATCGTTTTTTAGGTCGCAGATATCCACAATCTGACAGCTTCAAGCTACTAAATTAGAGTCTGAATATAAAATTAATTAATTTAATATTTATATTATAATAATATAGTCATGTTCATTGTACCTGCTCGGGTGCACCTTTACTCACTCGATGCCAATTTCCACTTTGGTCTATATATGTTATTGCTGTCCGTTTATCCACAGGATTAAATGGTAGAAAATGCACCTCAGTAATCCCTGCTCTTGCCTAATTTAGCAAATTGATTATTATTATTATTTAATTAATTATTATAATGTAATGATTACCTCCTTAGGATCAGCAAGCATTCCTACAATACAAGCATCAATTGCATCTTGATTCTCAACTCTTGAAGCCCTAGCTCCCATTAGGATCACCATATCCTTATCCATATCTTTTATAAAGCACTACACACAAATGAAAAAAGTCAACGCTTTAGCCTTTTCTAGCTAGTTGTATGTTTGACTTTGACTTTTGATGACTAACCTCGATTAGTGTTTTATCAACTGTGAGTTTATTAAGTGTTAGAGTACCCGTTTTGTCACTACACAAAACATCCATTCCCGCCATTTCTTCAATAGCTGTCATTCTTTTAGTGATAGCTCCTTGTTGTGATAATTTGTGGGACCCAATAGCCATTGTAACCGATAATACAGTTGGCATTGCAATTGGGATTCCTCCTATCAATAGAACCAATAAATTGTCGATTCCGTTTCTGTACGATCGTTTTTGAATCGGGTACATTACTACTATTTCTATTATCAGACCAACCGCAATCGAGCATATACAAAAGTTACCAATCGCAGTTAACACCTAACAAAAATATCATAATATATTTCATTAAAAATTAACGTAATTACTAATTTCCGCCAATAAAGTACCTTCTGGAAGTGTCCAACTTGATTTGTACTATCGACTAAATGGGCCGCTTTACCAAAAAACGTGTGGACCCCAGTAGCAATCACAACCGCTTCAATCTCACCCTGTTTACACGTGGAGCCTGAAAAAACACTATCACCGGATTTCTTAGTGACCGGTAATGACTCACCGGTCAACGCAGCTTGGTCAATCTTAAGTGGGTCCCCTTCTAGAAGACGTGCATCTGCAGGAACAATGTCCCCGAGTTTAATACTAATTATATCTCCTGGTACGAGAAATTCGGCTTCTTCTTCAGCCCATTTATTGTCCCTTAATAACTTTGTTTTTGGTGCTAATCCTGCCATCAATGCCGCTGCTGCGTTTCCGGCATTGTTTTCTTCTATGAAACTTATGGTTGAGTTGATTATTAGTAGTGTTGTTATTCCAACAAAATCTTGCCAATCTGGTGGTTTCCCCTGTCATTATTAAGGTTTCGTCATCGTAATATTCGTGTATATATACATATGCACGTGTTTGTGTATCATATTTTATTGGGGTGGGATCCTGTGAAAAACATCCTTAGCGTGTAAAAACATGTTTTTTGCAAGATGATGGAACAAATGTGTCGAAAACAAGCGTCTAGTTTTTTTTAAACTTGTGCGTTTGATTGATTATACGGGTCCGATTCTTGGTTCTAATTTTTATACATGTTTTGGTCCAATCTGGTTCAGTCTTGTACATTTTTAAGTTGTGTGTGTGTGAGAGAGAGAGAGACCCCTCCATTGGCCAAGACAATGGCCATAATAGCAGCAGCTTCCATGACCCATGAGAGAGGATTCCACATAAATCCCAAAAACTTCAACAGTTTGTTTTCCTGCATTAATGTTGTCATCAAACATCCAAGTTAACTACGGGGCACAATATTCACTTTTTCTATAAATACGTGATATATTTACCTTTTTTAACCAAAATTATGCAATTTGTAACTATTTAGAGGGTGTTTAGAATTGTTTTTTTAGTGATTATCAACTTATCGTGGCTTCTAAAACATAACAAGAAATTTCGAGCGTTTTGATGGCTAAATAATGTGTTCTTATTGCGGTTTTGAAACTAAGCATACGCTGAAAATATGGAATCCAAAACACCCCGACATATTTAATATGTTCTTTACCTTTTAATGCAACGCATTGCATACTTTTGATAAGTACAATAAATCACAAATAAAGTTTGACCACCCGAATAAGCCCCCGTTGTATATAGAAATGCCCTTTAAAAAAAACCTTTTTCTCTTCTAACTTGTTTGGACCAAATATTCCAAGCCTTCTTTTGCCTTCTTCACTTGTCAATCCGTCTTTTTTGCATTTCAATTGGTCAAATAACTCATCCATTGGCATATGTTCCTGTAACCGTACAAACCAATAATCATTAACATTTACAAAACTTCCAACTTTTTTTGTTTAATTATTACAAAACGATTAAAAATATCGTACAAGATCCACATTCTCCTTCATGATATCATCCCACGTGATTCCGTCACCCTCGGCCATTGTTGAGTCTGAAGAAAGCTCGGTAAAAGCTTATGGCAGAAAGGCGACAGTTAAGTTGGTAAATAAAAGAATAATATAGAGGTCGAATAGGTGAAAGAAGTTTAGTATTTTACGTAGTATTTTTTACCATCACATTTTACATGCATCTAAATGTATATATATACTTGTTTACCTTTTTCAAATTGGTGGATGTTATTTAGGAGACGAACCAAGAGTTTAGGAATCTATATTTACGCACATGCCTACACCTTAACCGTACATAAACTCACTTACTAACTCTCGTACATTCACAAGTTTTCAAATATAATTCCTATTTCTTTCAATTAGTTACCTTATTTTACTCTCTTCTATACACGTCAGTACGCATTTGTACATTTATAATTAGCAGTTAGTAAAAAAAACATCCGGTGATGGCATATAGGCAAGAAAGTTCAGAAATAATCTTATAGAGATCACAACATTATATATGTCATTTTACTAGATAAACATTCACCATATGATCACGGGAAAGTTTAGAAACGGCCACGACAATTGTTAAGTCGCGTACCTCACGAGCAAAATTCGACCATAGATACCGTTATAAACAAGGATACTCTTTAAAATAATAATACTAATAATACCAACCCATGCGTGGGGATTCTTAAAGATGCATGTGAGAGTGATGGGCCCGTATTCTGGTCACGTGTGGTGTTTGTTGATTAAATATGGAAATACCACATATGCATGTGAATAAAAACGCACCAACTTAAAACATTATGGCAAGTTGCCTCCTCGGTTCCTATATTTATATGTATCATTGTATGGGTAACATGTTTACACATGTGACTCATGGCCAAAATATAAATTAGGTATCAAAAGTATTTGAGGTTTTATTCGATACTATACTTTATTTTTCTGCATCTTCTTATGTTTATACCAATATATCAAGTAAAAATGATATATGATAAATGTTAATTTACTAAAAGGTGTAACCTTGTAACACATGAATCAAAAGTCCGCAAGGCGTAGCGATGTGATTATTGACTCATGTTCGTAACAAGTAGATATAGAATATTTACGATATTGCTACAATCTAATAGGTAAACATGTGTGTGTAAATTTTATGTAACTATATTTCTTTTTTTTTAAGGGTATTCCTATAATAAATGCTCATTTGAGATGGGTGAGTGTATGTTAATGTACGCAACGTTACAGTTATGAGTCATAACCTCTAACAAGTCATTCATGGTCATTATCCTAGGTCATAACCAGATGGTTTTTATAACCGTATTTCAAAGATGAGAATTTCATGATTATCTCAAACTTATAAATGTAGGAGCTAATACCAATTTTCATTAAATAAAATATAATTACAAAAGGGAAATTGACGAATACGTTTACAAAATATTGAAACAAACTAAATAGAACAAACAAGTACAAGGTTTTGGCCGAGTCTCGTGAAACTCACGATCCCCTTAAAATAGATTCGTTGTCTATTTCCCAGGGTAAAACAACCGAGTAGTTGTACACTACCGGATATAATCCAAGCTAGAACACATATCGAAAGTTCTAGTGTTTAAGGGTCACTATCAATGGAGAGCAAAGGTGTGATACTTGTAAGTGAATGTATGGAAGTATGAGAATGTGTGTTTACCTAGCAAATGTGTGTTTTTTTCAAAATCTAATATTCTTTGTGGGATTAATTATGTCACTGTTGAAGGAAAATGGATGGGTGAAAACGAATCTTCCCATATGATTAATGTTTACGCCCCGCAAAATGTTGAAGATAGAAAAATTTTATGGGACGTCATTAGCGATTATATTCATTCTAAGTCCGGTAATTTTGTTGTGTTTGGGAATTTTAATGAAGTTGGAACCGAATCTGAAAGGTATGGTTCTATTTTTAATAAACATGGAGCAGATTCTTTTAATCATTTTATTGATTCTAACGGGTTTATTGATTTAAGCATTGGCGGGAAGAAATATACTTGGATGAACAAAGTTGGTTCTAAAATGAGCAAGCTTGATCGTTTTCTTATTTCGGATGTTTTGATCCAAGTTGATCCAAATTTGAATGTGACTGCTCTTAAAAGGAAATTCTCGGATCATTTGCCCATTCTTTTGCACTCGCGAAAGAATGATTATGGCCCGATTCCTTTTCGTGTTTTTCACTCGTGGTTAGATTTTGACACTTTTGATATTATAGTGAAGGAAGGTTTTGCCTCTCCTTTTCCTTTGGAGGATTCTAAGATTATTTCACTAAAAAATAAAATGAAACATATTAAAGTCCAATGTAAGCAGTGGAATTTGGAGAAAAAAAGAATTGATAAAAGTCACTATAATGACCTTTGCTCTTGTATTGCTGAGGTGGAGCTGAGAATGGATCAGGGGTGCGCCACCCCCTTGATCTTGAAAACCGTATTGGTTGGATTAAAGAAGTTAATGATATTAAAAAAATCGAAAATCTTGATATGATGCAAAAGCTTAAAATAAAATGGGATGTCGAGGGTGATGAAAACTCTTCTTTTTTTCACGGTTTGATTAATCATCGTAGACGCTTCCAAGCTGTGCAAGGTATTATGGAAGATGGTGAGTGGATTACAGATCCTTTATTAGTTAAAAAGAGTTTTATAGAATTTTACAAATTAAAGTTTGGTCCTATTCAAACTTCAATTTCGAATATTCCATGGGATCAATTTTTGCATCTTAAAGATTCGGACGTTGATTCTCTAGAAAATCCTTGCTCTATGGAGGAAATAAAAGAGGCGGTTTGGAGTTGTGGAAGTGATAAAGCCCCGGGGCCGGATGGCTTTTTCTTCAAAATTATTAAAAGATATTGGGATTTTCTTAAGGATGACATTTTTGACGCGGTGCAAGAGTTTCTTGTAAAAGGTAAATTACCTATAGGTTGTAATGCATCCTTCATTACTCTTATTCCAAAAATTTCAAATCCTCTTTTTGTAAAAGACTTTCGCCCTATTTCACTGCTTGGTTTCATATACAAAATTGTTGCAAAAGTCCTTGCATTGAGACTGTCCAAAGTTATTGACACTATTATTAGTAGTGTCCAAACGGCGTTCATTAAAGGATGACAAATTTTGGATGGTCCACTTATATTAAGTGAAGTTATGGAATGGTACAAGTTAAAACATAAAAGTCTTCTTCTCTTCAAAGTTGATTTTGAAAAAGCCTTCGATTCGGTTAGTTGGGATTATCTTGATTATATTATGATGCAAATGGGTTTTGGTACAAAATGGAGAGGTTGGATTAAAGAAACTTTATCATCAGCTCGACTTTCTATTCTTTTGAATGGAAGCCCTACCGAAGAATTTTCTATGTGTCGCGGTCTTCGACAGGGAGATCCTTTGTCTCATTTCCTTTTTATTATTGCTATGGAAGGTCTTCATCTCTTGATTCAAAGAGACATTCATCTTAACCGTATTACCGGAGCTCAGGTTGGTTTATCTAATTTTTCTATTTCCCACTTATTTTATGCGGATGATGTAGTTTTTGTCACGGATTGGAGCAAAAATAATCTTGATGCAATTATCAGTGTTTTAAATGAATTCCATGATATTTCCGGACTCAAAATTAATATTAACAAATCAAGTGTATTTGGCATTGGAGTTGATGTTGTCCAAATTGAGCATTTTACTTTATCTTCAGGTTGCGTAAGGGGTTGCCTACCATTTTCGTATATTGGTCTTGTGGTGGGTTCGAATATGGGCCGAAAATCCACATGGGCCCCCATTATAGATCGTATGCTAAAAAAGCTTTCTTCTTGGAAAGCCTCTTTACTTTCCATTGGGGGTAGACTCACTCTTATTAAATCAGTTCTGGGTAGTTTGAGTATTTTTTGGATGTCCTTATTTAGAGCCCCTCAGTGTGTGTTATAAAAGTTAGAGCAATTAAGAGCCAAATTCTTTTGGGGAAGTTCTGAAAATAACAAGAAAATGAGTTGGGTAAAGTGGACCACATGTTTGGCCTCAAAAGAAAAAGGAGGTTTAGGCATTGCTAGCCTAGAAGCCCTAAACTTGGCTCTTATTACAAAATGGCGGTGGAGATTTTTTTAATGAAAAAGACTCATTTTGGTGTCGTTTTATTCAATCTATCTATGGCGAAAATGGTGGTTTTAACAATCCGGTTCACTCTCGTCTTAAAAAGGGTACTTGGGGTCAAATTATTGGTACTATCAATTACCTTCACGAAAAACAAATTATTGATTATAATTCGATAAAATACTCTCTAAGTGATGGGAATTCCATTACATTTTGGTCGGATATTTGGGCTAGTCACGCTCCTTTATCTTCTCTTTTTAATCATCTCTTTAAGCTAGAGTTAAATCTTTTTTGTAAAGTGAACGATAGAATTTCTAATGATGGTTGGAATTTCAATCGGAGAAGACCTATTAGAGGAGGTATTGAGGAAGAACAATTTCAAAATCTTTTGGCTCTTATTAGAGATTTCCGGCTACAAGAAGGTAAAGATAAAGTTGTTTGGTCTCTTGGTGATTCTTGTGATTTTACGGTTGGTGATACAAGGTTGCACATTAATAATTTTCTATCGCCCAGTTTTTCTTATATTTCGAGATGGTGTTCTTCGGTACCAATAAAAGTGGATATTTTCATTTGGAGACTCACTTTGGATAGGTTACCTACTAGATTTAATCTCTCTAGAAAAGGTTTGGAATTAAATTCCATTTCTTGTCCGATATGTAACTCAGGAGTAGAAACTATTTCGCATACTTTTTTTGTTGCCCTTTCGCTATCGAGGTATGGTCCAATATCTTCAAATGGTGCGATCTCGTTTGTTCGCAGCCTGGCTCCTTCAACGATTGGTGGCTTTTTTGTGACTCTATCCCGAGACGGAATTTTCTTCGCCTGAAATTCAAAGTTATAGGGTTCACAACGTGCTGGATGATTTGGAGATTCAGAAACTCAACAGTGTTTGACCAAGGAAAATTGCGTAAAAAAGATATAGTAGATTATATTGTTTTATTTTCTTTTTCTTGGTTATCCCATCGAAATCTTAAACGTAAGATTTCATGGACTGATTGGCTAAAATTTCCTTTGTAATGTTTTTGTTCTTAGTCTACCAAATTGCTAGACTCTAGTTTTAATACAAGCTGTTCAAAAAATAAATAAATAAATAAATAAATAAAAATAAAATAAAAAATAAAATAAAAAAATGTGTGTTTTCCAATGAACCACGCATCTTCTATTTATAATAGAATTTGGTCCAAATGTTTAATGACATTCTTAATTTCATTATGACTATTATGTCATTCAATACAAAGAAATAAACCATAAAATTCAATTATATTTAATGACAAACATTAAACATATTAATAATATTATTAACAATATTATACAACTGGAATTTTTAACCATAAAAACCGAACCCCCATGAAGCTCGGGAGACGAGCGTGGATAAGTTCGAGTTTCCACTAGTTCATTTGTTTGATTTCTTCGTTCCATACACCCCACTTTGAGAGTCGATATCTCATTCACCATAACTACATTTTGAACATCTCAACTATTAATTATATATAATTAAATATATAATTATATGTGTCCAAAATTTTTCCAACAATAAATACATGCGTGTTTAATAAATCTTTGACGAAGGGTTAAAGCATTTTTTTTTGTTGAAAACAAATAAGAAAAAGGGTTCTGAAGATTCTCTTCTTATTAAAAAGAGGCCAACATAGAAGTTGTTACTTTTAGCTTTTGTCTAAACCAAGATAAAGATATGTGATGTGTGACTATATTTTTTCGATGGGTCAAAAGAAACGTCTTTTTTGTCAAAAGCAAATTGCAACTTCTATATGTTCAATTAAATTATTTAAAATCTCCAGTTTGGTTAGTAAATAAAAATTATATTATTTTAACACATATCTTGATAGCATGGTTTAGGAATTTTACGCTTAAATTTTGAAAAGCATACATCTATAATAGCCTAATAGGTTTTTACTAAGTGGGCCTACAACAAATATTCTTGCATTGTTAGTTCTAATTAGATTAACTTTAATGTAATAGAATGATTAGTTTAAAAGCAAAGTATAATAGCCAAAAACCGTGGAAAATATAAGTGTCCTTATCCGATCAAAAGGCAATGATAAAACCACTAAAAAGAGATGGTGATAAATAGATTGATAGCCAAACATTCTCTCGTTCTGTTCATACTACCCGGCTTTTCTCAATGTAATTGATTTTATACTCGGTTGGGGTCCCAAAATAAACAATATCATTAGATTTTTATTTAACGTTAGTGAATAAGTTGGTGGTTCGAGCATATACAGTGACATTCGCAACTGGCAGTATGCCTTACCTCGAGCCCTCCACATATGGGGATTAAACCTCACCATTTGTCCACGATAAGACTTGAACCAATGACCTATAGGTCATTAGCAACACCTTATCTCTTTTTCACCAATATCATTAAGCTAGAAGCCTTGGGTAAACAATTTCATTAGATTCTAGCGCTTTTCATTACCATTTACTGCTATATTATATTAAACACCCAAGATAACTTTTTTGCTGCACATTTTTTTAGAAATTTTATTGGAAACAGTCTCTCTCTTTCTGGATAGATATATAATTATCTACATATCATCTCTATTGTACTCTACTTTTTGCGGGATTATGTATTTTCGTTATTATATTATACTAAACCTCTAATAGAATTTCAAATAATTTGTGTTGACGGACAAACTTAGTTATTAAAATTTTAATTTCCGGAGTAATATATATCATTTTTAAGATAAGGATTTACTGTAGTCATAATGTCATACTCATAACTTGGAATATAGTTTACAATTAGGCCTTTAAAAATTTTAGAACTATATATATTTTGCTAAAATACCCATAAACAAATGAATATAACCAAGTCACGGGAGATATAATCGAGATTTTAAGCAAAATGGGTACTTTTCACAAATTTAGTAACCAAAATGATACTCAAGTACAACATTATTTATCTTTGGTACAAAGAGTGAAATTAAGTAATCAACCGTGATGGTAATAACTAATAAGAAGATAATCCGGTGTAGTTTTATTATATTCGCCCAAGTGATTGCGATTTTTTCATTTTCTTTCAGTAGTTCCGAAGATCTTAAATTCGAATCCCGAACTCGGGTATTTACTGATTGTGCATCAACCTTGGACCGCCACGTGTAACATTTCCATTCGAATGAAGAACAACTAATCGGTCTAATGTTGCAGTACAGAACAAAACTCAATTGTCCCATAATCAAGCAATTCCTCTATCATTTGTTCTATATGTTCATCTTCAGGTGACTTATAATGTTGCACATTCTCAATTTTACCCTCCCAGTTCACCATGTTCCCGAAATTACCCATGTGCTCCATTAGCTCCCCTGTTTCAGAGCTTGAAGACTGCTGTTGTGTTTCTTGGTCTTCCTTGTTACCCACAACTGTTTTCTTCGCAATTTCAAGAGATGTCACGTGGCATTTGTGTAATTTAGCTCGCAAAGTTGCAGACAATAGCTTTGAAGAAGATGAATGTGACCCTTCAGCATCGTAAGCAAAGTTTGTTCGTGCTCTCGTGCCACACATGAGCCTAGCAGCTTCATCGTACGCTCGAGCTGCGTCCTCTGCTGTCTCGAATGTGCCTAACCATATTCTTGTTTTCCTGTTCGCATGAATATAAACATTAAATTATTAAACTGTTTTCTTTAACGAAAATGCTACACGCCCAGAAAACTTGGTGATTTTCTAGAGAAAAAAAAGTGAGATTAAAGATTAGAAACTTACAGGATAGGGTGGCGAATTTCGGAGACCCAAGAACCCCAATGTCTTTGGCGAACACCTCTGTATCGTTGTTGAGATCTAGCCATAGTGGTTTGATTGATTTTAAGAGGTTTTGATGGTTGTCGTGAAGGTGTTTGTGAAAATGTCTGAGTGAGTAAAGTGGGACAGAGGTTGTATCAGTGATGAAGGTTGGAAGGTGGGAGTGGCCGGATTTATATGGCTTCTTTATTCACGTCTTTTAGCCGTCGATCAATTGTGGATGGCCCCCCTCACTTCTATTGATTACTTTTCGAGTTTCCTGGTGGAAATTTAAAACAGAGTGAAATAATTATTATCTAGAAAACATAATATTTTATTCAACTAAAGTTAAATAATTGGCGACGCCCAATTGGTAACGATCATGAATGACTTTCTAAACAACGATCACGAAAACGATTAGGTTACGTAAATCATAAGCATAAGCTCGGCCACCCGTACATCCTTATAACCCGAAAATATTTTTTGTTTTTTTAAATGCTTATCAGATACGGATATCTTACGTATATTATCTTGCATAAGGTTCAAAATTATGCTGTATAAGGTTTGACTTAATAACAGTTAGAGTTTATGATTCTATATAAGTATAACTTTTGACGATATAGTTAACTCCTCTCTCTTAAACGTAAGTTTCGTCTTTTTAAACATTGGTTTATTTTGCTAGTAATGGTGGATACGAAGACCATTATTCCTTAACAATCATTATGTCTCAAGTAGTCAAGTGTTCAATCGACATGTCACCAACTAAAATGTCGGTTTTATTTGATTAAGCATTAATCTATGTTTTTAGAATAAAATCAAAAGAAGGTAGTTTCCACATATGTGATTTGTGTTAAATTTGAAGGACATGCTACATGCCTCACGTTAAACTTCCTAACTATAGCAAACAACCCATGTGCCTAATTGATAGTCAAGATACAAACTTTGATACCATATTCGATGCACATTTAATTTTTATTTATATTTTTCTAATTACAAATTTATATGCAAATAGTACTGGTTTAATTTATAATTATGGGAAACAACCCATGAGTCTAGTACTATTACGGGTATTTCATTATTTGGGTAAACATTAACCCAGAAATCACGAGTAAAGCTCGGTAACACTAGAAGAGACCGTTATAACAAGAATGTCATTACAATAAAAATAAAAGCAATATGATTATTCACGACTTATTCAATTAGGGGTAAACATTTGGCCCGTAAAAATGTACCGAACCGAAAACCGACCGAAACAAACCGAACCAAAATCGATAACATGTTATCGGTTCGGGTTCGGTTTTTAAAATTCTTGGTTTTCGGTTTTGGTTCTTTCGGTTCGGTCTTCGGATAATGATGAACATTTGGTCTAAAAAGACCGAACTGAACCGAAACTGAACCAAAACCGAAAACATGTAATCGGTTCAGTTTCGGTTTTGAAGATTCATCGTTTTCGATTTCGGTTCGGTTTTTGGACCACGCTCACCCCTATATTCCGTTGTAAATTGAAAGGGTAAAATATTGCTAATTGTTGACTATCCTGCTGAATAACATGGTAAGGTTATTCAGCATGTTGGTTAGTTTGTTGGTGCAAAAATGGTGTCAAACATATACGAGTGTGCTGTATAAACATGTTGATTTACACGATTAAAACCAAAAACGTAAATTCAATTGAAATTATTATTCGGTATGTGATTTGAGTTTGTTGGCGTAAAAATTATGTCAAAGATATAACAATGTATTTTATATAAATGTGTTGTTTTGCATGACTAAATTGTTTACTACGTCGTACGACATATTATTCTAAATGATATAATTGTCTTGCAAATGATACTTAACAAAATAAGTTCGAATATTTAAAAATTGTTCAAACTTTAACACAAACTGTTCCATGTGGATATCTTATGAAATTACATGTCTCTAAATAAGAAAGATGAATATCTTAATTAATTTAGCATGTGATATCATTTTCATTACAACTACATGAAAATCCATTATTTAACTTACAGATAATGGGAACATAATTGATAATTCTATTAATATAGTCATGAATTGTCTTATAGTACTAAAATATAATTCAAAATTTGAATGTTTGACCATGGCATGTTTTGTACCTGGGTACGTTATCATTATTTTTCATACAGTGGGATCGGGTTGCATAGCGTACTAGGCGTGATGCAGCTGAAATGTTTGACCAAAGTTCCTGTTATGCACACTCCCAAGTATGACACTGATGTCTTTTAACCATATTCACAGTTTATATCGTTTTTAAACCGTGTAGCATAGTGTACTCTGTGTAACGTACTCTTTAGAAATTTTCTAATAATGTTAAATATTTTGTATTTTTTGTAGTATAGATGATATACTTGTAATTAAAAAATATGCACCTGATGATACCTCACCATTATTTCTAAGATTTGGCCATTTATTTACTCTGAAGATAAAAAGCTGGCGTAACACTAATAACCAAACCTAGATTAGCCATTATGTGTAGCATTGTAAGTTTTAACATGTACACGTAACATTCATTTATTTATAATTTTTGTTGTCAGCCAAAGTTGGTATAAATGAAACTCACGATGTGTCAGGATCGATTAACTATGAAGAAGTTAATAAACACTGTAGATCTAATTGATTATAGAAGTTGCAGCGGATCAACACTATATCAATATATTAAGAACAATGAACTGTAAATAATAAACGAAAATATTAAGAACACAGTTTCACAAAAAGCTTCAATGTATATTATCGAGTTAACAATACACACGTACGTTTACAATTCGTAAGGAACTATTTATAATAGTCCTTGAAGCTAAACAATTTACCCTAGTTATTCTAGGACTTGATTTACATTCAAAATATAAAGATATACATTGAATTACATGCTATAACTATCTTTAAGAAGATCTCGGACTCGATATGTTCCATATACGCTCATCAGTAGTACTCTGCAATCACCATTAGTAAATAAGTAACGTCAGTAGTAACTTTGGTGACCAGTAGTAAGTCCAGATACATCGTCAGTAGTAACTACTATTGATTAGTAGTATCTTCAATAAGCCTTGATCAGTAGCAACTAAGTTATAGTCTTCACCAGTATCAACTTCATCAGTAATATGTTTCTGCCCCATCAGTACTAAGCATGATCAGTACTAACTGCATCATCAGTATTAAGTTGATCTGTGATTTTGTTCCAACAATCTCCCCCTAAACTTATTGATTCTCTTTCAATCACATAAGTTTCTTTTGTTCATCTTCTTCTTTCTTTCTCTTCTCTAATGTCCTTTGATTCTGTTGATGTCTTTGTTCAATAATGTATTTGATGTTCCTCTTTGTGAAATAATTCAATTTGTTTTGGAACATAACAGCATCATACGGCTTCATCATTGTGTTTGTGAATATCTGATACATAGTCTTCTCAGAATGAGGATATTCTTTTTCATACAAATATAGCTCACAGACTTTGCCAGATTTTTCAAAGAAGTACATTTGTGCAATTGGAATCACATTCCAATGATAGACATTTCCTGCATCTGTAAACTGTTCTGGATAGTTGTCTGGATAAAATGCAGCATCTATCATTCTTGTCAAGTATCCAGCACCAGAATCTTTCCATGATTTCTTTGACATTCTTGGTTTTCCAATGATCAGTAGTTTAATGACATCACTTCTTGAACATGACATGATCAAAGGTAACCATCCAGTAAATCTCTGCACAATTTTATCTTCCCTTATAATCTCTATCACATTATTCTGCATAACCCTCCAATTGATGATTGGGTTGATCTGCAAGGGAGCAACAGGCATTTCAAGAACAGGTATGATTTATGTTTTTGACTTCTTTTGAGTGTTTTGTTCTTGAGTAACTGCTTTTCTTTTCTTTGACTGGGGAGTTGAAGTATCACCAGTAGTTGATATACTACCAGCTTTGAATAATGTTTGACTGATCGGGATTAGGGCTTTAGTTTTCTTTGCTTCTTTTTCTTCTTGTTCAGCCAAATCCTTCTTCTTGGCAGCACAATATTTTTCAATTATAGTCATCATCTTCATTCTGCCAAAGGATTTTGCAACTATGCCCTTTTGTTTTTAGATAATCAATCATGTTTGTCTTCTGTTCAAATACATCATCAGTTAGCTCACTTTTTGTTCTTTTGCATTCAGAAACTAATTCTTCAAGGCATTGTATATGTTCTTCTTCAACTTTTCTTAACCTCTTGAATTCTGCTTCTTGAGCTTCTATCTGAATGTCTTTAATTTGAGCAGGTATTTGAACAGGAATTGCACTTTGAACCTTCTTTTTATTTTCCTCAAGTGCTTGATACATCTCCACTTTCTCCAAAAATTTCCTATGTTTTATTCTCCATCTAGATTGCTTTTCTGATCTGACATGATTAATCTTGTTCACCATGTGGTGACCTAATGCTCTGTTTGGATAATCATCATCATAAACTTCTTTTCCTTTTCCAATGCAAGCAGATGGTGGAGGTGGAATGTATTTCATATCAGGGATACCAGGAAGTAGTAGTTTTGGATAAAACAGTTTAAGTTGGTCTTCTGGTAGTATCTTGGGATGTGGAGGAAGTGTACATTCATCTACCTCAAACTAGTTCACATTATCATCAATGTCATGTATGATAAGTGGTTGATCAGGTGTTGGTGGTTTGGAGATGATGACATGTTTTTCTCTTTCAATTAGCTCAGGAAGATGCAGTTCTTCCTCTTCAGTAGTAACCAAAGTAGTTACTACTGGTGGGACTTCAGGAGTTACTACTGATAGGGCATCAGTAGTATTTGTTGCTTTTACTTCCTCTTCTTGACTTATTAATGCTATTATATCAGTAGTAGGAGTTACTACTGATGTTTCTTTTTCAGTTTGTTCTTTCATGGGAGCAGTAGTCATTGGCTCATCATCAAAAACCATCTTTTCTTGGTCTTCATCAACAGTTGTTTCTTTTAGATTTAGGAGAGAGGATGATGCTGCTGCAATTGATTCATCAATCATTGTTTGAATGTTATCTTTCTCCCCCTTAGTGAGCTCAACTGGAGGAGCCTCACTATCATCAACCTTCTTTTTCAATCTTCTGATAATTTTTGTTTGTTGATGAAGCCTGTGTTCATATAATCTCATTCTTTTGTTGATGGTATTGACATGTCTTTTCATAGCTGCAATGGTTTTTCCCTGATTTGTTAGATACTTAAGGCAATCTTGTACAGTAGATTCAAGAGAATCCACTTTATCCGTCAATTGTTTGGTTTTAATACTGCCTTCACTCCATCTAGCAAGATCATCGGGCTCACTAACAGGTACATTGGTTTGAAGGTTTTCCATCCTTTCCATCAATTCCACAGATCTGCCCTCATCACTTCTTGGTGATTCATTGGGTCTTTTAGACATTCTCTTCTTCCTAGAAGAAGCAAAGATGCCCCCCCTTGTGGTTTCTTGGCATCGGGGTCCTTTAAGTAATTCCTCAAAAGAGTCATCACTTAAAGTTGCCGAGGTCTGGGTCTTAGAGATGTTTTCACTGTCCTGTGCACCCACCTTTGGGGCATCAGTAGTGAAAGCCCTCGCCTCATGTCCTCTCTCCTCCTTGGATGACAACTCTTTGAGTCTGGGGTGTGACTCGATTTGTCCCCTGGTGTCCTTTAAAGAAGATTTCTTTCTTTTATAAGTAGTGGAAATATTTTGGGTTTTGTTTGGTAGGTCTTCCACAGAGTGAAGAGTAGCACTCTGCAGATTTATTTCAAGTTCCTAGGACACATTCAGGACTTCTATGTTAGTGGGTGATTGAGTGACTATTTGGGGTGGTGTTTGGGCTGTATTTGGGGGTGATGGAGGGGTTGAGGTTCAATTTGGATTACATGCTATAACTATCTTTACGAAGATCTCGGACTCGATATATTCCATATACGCTCATCAGTAGATTCAATATAAAGATATACATTGAATTACATGCTATAACTATCTTTACGAAGATCTCGGACTCGATATGTTCCATATACGCTCATCAGTAGTACTCTGCAATCACCAGTAGTAAATAAGTAACGTCAGTAGTAACTTTGGTGACCAGTAGTAAGTCCAGATACATCGTCAGTAGTAACTACTATTGATTAGTAGTATCTTCAATAAGCCTTGATCAGTAGCAACTAAGTTATAGTCTTCACCAGTATCAACTTCATCAGTAATATGTTTCTGCCCCATCAGTACTAAGCATGATCAGTACTAACTGCAGCATCAGTATTAAGTTGATCTGTGATTTTGTTCCAACAATCTCCCCCTAAACTTATTGATTCTCTTTCAATCACCTAAGTTTCTTTTGTTCATCTTCTTCTTTCTTTCTCTTCTCTAATGTCCTTTGATTCTGTTGATGTCTTTGTTCAATAATGTATTTGCTGTTCCTCTTTGTGAAATAATTCAATTTGTTTTGGAACATAACAGCATCATACGGCTTCATCATTGTGTTTGTGAATATCTGATACATAGTCTTCTCAGAATGAGGATATTATTTTTCATACAAATATAGCTCACAGACTTTGCCAGATTTTTCAAAGAAGTACATTTGTGCAGTTGGAATCACATTCCAATGATAGACATTTCCTGAATCTGTAAACTGTTCTGGATAGTTGTCTGGATAAAATGCAGTATCTATCATTCTTGTCAAGTATCCAGCACCAGAATCTTTCCATGATTTCTTTGACATTCTTGGTTTTCCAATGATCAGTAGTTTAATGACATCACTTCTTGAACAGGACATGATCAAAGGTAACCATCCAGTAAATCTCTGCACAATTTTATCTTCCCTTATAATCTCTATCACATTATTCTGCATAACCCTCCAATTGATGATTGGGTTGTTCTGCAAGGGAGCAACAGGCATTTCAAAAACAGGTATGATTTGTGTTTTTGACTTCTTTTGAGTGTTTTGTTCTTAAGTAACTGCTTTTCTTTTCTTTGACTGGGGAGTTGAAGTATCACCAGTAGTTGATATACTACCAGCTTTGAATAATGTTGGACTGGTCGGGATTAGGGCTTTAGTTTTCTTTGCTTCTTTTTCTTCTTGTTCAGCCAAATCCTTCTTCTTGGAAGCACAGTATTTTTCAATTATAGCCATCATCTTCATTCTGCCAAAGGATTTTGCACTATGCCCTTTTGTTTTTAGATAATCAATCATGTTTGTCTTCTGTTCAAATACATCATCAGTTAGCTCACTTTTTGTTCTTTTGCATTCAGAAACTAATTCTTCAAGGCATTGTATATGTTCTTCTTCAACTTTTGAAAAACCTCTTGAATTCTGCTTCTTGAGCTTCTATCTGAATGTATTTAATTTGAGCAGGTATTTGAACAGGAATTGCACTTTGAACCTTCTTTTTATTTTCCTCAAGTGCTTGATACATCTCCACTTTCTCCAAAAATTTCCTATGTTTTATTCTCCATCTAGATTGCTTTTCTGATCTGACATGATTAATCTTGTTCACCATGTGGTGACCTAATGCTCTGTTTGGATAATCATCATCATAAACTTCTTTTCCTTTTTCCAATGCAAGCAGATGGTGGAGGTGGAATGTATTTCATATCAGGGATACCAGGAAGTAGTAGTTTTGGATAAAACAGTTTAAGTTGGTCTTCTGGTAGTATCTTGGGATGTGGAGGAAGTGTACATTCATCTACCTCAAACCAGTTCACATGATCATCAATGTCAGGTATGATAAGTGGTTGATCAGGTGTTGGTGGTTTGGAGATGATGACATGTTTTTCTCTTTCAATTAGCTCAGGAAGTTGCAGTTCTTCCTCTTCAGTAGTAACCAAAGTAGTTACTACTGGTGGGACTTCAGGAGTTACTACTGATAGGGCATCAGTAGTATTTGTTACTTTTACTTCCTCTTCTTGACTTATTACTGCTATTATATCAGTAGTAGGAGTTACTACTGATGTTTCTTTTTCAGTTTGTTCTTTCATTGGAGGAGTAGTCATTGGCTCATCATCAAAAACCATCTTTTCTTGGTCTTCATCAACAGTTGTTTCTTTTAGATTTAGGAGAGAGGATGCTGCTGCTGCAATTGATTCATCAATCATTGTTTGAATGTTATCCTTCTCCCCCTTAGTGAGCTCAACTGAAGGAGCCTCACTATCATCAACCTTCTTTTTCAATCTTCTGATAATTTTTGTTTGTTGATGAAGCCTGTGTTCATATAATCTCATTCTTTTGTTGATGGTATTGACATGTCTTTTCATAGCTGCAATGGTTTTCCCTGATTTGTTAGATACTTGAGGCAATCTTGTACAGTAGATTCAAGAGAATCCACTTTATCCGTCAATTGTTTGGTTTTAATATTGCCTTCACTCCATCTAGCAAGATCATCGGGCTCACTAACATGTACATTGGTTTGAAGGTTTTCCATCCTTTCCATCAATTCCACAGATCTGCCCTCATCACTTCTTGGTGATTCATTGGGTCTTTTAGACATTCTCTTCTTCCTAGAAGAAGCAGAGATGCCCCCCCTTGTGGTTTCTTGGCACCGGGGTCCTTTAAGTAATTCCTCAAAAGAGTCATCACTTAAAGTTTCCGAGGTCTGTGTCTTAGAGATGTTTTCACTGTCCTGTGCACCCACCTTTGGGGCATCAGTAGTGAAAGCCCTCGCCTTATGTCCTCTCTCCTCCTTGGATGACAACTCTTTGAGTCTGGGGTGTGACTCGATTTGTCCCCTGGTGTCCTTTAAAGAAGATTTCTTTCTTTTATAAGTAGTGGAAATATTTTGGGTTTTGTTTGGTAGGTCTTCCACAGAGTGAAGAGTAGCACTCTGCAGATTTATTTCAAGTTCCTGGGACACATTCAGGACTTCTATGTTAGTGGGTGATTGAGTGACTATTTGGGGGTGGTGTTTGGGCTGTATTTGGGGGTGATGGAGTGGGTTGAGGTTCAATTTGGGTTGTATCTATTATTGAACCCTCTCCAATAAGTGTTTGATCTTTGATCATATTAGGAAACAGAGGGGTTTCCTTGCCCGAAAATTTAAATTGTTTTCTCATATTAGAGAAAACTTTCTTGTTCAACTCAGGAATGATAAAAATATTTTTGGGAGTTGACAAGTTTTGTAATTCACGGTTTATGATATGTTGGAGAAATCTGGGATACATTAAAAACTTTGTGGAACTAAGATTTCCCAACATACCTTCAAAAATCATGTAAGAAAAATTAAATACTTGGTCTGTGCATAAACAGACAACAGCAGAGGCTATTGCCTTATTAAACTCATTCCAAGTACTTCGTTTTGGAGAAATACAGTGCTGAATAGTATGTACTAAAAATTTCCATTGTGGGGAGAGAAGACCCTTTTGAAAAGTTACTATGTTGAGTCTTCCCTCATATCCCATTTTATTTAAAATTTCAGCAATGAATTCCTTAGGAAGAGTGAACATACCTGCATCATCGTGAAGTTGTAGATGGTGTCGAATGGATTGCTCAGTGATCGTGATTGTCTTTCCATCCACTGATGATTTTATCATAGGTACAGTTGCACCTTCTGTTCGTTCAGCATTGGTCCAGAAATCCACCAAGTGCTGTTGGTATGCTTTCGGTTTTACAGTTAGAGCAAACTTGATATATGAGTTCTTCAAGAATTGTACGATTGGTCGAAAGTCTTTTGTACCATCTGGATTGCGTAGAAACGCACACATGTTGTGGAACTCTGAATATTTGAGATCGGTTTGAACATTTAGAGATTGTAGAGTTGCCATTGTTGTTGATTTTAGAGAAAAGCGTGAGAATTTTGTTACTGATGAAGGGTTTTTGATCGAAAGCTAGGGTTTATCGAGAGGATTTAGTAAATCGAAGTGAAGATAATGCTAAACTAATCGACTGTCGCCTTTTATATCTTTCGATTTAGGCTGCAAAACGACTAAAATGCCCTTCGAATCATAACATAACGGTTATTTTCACGGGGGTTAGTTTGGTAATTGTGATTCTGAAAGACCAGCAGTAAATGAAATACCAGTAATAAAACGTCAGTAGTATCTACTAACATCAGTAGTGACTAAGGATTTTGACATCAGTAGTAACTAAAGACATCAGTAGTAACCATTAACACACAAGACCAGTAGTATATGTGAATACCAGTAGTACTGACTTACCAGTAGTATTTATGTAAACCTAATACACACCAGTAGTATTGACCTACCAGTAGTATTTTGTGCACATTCCTACACACCAGTAATACAGATCTACCAGTAGTAAAACACTTAAACAAATAAATAACTTTTTACAACAAAAACTTTACACATGACTTTAAGTGAGATTTTAATTTATCAAAATCATTCCAATACTGCTAACCAAGAAGTTGAATCTTCCTACATCAAATGCTTTTGTAAAAAGATCTGCTAATTGATCATCAGTATGGATTTTAACTAATTTGATTAATTTCTTTTCATTGCAATCTCTTATAAAATGAAATCTTATTTCAATGTGTTTAGTTTTAGAGTGTTTTACTGGATTGTTCACAATACTAATAGCACTTTGATTATCAATAAAGATAGGAGTTTTAAGGATAGAGATACCAAAGTCTAGAAGCTGGTTTTGAATCCAGAGTACTTGAGCACAGCAGGCAGATGCAGCTACATACTCTGCTTCAGCAGTTGATGTTGATACATTTGTTTGCTTCTTACATTGCCATGACACTAGTCTTGATCCAAAGAATTGACATCCACCAGTAGTGGATTTTCTGTCTTGACATTCACCTCCATAGTCACTATCTGTGTAGGCTATGAGTTCAAAGGGTGAATCATGTGGATACCACAGACCTAGTGATGGTTTGCCTTTCAAGTATCTGAATATTCTTTTGACAGCTTGCAAGTGTAGTTCTTTAGGTCTTGCTTGATATCTTGCACACACACAAACACTATACATAATGTCAGGTCTTGATGCAGTTAAGTACATCAAAGAACCTATCATTGATCTATATAAGTGTTCATCTACATCCTCCCCCTCAACATCTGGATGGAGGTGTTTGTGTGTTTCCATTGGTGTACTTGCACTTTTGCAGTCTTTCAAATCAAACTTCTCCAAGATGTCTTTGACATATTTTGATTGATTTATCAAAATACCATCTGTTCTTTGACTGACTTGGAGTCCAAGGAAGAAGTTCATTGGACCCATAGAACTCATCTTGAATTTAATCTGCATCAGTTCTTCAAATTCTTTGCATAATACATCATTTGTTGAACCAAAGATGATATCATCTACATAGATTTGTACCAGTAGTATATCATCTTTGACTTTGTTTGTAAACAAAGTTTTGTCAATGGCTCCTCTTTTAAAATTATTCTTCAATAGATATGATGATAATGTATCATACCATGCTCTTGGTGCCTGATGTAGGCCATATAGAGCTTTATCTAGTTTGAACACATAATTACCATGTTTTGGATCTTCAAAACCTGGAGGTTGGCAGACATAGACCTCTTCTTCAATCTTCCCATATAGGAATGCACTCTTTACATCCATTTGATAGACTTTGAAATTTTTGAATGAAGCATATGCTAGAAATATTCTTATAGCTTCAATTCTAGCAACAGGAGCATATACTTCATCATAGTCTATTCCTTCTTCTTGAGTGTATCCTTGGGCTACAAGTCTGGCTTTGTTCTTGATCACTATACCTCTTTCATCTTTCTTGTTTCTAAAGATCCATCTTATTCCAATGGCTCTTTTTCCTTTGGGTAGAGGTACAAGTGTCCAAACAGCTTGTAACTTGAATTGAAGGAGTTCTTCTTGCATTGCCTCAATCCAGTTTGAGTCCTTCATTGCTTGTTGGATTTTCTTTGGTTCATCCTGAGACAAAAAGCATTCAAACATACATTCATTAGCAATTAAACTTATGTTACACATGTTTGCAGTTAAACTTTTATTTAATTTGCTTCTTGTTTGCAGTGGTGAGTTAACATCACTTAAAACAAGGTCTAATGGATGGTTCTTCTGAGTCCTTGTGGTTGTAGCTTTATCAACTACTAGTTGATTTTCAAGATTGGACTCATTTGTCTCAGGCAGTTGTTCCTCTAGTGATCCTTCATTGTCATTGATGTTTGGTACATCATCATCTTGGTCAGAGTTACTACTGCTATTACCTTCATTGAGATCAGTAGTATTGTTGTTGTTACTGAGATCAGTAGTATCTTGAGAATCTAGGTTATTGCTAGGACCAGTAGTATTTTCAGTACTATTGCTGGTACCAGTAGTATTTGAATTACTACTGTCCTCATTCTCAGAGTTACTACTGGTTTCAGAATTTGAGTTATTACTGTCCTCAGTATTAATTATGGGAGCAGTATTAACTACTATGTATCTCATCTTTTCTTGACCAGTATTAACAGATGATGTTCCTTCCTTTTGAGAGTGACAACTTGAATTTCCTGCATTTAAATCCATGTTAGAATTAAAGGATTTAGTTAGATTGTCTATGTTAAATAGCCAATCTGGACCATTTCCTTGTTCATTAGAAACATTTTCATTAAAGGATACATTGATGCTTTCTTCAATTATCCTTAGTCTTTTGTTGAATACTCTGTATGATTTGCTTTGAGTAGAGTATCCCACAAAGATTCCATCATCAGCTTTGCAGTCAAACTTACCAATTTGTTCTCTTGTAATCAGAATAGTACAAGGACAACCAAATGATTTTAAAAAACTTATAGAGGGTTTTCTTTTATTAAATAGTTCATATGGTGTTTTGAAATGTGGCTTCACTATTAATACTCTGTGCTGAACATAACAGGCAGTATTAACAGCTTCAGCCCAAAACGTGATTGGTAATTTTGAATCTGCTAACATTGATCTTGCTGCTTCAATGATGGTTCTATTTCTTCTTTCAGCTACACCTTTTTGTTGTGGAGTTCTAGGTGAGCTGTATTGCCTGTCAATACCTTTAAGATCACAAAAGTTAATTAAGTTAGCATTTTTAAATTCTGTGCCATTATCACATCTTATGGCTTTAACTTTTTGATCAGATGTGTTCTCCAGTTTAACAATTAAGTTCTTGATGAGTTCACTTGTTTCATCCTTTGTCCTGAGAAAGGAAACCCATGTATATCTAGAAAAGTCATCAGTAATAACAAGACAATATTGTTTCTTTCCAATACTCATTACATTTGTAGGTCCAAATAGGTCCATATGTAAGAGCTGTAAAGGAACAGAAATAGAGTTCACAGTTTTGGACTTATGAGAAGTCTTGTGTTGTTTACCTTTTAGGCATGCGACACAGTGATGATCACACATGAATTGTTTTTGAGGTAGTCCAATGACCAAATTTCTTTTTACTAGATTGTTCATGTTTTTGAAATTTGTGTGACACATCCTTCTATGCCATAGTTCTGATTCAGTGGTGTTTGCCTTGGATATAAAACAGTTGACCACATTTAAAGAAATGAGTTCTCCCCCTATATCCAGGCAATACACATTGTTTCTCCTCGGAGTTCTTAAAACAACATATTTTTCATCTAAAATAAAGTCAGGAGAAAGAATGATGCACTCAATGTCTGTGAAAAGAATTTTGTTCTTTTTATCACAAACTTGAGACACACTGACTAGATTGTATTTTAGCTCAGCTACATAAAATACATCATCAAAGGTAATTTTGCCATTAGTAACAGTACCTTTACCTGTAATCTTACCTCCCTTTGGGTTCTCACCAAAGGCCACATATCCTCCATCAAATTGCTTGAAATCTTTAAGAATTTGCAGATTTCCAGTCATGTGTCTTGAGCATCCACTATCAATATGCCATGTTCTTCCTTCTTCTGGGATCTGAATGCTCTGCACAAGTGAGTAAAGGATCAGTTAAGTTTGGGAACCCAAGCTTTATGTGTCTTGGGTTCATCCTTTGAGAAGTAAGATTTTGGAGATTTAAATTTAAACATCTTTGGTGCCCATACCTGTTTACTACTGTTGTTTAGTTTTACTACTGCCCTTTTAAAAATGTTACTGGTGTTTGAATTTTCTACTGATCTTGGTTTATACCCATGATTTTTAGCTTTTGAATACTTTACTACTGATGGACCAGTAGTATTTGGGTACTTACCATGTTTAGAATGACCAGTAGTGTTTTTAGGGTTGACACCAGTAGTATATTTGAAAGTTGGTTTAGGAGCAGTAGTATTTTTGTAATTAGGGTTTTTACCAGTAGTGTTTTTGTACTGGTACCATACAGCATTATAATTAGGGTTAACACCAGTAGTAAATTTGTTAAAGTTTTTACTGGTGTTGGAAAATTTAAAATATTGTTTATTTTGATTTGATTTTCCATTGTTCTTGAAATAATTGTTGTTCTTTGGGCTTCCAACTCTTCTGTTATGCACAAACCTTGGTGCACTTCTTCCAAACCTTGGTGTTTCAGCAATTTGAGTTTTTGTTTTATTTACTGAAGGGCCAGTAGTATCTTTTAATTTCTGTGTTTTTGCTTTTTCTTTAAAGTTCTTAAATTCCCTTAACTCCTTGCAGTTTATTGGATTGAAGTGACAATCCTTTGCTAAATGATTTACTTTGTTACAAATAACACATTTTAATTTATTATCTTTAACCTTTATGAATTTTCTTTGTTCTAAGAGTTGATTCCTATTTCTTTGATTTCCCCTTTTTAGAATTTTGGGTATATTTTCTGCATCATATTTAGGAGATTCATTTGGACTTTGTGTTGTGTGAAAACTTGTATCAGTTGATTTTGGAGATTCAATTGGATAGGGTGTGATCGTAAATTCAATTGATTGATCATCATCAGAAGAATCATTTGATTCAGATGTTTCATTATGTGATTCAGTTTGATTTTCAATTTTTAATTCATTAATGATTCTTTCTGAACTGTTTTTAAGTGGAGTAATGAATTTATATGGAGGTGGTACAGCATGATATCCCACCCCATGAACAACTTTGTCTGTAGTTTGATTGTTAGTTAGTTCATCAAGAATTTTAGTACTTCTTTCAAACTTTTTAATTGTTAATTTATTTTGTTCAATTTCAAGTTGACATTCTTCTAATTTACTTGTTAATTCTTTATTTTTTAATTCATAAAATTCTTTCTCATCTACAGCTTGAAGTAATTCTTCCTTTATCCGTTGATCTATCATCTGGTACACCTTTTCTGATGTTCTTGATCAGTAATCACCCCATCAAATTCATGATTTCTTCTTACTGCTTTTGCTAAATCTTCATTTAATTTAGTGTTTTCTTTTTCTAGATTTTTAACAATTTTAATACATTCAGAAGTACAAGGTTTAGGTTTTACCTCAGATTTGTTGTCAGTAAAAGCCATGAGAGCTTGATTTTGAGTGTGCTCTTCTGCTTGGAAACTCCAGTCATATCCTTGTCCTTGTTGTGAAACAAGAGCAGTTGATTTTGATCTTTTGTCTGGCTGAGGACATTCTTTTGCAAAGTGACCAAGGTTGTTACAGTTGTAACATTTGACTTTAGTTTTGTCAAATCCAGCTTTGTCACCTTTGTTGAAGTTAAGACTTGTCCTACCAGTCCGTTTTAAGAATCTTTTGGTCCTTAGACTCAGCATAGCCATCTGCCATTTAAGATCCATCTCCTCAAGATCATCTGGATTCAATTGTTCCAAATCATCACTAATCAGTGCAGTATGCACATGACTAGTGAAAAAGGATTCTCTTGCAGCATCCTCAGAATCTGCAGCCTTTCCTGTGGAGGTTTCTTGACCTTGACCTGTACTAGATACAAATGAAGCATTATTAGAAGAAAGAGAAGGGTTCTTTTGATTTACCTCAGTTTCAAATACTCTGAGATCATTGTAGAGTTCATCTAACTCCTTTTCTTCTAGTGCATCTCTTTGTCTATATACCACGGTATACATGGCCCATTCTTGACTAAGAGACCTTAGGAACTTCATGTTGACATCTTCTTGATCCATCTTAACCCCAACCTGGTTAAGTTCACCAATTAGCTTGTTGAATCTGTCAAACACTTGAGTGAGTGTTTCATTGGGCTTTCCTTTGAAGTTTTCAAAGTCTTGTTTGAGAACTGACTTCATGTTCCTCTTGGTGCTCTTGGTCCCAACGAATCTCTTCTCCAGTGCTTCCCATAGCACCTTTGCATCATCATACTCAACGAAAAGATGTTGATAGTCGTTAGGAATGGCCAGTAAGAGAGTGCTTAGAGTTTTAAGTTCGATTCCTTTGTCTTTCTTCTCCTTCTCACATTTAAGTTTGTCTGCCTCAGTTGCAGAGCTGCTTGCTTGACCAGGACCAGTTTTTTTTCCTTCAAGGACAACTTCCCACATGGAATAATCAGTGATAAGCATGTATTGCTTAATACGATTCTTGCACATCCCAAAGTTGTTGGGAGTGAGTATAGGGATTTTGTTGGCCTGAGTGCTTTCATTATTATCAGTCATGATTAATAATGTGTGTGTTTTAAAGATTAAAACTTTTTGCTGTTCTTAACAAATAGTAGATCTAGAACCAAAAAGCTCTGATACCACTTGTCAGGATCGATTAACTATGAAGAAGTTAATAAACATTGTAGATCTAATTGATTATAGAAGTTGCAGCAGATCAACACTATATCAATATATTAAGAACAATGAACTGTAAATAATAAACGAAAATATTAAGAACACAGTTTCACAAAAAGCTTCAATGTATATTATCGAGTTAACAATACACACGTACGTTTACAATTCGTAAGGAACTATTTATAATAGTCCTTGAAGCTAAACTATTTACCCTAGTTATTCTAGGACTTGATTTACATTCAAAATATAAAGATATACATTGAATTACATGCTATAACTATCTTTACGAAGATCTCGGACTCGATATGTTCCATATACGCTCATCAGTAGTACTCTGCAATCACCAGTAGTAAATAAGTAACGTCAGTAGTAACTTTGGTGACAAGTAGTAAGTCCAGATACATCGTCAGTAGTAACTACTATTGATCAGTAGTATCTTCAATAAGCCTTGATCAGTAGCAACTAAGTTATAGTCTTCACCAGTATCAACTTCATCAGTAATATGTTTCTGCCCCATCAGTACTAAGCATGATCAGTACTAACTGCAGAATCAGTATTAAGTTGATCTGTGATTTTGTTTCAACACGATGTCTAAATAAAATAATTAATATACAACATTTTTATAAACTGCAACTTGTTCTGAATATTGTTTATGCATCTCCCTCTATATATAGTCATTATAATATTTTGGTGTGCGTAAAAGTTTGTACCTGATTGTTATTGTATCTTCTTTAAGTTGGTAATTAGAAAATGATGATTTAGTCATCTATGGTGGCAAAAATCTCAATGTTTAAAGTGGAGACAATTAAATTCTCAAGAAGTTTAAATAAAAATGATATAAAATAAACGGAATGATAATTTAAAACGTTTTCTATTGAATTTGGAATTTAAATCTACTGCTATAATAAAACAAAGTCTTTTAATGTCACTTTGCATCTTCTAAAGCCTCTAATGTCACATGACATTTTAAGAGACCACCTAATTTTTTTTAAATATTATTGCCTAATCAATATAAAAAAAAAAAAGATTAGGAACTTAATTGTATATCTTTTATACGAAGTATGTTATATTCAAAAACCTTAGTATATCTAATATTTAATATTAAGTAACTATATCTTTAGTTCAAAATAATTTCAATTAGCTTTAAATACCGTGTAAACTTTTAATTTTAAATGCTAATGTTAGCGTAATAGTAATAATCTATACTCCGTAGTTTTTTACTCCCTCCGTCCCTTAATAAAGTTATCATTTCAATTGGGCACAAGTTTTTAGGAGTTAGTTAGTGGTGGGGTCTTGATAATAGATTTGATTAAAATATAATGTTATTTTGGAGAGAGAAAACGTTTTTAAAAGATAGTTAGTGGTGAAGTACATGGTAATAATATTATTTTATTAAGTGGATCCCTCTAATTTGAGAAATGGGAACTTTATTTTGGGACAAATATATTGATAGAAATGGGAACTTTATTAAGGGACGGAGGGAGTATTTTTTTCTGGGATAACATGTTATATCAATTGATATAAATATAGTTAAAAGTTGATAATTATATAATACTTCTCCCATTTCATTTTAAATGATGAACATTAGAGTTTTATATTTTTTAGACAAAATATTATAATAAATGTTATATTATATTAAATTGGATTATTAGCGAGATGAGTTGCGCACACTTTGATTAAAGTGAGATTAATGAAGTTAAAAAGTCAAAGTAAGGATAAATGAGTCATTTCACTGTATTAAATGAAAAAGTTAGTGAGTGTGATCCTCAGGGTGGCAATTCTTGACACGACCCGCAACCCAACACGAATCCGACACGAATAAAATCGGGTTTGGGTTGACCATAAATAGGTTTGGGTAAAAAAACATATCGACCCGTTCAACCCATTTATAAATCAGGTTGAGTCCGGGTTGACTTATGTATATACGGGTCGATCTACCAACCCATTTAGATTTATAAATTATTTTTTCACCCAAAATATATAAGTACTATAAATAAATTCTCTAAATCCCGCTTAATTTTTTACTTTTCAATTCTAATTCTTACGCATAATCTTAAATTTTAGTCAAATTTCTAAAACAAAATTGATTGTAAATTTTGGACATCCAATAAACTTTTATTAATAATCTCAAATTCAAATCAAAATTACAACTTCTTTTCCTTTTGACAGCAACATTCGTAATCATCAAGATTTTAACATCACATTTCCCTTTCCATGTGATTGCACTTTGGTTTAAACGGGTCAAACAGGTCAAGTCTCGGTTACCATGATTTAAACAAGTCTGGGTTAAAATTGATCTTATAGACCCAAAATGCTAACATGTCGGTTTCGAGTTGACTGATTCTAACCTGTCAACTCGAATCCGCTAACCCAAACCCAACCCAATTGCCCCTAATTGTTCCTCACTATTTTTTACGAAATAAAATAAGTTTTTAAAGTATATCATTAATTTAGAAACACTATCAAATAAAAAGTGTATTATATACTTTGAAACGAAGGAAGTATATACAAACCTTTTTAAACAGATATTATAATTTATTTTAATTCTTATTATTGATTTTCTTATTATTAATACTTATATCTGTTGTAACAAGTTTGAAATACATCATGGATTTCAGATATGATAAATATAGAAGAATAGCTAGAAAAATGTATTTGGATAACAAAAAATCTAAACAGCTATATACTACATCATACACGCAACATAATTATTCACAAGTCTTTAATATTCAAACAAAATGATAATACCATAGAGTATTATTTTAAAATATAATACCTTATAATTAATCTTAATTATATTCCTACTTTACCATTTAGCACAATTCACTATAAAGATTATTGTGTTTGACTTGAATAGTAATCAAACATAATTCTCTTTTCTTTTCTTTTTTGATTTTTTTGAATTAGTGAATAAAACTATGACTTTATTAACAAATTTAACATAATTCACTATAAATAGTAATGTATTTGACTTGAGTAGTAGTCAAAACATAATTCTTAATTTTTTTTATTAGTGAATAAAATTAAGAATTTATTAGTAATCTTAACATATTTCACTTTAATTATTATTATTATTTTACTTGAGTAGTATTCAAAACACCGTTCAATGTTTGTTTTTTATTTATTTTAATATTTTAATTAGTGAATAAAAGTAAGACTTTATTAGTAGTCTTAACATAAATTACTATAAATAATATTGACTTGAATAGTAGTCAAAACATAATTCAATATTTTTATTGATTATTTTTAGTTTTTTGGATTAGTGAATGAAAGTAAGAATTATTAGTAGTCTTTACATAATTCATTATAAATAGTATTTATGCGTTGGACTTAAGTAGTAGTCTGAACAAAATTCTATATTTTTTTTAAAGATTGATTTTTTATCGGCGAATAAAATTTGAACTTTATTAGTAGTCTTAATATATTTAACTTTAAATAGTATTCTGTTTGACTTGATTAGTAGTCAAAACATAGTTCAATATTTTTATTGCATTATTTTTTATTTATTTGATTTTTTGGATTAGTGATCAAAATTAAGATTTTTTTAGTAAATATAACAGAAGATAAAAATGGTGGTCTATTAAATAAACCATCAAACAGTGTATTCAAAAAAAGTATTTAAAAATTTATCTTAGCATTTCTTATTTGTTATTCAGTTATATTCTGTTTATTTAAACCATTTTCAATTATAATCATCTATTTAATGTTAAAATTTCATCTCTGATATCATATGTTTTTAATATTATTATTCCAATATAGCATATAAAGTTGCGTTCAAGTAGGTCCATCATTTTTACGAAGTCTCGATGAATAAATCTCTACCACTGATCAATAAGATTTAATGGTCAAGATTAATCACATATTTTATACATTGAGAGGTATTTTGGTCATTTTTAAATAAAATATTTTTTTTATTTTTTTATTTTAGAATTATTATTATTATTATTATTATTTTAAATTATTATTTTACATTAATAGCACATAATGTGATTGAATAATTAATCGCATGTGATTGCCTACTGAATCACATGTGATTGTGTACTGAATCACATGTGATTGAACTAAAACATTAAATATGATTAAATATACAATCACATGTGATTTTACACTAACATTACATGTAATTAGGTACTACACGTAATTATCAAATAAATATTGTTTTTAGCGGAAAAATAATAAAAATAATAAAAAAATCAATTTTTTTAAGTGTCAAATGACCAAAATACCCTTCATGTATAAAAAGTGTGATTAATCTTGAGCATTAGATCTTATTGATCAATGGTTAAGATTTGTTACTCGGGACTTCGTAAAAGTGATGAAACTCCTTGAACGTTTCTCATAGCATATAATGAGTCTATAACATTATTAACTATTTAATAAATTAATTACCTTATAAAAATATTTTATAATTTCTTATTTAATATTTTATATACTTACATGTATATAAAAAACATATTTCTATTATATAAAAGTCGCGTTCAGAAAAATTATGACAATTCGTGATTTTTTACGGATCATAATCTAAGTATATACTTCCTCCGTATCAAAATAAGTGACACACTTTCCTTTTTGGGGTGTATCAAAATAAGTGACACACTTTGAAAACTTTCCTTTTTTGGTAAAAATATTGGGACCCATACCCACTAACTATCCACTTTGATAAAGTGAAATCACCCTTATACCCTTACTTTTACTTTTAAAACTCATTAATATCACTTTATTCAAGAAAAGTGGGACCCATTCTCCACTAACTATGTACTTTAATCTATTTTAACCTCTACTTTAATCTTTTACCTCAAAAAACGTGTAAACCAATTTGTGTCACTTATTTTGATACGGAGGAAGTACAATAAATAAGAATTGATTTATAAGAGGTTTATCAAACTATAGTTTACACTCGTGCAAAAAATGAATGTTTGAAAATTAGGAAAATATATTTTCAAATGATGACAATTGATAATAATTATAATTGGAAAAAAGTGAAAATTCTGATTAGTTTTTTTTTTGGAAACAGCAAATGAAATAGCGGAAGCCTATTCGCAATTTTTCAGCGAGCACCCCGAGTTCGAGCTTCGCATAAGCAGGCAAACCCAGCCCCCAAAGGGATTTCCAAGGAAAATTTCCCCATATGTGCCCGTGAGAGGTGTGAGTAAAATTACGTTAATGCAACGCTCCCAAAGGGATTCGAACTCACGACCTGCATCCCACATGGGTATAAACCCAGTGCCTCAGACCAGCTAGGCTGGCCATCATTGATAATGTTATAATATAGTAATTTTTATTAGTTAGTAAGATTAGCATTTAAAAATAAATATTATGTTTAAATCAACTAACATTAATTAACCCGCTAGGAAGGCTACGTGAGAATTTTGTGACAAATAAAGGACGAAAAAGGCAAAGATCACGCGTGCTATGAGAATCCTATTATTCATCTTTTGTAATTTTAAAAGAAATAAGAGATAATTTGTAAAAGACCAAAAATACCTTCTTGAAGTTCACTCAAACTCGATTACCATGGGGTAGATTTGGAATTCTCATTCATTGCAGATTTCGTAAAGTCTTCCACGGCTCCACGCAACTAAATAATCACCATATAATTACTACATCTTATCTTTTGTAATATGAACGAGACATGGTCTGTACGATACACAAGATTCGTTCACAATAATGAGTTGTTTTGAGTGCATAGCGTATACGATTTATTGGTATCACCTGGAAAGTACGAAAAACGTGATTGGTTACATGTAATTAATATTTAATCTAGATATTCAACTATTTTTGTGATTCAGAAATACATGGACATTATTTTGTTATGTTTATTAAATATTATATGGTAAAACTTTTGATCTTACAATTGATTAATTTATGGATTTATATATTATTATTATTAATATTAAATGCATGATATTAATTGCAACTTCAAAGTTGGAACTCAATTTTTATAAATAGATGTTCTGTTAGGGTAAAAAGATGATATCATTTGTATCATGATAGTGTGTTATTTATAGTCTATAATATGTAACTTCTACTTATATGAAAAGACTATTATTTAATTAAATTTATTACTATTATTTTTCTAGTTAAATTCTTTGTCTTATTTAATTTATTTGTAACTATTTGTTAAATGACAAGACTACTATTTATGTTAAATTCTTTGTATAATATATTACATTTATTAATGAGCATCATTTATAACAACTTAACTTTTTAACATACGAGGCAGCATGACCCGTGCGATGCACGACCTTCGTTCACAATAATGAGTTATTTAGAGTGCATATCGTGTACAATTTACTGGTATCACCTGGAAAGTACGAAAAGCGTGATTGGTTACATGTTTAACTTTAACTGCGAGTATTCTACTAAATGAGCAAAGTTGTTCTTTATGTGTAATGAATATTTATAGATGCTAATGTGTAAGATTAATAAAACTTGAAAAGTTTCTTATTTGTTGAACATTTTATTATTATAATTATTTATATTTATTTCAAAACTCTTGGGCTTACAATTTAATAAGTTTGTTTTTATTATTATAATATTATTAATATTAATTACATGGTATTAATTACAACTTCAAAATTGGAACTCAAGTTATATATATATATATATATATATATATATATATATATATATATATATATATATATATATATATATATATATATATATATATGATAATACAATATAACGGCTTGCAAGACACCAAAGTTCTAAGAATCTAACAGTATTAAGGTGATTAGGTGTCCCATTAGGTTGCAATTTCAAGTCTTGACGTAGACAAAATGGTGTAAATTATGAAATGTGTATGTTTTCCGTTCACAAAAAAAAAAATAATAACAAAACAAAACAAAACAAAACAGCTTGCAAGAGCGAATACTCAATTTTGTAAAATCAGCCGTTGTCATATACTGATTTTCTTTCGGTACATGATTTTCTTCGATACATGTTTATACACAGATATTCGTGTTAATTGACACATAATATGTAATCCAGTCGCGTCGATATAATGTCAAGCTCGAGCTCAAGCTCAAGTAAAACTCGAAACTTGAAATTCCACCCGAGCTCGATCGAGCCTTTATATTCAAGTTCGAGCTCGACTTGATTACGTAATTGACACTTCGAGCTCAACTTGGTTATTAGTATAATTTGTATTGATTAACTTGAAATTTTTAAACTCGACATAACTCGAGTTGGTACTTTTTAAACTCGACTCGATTATAAAATATAGTAATTAACTAATTATGAAAATATTACAAATGGTGATGTGTAAAGTAATAGAAGTTCAACTCGAAATCTGCTCGAGTAACTCGAGCTCGCGCTTGACTCGACCTAAATCGAGCCGATTTCAAGTATTTTTCGATTTGATTTTGAGTAGTTCACGAGTTAATTCGATTCGTTTGCACCCTAATGACCCTAATGATGACACGTAGTTGTTTGATTATCTTCCGGAAATTGCATTAAAATGTAACCATCATATGCTCTTCCGTATACCTAGGCACTAACTTATATTCCTATAATCCTATTGATATATCTATAACTAAACTACATATTGGTCCCTGGAGTATTGCCTATTGGTATAATAATTACGTAACCTAATAATCTCCCTTTTTAATAACAATAATCTAAGTTTAGTGTCTTTTAATTATTCGTCGTGTTTGTAAGTTGGGCCTAACCTTACTGATTCATGTTTTTTCAAGTGTTAATAGGCATTTCGCTCTATTGGTACTAAGGTTGCTGTATCATTCTTATCATTGTTACAATATTCCGTACAAAAATTACAAAACCAATAAAGAAAAAAAATACAATTTCCACCCAAATCATAACCACCTTATTTCATAAATATAAAATCCATATGTCTTCATAATCAAGATAGAAAACTTAGATCGTTTGTTTATCAGCCTTCAATATCATTATTTATTTGAATTTCCAAACAAGAACTACTAATTATCACAATGGTATGACTTGTAATGTATGATTTTCAAACTAAGAGGTACACACACACACAAAAAAAAAAAAAGGCTCAGATCCAAACCCGATGGAAACAAAGGCATGAAACTGAATTGAAGCCTATCGGATCGCTTCGAATCTGAATCTGGCAGATTGGGATCGGTTCGAGTATCCGTTGGGGAAACCGGGTTTGAATCAGGATTGTCATATAACCATTGAAACCAGTTTAGGAACTGTTTTTGTAAAATCGGATTGGCATATAGCCATTTGACTTTGACCAATTACACATAAAACCTCTCAATTCAAAACCGGACACTCAAGAGGTTTCTTCCGATCTGGTTTTGATCGGATCCAGTTTCTATTGGTTTCTAAATATTCAATCAGAATCTAGTTCCAATTCATTTTGATTCTTACATACCCCAGTTTGATTTTTTTTAATCCGGTTTGAACACCTCGTAGACCGAGGGCCGTTGGGCCCAAAAACATGCCCATTTTGAGATTTTATCTTATGGGCCGACCCAATATAATTAAAAAATAAATAAATTTAAAAGTTAATTTAAATTGCAACCAGGGATCCAAGGCCTTGACGTTAGGTACACAACCGACCATCATCGTATCTAAGCAGTCAACCATTCGCAATACTTCTCCTTCGATATTCCTTTGTTATCCGATCATCTCGTTCTTTAATACTCATCATCTCTTCTGATCGCTATCGGATCTCGTTAAATCATCATCATTGATTTTTTCCCCTAATTCTTCGAAATTGAATTTCTGGAGAATATATTGAAGATGCGTAGGGCTGCGTCGAAGAAAGGCCCAGCTAATTCGACCACCTCCGCTAATTCTTCTGCCATGGATCTATTCCGCTCTGGTATTCAATCAATTATACGTTTTTTTAATTTCGATTTTGCTCCAAGTAGGTTAGTTTTTACTTTATACCGATAACTTCGTTTGATTGGAAGTAAATTCAAGGTGCATGTTACTCCTTTTACAATTTTTTAATCAGTCGCCGGTTGCTCCATAGGCTTGTTGATCAATGTTAGTCGAGCTTTGTTCTTGATTATACTTTTACAATACAATCTATAGACGTGCTTTAAATTACCATTGATTGCCCCAAAATTCGATTTGCTGTTCTAAAACCGGAAACTTTGTGTCCAATCAATTTCATGTTGATTCTGACTATATATCTGACATGATAAATGACAGCTCTAGTTTGCAAATTAATATATTAGAAGAAAAAATATTACTTTACACATATGTAACTCACAGATCACAGATGACATATAAAGCTAGGTTTCTATTGTAATTTTAATCAAATTTATTGCTAAAATAGGTATATGTCATAAATATACCTAATGGTCCTTCCTTAGACATGCAGTATCACTATCAGATAGCCATGATGTAATTAACAGATATATAACATAAAGTAAATGATTGCTTTGTATGTTAATTGCATTATTTGGATGAAATTATCCGTTTATAGATTTAATCATTATCTTCAGCTTCAGGTAAAGCTGCAACCAAGGAATTGGAACGTATTGATCAGTTATTCTATACATATGCCAATGAGATTTCTAATATGATCGAGTAAGTGAAATCTTTATATTTTAATTATTTAATTTTTGGAATTTGATTTTTTTTTTTAATTTTTTTTTAATAACAGCCCAGAAGGAATAGAATTTCTCTGTTCTGACCTAGAAGTTGAACATACAAATGTGAGGATATTGATGCTTGCTTGGTATGTGCCATTGCAGCCATTTAAATTTGACAACATTCTTGTATTTATTTATTAATTTAAATTTAATTATTGATTGGTTTATATTCTCCAGGAAAATGCAGGCTGAAAGGCAGGGCTACTTCACCCTGGTAATAAAAATTTAATTCTAAAAGTATACTGCTCTGTATATGTAATAACATTAAAAATTTATGTTTTATTTTTCATTCTTTATAGGAAGAATGGCGAAAAGGTCTAAAAGCATTACGGGCTGATACTATTGTTAAATTAAAGAAAGCACTCCCTGAGCTGGACAACGAGGTATTTTGGCAATTGGCATATTATATTACTTTAATTTTTTTAATTTTTTTGTATAATGAGAATAGTTTTTGTGTTGCTTATTTATACATCTTTTTTCTTTTATTTAAAAGGTCCACAGGCCATCAAATTATGTGGAGTTCTATACTTATGCATTTCGCTATTGCCTAACGGGTATACATTCTCGTTTAAAATTCTTAAAAGTTTTCCTTATTTTTTTTATTTTTTTGTTTTTCAATTATTTTTCTTCCTTTTTTTGCTCATGTAGAGGAAAAGCAAAAGAGCATAGACATTGAGAGCATATGTGAACTATTGGATCTTGTTTTGGGTTCAAAGTATCCTCGACAAGTCGATTTCTTCATTCAGTATCTAAAGGTGAGCCTAAAGATAATTAAGTGGGTGTTTGGATATACGTTTTGGAACCCATTATGTGAAAGTTGTAATACTCAATTTATAAAATAATCACATTTATTTTATTTTATTTTATTTTTGGGCCATTTTGCAGACACAGATTGATTACAAGGTCATAAACATGGATCAATGGATGGGCTTTTATAGATTTTGCAATGAGGTAGGTAACCTGAATTGACCCATTTGTAAGTAAACGGGTCAAAATTGAAAATTTTCATGTCGATATTAAATTATTCCTTGTTTTGCAGATAAGTTTTCCAGATTTCAGCAATTATGATGAGGAACTTGCTTGGCCCTTGATCTTAGACAACTTTGTGGATTGGGTGAAGTCAAAACAGAGTTGACCAGTCGAAGTGCATGCCTATAAATGCAAAGAGAACGCTTGAAGGTTTGATTAAATTTATCGTCTCAATTCATGTGCAGGATTTTGCTATAACAATTAAACAACACATAATATGTTGCATTAAAAACATTATGAACTTTTTGTAATTTTAAAATGTAGATGAAAAGAGTGATTTATTTATTTATTATTTTTTTTAATACACAAATGGAGTACAAAAGTCGACCATTGTAGGTAGTGGTCAAAAGGACCAAGCAAGCCACTAACACAAATTTACAAATCTATGCGTTAATTATGAGTCTATAGCTGCAATAAATAAATTTATATGTATACTTCTAGTATGGGCTTCTTTCAACCTGTATGACATTTTTCTGGATATATCTAAATGTTCAAAATTCCTAGCTCTAATTAACATAATTAGGTTAAAAATAAAAATGGTTAAACTAGTTTATTCCAAAGTGTATATATGAAAATAATATTTGACATGGTAATTAGCTATAAAATAAATTAAGTTTAGGAATCCTAAATTAGGATGCGATATTTGGCGTAACCGTGGCATTATCCGTAAAAAAATCGAAACAATTTTGGCTTCTTTGTTGTGTGGATTTTGACGCATCTAGTTTGACCTGGCTATTGTTGTCTCTAATTTCTAATGATAAAAACTTAGTTGTTGTTTGGTAAGACTCTTAGTGATTCAGTTAAGATGATAACCTCTTAATCAGACAGATTCAAAACGTTTGGTTTGACTTCTTAATCAGCATCTGAATTAAAAATTAAACATATTCTGCCTCTTAATTGAATAGATTTAAGGAGAAGTTTGAATAATTGAAATTAATAATTTAGATTTAGATGTTATCGCTTTAGTGTCATATCACCACATCAGTTGATGTTTACTGATGTTGGCCAATAATCATGGTTGTGACAAAGGAATCCTATGGTGGATAGTGGATACCGTAAGATGGGAGTGGCCCCTCTTACCGGTACTGTTGCCTGTTGGGATCCACGGTGGGCCCATTTACAGGTAGTATTTAAACTTTTATAGGTAAAAAGCAATAAAAAAAAGGTGAAAAATGATTCAAAATGGTGGGTAAGCTAGAAAGAAAAGATGTACATTTTGGTATCAAATAATTTTCTTTCTTAAATGCTCTTATTCTGTGCTATTATTTTGTCCTTGGTCCTGCCTTTAGGATTAACATCAATATTCAAGATTTCTTTCCCCAGTAGTGGGTGAAGTTTATTGATAGTAGTTAGAAAAATGAAAATGAAAATGAAAATCACTTGTTAGTCTAAGATTACTAGTAATGGCGATGAAACACGTCCCTTCATGCTATGTGAGTCCAAACGAACGCATCCCTAAAAAAATTGCTTGGCGACCGAACTTTGCACGAGAGATGGTTGGCATTTGCATGACTTTTGCACAAGCTTAGGGTATGGTCATGCATTTGGTCATAATTACGGATTTTTAGTTATGTTTGGTCTTGAGATAAAAAATTGAGGTGGCAGTGGTCACAATGATCTCATTTGGTCATCATTATTACTAGGCTAATGAATTATCGGTTATCTCAACAATGAATATCATAAAAAAAACATATTTGAAATTGCGAAATCTTTCAACAATGTGCTTATTTGTGTGTGGTACGATATGTTCATATTGACTTAGGGAACTGGTTTTATATCATATAAATTGGAGTATATCACAAACCACAACATATCATTTAATATACTTACACAATATATTTGTAGTGTAAATATCACATTTTATTAACTTACAAATGTTTTCTTTTGAAAACTGGTTAAAAGACGTAACCACAAAATTGCATCATTTCTTTGCATCATTAAAGGGGACCTACATGTTTTTTCCCATTATTAAACGTGACATAAGTAACCCATAACAATAATTATACCCGGCCATACACCATGAACAAATAAAATAACCCGAGACAGAGATAGCGTAAACGACAATCTAATCCATATCAAGAATGTTATCATGCTAGCCTTGTCCCGTCATTTATCACCTCACATGTCGCCAAACGACATTTCCACATGTTGCCAAATATCTATTTGCCTAATTATTCGGCAAATCGTACTGCTTTAAAAAAAAGCATAAATTTGCCTTATTAACGGGCAAACAAGTACTGCTTCGCCTAATTAAGAGGCAATCCGTACGGTCTTAAATAAGCAAAATGAAATTTGCCTAGTTAACCGCATAACCATACCAAAGTAATAGTTTCAATGTAGGATTTGATTGTAATTTTTCAAGTAGTATTGAAGGTTCAACTCTTGTTAGGTGACATAGGATCATAATTACACAACCATTATGTGACACATTGAAATAATATGCCAACATAGACATAAATCAATCAAAAACTTCAAGGGAAAAAAATTAAAGGAATAAGAATAAAAGTTTGATAACAGAAAGATAACAATAATTTAAAATCGATCTGTTAGGATTTAGAAGAATCTAGAATCAAAGGTGAAGGTGGAGAAGTATTGATTCTTTGACTTCTACTCCGAGCAACCGCTGGAGACGATTTCTCAGATTCCGATGAACAACTTGAAGCTGAGGTGGACCTGCTTGACAGGCTCGTCAGCCTTTGCATTTCTCCCTCGTTATGTATTTTATTATCTTCAATTCCGATTTTAGTTGAACATATACTCGCCGGAATTATACAATTGCACAATAAACCTAATTCATGACCAATAAATTGTTCAGTCTCAACCAGTTGATGATAAATTTACAATGGAGACGATTAATTAGATTTATGAAAATGGATTACCGATTCTGGCGAGGCGATTAATCCAGCTCGGGATTGTGTTTCCGGTGAGTCTAACGCATACATCATTACAAAAATGGTTGCAGTTTTTGGTAATGAGATTATATGAAATTCCTTTGTAATCTTCAGCAAGTTGTTCCATAATTCCTCTCACTTCTCTCAGATTCATCTCCGTCCATCCGATCAGAATCTGCTTCCGGAATGTAAATCCTTCGCATTGTTTAGGTTCTCCTTCGAAGATTCCGGTTGTGTCTTGTTCATGACATCCAAACGCATACTCAACTCCATGAACTAAAACCAGAAGAAAAGAAGTTAAAACAATTCTACAAATTATTTAAATAATTAAATTTAAACAGAGTAATTGAAACCTTGGACGCCGGAGTGATAGACACCGAGACCGAGCCAATAAGCGTAGCCGTTCATGGAGGTAAGATCGTATACATTGAGGTGTACAGGCACCGATCCATCTTTCCGGCACTTGATCGAATTTCCTCTACACAGCATTCTTATTAGTTGAAACTGATTGAAGCTTCGTATGATTTTTATCGAGAATGAAATGAATTCTGATAGTTTGCAGAAGCTGAATTTCAAAATCCGGTAAACATGTGATAGAAATGCTGAAATTGGAATACCGGAGGGAAAAAGAATTGAAGAAGATGAAGCTCAAGTTTGGCGTCACCGACGGCATATAACTACCGCATCATCTGCTTTATGGCGGGCCACCGCCACAGTTTTTGTGTTTCGGGTTTTCTTTTTTCTTTTTCAGTGAATGGAAAAAAAATATCACAACAAATCTAATTTTATATAATTTGTCGTTTAACTTTTGGTTTAACAAAGTTATCTTTTTCTATTAATATATCTTCCTTTCTTTTTATTTCAATTTAAATTCCAAATAACTAATCACAGAAAATAACACACTACTACTATTTTTAAGCAAATATACTTACTAACCATTGAATAGAGTAAGATGTACAAGACCGCAAAAATATGAGATCAACACGAAAAGACGATGAAATAACACTACTTCTAATAAACTGTTTTGCATAAGCATGATTATATATTACTGATTATATCATACGTTCATTTATTTTTAACCAAAAATTATGATATAACAGCTTTATATATCAAGCTAACAACGAGACAGAGATGAATGATAAAGTTAAAGATGAACATGATTTTAAAAAAAATGGGTAAATCATGTATCCAACTTTAAATGAGGTGGATTATAGTTGTAACGAATTAAGAGTAAGCTTGTAAATGAAGTGAAATTTCATGAATAGTTCATGAATTTTACAGAGCAATTTTTATTTATGTAAAACAATTATATATCAAAAGACAATCAAACATTTAATAGAAGGGGTGAAATGCAAAATGTGTTAAAAGGAAAGGAAGAACATGATTGTAAAATTTTATTTTTCTAAAAAAGAATACACACTTGTAAATTTAAACATGTATTTGGTTTGAAGTTTGTTCATATACATCACAAAAGAAGATGTATAACTAAAGATGGAAATGAATTGAATATGGATTGGGCGAAGTTGTATCTAGCTGTTTATATTTATATCAATTTAATTTTTTAATCATGTATTCATATTTATTTAACTTTAGTTTATCAATCCAAATCTAGATCATATATATGTATGTATATATGTATGAATTCGTAAATGAATACTTACATGATATGATAAAAAGATTTATTAGCTAACAAAAGTGTTTTAAATTTTAACAGCGGTTTGGTTTAAGGAGAAAATTAAACTAATTTACAACAATTATAAACTTAAACATTTTAAAGCTAAAAAGTAAGATGCAAAGCTTAGATATCAACGTGTCTTGATGTTAAAAGAGTGTTTGAAATTAAAAATGCTAATTTATATGTGGATAAATATTATTTCAGGTGGTAAACGATTAATCCATGATGGAAAATTGTCATCATATCTGATCGACTATAATATATATACACATTCCCATTATACGAGATATCTTTAGTTTAAATCGTAAACAAAGTGCCGCTTGATGAATCACTGGAAAAATAAACAAACAATAACATTATTACCCTTTTAAAAGTACAATTTTTTTTATATTGCAAAATAAAATAATGAAACAAAATGTGGGTTTCTAGCTAAAAGCAAGAGGTTAATTATTATGTATAGTGGAGAAGTGTGTTGTTAATCATGCCAAGGTGGAACTAATTGGACTTGATTAATGATAAGAGTACGTTATGATGACCTGGAATCTAGCTTAATTTTATCTCTTAAAAAGCTAGTATAATACTTCCTCCGTTTCACCCTTTTAGATTGATCGAATCTTGGAATCCCAGTCATAATCGAACAAATTAACTTTGTTTCCATTGGATAGCTTTTTATATAATAGGAATTTTATAAATTAATTAACATAATTAAGATACCTAACATGGCTTCACCAACTATTAAATGGTTATTACAATTATCAATGAATAACATTATTTTCTTCTTACTTCAAAAAAATCCCCTGTTAAATCTTCACTAAAAATGATTACAAGGCCTTGCCTGGCCCGGCCCGGCCCAATCAAATTGCATAATTTCATACTTCATCAATCTTATAAAAAAAGTTCTCTTTTATATTTTGCACGATTGTTTAGAAGATAGTTAATGATTTATACTTGTAATAGTTTTAATTAAAATATAATATTAGTTTTGAGAGAAAAAAAATAGTTAATAGTAGGTTTTTAATATGCAAATATTATTTTATAAAGTAGACATTATTAATTTTGATAAATGAGAATTTTATTTGTGATAACAAATTAAGAAAGAAATGAGAGTATCTGTTATGCTAGATGATTGGGCTTTAAGGGTAAATGTGTTAAAAATGAAAATGAAAGAGTCCACCAGCCACAGGATCAACCGAAGAACTTACAAAAAATGATTACAAAGCCTGGCCCAATCAGATCAAAAAACACAATCACGATCAGAAACTAAACAGCTAAAAATAAAATAAAATAAAATAAATCGAAAATTAGCTCGTTCATCTCTTCTAATTTCTACCAAAGCTGCATCAACACTTTTTCTCCCTTTAAAGTCCACAGGTAATTACTTGGCATTTATGTGATTTGTACACAGTTGGTTTCGATTTTGCATTCACGTTTCTTATTGGTACTTCTCAAGTAGGGTTTCCATTTTCCGATCTTTTGTAGCTCGTTCGTGTTAAAACAATCAATTGCATTTGTTTCAAGCACATGACTCTGTGTTCCTATTCCCGTATTTTCATACCTATGGCTATTGATTTATCAAAATACTAAACGGCAAATGGCTGCTTTTGACTTCCTATTTTGACTTTTACATGGTCAATTTTTCTCCATAAACTAACTGCACCTGTTCGTGTAAGAAGCGTACACGAAACACTGTGCAAAGGAAATGTCATATTGAGAATTATGTATCACTAATTTCCACCATTTCTTACTAATTATGTAAAATTTCAGGATAACATGGGCTTAATTTGCTAGATCTCAAGCAACAAACTAAGAAATTGCTACAGTGTTGCTTACATCATTGCATTAACCGATAAAAATAGTTAATATATGGAGGGAATTCATGATCATAAATCATATAGTTCAATATCTCCTTTGTTACATGTTTCCATATGGTGTTAAAATATGATGCTGGGAAAGATTGTTCAAAGAATAAGGATTGGTACATCAGAAAGATTAAGATTTGTGGGAAACAAACGTTTTTCCACAAACAACAAATTGACCAATGAACCGAATAATAATAGTAGTAATAATGGAGAAAAAGTTGATGATGCGTCTTTAACTCACCATGACTCGTATCGAGACCTGGACAAACTTGATTTCATGACTGCTGCCAAGATTCTCTTCACCACTCCCCCAAAGAAGAAGAAATTCGGGTATCTTTTTTTATGTTTTATTTTTTTAATTTAGTTTGTTACACAAATCTAGTTTAGGCATTTTATCAAACGCTTGGCGTGCAGTTCACTTATACGAAAATTGACTAGTTAAATATCATTTTTTCCCCACTTAATATACATCATTCATCGATGCTAAATTAGTAGCTATATATGTAGTGATAGGGGTGAGCAGAAAAAGCGGGTAACCGGAATTGGAACCGGAACCACTTTGGAACCGCCGGTTCCGGTTCCTAAAATTATGGAACCGTCCTAATAGGTTCCGGTTTTCAAAATTAGGAACCAGTAACCGGTGGATAACCGGAACCGGCGATTATTCGGTCTATTTTTGTTAAAATATTGTATATTTGAGAAATTTAATGTCCAAATTTAACAATATGATAAATTTTATGTAATTTTCAATGAGTTTATTCATTAATTAGTCTAAATATAGCGTTTTAACAATATAATAATTAGACAATCATATGTTAAGTGTTTAGAATTTATGATTATTCAAAAATTAGTAGATAAAATGATAAAAAAATGATTAATATTTAAGCATTGCATATTTGCATCTTATTTTAATTTTATGATTTTAGAGACAGGGTAACGGGAACCGGCATCCGGTTCCGGTTCCGAAAATAGAGGAACCGGTACAAGAGGTTCCGGTTCCGGTCGGAACCGGCGGGTACCCTGCTACGCTCACCCCTATGTAGTGAATTAAGAATAAATTTATTAATCTGTTACCTTGTCAACTGATGACCAGGCTTGATTTTCATCTGGTTCAGCTTTTCTTCGTTTGCCTGCCTTCGCTCGGTATGTATATTTTAAGCTGATTACCTTTCAATATATATACACACAATATTTAATCTTTGAGTTGACTTTTTCTGTTAAGTGTTGACCCTTCATCTAAAGGCTTATTTTTTCTGTACCAGCTGTCTATTTAGTTGCTCAATATGCTCGTCATGAAATGAAGAAAATGGATGCAGTAACTGACTGAACTTACCTCTTTTGGTTCACTTAATTTTTGAGTTATTTTACTCGTTTACTTAAAAATGGATTGATTTGGGTTAATATGTTAAAAACTCATGTAAAAATGAAACATGTTGAAGTAAAATGCTTATAACTTCTTGAATCACTTCATTAAAAAAAAGCAATCATTTAAAACATTAATTAATGTGAAAAAGGAACCCCTTTGACCCGAATTTAAAATTGCCTGTTTTGACCCAAACCATTTCTACTACCCGTTTTTCCAACTCTAGATTAACTTATTAAATCTATTGCAGGAATTGGAGAAGAGAAAAATTGAAGCCGCCAAGAAAATGAAGGCAACTGAAGAAGATGTACTAAAGTCTAATCCACAATTAATGGAGGTGAAAGAGAGATTAGAAAACTTGGAAAAAACCGTTAAGGAAATTGTAACAGAATCTAAAAACCAACGAAGTGTAAAAGTTTCAGAGCAACAAGAAGGTGACAAAACACAGCATTCAAATAAACAAGAAACACGTGGGCCCAACAATCAGAAAGCTACACAAGAAGGCCCGTCTCGTGATGAGAAGAAGTAAACAGGAAATGGGTTAATCGGGCTGCTTTGTTCATGGTGCGTTTATGAGCAAGTGTGGGACCATCTGATAATTTTGAAATGAATTTTCTGATTTGTTGATCAGAAATTTAGAATGGAGGATACATATTGAATAATAACTCATAATTTTTTTAACATTAGTCAAAATGTGTAATAAATCAATCAGTAAGTAATAATCATAGGCATGTGTATAGTCCAAAAACTGAATTGAACCACGTGGAGCCAAACTGAGCACCAAGAAAATGGTTTTGGCCGGACCGAGGACCGAACTGAGAACCATTGCCTAGATAACCATCGTCTTTTTGTTCACAGGAGCCTGAACTACAACTAACGAACATATTAAGCATATTTATGAAATTACAATTCACTAACAAATATGAGTTCTTATATCATCATGTGAATGAAAAACTGATTTAACCACAAATATAACTATCGACATTTCATTAAAGAAGTCCATAGTAATTATTAAACCTACACTTTATCCCAATAGCAATTTTTAAACGATCACTCTCAAGTCAATAGAAGTCTCAACATCTTAAAAGTTGTGGTCCTAAACAACAATCGAAACTTATTTTTATATATTCAGTAAGGTTCGAGAGGAAACATCGTTTTGTTGGAATATAGTGTACTACGGCATCGTAGAATCATAAAAACTCGAGGATGACACCCATGAGGCCAATATATCATATTTACATCCTACGTGTAGATTTTGGTTCTCCTTCTACAGTTCTACTTAATTAAACGATTTGGGGCAAATCTAACCATGTCTCCCATTATCGAACTTACTTTATTTTGATCCGATATCCAAGGCCCAATAATTGAGTAATGGGCCAGCCATACTGGACCTAATATTGAAACAATTGGGCTGATTATTGTCCATCTCTCTCGTATATGGTATTTGCTAAACCTAAACAATTTCCCCCTCTCACAATTTCATCAGCTGTCGCTACTCGTTCGGCTTCAGCTCAACTTCTCGATTCCTTCTGGTAAGTTTTCTTACCAATTCCGTTCAAATTAAGAACAAGAGAGACGAAATTCATGCTTGGTTACGAAGTTTATATGTCGTTCGATTTCGTACTTTTTTTGTAGATTTATTAGTATTGGAGATTTATGCAAATATCGTTTGCATTGATAGGGTTTTGTATGTTTCATGTGAACTTAAATATATATGAAATCCTTTAGTTTTGTGCACCTTTAGTCAGACCTATTTAGAGAAGGGAAAAATGTCTGAAATTTATACGCATATACAGAAATATGGTTTGAGCTTAGAAGTAATTACAGGCTATATTTTATGTTGTAATTTGGAATTAAGGATACTGTTTGGGCTTGTGGATTTGTATATAATCATTTAAGATTATGTTTTTCTGTTTCATTCTAATTTCATTATATTATTAATGTTATGTTGTAAAACTTCATTCCACAACCCTTGAGCCTGGAATTGGTTACTCGTCGAGCACTTGACAGTACTCAGATTGAAATTTTAATATATAAATTTTACTTTCATATTCTTCAAAAAATAACATATTTTAAAACCTATAATTAAATGTATCAGGCTAATATTGTATATAAACAATACTAGTAAGACTAGTAGCCTACTTACTTAAAATGTATTTTAATGAGTGGGGTGGTGGGAAAGTAAGTATTTTTGAGAATTTGACCATGTTTGACCGAGTTTGGCGAGTTTTTGTTTGACCGGGTTTTTTGACCAATTTGGGCCAACTCGATTCTGCACTCCATTGAGTACATGGTACTCGGTGATTACTCAGCCGAGTAGACCGATTTTTACCAACTGATTAATGTAAACTAACTGATTAATGTACACATGGAAAATCTCTTATTCATATTTACGTGTTTATTAGGCAGTCAAAAGTATCATGGCTGATGAGGAACAAAAGCCTCTTAATTATGTGTCAGAAATCGTTCTAAAGAAAAGGAAAAACAATGAAGATTGGGCAAATAGAAGGAAAGAGCAGTTGGAACAAAGAGTCAAGAAATCTAGAACCGATAATTTCGTTATCAAGAAGCCAGAACAATTCATCAGAGAATTTCGTGATAAAGTAAACTTTTTTTATACTAACCAGTACATATTCTAAATACTTTAATCTTATAAATTTTATCTAACTAATTATTCTTTTGATCCGTTATTTTCATCCAGGAATCCGATCTCATTAAAATGAAACATCGAGGAAAACGACCAATTAAAGCATCCATGGTCCCTAAGTCAACCCTTCTCTTCATTATACGTATACAAGGGTTCGTTATTAATGATTATATTTTAAATCTTTTTAAAAAATTTTATGTATTACTGTATTAATTATTTTCTTTGGTTTTTTTAGTAAAAGTGACATGCATCCACAAACAAGGAAACATTTGTACTCTTTGAGACTAAGGAGAATGTTTACTGGTGTTTTTGTCAAGGCAAATGACAGAGTATTGGAAATTCTACAGAAAGTTGAACCGTATGTAACTTACGGGTAAGTAACCATATGTGCATAATAAATTTAATATTAGCCCTTAAAGAAATATATATTTAATATTCTTTAATTTTATTGACAATTTGAAGGTATCCTAACCTCAAGAGTGTGAATGAGCTGATATACAAGAAGGGTTTGGCAAAGGTTAACAAGCAGGTCTTTCCTTTGACAGACAATAACATCATCGAACAGGTAAGTATAATATGTTTTTATCAGATGCTGCAAAACGGGCGGGTTTGACGGGTTGTGTAACGGGTCAAGACATGTTTTGGTCAAAATTTTAAAAAGTGTGGTTTTATATGAATCATGTTGGATAACGGGTCAAAATTAAAGTAACCCTGAATTTATGGTTTTCTGCAGGCACTGAGTGAGCACAAAATTATATGCATAGAAGACATTGTAAGCGAAATTGCAAATGTGGGCCCACATTTCAAGGAGGTAACGAATTTTTTGTGTCCTTTTTCTCTAAACAAGCCTGAGAAGGCATTGCATGGTAAGAAAAAGCGGTTCACAGATGGTGGTGATTCTGGTAATCGTGAGGATTTAATTAATGAGTTGATTAGTAAAATGAATTAGTGATATGTGTCTTAAACGTAAGATAAGACGGGTCTTTTTGTTGTTAATTTTAAGCGAATATGAATTAAGAATTATTTTGAGTTTTGAACAATAGCAAACTTTGCTTATCTTCTTCTTCGGTGTCTTCATTTTTACTGCCTTTGGGTATTGTGCGTTTTTTATATTTTGTGATACTTTAATTTATTGTTTGCATTTTTAAGAATTTCGTTTGTAAGAGATAATTTAAGTATTTATTGCTTAATTGTCTAAACTAGATCAAATATTAGCATAAGAATTTGATAACAATAATATTATAGCTGCTTAAATAATTACTTGTGGGAAGGCAGTTTGTAAACTCATTCTCTGGGTTAAATAAACTATAACAAATTATTCGTTAGAAAATCATATCATGTTATGTTAATGATATCATAGATGTGTCATCATCATGCAAATTTCTATCTTATAATTTCATGGCAATATAGTATACGATTATCTTTATTTGTTTAGCCGACTTTTTAACTTATTGAAGTTTTACTAAATTTATAAACCCATGCTAATGAGTTTATGAAATTTTGATTTTATTGGGTTAAATAAACCAATAGGATTAAATTCATAAATTCCTGAAAAACTGGTTTATAGACTTCCTAAAATTTTAATAAGCTAACAAGTCAAGTAATATGGTAATACAAATGCCCATATTTTAATTACTTTGTGTCCTGAAATAAATTATAAGCTTATACGATACCAAAACACAATATAAGACATGATTGGAAAAACTTATTTATTGAGCTTACTAGCTTATAAATTTAATAAACTTAAAAATTCAAATTAATAACTTTGTTAAATAAGCTTTTCCCACATGAGCTCATGTCTATAGTGTCTGAATTTGAAATTTGTAGTCATCCAAAGTCCAAACACTCAAAATTCCATATTAAGAGCATCTCATCACACTCTATCTCTAACTCTATCTTTATATTTAGAGCTTTTTTATCTTCAATCCAACTTTATCATTCACTTTAAATATAGAGTTTCTTAAAATTCACTTTACAGTTGAAGTGAGAGCACATCGGTATACCTCTATCCATAGACCCACATATAATAATTTACTTTCTATTTTTTTTTTACTTTTACTTTTCTATTGCTATGGGTCCCACTAGTTTTAGAGGGATGAATGACTTTTATGATTGAAGTTGAGGTTGTGTGAGTGAATGAGCCCACCAATTATAAAAATAGAGTGATTTTTATAAAGTTTATGGTTGGAGATGCTCTAACGATACCAGATATCCAAATTCCAAACACCCTATAAGAGCATCTCCAATGGGAACTTTTTCAAAAGTTTATTACTATTACAATAAGCTTTTAAATGACTTTTTATCATTGAAATTATAAGTTTTTTTAAAAGCTTTTTGCAATGACTTTTTTTCTACTAACCTTTTAACACACTTTCAATGTTTATCTTTTTTGGTCCCCTATTTTTAATAAGTTTTCATTTTAAACCTTTTAACACACTTTCAATATTTTTTTTAATATTTGCAATATAATGTTTTTATCTATTTAAATATTAATGTCAATTATTATAATATTTTTGTATGAAATATTTTTAAAAATAGGGTAAATTACAGTTTTTTCCCCTGACCTATGGCCGATTCGGGATTTTTGTCCCTAATGTTTTTTTTCGGTTTTTTTGTCCTTTAAGTTTTTAAAATTCCGCATTTTTGTCCTTCCATCAATTTTTGGCCGTTAACTGACGAAAAATGCAAGGCTTGTGAGGACATTTTGGTCATTTTCACCATTCTTCATCTTCTTCAACGGCCTCTTCTTCCACCCTATTTGATATGAACCCTAATTGAAAAAACCCAAATCATCTTTTTTCACAAATACCATAAGAACTTATGGTAGATCCAAAAAGTAATTTCAATGATTTCATGTCTATCATCTCTATGAACTCAATCTTCACAAACCTATCATCTCTATGTAATCGATCTGTGTAAAAGAAACTTGATCTCTATAGCAAAAGAAGAAAACCCATCTGAAATTTCAATACCCCACTTGAAATTACAAACTCAGTCATCGGCGCCCAAAATCCAAGATCCAAGATCCAAACTTAGCAAAAGAAGAATACCCATCTGAAACCAACCGCTGGCGCCCAAGAAACTGCTAAAGAATTTAACGGCGTTCAGGTCAATTCATCACCGCCGGGGAGAAGATTTTCCGACGAGAGTGAACGAAGCTCATCGGAAATCGGATTATGATGAAACCCTAAAATCAACTCCGAGAGATGCAGATCTGATGTAAAACGGTTCCGAGAGATTCACCTCCACAACGAAGCTCAATTTACAGAGGCGTCACAAGGTAAAAAAAAAAATCAATCCGGAAGAAGTTTGTGTTTTTATGGTGATTTAAGATTGAATTTGATTTAATTGAATGTTCAGATTGGGATTGGGATTCGGACCTTCTTCCACAAGAAAACATGTTTTTCAAATATAACAAATAGATCTGCATCCATAAAAGTGGGTTTTTCCAATTGAAGTTTGTGTTTGTCTGGCTTCCAATCCATCGATGCCTTCACATTCATAACAACTAACAAAAACATCTTTTATGGAGTGATTTTAGAATTAGGGTTTAATTGGGGAAGAACATATAAATGAGGAAGATGATGTAAGGGTATTTTGGGGAAATCGACAAAGAAATCGTCAGTTAACGGCTAAAAATTGACGGAAGGACAAAAATGCGGAATTTTAAAAACTCAAAGGACAAAAAAACCGACAAAAAAACATTAGGGACAAAAACCCCGAATCGGTCATAGGTCAGGGATAAAAACTGTAATTTACCCTTAAAAATATTAAGCTTTATAAGATGTAATTTTTTTTTGTCAATCTATATATAAGGGGTATTTATGAAACATTTGAGATAGATAAAGATAAATTGGAAATATTATACTACCTCCGTATCAAAAAAAGTGATACATTTGGGAAATTGCGGTTTTTGAGGCAAAAGATTGGAAAGTGATTTAAAATAGTATAAAGTGGATAGTTAGTGGATAATGAGACCCACTTCTTTTGGATGTAGTGAAATTAATGATGTTTAAAAGTAAAAGTAAGGGTAAAAGAGTAATTTTACTTTATTAAAGTAGATAGTTAGTGGAGAAGGGGTCCCACTTTTTTGCCAAATAAGGAAAGATTTTGAAGTGTATCACTTATTTTGTTCCACCCCTTTTAGGAAAGTGTATCACTTATTTTGATACGGAGGTAGTAAAAGAAAAAGTTTTTGTAAAAGGTTAACCATTAGAGATGTTATTTAGAAATAGCTTTTTAGTTATTAGAATGTTGATGTGATAAAATAATAACCTTTTGGAAGTTAACCCATTGGGATGCTCTAAAGCTTAAATCTAAACCGAAGTGAAACATCGTTTCCGAGAAAGTGCGGGTCGCCAGAGTCGGCGGAGATGGAAAACGGGGACGATTGGTTAGCTCATGACAAGCTCCAACACTTTCTTCTCTGCTTCTCACTTACTATCATTTTCTCTTTCCTCGCACTCCATACTCCCTCCTACGTCGTCGAAGGGTCTCAGTAGGTTGCATCACCGCCGGAGCCGCCAAGGAGCTCGGTTTCTTCAAATCGGCCGCCAAAGACGCCGTTGCAGACGTTGTCGGCGTTCTCGTTGCGGTGATCGCTCTTTCTCTATGGAACTCCTTTTTGTTTCGCAATAGATCCACGCAAACTCCAGGATTTGAGATGGTTTGATTCAACCTAGACCTCGTTACCCCGACTTCAAAATCTGTTGATCATTGTCCAATCACTCGGTTACTCCAATTCAGGTAGTGAGAATTATTTATATATTTAACGCTTAATTCTAAATGTTCATCGCGTTTTCGGCTCATTTTGTTGTAGATCTGTATATTGGTTAAACTCATATACAGTTGAATGTAGAATATGCAGCTGCAGTTATTATTACAGTTAGACCATCGGTTTACATGAGGTATATGAAACAAAGTCATGATACCAGACATTGATCTAATTATGTACTAAGCAAAAGCTAAAATGGTAAACAACAGAAATCAAAACACAACAATCATGGTAAAGAGCTGCAAAAAACATAAAAAATGAACCTTTTTATCCTTAAGAAGTATACAAGCTGTGGTGCCATTACAACACAAACTGTAACTTAACATACAACTAACATCTTTTTTCACAAATATTTTTTTTTTTATTTTTTCAATGACGACAAAGTGCTGTCAATTCTCAACACCAAGACCATACAAGACACCAGCATATTTCTCCAATGAACCACTAAAGAAGCTTTCTTTCAACTTCCTGAAAGTACAAGAAGTAAGCAAACTGTCTGAACCAGCTTGATGGCAAATCCCAATTCTCTCTACTTCCAAAAGCTCAGCTAATTTGTTTAATCCTCCATGAAGACTGTTGCAGAACTTCATCAAATGCTTAATGTCGTAAATGGTTGGAAAATACGTACTGATCAAATTAAAGAAACCAGCTTGTGTATCAGGCAGATTCTTGCAAGTCAATACCTTCAATAGATAACCAAAATCATATCCACTATGAAATGTCACCCAATACACGTTATCATTCAAAACAATCCCTGATGACATCAGCAGCTCCCCAAATCTCCGTGCATCGATACCCTTTTCGTTGTTTTTCTTAAAATCTATACCGCTTTCTCTCAAAAGCTCAACTGAATCGTTTGCAAATACATCATCGTTCACATTGAATTCACGGAAATTGAATTGCCATATACAAGGCTTATTATCATCCGTTATTGTTGGCAAATTCCCTTGCTCGTCGGAAAATGTTAACCCTAATTGAATCAATTTCAACATGTCGACGTTGTCTTTTAATGTCTGGTAATGAAAATCGTTGCTGTTTTTGAAATTACCAACAGGACGAAGAACAATTCCTGGAAACTCGGTGTCCATTGCAATGTAAGGAAATTTATCAACAATACCTCGAATCAATATGAATTCTTCTTCCAGATTGTCATTCCACACCTCTCGGATCTGAATCGAATCGCTTTTTGGCAAAAGCGACATTTCTCGATACAATTATTGGATTCCTTCAATATCAATTGCAGAAATTTAAGGAAATCCTTCGGAATCGATCCAGATCTCGGAAATTAAAATCTAAAAATTCAAAAGGAAAGTATTATCAAATCAATATCATCAACCTCGCACATTTTAAAATCATAAAAACAATATAGATAACACAATCTTACCGGAAAATCGAACGTCGTTGTTTTAATCGGCGATAATTAATTAAATATCGGACGGCAATTAGGGAGGAGAGATAGCAGGTGGTCGGAAATTAGGGTTATTAAGCGGCGGTGAAAGGAGCTTTAGCCTTTTCTCTGTCTACCTCCTTCACTGCAAGAAAGAGAGAAAGAGGAAAGACAGCAAGCACCATTAACGACTGAAAATTGAAGAAATAATAAATGGTGGATAGAGATAGAGAGAGAAAGAGTGAGTACCAGTTGTAAAACGATATGGACTTGCAGAAATTTTGTGGCCATGCTAAAAATAAACATTGCCCACCGTCTTTATCTTCGGTTTATATATTTTAATTTTCAGATATTTTAGGGCCTAATTTTAGCATCATTTAGGAAACCACCTATTCCTTCGACTCGACTATCTTATCCTAGTTATTTTTGTTGATATTCTATTCTATTTTTCACTTATAAATAAATAGCTAGGTGATAAAATAGACTTTATATCTTGTGGTAAACAAGTAATAAGGATATTTGAAAAGTCGAAAACAAAGTTGTTAGGTGTGATCTCGAAAAGCCGTTCAAAAATTAAAAGGTTTGATCTCAAAAGACATAAAGACAGCTAAGGAACACACGCTAATGCCAATCAAAGACAGCTAAGGGCAATACGACATCTCACGTGACATTTACTAGAAACTTCAATGATTTATTTGATTTTAATTGTTACGTTTTTACATGACATATTGACGCACTCTAAAATGTTATTGCACGATGTGTCCCTAAGGAGTATCGATCGGCCAAACAACCGATGAAGGTCGTGAGGCATCGTACTTGGTTGCTTACTTGCTTGTACACACATGCATATCCACCTTTGGACCCCCACCTTTTTGACTCTTTGCTCGCCGCTTAACCGAACAAAACAAACCAGAGAGACTGAAGAAGTCATGACATTGACGTCTTTAAACTGAAGAAACTGACGAAGCGTTAACACAAGTCTTAGTATCTAAAACATAAATCAAACAACACCAATCAACCGCAGTCCTTTATCTTCGTTTATTACAGAGGGCAGTTTGCAGTCCTTTATCTTCGTTTATTACAAAGGGCAGTTTGCAGTCATTTATCTCCGTTTATTACAAAGGGTAGTTTGCAGTCCTTTATCTTCGTTTATTACAAAGGGCAGTTTGGTCATTACTTTTTTTAACAACCCAAGGGACCACTAGTGTAACAAACTACGTACACGATGATGTTTGATGCTTAGTGTAATAAACAAACTTAAATGACTAAGGTTGTAATAAACAAACTTAAATCCCTGTAATTTTTTCTTAATAATAATAACAATTTAGCCATCGAAAAGAACTATATGAGCTGAAGCATATTAATAAAATAATTTAGCATCAAGAATTATAACAATCATCAATAATGTCATGTTCTAATCCCAGCCAAATACATAACATTCACGAATTAACAATCCTATATAGATTATAAAATAGAATAAGCTCTAAGATTCACCTGTTTTCGGTTATAGCTACAGACAACTTCTTTTCATGCTTCTTAGAAAATCTTGCAGTCGACATACTAAATAACTTATTAATCGACATCCCTTCACCTGGAATTCTCCCACTCACTTCAAATCTATGTTTAATTCTTCCATCAAATCCATAACCAAGAAAAGCAGGAAAAGCCAACGTTTCTCTAACATCATAACCCATTTCATCCGTTAAATAATCCAGCTTTTGTTTCATCGATTTATGATTATATTGCAATACTTGCGGGTGCTTTTTCCCCATTGCAAGAATTTCTTCATAAGTCAACCCGTAATTCAAGAACAAACTAATCACTTCTTGCATATTCTTACAACTCGTTCTGCATACCCATCCCATTGCTAACCCTAGCTCTTTTGTTCTATGTTCATACCCAATTTTGAGCAGTAAAACCAATTTATGTGCAAGGTTGTCGTCGAATGATAAACTAAGAAAAAGGGGTGCTTTGATTAAAAGTTTATAAATGTCATTAGAATTGAACCCGCATTGCTTGAGGAATTCGATTCGTGGATGTAATTTTCTCTTTTGGCTAGCGCTAAACAAACTTGGGTACACGAGTATGATTTTAAATATCTCTTCATCGGTTAACCCCGCAAATGATCGAAAAAAGTCAACGTGATTCGTGTAGTGGTCAACCGTGTAAGCTAGAATGAACGGTAGTTTAAGCAAAACAGTAGTTGTAGCAACTTCATCTCCACCACTCATATTTAATAAAAACTCGACTCTAGGGATTAATTGTGATTCGAGATCAAAATTGAGGATAGCGGGCCTACGAAGTATTAACTCAACACCACCGAATGTGTTCAAGAAAGACATCATTTTTTCAATTTCTTCAAAGGATTTTAAGCTCAATGCCTTTGTTAAATTCACATTGTTGAGAACATGTGTAAGTTTCTCTAACGGAATTCCGAGATCTAACAACAAGCGAATCTTTGCTTCAAAATCGGATAAAAACTTGGGGTCTGTAGCTGTAAGAAGGCGTGCCAGCTGTGCAGGCTCAATTACACCTTTGAGATCATTTGAAAGAAAGCAAATCAATGAATCGACTTCTTTAGATATCAATATATCAGGTCTTTTTTTAATCAGTTTAGCTAGCAATGGGCCATTAAGTCCGAGCTTTTGAAGAGCTTGAATTTGTGTTCGAATGGATTGAAAAGGGGCTAGCTTTAGAGCTTGGTGATTGTCCAAAAGAGAATCGGTTCCTTTTTCTTTAAATCCCATTTCAAGGAAGAGCGAAAACAATGGAGTTGGAGTTGCTGTGAGAAAAATAAAAAAATGCGAAGGATGAATGATGCAGATAAGGTGTTTGTGAAAATGTCTGAGAGAGAAACAGAGAATTGAAGGACTAACCCGAAACGGTGTCGTGTAGGACGTTGCATTGGAAGAATCTGCCACGTTTGGAAATTGGCACTAGAGAGTTCTGAAGGGTGGGAGTAGAGAAGCAACAGCTTCCATGGAGAGGGAGATGGAGGAGTGTCATTCCACCTCTAGATTCTGAATCGAATTGCTTTCACGATATAATTCCTTCAAAATCTTGCAAAACTGTAAAATTGAAACTTATATTATCAATATCATCTGCCTCCAACGACACTGGGAGCCGTACAGATAACAGAATCTTACCAGAAATCAAACGTCGCTGTTTGAATTGCCAATAAATTTTGGGACGACAGATAGCAGATGGTCGGAATTGAGAAAAGTTAGGGTTATTGAACGCCGGTGAGGCAGAGGGAGAGTGAGAGCGACTACCAGACACCAGTAGCAAAATGATTTGGACTTCAGGAATTTGTGGTCTTTTTTCTTTATCGATCTTATCCAAATTTTAATTATTTATATTGATGGTAAAACTTAAAAGTGTAAAATACCAAATGCCAATGACCTAGTAAAGGTGTTTGTTCATAATTTTAAACTTTAAATGTCCATAATTTTAATTGATATGGGTGAATTTAAGAATATATTAAAATAGCTAGTTCAAAAAAAAAAAAAAAAAAATCTTAAAAGTGTAACTCACTAACTCATATGCTTGTATGTTGACATTTGGTTATTACATTATCCGATGCGGGACATGTGTTTGCACTCAACATATTGAACATTAGAGACTTGATTCTTTTTTAGAACCACTTTTGATATTAAATCACACGATAAACGATACATGATGAAATGTTTATCTGGGCTTAAAAGAACTTTTACCCAGCAATACATGGATTCAGATCTTATTAAAAATGACCTGATGTGTATATAACAATATATGTATTAGTGTAGTTTTGCATTAGATAGAAAAACATACAATAAATGGTAGAAGCTTTAAGAAAATATAAAACATAAAACAACAATTTCTAATGTAATAAAAAACAACCGAATTTTAAATTATTTTCATACAAGAATTGGATTTTAAAACATGACCAAATCGAACATAACACATTCCATTTAATACTTCAGCTGTGCAAACACTACGACCTACTAGTTTTACATACTTTACCTGTGTATTGTTAATTTGTTACATTATCAATAATCGTATCCTTCAAATATCTTAGAAAATAAGAGGGTGAAGTTGAGAAAAACAAAACTGTAGGGTACAAACCGCAAAGTTCGAAATAAATCGGACGTTTGCTAGATGGAATTAGGGTTTTGGAACCGGTACCCTTTATAACATCTCAAACTCCACCCGCATTAGATAGCAGACACTGACCATAGTTTGCGTTTCTTCAATCTCTCAATAACAGCATCAACAGGTGTGCATCTCCTTCTGAATCTTATATCAATTTCTCTCAAACGATCACTGTATGTCACTTTACTTGCAGATTAGCGTCGAATCTAGCCATTAATTATACCGTTTTTCACTCGATTAAGATAGTAATTTGAAATCATCTATATGATTGGATATAGTTTCATAGAGAGATTGGAGATATGTACAGGGATCAAGAGAATATATAGCAATGGAACTGTCATTTTGTATTTACCTGCGTTTGAATGACCACTTAATATCTTACGCAGTTACGCTTGAGTCAAATCTCCTTGTATTATCTGCGAAATTGTTATAATTTATTTTTAGTTTCAGAAGTATTAGGCACTTACATGATGTAATATTTTAGTTTCTGGAATTGTATTGATATCTATCCATCTGATTTAATTTCCCTTTTGATTGCATAATCAACGAAAAGCAGTTACTTTGCGATTCCAATTTCCAACTTAATTCTGTTAAGATGGACCAAATGCAAAAACAGACTAAGAGTCGTTATCCTACAGTTTATAAGCTAATAACTGAGCTGCTGGCATGCCGTTCTAAATTTCTAATATCTCATGATCGCTTACTAATTTGTTACTATAATATACCTTTATTGACTTGTTTTCCTATGGCTCCTTGGTACAGTTTAACCTGAAGATTTGATCAAGCAGAATCATGGCTGGGTATGTAAACACTAAACATCTTACAAGATTTTAATTATTTGTTTAATTTTATACTATGATATTATATTGTTTGATTTTGCAGTGAAGAAGCTGTTGTTCCAGTTGAGGTAGCTGCACCTGCACCTGCTCCTGCTCTTGGTGAGCCAATGGACACCATGACTGCATTGCAGCTTGTACTCAGAAAATCACTTGCTCATGGTGGTCTTGTGAGAGGCCTTCATGAGGCTGCAAAGGTTATTGAGAAACATGCAGCCCAACTTTGTGTTTTGGCAGAAGACTGTAACCAACCGGATTACCAGAAATTGGTCAAAGCACTTTGTGCTGACCATAATGTTAACTTGATCACAGTTCCTTCTGCAAAAACTCTTGGCGAGTGGGCTGGTGTAAGTCTTCTGCTTCACATTTTATCTTAAAATCCATTTTAAAATCTACACAAAAGTTTTTGTATTTCATTTTATAGCATTTGATTGGATTGTTTCTTTGCAGTTGTGCAAAATAGATTCGGAAGGCAAGGCAAGGAAAGTTGTGGGTTGCTCGTGCCTTGTTGTCAAGGTATTTTAAAATGCAAATCTTTTAAAAAAACCGTTGTTCAGTTCATAGTGTGCAGTTTTTTTTCAATTTTAATTTTTTATGCATATTTTGTAGGATTATGGAGAGGAATCTGAAGGTCTTCACATTGTCCAGGAGTATGTTAAATCTCACTAGATATGTAACAAGAGATCAACATATTTGATTTGTGGTGTGGTTTCTACTTTATCAGAAACTGTTTAATTTTATGAGCATAATCTTATCTTTGAAGTTGAGGTTTCCTGTTTTTTTTATTGCTTTAGCTGAATATTCTAACAATAAAATGGCTATAGGTGTACTTTCTTAATTGAAAATATTAATCAATGTTAGACTAAAAGATAGTAGTTGCAAATTTTTTAAAGAGAAAACCTATAAGTGCAACCTTTTTTAAAATAAAAGTCTATAGCTGAAATTTTATGTAAATGATAGGATTAGTATTTATCCTTAGTTTTGGAGGTGCAGCATATCATATGACCAAATATGCAATTTGTCTAAATCATATTGACCATTCTTGCAATTAACTCTAAATTATATTATCTTATTTTTAAAATAGTTTTTTTTGGGTTAACATGAGTTCCACACACTTCGGCACAAAATAAAACCCAAAAAAAAAAAATACGAGTTTATATAATAACTTGATACGAAAATAAATTTGATACAATCATGTAAATAACACATGATATAGCTTAGGAATGGCAACTGGTCGGGTTCGGGGTGAGTTTTGGCGAACCCGAAATCAAAAACCGAACCTGGCCCGATCCCTGATTGGTTTTTTTCGGGTTTTCTCCATCGGGGATTTTACAAACCCTGTACATGACCCGTCCTTGAAATATACCCCGAAACTCGAACCGAACCCGAGAAAATCTCCGATAACACTTATATATTATATACTATCTTCGTATCAAATTAAGTGATACACTTCTTGAAACACGGTTTTTGAGGCAAAACTTTTAAGCGATAATTAAGAGTGATTAAGTGGGCTGTGGAACTTTTTAAACACTTTTGGTTAGGAAAGATAAACTTTGAAACACGGTTTTTGAGGCAAAAATGTAATGTTAATAATGTTTAAAAAATTTAAGTAGGAGTAAAAGGGTAAGTTCACATACAAAAACTTTCCAGATAAAGTAAGTTTTAAAAGTATATCACTTATTTTGTTCCACCCCTTTTAGGAAAGTGTATCACTTATTTTGATACGGATGTAGTATTTAATATATAAAATAATTAAAAATAATAATAATTTAAATATATCGGGGCGGGGATACTTAGACCCGAACCCGAGAAAATCCCCGGAAAAACCCGAACTCAAACCCGAAACACTTAGACCCGACCCGAAAACATTCGGTTTCGGAGGTTTTTGCCATCCCTAATATAGATAGACGTTTTACAACTTAAGCATTCATAACAATCTTTTAGATATTGTATCGGGGTGAGTTTGATCAAAAAACCGAACCGAAACCGAAAACGGTGAATTTTCAAAACCGAACATATAACATGTTATCGATTTTGGTTCTGCTCGGTTTCGGTTAGGGGTTTTTATGTCAAATGCTCATCCTTGCCCAAACCAAAACCGATAGAACCGAAACCAAAAACGATGAATTTTTAAAATCGAAACCGAACCAATAACATGTTATCAGTTTCGGTTCGGTTTCGGTCGGTTTTCGGTTCGGTTCGGTTCGGTTCGGTTTTTTTGTCATAATGCTCACCCCTAGTATTGTATATCAACTCTCGTAGCATCGTGCATAGTCACTAGTTTTACGCAAAAACGCATTTAGGATATAATTTCTTTCTAGAAAATAACAATTCCAACACACCCAAAAGGTCAAAATATCCTTCAATTATGTTCGGTTTCAGAATTCTACTGAACCAAACCGGACTGAAAGAAGCGAAAATCAAACCTTAATAAAAACAAGAATCGAAATTTGGCCGAGATAATAATTCCAGTTACAGTTGGGTTCGGTTATTTCAGGATTATAATCGGTTAAAATCGAAAATTAAATCATCAATCTTGACTATCACGGTTTGACAAGACTTTAGATTCGAAAATTTAAAATCACAACACTCTACACCTATGAAAACCGGAATCGAGCCCAAACTGAAAATAACAAAAATCGAAAAAGAAAAAAAAAAGAACTAAAAATGGCCCAAAAACCGTAAGCCTTCTAACCAATTCCAATTTAATTATAGTTCCAGTCGGTTAAAAATACTTCAATAACCACAAAATTCAATTAATAGAATCTGAAACATAAATTATCAACTAGAATTAAGCTCATGATCAATTCATTATGGGTTAAAGTTCGGTTCTAAATAATGAGGAGTAGATTAGGTACCCGTTAAAAAAAAGTGCACACCTCGAAACCACAATCAAACCCCATTGATCTATAACAGATTCTTGAAACATCGATAGGTTTTCCGTACTCTTTACGGGTTCGAAAATTAGGGTTTTGATGTTCCGACATCAAACTGCTGATTGATTGCGATGAAGAAACCCTTACCCCTGGGAAACACCTACACACGCATACTTACATAACATCAAATCAACATTTTGGGAATTTTAGGGTTGTGTTTGAGTCGGATTTGAGGTTAATTGATTAAAAATCTTCCGTGAAATCAAAAAATGGATATTGAATGTTCAGTTAAGGAGGTGGAGCAACAGCTTAAAGAAGCAGGCGAACAGCTTGCATTGCCTCCTTCTTCCACCAAGGACCTTCTAGACCTCTTTGATGTAAGTCAATATTTTAACCTTTTTTTTTTTTTAATTTTGTGCAAGCAATTTATAACATTTGTAATTAGAGTTCAAATAAGCCAATTTAAGGATTCATGCTATTGGGAATGATTCAAGGATATCAATAGATCAATACATGTTTAGGTTTCCACTGTGTTCATAATCATAATGTGTATAGAACGAGATAATTAGGGTCTCTTCTTCAAACTTCAACATGGCAAGTTACTGGTTTTTGTTGTTTTGAAGTCATGATTAATGGTAAAATCTGTTTGTTCGGTTATCTTCACTAGTAATTACTTAATTGATTCATGTTCTTAAGTTTCTGATAATTAATTTGGCAACTACATCTATATTCTCTCGTGTTTCGACACTCAATTCATACAATCATACCAGAATTTTTATAGCTTTATTGCGAATGTGTTGGGTGGCCGTATCTATATATTTAACAAGTGTTGATGCTTTTAACCATGATTTATTTATAATACTTACTAAAAATTGAATTTTTTTTATATGTTATAAGAAAATCGAGCAACTTTTGACTTTTGTGGGTCAAGCACCATCAATTTCAATGCAAGTGGCACTTGTGCCCCCAATGGGGGCACTAGTCCATGATGAATTATTAAAGCATTCAGATTTGGAAGTTAAAATATCAGCAGCAGCATGTCTTTGTGAAATTGCAAGAATAACTGCACCTGATCAACCTTATAAGGATGAAATCATGAAGGTATTTCAACTGCCATAATAATTTTAACCATTTATATATATAGATTTCGTATGTAGTTTTTTATATTTATTTTTTTTAATAACATTTTTTATATTATTATACAATTAATGGTATTTTATTCCTTTTTAACACAGGAAATCTTCAAGATAATTGTGATGGCTTTTGGGGAACTATCGAACCTAACGGGTCGCAATTATTATAAATCGATTCACATTCTCGAGTCTGTTGCTAAAGTAAAATCATGTTTATTGATGCTGGATCTCGAGTGTGATGATTTGGTTCTTAAAATGTTTGATGAATTTTTATGTAAAATTAGGTGAGAGCTCTAACTAATTTAATACGGTTAAATTTGTTAATTATATGATAGAATCTTATGAAATTATGAACTTTTTAAATCTAACATGTTTTTTTCTTGGTTAATTGAAATTTAGGTCAAATCACCCTTATAATGTATTCTTAGCTATGGAAAAGATCATGACGTTGGTCGTCGAAGAAAGTGACGAAATTGCCCCTGAGCTTTTGTCCCTTCTCATTTCTCACGTCGGAAAAGAAAATAAGGTACTCAATTTTCCGTTAAATCTTTTTCTTTTTAAAATTTATAATAAATGGGGAATTATTTAATTATGTTCTCAGAACGTTTCACGGGATTTGGCAGAAAAGGTGTTGAGAAATTGTAACAATACACTTAAATCATATTCTAAAACAATAATGAAACTAATAAATTCAAATCTTGACGGATATGCTGAAGTTGTCACTCTCTTATGCCAAAACGCCAATGGAAATGAACTTACGGTACGTTTATACTTTATAACTAATTAATTATTATTTTATTTTCAAGAGCTTTATATTTATTCTATATTTAAATAATTATTGCAGGCAATCAAATCAACAAATAGGGGTCTTAATAATAATATTATGAGAAATGGCGGATCCCAAAAGAAGCAAAAATCTATAGATTATAATGAACTAGAACCTTCTAGAAGGGGTCGGCCGAAGAAGAATAAAACCAATTTAATTCAAGACAAATCTAAAAAACAATCAACTAATGGATCAGGACCATTAATGCAAGAAATGAATAATACCGTACAAATTAAAAGAGGAACTTCTTCCAAGAAACGTGTTGCTAATGGTTCTAGTGGCAAGGTAATAATTTAATTACTTAAATGTTATTTAATTTCCATTTACAATTTTTTTTAAATCAAATATTTGTTAAATTTCATTAACTTTAATTGCCTTAGCTTTCAACACATGATAATAAGAAGATATGGGGGCAAGATTTGGCGGGACATAAAATAAAAGTTTGGTGGCCATTGGATAAGATGTAAGTAACATTTTATCTACATGAGCTACTATCACTGTAATTTTTTGAGTTGAAGGACCATAGGTGAAATTTTGAGTAAACCACAGGGACCATCCGTGTATTTTATTTATTATTATTTATCTTTTGTTAGGTATTATGATGGTGCTGTTTCTTCTTATGATCCTATAGAAGACAAGTACAAGGTTAGGGAATGCTTAAATTGCTTTATTTCTCTAAATACATCTTTAATTTGTTAAACGTGATTTAGAAGGGTATAACTAATATTTCACATTTTAATTATTATTGAGAAATGATATATGTGCCAATGTGCGCCTAATTATTAATTTTTTATTTTTTTATTGTAATATGTTAAAGTTTAGGTTCATTTTTGTAGTTTTGTAATTTTCTTGCATAAATCTGGTCAGAATTGCTATTAATGAAAGAAAATAAATTCTTTGGTAGCCTAGAAAATTATTATGATGGGTCTTAATGAAAAAAGTTGGAAACTTGTGTGGGCTCTACATATATTGTTATTATTAATATTATTTATATTAATTCCAATATGTTTTTTTTAGGTATTATATGCTGATGGTGATGAAGAACTGCTGGATTTAAAACAGGAAAAATGGATGCTTAAGGATGGGACATCACCTAATCAAGTTACCGTCTTTTCTTTACTCTGTATTTTGTTATTAATAATATGTTTATTATATTCATTTTTATAAACTTTGTTTTAATTTTATTTATATTAGCTACATGGGCAAATTGCTACTACACCTGCCAAGTAAGTATAATCCGGCGATTTTCAGCTTTCTATTTTCATAATATTTCAAAACTAATTTTTGGAATCTGATTTTTCGTTTGTTTGACATTTTTTCAGGCGGATAAAGAAAATGGCGAAACGAGAGGTAGAATCCACACCAATGCAAGAAAATAAATCGAATTCACCAAAGAGGTTAATTACTTAATCTAATAAAGTAATAATTAATTGATTATTTTCATTTTTTTGTATCTGGATCTAAAGTGGATAATTGTTTTTAATAATAGCCCAACACGTGCTGACTCATCAAAAGCGGACCCCGCAAAAAGTGCAAATACGTCAGACATGAACGTGTCTTGCAATTTTGATGATAATCATAAAGGTGATTCAGTTCAGACAACTGACATTTATTCTGAACTTAAGTTAACCGAAAAGATGGTTGACAATGTGGAGGAGAACATTGAGCTAATCCCGAGGGTAAAATCGGAAGAAATGAGACAAGAATTGGAAGACACGAGACAAGAAATGGAAGAAACAAGACAGCAACCCGAATCAAGTGAAATGAAGATAGAAATATTGGAAAAAAAATGATGAGTTGGCTTGTGAAATATCGGATCATATTACAGCATAAGTAGAGGATTTTGGGATAATTAAACGGAAGTGTGAGTGAGGGGACAATTTTTCTTTATATTTAGATTGAGAGTTTTTGTAGATGGAGAAATATAAATTTAAATTTATCTTTAGTGTAGAGTAGAGTAGATTTTAATCTTGTATGAAAGAGAAGATTTCAAACTTCAGCCGATAGCTTCTGCTTCCAACTATCATTTACAACGATAATTAACCAAATTGACTTTCCAAATTTCAAAAATTGGTTACATTGACCTTACTACTAAGGTCGAATAAAAACATGCCATTCTAGAGCATCAGGTGTACGACTGTTGTGAAGCCAAATCACAGCCAACCAATATGCTAAATTCAAGATTTCCAACCATGATAGTATTACTTCATTCGATCAAAATTAGTGATACATTGTTGGTTTCACAATTTTTGAGATAAAAGATTATAATGATGGTTAGATTAGATTAACTAGATGGTTAGTGGAGAATGAGATCACGGTTTTTTAATAAATTAAAGTTCTTGATATTTAAAAGTAAAAGTAAGGATAAATAAATTATTTTACATTATTAAAACAGGTAGATAGTGGGTATAGGGTTCATTACTTTTTACCAAATAAAGTAAAATTTCAAAGTATATAATTTATTTTGAATCACCAAAATATGAAAAAGGTATCACTTATTTTGAATCGAAGGGAGTATAATAACTAAAGAATTAAACATGATATGTCATTTTTCTAAATTGTTAAATTAGGCGTGTTATGCAGCTATGTATGTACGATATTTTCATTGTAAATCTAACAAGGATTCAAAAAGGTCAACTTAAAACATCCACAACTTACAAGATTCTCGTGTATGTTATGTAAAGCCTGAAGTTTTTTTTAGTTTTTTTTTTCACGGCATGTAAAGCCTGAAATACTTGCAGGATTCTATACGTCAAGTTTTATGCACTTTAGTTTTATGAATGGGAAGAATATTAGGAGATTAGATCAAATACACAGCAAACCTCACGATTGATGAAAGCCCGAACCCGGACCCAACCCGGACCCGTTGCCATTTGAGTCGGCAAGAGACAGCAAGAGGCCCATTGGCCCTCTTTCTTATCTGGAGCACACCTAAAAGTAGGGGTGGCAATTCAGGTCGGGTTCGGGTTGACGGGTTCGGGTTCGCGGGTTGGCGGGTTAGAGACGTTCAACCCGAAACCGACCTGTTTATATAAACGGGTCAGGTATCTCAACCCTAACCTGTTTAACTTCAACCCAAACCTAACCCATATAACCCGTTTAATAAAACAAGTTAAACATGTTATCAGGTCAAACAAATTAAACGGGTCAAACAGGTCAAAATGATGCTATTATTACACAAATTCATAACAAAATACTAAACACCAAACTCCTAAGTAACATTTTTAATTTTTATCTAACTATTAATTACGTTTTAAGTAGTAAACTATAAATTAAGTATAAATATATATGTTTTAAAATATATTTTAATAATTAAACGGGTTGACGGGTCGACCCATATAAATTATCATTGACCCGAACCTAACCTGTTTAATAAACGGGTCAGCTGACTCAACCCGAGACTGACCCAATTATTTTTTACCTCAACCCAAACCTGTTTATTTTCGTGTCGGTTTCAGATCGGGTTTCGTGTCGGGTCAGAAATTGCGACCCCTACCTAAAAGTGAATGGGCATTTATCTCACTGCTGCTTGCCCCACCTAATCCAGTTCTCACTTTTTCTACGTTAGTTTGTGAAAAATAAAGTCACGTTACAGCGTACGAAAAGATTTGGGGATAAAAAAAACCCATCAAAAGGGACAGATTATAGATAGTTCATGTTACCATAAGCACGTAACAATAAAAAAATTTAATATATTATGATAATAATAAAGATGCGCATTTAATGAGTCGATTATTTCTTAATATGTACTAAATTATATTAATAGACTTTAATTTTTATCCTTTAAAGGATTAATTAAATATGATTTTATGCTTAAATTTCATTCTAAGGCCATGTTTGGATGGACTTTTTAAAAAATGACTTATTAACTTATTGATTTTTTAAAATGGAGTCTTAAAAAGTAAGGGGTTCCTTACTTCTTAAAAACTCCTTTTTGAAGCATTCGCCCAAACAACTTATTGACTTTTTAAAAAGTAAGTTAATAAGTTACTTTACTCCCTCCGTCCTACTTTTATTATCCACTTTACTATTTTAGTATGTCCCGAAATAAGTGTTAATTTCAAAATTACAACAAATTATATGAATTATAAGTGGTTAAATATGAGATTTTATTGATGCACAGTGTAATAATTGCATTTTCTTAAAAGGATGTGTCTTTTGTCCAATGAACAATTAATTTAGGACGGGAGTGGGTATAAATTAAGAAAATCCTAATAAATAATACTCCATAGGTGGTGTTTGGTTCGCTGGAAAGTAATAGAATCTGAGGGAATTGGAATCCAATTCCACCAGATTCCAGTGTTTGGTTCAAAAAATTGGATGGAATTGGATTCCTAAATGATGAAAACATTCCACCAAATGAAGGAATCTCAATTCCATCCAAATGTTGATGGAATTGAATTCCAAGGTTGTATGCAATGTTTATTTTACCTTTATACCCTCCACCTACCGCCACCACCTCCACCCCGGCCACCACCACCAACCGTCACCGCCACAACCACCTACACCACCACCACCAACAGCCACCACCCACCGCCGCCACCACCCACCACCGCCGCCACCACCATCAACCACCACCCACCGCCACCCACGGCCATCACCAACCACCACCCACCGCCATCACCAACCACCACCCGCCGCCATCACCAACCACCACCCGCCACCACCACCACCAACCACCACCCCACCGCCACCACCGCCGCCGCCACCCACCACCACCGCCGCCACCACCACCCACCGCCACCACCAACCACCGCCACCACCAACCACCACCCACCGCCACCACCAACCACCGCCACCACCACCACCACCCACCGCCGCCTCCGCCACCACCACCACCGCCCCCCACCCGCCACTACCGCCGCCACCATCACCACCACCCACCGCCACCACAACCACCCACCAGCACCACCACCCACCACCACCACCATCACCACCCACCACCACCAGCACCACCACCCACCACCACCAACCAACCACTACCACTAATAAGGGTAAATTCGTCATTTTAGATAATTCCAATTCCAATTCATGTCGACCAAACAGAATATTGAATTGGATTCCAGTTCCTTTTCATGCCAACCAAACAGAGTATGGAATTGGATTCTAATTCTTGTCGGATTCCAATTCCTTCCTAGATTCCAATTCCATCAGAAACATTATGCGAACTAAACAGCACCTAAGTGTTATTGCCTATTGATAAAGAAGAAAAATACGACTTTTGTTGACTTGGCACTAAAAGGTAGGCCAATGCAGATGGTTGTTGGTGAAGTCTCCGTTTATAAATATTCACCATCCTCCGTTCAAACTTCCATACCTTCAATCAATTTTTTCACAATTCAACAATTATCAATCATGTCTCCAGCAACAGCTCAGGTCATTTGCGTCACCGGCGCCGGCGGATTCATTGCCTCATGGATGGTCAAATTGCTCTTAGAGAAAGGCTATATTGTCAGAGGAACCGTCAGAAATCCAGGTGTGTTGCAATTTCTCATCCAATTGCTGCGTTTTTACATTAATGGTGTTTTATTCGATTTTAAAATTTGCTTGAATGTTGTTTTTGTTTATTGAATTTTGCAGAGGATCCAAAGAATAATCATCTGAGAGAGCTCGAAGGAGCTAAGGAGAGATTAACTTTATGCAAGGCTGATCTTCTCGATTTTGAGAGCTTGCGTGACGCCATTAATGGCTGTGATGGTGTTTTCCACACTGCTTCTCCGGTTACTGACGATCCTGTATGTTCTCAATTGGCTAATCAAAATTAAGATCTATAGAAATTAACGATTTGAGATTAATTAATTGGGTGTTTATGATCGAATTTTTAGGAACAAATGGTGGAGCCGGCTGTGATCGGAACAAGGAACGTAATAGTTGCGGCGGCTGAAGCTAAAGTCCGGCGAGTGGTATTCACATCGTCAATTGGAGCGGTTTACATGGATCCTAATCGGAGTCCTGATGATGTTGTTGATGAGAGCTGTTGGAGTGATCTGGAATTCTGCAAGAACACCAAGGTTCGTTCTCTCATAATTCATAAACAAATTTTGAAGTTAGATAATGAATTAGGAAAAGGTTATCTTCGAACGGAGCCCAATTTTTCTGGTGAAATTGACATATTATTTGCATTTTCCCACTATTTGGTATGACTTGTTAAGCATGATTTTAAATATTCCTTATTAATTAATAAATTAATAATTAATGTTTACATTCTAACTTCATAAAACATAGCAATGTACTTTCACGGTAGTCCTTTGTAAGATATATTTAAGCAAATATAATTTTGATATTTATGATTTATTGAGGCTTAAAGAGTTTAATCACGTAGTATTATATTGATTAAACATGATTGCATTGAATTAAATCATAGATAATCGAATATTGGACCCCGGTTAGATTTGTAAGTTCACACTATAATCAGCATAAAATATGGTATTGTCTATGAAAGATGATACATCTCAATCTCAAAAGAGTGCATAGTGGTTATTTTCCACTACAAAAAGCAATAAAGGTAGGGAGCACTTACCAACTAAACTTATTAACTACTTTACTATCATGAAATTCGGTAATACTCTAAACATCAAGAACGTCTGAAATAATGAGGTCACCCACTCACTCATTTGATCTGTTCTTTAGGTAAACATTTGATCATCTAAGAAAAAGATTTAGAAATAACCAATACAATGTTTATTTTGCTTATGTCATGAGCAAAAGCTCGGCTACCCCAGGAGATCCCATTAAAACGAGAATATTTAAAAAAAAATAGTATATGTATATGTGTATATGTTTAAATACATATTAAAAAATTAAAATTTAAGAGTCGTACGGTAAAGAAACAACATATGGGAATCTATATGAGTAGTAGTTGGTGAGAAAAGACCTTTTTTGGCATCAAAACGTGGACCTTTTCCTTTGAAATTACTTTTGGACTCATTTGTCCGTCCATACGTGTTAAAAAATGTGCTATTATTATATAAAAATGTACATCTATATATATAAGAAGTAATTATTTTAATCTGTAAATCGACAACAGAATTGGTATTGCTATGGAAAGGCGGTGGCAGAACAGGCTGCTTGGGATGAGGCTAAGGCTAGAGGGGTTGACCTGGTTACGGTTAATCCGGTGCTTGTGTTGGGACCATTGTTGCAACCAACCATCAATGCCAGTATTATTCATATTCTAAAATATCTTACAGGGTCAGCCAAAACATATGCAAATTCGGTTCAAGCATATGTACATGTACGGGATGTTGCGTTAGCACACATTTTACTATTCGAGACTCCCTCTGCTTCTGGTCGGTATCTGTGTGCTGAGAGCGTGCTTCATCGTGGTGAAGTAGTTGAAATTTTGGCAAAATATTTCCCAGAGTATCCGATTCCCACAAAGTAAGTAATTCCAACTTATATTAAGATGAGAAAAATAAATTTTACCATATGAAAAACTTGGTTTGCTTTTATTATAAATAAAGATAGCAAATGTGGGCCAACAGAAGACATGATTAAAATTATGCAAGCAATTTTTGACCTTAAAAGTCCAAAAAGTCAACACCAACGTTCAACAAGACCATTTATAAATTTAATTTATTATTATTATTTAATTCTTTTGTGGCCAATACAACTCCTCACCAACCCCAACATCCCTATCATAAACACTATCAGGGCTGTCAAATCGTATTATCGTTTCGTATTTTTGGGTAACATGACATGAAACGGCACGAATTCGTTCAACACGAAAACAACACGACACGAAGTCGTGTTTTATTTTGCTAACACGAGCACGACAGATTAAAAAATGATAAACACGACAACACGAGATAAATAACAAATATAATCAAATTTCTTACTTACTACATGCTAAAAACACGACAAAAATATAACATAAATTTCTAAATGTTCCCAAAATCATAACTATCGTGTTAAATTCTTACTTCTACATGCTAATTAAAAGGAATAATGACGATTTGCAGATGTTCTGATGAGATAAAACCAAGAGCAAAACCATACAAATTTTCAAACCAAAAACTCAAGGATTTAGGGTTTGAATTTACACCCGTAAAGCAGTCGTTATACGAGACCGTAAAAAGCTTACAAGAGAAAGGTCACCTGCCTGTGAAACCAGCACACACCGATGATCAAATTCATATCCAGTCTTAGTAACTTTTTCATTGATATATATCCCTTAACAATATCTATGTTTTCTTTACATGATCATTGTTTATGTTCTGTTTGCAACATGTTCACAATACCATTTTCAATGCATATGGTACATGTTCTACATTATGTAAAGTGAGTCGATAAGTTACTTACAATTTAAGCTGGAATTTGTGCATGGTACTTATTTGATTAATCAGAAGAATTGTTTTATGCAAGACCCGTCACTATATGCATGTTTACATTTACAAGATAAGATTGATTGTGATGACAAGTGTACCGAATTTTTATTACATATAGTCATTAAATGTAGATCGTGACGGATATGATTCTTCATCTCCTAACCCGTTTCAGCTAAACATACCTAACTAATTATATTAGTAAATGTCATTTTTCACAAAAATCAAAGCATAAGAACTTGCTAGACGTAGTAATTTCTAATCATGATTATATTAGATTATAAAATAAAATATGCATCATCAACAATCGCATATACGATGTCATTATTCATGTTATAAAGTTGAAGCATGTTAACTTAACTCTACTAATCCTTGCAAATTAGGTCTACAAGTCTAATGTGCATTAGTTGTTGGCCTTTGAGGAAGTTGCATATTAACTATATCTTGTCTCCGTTGACCACCAACATTCCTCCCCATTTCAGGAGTTGTGAGTGCCAAAAGGTGCGGTGACTCCTTGTTTTTACGAATCACAAGATACCCAATTCCGGCTAAATAAATTAGCATACCAGAAAATCCAAATATTCCACAAAACACCTTGCTTACAAGTGCTAAATTTCCGTGAACAAGCACGGAAATTAGATGATCAACTAGAAAGTAAATGTTTATGCCCATGATTAAGGAGCCAATGATCCAAGTGATTGCCGAGATCTGTAGAAAAAGACAATGTAGTGGTGATATATGATTTAACTATTAATATAAATGAATATGTTTCTCTAAACTAGGAAAATGTAAAATTACGTTGTTATTTTAGGAAAAAAAAACCCAAAAAAAAACAACTATAAATTTGTAAATTGGAAAAGGAGATGTATCCTTACAATCTTTGAGTTAGCATGCGATCCCATCTTGGTCTCACTGCTTGTGAATTTTAAAAGTGGAATGAGAGCGAACGGGAGTTCAAATGACAATATCATCTGCCACAATAACAAATTTACCACTAAAGTTAATTATAGAGTTCATTAAATAATACAAATAATCACTTAAAAAAATCAGGAAAATTTAAATATAAATATAAAAAGGAGATATACTAACTGATGCTATAATAATTAATTTTCCAGCTCCAGCCGAACCACCTATGAGAGCAACAATTAAACTAGGGACTATAGCTAAACATCGGGTTAAGAAATTCCTAAGCCATGGTTTCATACGTAAGTCAAGAAACCCCTACAACAAAACATAACAGTTAATAATAAATTAATAATATTTACATTTTATTTGCAATAATGATTATTTACATGAAAAAGATATAACTACGTATAATTTAAATACCTGCATAACATATTGGCCAGCATATGTTCCAGTTATTGTGGAACTCTGACCTGATGCCAGCAAAGCAATTGCAAAAACTTTGGAACTCCACTTGCCTAAAACATTCTATAAACATAAAAAAAAAAGGAAAAATTTAATTAATATGATCAGTTATCGTCATTTAGCACTAAATAAAAGACTTACTTTAAGCAAAAATGATGCTTTATTTAAGTCGAGATCTTGACAGCTGTTTTGATCATCCGCGTTTAAATTTGATGAACTACAAACTGAACCACTAACTGATATAACCGACAAGTTAATTAGAAAGGCAATTGCAAGTGCAAAACCACTTTCTATCAAGTAAAATCTGCAAGCTTCCTGTAAACATCACAAATAAATATTTAAATAACTGTATTTATAAAAAGTGAGAAAAATAATTTCATTAAAAAGTGAAGAATGCTATTAGAAGATAGAAAAAATTACTTTAATCCCACTAACTGATCGTGGAATTTTCCTAGAAAGCACAAGAGCTGAGTGTAGGAAAAGGTTATGCCTGCAATCACAGAAAAGAATTACAAATACGGCCCGTTTACTCATACATGGGTCAATTTGGACTGAACGGGTCGTTCAAGAGTTGCCAAAAATGCATATATCTAATACACAAAACCCCCCAAATTACAATTCTCTTACAAAAAATGATATAGTTATAAAACATGGGTTTTTTAATCATATATAATGCATTAATGATTTGTTTGTTTTTTTGTGTGTGTAAAATAACAACGTACTTTTACATGTGTCCGAGTTTAGTCATTGTTTAAACTTTTGTCCAATTAGGTCATCAAAAGATGTTTATGTCTTAATTGGATAAAGAAAATATTAAATTTATATAGTACTATAAAATTTATACATTTATATATAATAAACAACTATTAAAAAGTTTTGTATTAAAAAGACATTTAATGATCCAATTCGGATGCAAAACCATCTTTTAATTACCCAATTGAACAAAATTTTGTACAATGAGTATATAGTAACAAACATAAAAGTATATTGTTAATTTAGACAAAAAAAAACACTTGACTATTAATGTAAAAATCAAAATGGTCAACAACATGTGCCGGGTCAACCCAATCTGACCCGACCCGCCCATTTTTGCCAGCTCTAGCTATGACCAATTTAGATTAATTAAAGAAAGAATAACTAACGGCATAACCATAGCACCAAGGAGTGAAATTGCAAGGCCCGTTGAACCACTGCCTTTAAGCTGTGGGACAAACAGCCCGTATAACACTTCTGAAGCATCCGGTTTTGATAATCCAAGCTCAATAAGAAAGCATACAGCTATTGTTAAGACCAAAAATGCAATCAAGAACTCAAGTTTTCTCACCTGAAAAAAAAAAAAAAAAAACAAATTTATCTCACTCGATTGTCATATAAATCAAAGTTCATTTTCAATAATTATTATAATTATTATTGTTATCTTGAGAGTTAAAAGCAAATAGAGTACCCCATATTGTTGTAAAGCGAGCAGAATTAAGGTACTAAAACCGGTGAGCAGCACACCACACCATACTGGAATCTGGAATAGCATATTTAAAGCAAATGCTGTGCCAATTACTGTATACAAATGTATATATTAAAGTGTCAGAATTATTAAAAATAAAATTAATTTATTTATTACTGTAATACCTTCAGGAATATCACATGCAACTATGGATATTTCAGCTAGAATCCACAGAATGAAATTGGTCACCTTTTCATACTCATTTTTACAATGTTCAGCCAAATGCTTTCCTAGAATTTAATAATTTGACATTAAAATAGGACTCCGTTTTGGAAATTGAATATAATTGCATGTGCAAATATAGAAGAAAAAATAAAAATAAATAAATGAATACCTGTAACTACTCCTAGGTTTGCTGCCAAGGATTGGATCACAAGTGCAGCACCTGAGGCCACCAATATAATCCAAAGTAACTGCAAACAAACATAAATATGATTATTTTTAAGATTCTATAAATTACAATAACTCAATAAGGACAATATATAAGTACCTCATACTTGTATTGCGCTCCTGATTGTAAATCAGTTTCAACTGCGAGAATTATGCAACCGAAATCAGTTGTGAATTATAATAAATTATTGGTAAATCAAATTCACGCTAAAGAAGTATTGTAACTTACAATTTCCAGGATCAATATATGCAATGGAAACAAGAAAACCAGGACCCATGTATGCAAAGAAGTTTTTCCAGCTTGTCTTCTGCACATATAAACCATCAATTAGTAACTGGCAACATCTCACTTTCAAAATATAATTAATTAACCTGCTCAAATCTGTAATTAAAATATTCAGCTAACAACTATCACATAAATACAATTGGAAGTAATTAACTAATTACTAGTTGACTTAAATCAACATATAACCTTTACAACTGATTTGTCACTGTGCTTGTAAACCTAAAATTGTATTTACAGAAAGCATGCTGCTAAAACATAAATTCATACGGAAAATCAGAGAATCATAATCATAATAATAGAGAAACTGAAACTGAATTATAAAAATAATTAAACAAATGAACTTACATCAGGAACAACAATCTGATTAGTATCAGAACTCTCAATCAACGGTGCATTCGTCATGAACTGCGATTGCTGTGAAGAAACTTTTGCCGCCATATTTTACCCTGTAATTAACTCTGTTCCAATCTCAAAACCCTTCCACTCACCGAAAACGTAGAAATTCACAGAGCAATCATCTAACTTCAAACGTTAAAATAAATAAATTAATAAATAAACAGTGCGCCACTAAAAGGAGACGCACACAGATTACATTAAAAAAAAACGAATTTAGATCTATAACAAATCTAGCAACAATAATGATCTACAAAAACGAATGCTACATGGATAATAGTTCGATTACAACAAATACACAATCAAAATCAGATATCGAAGCAAGGGAAATGAAATTGAAGGAATGCAGGGAGAGATTGAGTGTGTGTAGTTTGGGAAGTAAAAAACCTTATTTGCAGGTTGAATAAATTGAGTGAGGACTGATGCATGTACGAAGAAGAAGCTTCTCTCTGTACTTAAATGGCTTTCAAGTCGCCCGTTTTCTCTATATAGTAATTGCTTACTCTCCTTTTCACACTTGCTACAATCTAGATACGAGAAAATCATTACTCGTATAATATTATTTATCTTGTCTTTACGTTTTAATTAAATATAAGTAGGTAAGTTTTCAGAATAGTCTTTAATATATGTATAGTTGAGTTCTGTTCAGGGAATGAACATTAATATTATAAAGTCTCAAGGAACAACTTACAGCCATTAGATTAAATTTAATCAACGATCAAGATTAAAAATAAGTATTACACATGGAGGGGCATTATACCTTTCCACGCACAAAAAATATTTTAAATGAGAATATAATCTAGACCATTGATCTCCTTGATCCAAGGGTCCAAAAGTATTCCTTGGGACTTTATAATAATTCTGGACCTCTTTGAACAAACCACATGTATAGTTATATTTGTATAGTTTTAAGAGACAAATCTTAATATTATTTATTAATTTTATATTTTATTGATTTATTATTATTATTATTAATTATTATTTTATTTTTTTATTATAGAAATAATATTATTTGATAATCATATGTGATTATATACTTAATCATATGTAACATTGTTGTACAATCAAATGTTATTATCAAATTATATGTTTTTAACGAAAAAAATACGGAGTAATATTTTTAATATTTTTAAAAATAAAAAAATAATAATAATCCTAAAAAAGTAATAGAAAATAAAAAATTGTAAAAATAACCAATACACCCTCTATGTATAAAATATGTGATTAATCTTGATCATTAATCAATGGTTGAGATGCGCCCCTTGAGATTATAAAAAATTTAAAGACTACCTTAAACACATCTCAATATAAGTATCATATAATATACACACGGTAACATTTCTCTAATACATTAATATTAATATATTATATTACAAGTGTGTTATAAAATACAAGTTATACTGTATAAATATAATCAAACATATATATATGTACTTATATACTTCCTCCGTATCAAAATAAGTGAATCACTTTTCTTTTCGGGGTGTATCAAAATAAGTGAATCACTTTAATAAGTTACCTTATTTGGAAAGTTTTTATATTTAAAATTACTCATTTACCATTACTTATCTCTCTTTAAACATCATTAAAGGTGTGAGGCCCATTTATTTTTGTTATCTTCCTATAAAAAACAACAAAATTGTACAATGTGAGGGGACCATCCATTCTAATTACCCTATTTAATTTCACTAATCTCTTATGGAGGAAGTATTTTTTAGTTAAAAGGTGAAGAAAAATAAAGTTTGTGTTCTTTTTTAATAAAACGTTAGTTAAATTTTTGCTGAGTATAGCATGTATTTAAAAAAAAAGTTAAAATGTTACGTGCAGTATGAATTTGGATAACGTTTGTGTCGCTTATCGCATGTGATGAGACAACACTCTAACAAGGGTGTTTTGTCCTCGACATGGAGGCACTTTGGTAAGACGGAGTATTAAGAGGAGTGCGTATTTCAGACTTATTATAAGTGTTGTATTCTCGCTTAGTTTCTTAAGATAACTCCATGACCAATGTTTCAACCATTGAATGATCTAAAAATATTGTTATCCAATATACAATGTATGCAATTTCTTTGACTTGATGAGTGAAAAGAGTGGACCACAAGTTGAGCTCTCAGTAGTCAATTCTCCTTTGGGACTGAATGTCAAAAAGGGAATTTGTTGGACACCTTGTGGTCCGATAGTATTAAAAGTTTGTTTTATACTCTTATCGTTTTAAAAATATGTGATTTTATCCATCTCAAAGTATATATAATGTGAAAAACACATACAAACATCGTATTTATACATTATACTTTCAGAAACATCGTATTTACTCTAGGGAGAGTGAGTTTTTGACATATATCCATGTGGGCTAACTAGAGTATCTATATGAGTATATGACCATGTCCTAATCCTCCTTTCATCACTCCTAAATTTTAGTCACTGCTGAGAATTAAACTCTTGTCCTCTTGTAAGAAGGTTAATTAGAGCACTCATTGTGATGCTAAAATATAAGAATGCTCATTTAGGGGTTTTACTCACTTTTACAAGGATATAAAAGTCATTTTCTCTTGTAAAAACGACTTATTATAATATGAATGGAGTTGATTACGAAAGATTCTTTTATAATAAATTTGTGTTTATTTTTTTTATTTGTCAGAATTCATTTTAATACGCTGAACAATTAAAGGTATAGCATGATACATGAATTTAAAATATGATAAATTTAGTACTCTCACTTAATAATTTGGTCATGAATTTTCAAAGTATATTGCTTTTAATTCAATATAATTTATATTTTTTAAGTTCGTTAAAAGTTATAAGTGAAGTAAATCATGTAAAAACATGAAAAAATTAATAAAACATGGTACTAAATCGAACATTTTACAAGTTCAGGATACTTCCTCCAATACAAAATAAGTGATACACTTTTTTTTTTTGGTGATTCAAAACAAGTGATACACTTTAAAAAAATTACCTTATTTAGCAAAAAAATAATGGGACGCACACCCATTAACTATTTACTTTTTTTTAACGACGCTAATTATTTACTTTAACAAGGTGAAATGACTTGTTTACCTTTACTTTTTACTTTTAAACATTACTAACCTCACTTTATTCAAAAAATGTGAGACCGTTCCCCACTAATCATTTAATTAATCTAATTAAACTATCATTATAATCTTATGCCTAAAAAATTGTGAAACCTATAGTATATCACTTATTTTGAACCGGAGAAATATTATACTTCATCTTTAATAATTCAAAGTAATTGATGATCAAGTTAATCAAATTTAAAGTATTAAAATGCATTTTAACTTCATTTTATGTGGCATATGATGCTAATTGCAAAAGTGGTATTTTTTAAATAGTTTAGATTAATACCTTTTTCGTTTTTAAATTAGTAGAAAATCGTGTCAAAAGTTCGTAATATTTGTTTGTTGCGTCTGTTTTGATTGTAAGTAATGTATTAAAGGACTAACTATAAAAAGGTTTCTAAAGTTGCGTCATCATTCGTTTTTTTGCCTTTTGTTGTTAAATCGAAATTCTCTATTTTAAAACTCGGTCCCATTGCCTTTAATTTTGGTTTTAGTGGGTTTATAGCGTCCGATCTCAATAACACACGAAAAGCATCACAAATAATGGCATCATCTTGTTTATCCTAATTCACTTTTAGATCGAAATCAAATACTAAAATATTTACTTCCTCCGATTCAAAATAAGTGATACACTTTTCTTTTTGGGGTGTATCAAAATAAGTGATACACTTTGAAAATTTACCTTATTTGGCAAAAAATAGTAGGACTCACACACACTAACTATCTAATTTAACAAAGTGAAAAGACTCATTTACCCTTATTTTTACTTTTAAACATCATTAACTCCACTTTATTCAAAAAATGTGGGACCCATTTCCCACTAACCATCTAATTAATCTAATTTAACCATCATTATAAACTTTTGCCTTAAAATCCGTGAAATCCAAAGTGTATCACTTATTTTGAATCGGAGGAAGTATATAGTATGATTTGTACGCTACATATTATTATTATTATTATTATTATTATTATTATTATTATTATTATTATTATTATTATTATTATTATTATTATTATTATTATTATTATTATTACTACTACTTACTTCAAGTGTATCCCTTTAAGACGAGTCTTGCAGGGGTAGGCCGGCAGCCGAGTTTTCCACATAATGTAGATGACTTAGTTGTTGTTGTGACTGCTTTCGAATCTTCATCTAATCTTCTATAAAGCTAGAAATTAAATTAAATATAGTTAATACGAGGAGTAGGTGTCCGCACTTCGCGGCGGGTTTGTAAGGATAAATATCATATATATAAACCAACATATTTATAGCACTACATTTTATTGCGTCTTGAAAATATAAATAATATGAAATAAATGTTGGATAAAAGCCCGCAAGATCAATTATTTAAGTTTCGGTCATTCATAACATATTCTTCAAAAAGTAGATGTGCTTATTGCATTTTCTAACTGACTAATTGAACTTAATTTTCATATTAACTAAACAAATGATTATGTTTGCCAAATATTAAAAATACTTATTATTGTGATTAAGAGTAGCATAATTATCAAAATACTTTTCTTCATAATCACATTTTTTTAACCTAATTATCTGATTAAAGCATATAATATATTATGGATAAGCAATTCCAAACAAAACTATAAAAAATTCTATTAGGTGGTGTTTGGTTCGCTGGAAAGTAATGAAATCTGAGGGAATTGGAATCCAATTCCATCAGATTCCAGTGTTTGGTTCAAAAAAATGGATGAAATTGGATTCCTAAATGATGGAAACATTCCACCAAATGAAGGAATCTCAATTCCATCCAAATATTGATGGTATTGAATTCCAAGATTGGATGGAATGTTTATTTTACCTTTATACCCTTCACCTACCGCCACCACCTCCACCCACCGCCACCCACCGCCACCACCACCAACCGTCACCGCCACAACCACCTACCGCCACCACCACCACCAACCGCCACCGACCACCGCCGCCACCACCATCAACCACCACCCACCGCCACCACCATCAACCATCAACCACCACCCACCGCCATCACCAACCACCACCCACAGTCATCACCAACCACCGCCGCCACCACCCCACCGCCACCGCCACCGCCACCCACCACCACCGTCGCCACCACCACCACCCACCGCCACCACCAACCACCTCCACCACCAACCACCGCCACCACCAACCACCACCAACCACCGCCATCACCAACCACCGCCACCACCACCACCGCCACCACCCGCCACCACCACCATCATCCACCGTCGCCACCATCCACCATCACCACCACCCACCGCCACCACAACCACCCACCAGCACCACCACCCACCACTACCCACCACCACCCACCACTACCAACCAACCACTACCATTAATAAGGGTAAATTCGTCATTTTAGATAATTGCAATTCCAATTCATGTCGACCAAACAGAATATTGAATTGGATTCCAATTCCCTTCCATGCCAACCAAACAGAGTATGGAATTGGATTCCAATTCCTGACGGATTCCAATTCCTTCCTAAATTCCAATTCCATCAGAAACATTCTGCGAACCAAACAGCACCTTATTCTTTGTTTATGCTCGGTTAAAGTTTGTGCTATTAAAGCCTTAAGCATAAAAGGTAACAACAGGGAGGCCCATTTTGTTTTGACTTTGCTAAATAAATAAAAAAAACACTGCTCATCTACTGTAGATGAGCCAACTAAACAAATGATTATGTTTGTCAAACACTAAAAATACTTATTATTGTGATTAAGAGTAGCATAATTATCAAAACACTTTTCTTCATAATCACATTTTTTGTAACGACCCGAAATTTGTAAATAAATAAATTGTATAAAAATATGATAAATAAGGATAAATCGTTTAAAGAACGTAGGAATTGGTTTCGTGTCATTTGGACACCGTATGAGAAAGTTATGGACGAAACCGGGTCGAGACAAGGATGAAAAAGTGCAGCCTTGGCTGCACATAAAGTTCACGTCGTGAAGTAGGGTTCCCGATCGGGAACTGCTATCAGGTAATTGGACAGTTGGGCGCGAAGTAGTTCACGTTTGGGTAGCGATCGCTAAGTTCGCGTGTGGGGGAAGTTAGCGACGCGAACTTAGTTCGCGTCGTGAACTATGGTCGAGCAGCTTTAAGTCGGGTTTTGGCTCATTTGATGCCATATCAAAATCCTAGTTTCCCCTTTGGCGATTTTTGAGCTTGAGGACTGATTGAGGTCGAATCCTTCTCAAATCTTTGGTAGATTTCACTCCTAGTTGAAGATTAAAGGTATATCTTCACTCTTTGATCTTTGTAGCTTAAGATGTATGCATTTTGATGTATGGGTTTGAAACCCTAGTTCTTGGGGTTTTGGGTTATGGTGAAATAAGTGATGTATACACTTAATAGATGGTATTTTAACAAAGGGAACAAGTGTATGATTAAGATTTGTAAGAATCTTCAGGGTTGGTCAAACCTAGGGTTTGGTAAATCAACATAATTAGGAGAAATGTGTTAATAAGTGTTATCTAGAGATAGATGGACACAATAGTAGTACTATGTGATGTTGATCATGTTGTGATATTTGTATTAGGCTTTTGGTGAAGTCTTGGAAGTTGATTGAATTGTGAAGCAAGGAAATTGGCGTAAAGAATACGGTTGGAGCACTTTATTGCTAAGGTGAGTACATGAGACTTTTAAAACTGAGTACATAGTAAATAGTTTTAAAAATACATATGATATTTCATGAGTCTTTATTAATAAATGTTTTGATAAAGATGGTGACTGGAAAGATAAGAAAATAGGTATATTATGATACTAGAATATGTCTAGTATGATTGATGAGATTGGAAGTAGTATGATAAACTAAGTAATAATGGAGTCTTTATTAGTGTACTATAATGATAAGATAATGAGTAAGAGAATGCAAAATGAGTCTCTATTAATAAATATGTATTAGCAAAGCAATTGGAAATGACTCTGTAGAAATGAGTATCTATTGGTAAGATTTACTAATAAAAGTAAAGAACGAATATATATAAAAATGAATATGATGTGACTGGTAATAATTATGTATTATAGTCAGAGAAGAGATAAAAGTATTATGATATCGATAAAATAAGAAATGTATCTTATGAAATAAGAAAGTATGGACCTCATAGGGTTCATAGATGTAGAAGTAGATGTGGGTTGCTTATGATCGGGTCTATGGGACCATACAGGTATGTTCACACTATGTTGAACTAGTTATATATAGTTATTATTAGATAACTAACTTGTTGATGACTGGTGTGATAGCCGAAGGCTTTGATTGGAATAACTGATGAGTTATGGTAAGAATGAGATGATGTGATGACGCGGGGGATCCCCGATCATGAGGTGTGGAGTGAGGGGCAGTTGGGTGGATTCTCATCGACTCATCCACGGTAGTAGTCTTGCTAACTGGAGGAAGGTCCGGCGAGTAAGGCAGGTATCAGTAGATTGGGCGATTCCCTCTTGCCGTTATCTTGAGCAATTCGGGGGATCCCCGGTATGTTTCTAGTATGTATATGTTTATATACTAGATTTGGTTAAAGCTTATTAATGCGGGGAATCCCCGGTTAATAAGTTAATGTGCTTCTAGTTAGTTTGGGGGCAACCCGATAACTAGATATGTTGTGCTTCTAACTAGTGCGGGGGCAACCCGATAGTTAGATATGATTGCTAGGAGAGCAGAGATTGTTAGAGTCACGATACTGTGACTAGCCGATAGTGAGATTGTTTATATATATGTTTATATATTTATGAAATTATTATTATTATTATTGGGGTCTAAAACCCGTGTATCTCACGAGACTATTTTGTCTCACGTACTACGTTTATTTGTGGCTGTGTACTCAGGTACAGGTTTGAAGTGTTAGAAGGTTGCACTAGAAGTGGCCTAGAGATGTTTAGCTCGGGAGCTATTAGGTAGATCCCGTTGCCTATGGTTTTGATATACTTGGTGACACCGTATTTTTGTAAACTCTGATATAAGTTTTAAAGTTTTTGTTAAACTGTGTTTTGGACAATGTGACAAATATTGGGAAATTGTATTTTAAATGATTTAAATGAGGTTTTAAAAATACGGGTGTTACATTTTTTAACCTAATTATTTGATTAAAACATATAATATATTTTGGATAAGCAATTCCAAACAAAACTATAAAAAATTCTATTCTTCTTTGTTTATGCTCGGTTAAAGTTTGTGATATTAAAGCCTTAAGCATAAAAGGTAACAATAGGGTAGCCCATTTTGTTTTGACTTTGCTAAATAAAGAAAAAAAACACTGCTCATCTACCGTAGATGAACCGTCTTTGGAAAATGTTAATAAGGTAATTTTCATATTAAATTTGGTGTAATTTAGTCATTAACTTCAACTACGCTAAAATAGTGTAATCATATACATTGGAGATTATTTTTGTTTTTTGTTTTTTTTTTATTAAGAAAATGTTAAAAACAGACATTGGAGGACTCTAATAAGATTGTGTAACAAAATTTATAAAATTATAAAATATTACTAAACACTGTATTATTAAATTTGATTAACCAAGTTCAATAATCTTTTAAGTAATGAATATCGCGATAAGTTTGTGAATATATATATATATATATATATATATATATATATATATATATATATATATATATATATATATATATATATTAAATATTCATATAACTATATAAAATATTATATTTGTTGTTTTAACAAGCTTGGAGATAAATGAAACCTAATATTCAAATATTATTCAAATATTATTATATAAAAATAAAAAGAGAAATTATATCTGTCTGTACTCACATCCATAGTCTTACTCACTTTTAAGCAGCTTGACATGTGTAATTCATTAATTATTTTCCCTTATATCATTACTTGATTTTAACATTTGTCTTAATCCAGTAGTTAGGAGTATGAATAAAACTATATAATAGAAAATAATATCACTTCTCAAATAAAAAATATTTAAAATTGTAACGTAGTTGAACAGCATTTTTATTTAAAAAATTATTATATGATTTTTTTAACGGCATTATTATATTATATTGGATTTATATTTGTTTATTTTCGGGCTTGTTTATTTCATTTAATATCATTCCCAACAGTGAGTGAAACTGACACCGTCAGTTTTTATCAAATCAGTGTCATGTCAGCTCACATTCCAATCAACACTAAACTGACATACAAATGCTAATAATACATATTCCCTTTAATTTGGGAGTCACATTTACAAACTACACACGGAATACTCCTTTGGACACCACCCCACCAACCGATCTCTCCCCTCCTTCCCGTCCCCAAACCCACGCTATCAAGAACCCACCGTGCGAACAGTGAGTTCATGTTTTTTGTGAACCGATGAGGTTGGGCCACTGCCGTTGGCAGTGATCTAATATCAGTCAACCCTCGCACATGCGTTGGACACACGCTAGACTGATTTGGGGTCTGGATGTACCCACGTGTTAGAACAATCCCAAGTGAACATAGAGATGATAGATTGATAACCATAGACTCACACTTGAGTGTACTTTTTTACTTTTGGTGTTTCCTACTGCCATCGACACTTGTTAAGGTCAATTTTACAGAATACAATTGATTGGAAAAGATTAAATATTAAATTTTTAATAATTTTATTCTCATGTTACAGATAAACACATAAGTTACTACATATAAATATCAATTTTTTTTATCGGCAAACATTTTATCAAAAACCAACCAGCAAGAATCTAGTGGAAACAATAACAAAACAAAATAACAAAGAACATAAATTACAAATCAGAACGACGCTGAAAGAGTTACACCAAGCACTTCAATCGATGCTACTCCACCCGAGGTTCATTCTATATTTAATCCAAAAGAATGATGGAGTCCGAGCTTCATATATAATCAACATAAATCTGCAGTTTGACTGTTTGAAAACATGGCCATTCTTGATTTTCCATATCATCCAAATAACTGAGAAGATAGATACACTAAAGAGTTGATAATTTATGACTTGGAATAATAATTTTGTTTCCCCCACTTCAAAATGTCTCAAAACATTGAAAATCCCCGATGTTAATATTGCACCAGCTACATAATTTAACCCAAACATGCCTCATCGTTGATAGTTTGAAAATAAATATTCATCATCCTCAATTTATCTTTATTTTTAGAAAGAAATGGTTATATTTTGATCTTTTGATAATTAAATCTATTTTTAATCCTTTTTAACCTTTTCTCTTTAATTCATAATAGATAATTTATTTGTTGCAAGCCAAAGTAATCTTTGAGCACTTTGGTCAATAAAGACATGTATATCTAAAAATAGAATAACGTCTATTAATTGCGTAGTCGAAGATGCCTTCGTATTACGAAGTATTAGTTATTAATGAAGTGGTCCATCCGAAAAATACATTTAGTTTTACATTTAGTTTATTTAGTTTTCTATAATTCAACTAGTGGTTTGTTCAAGGTAGTACAAAATTTTATAAAGTCTTAAATTGACCCTTGGATTAATAAAAAGTTAAAGGTCAAGATCAACACTCAAAACACCACCACCACTACCATCACATGTGATTCAATATATCAATAACCCACCACCACCACCACCACCGATGTCGGCCGGCGGTGGCGGCCAGCGGCGATCAGCGGCGATCAGCAGCGGTCAGCGGCCGGAGGTGGCGTCGGCAGTGGTGGTGGTCTCAGGCGGTGGTTACTTGGAACACATGTGATTCAAAGTAATATGCTCGTTTGTATTTTGGAACCCCTATTTTTAGTGAATCACATGTGTTTCACCTTTTGAAATACATGTGATTCGTAGTTTGTACGCTCTCATGTATTTAAGAACTCATGTTATTAGTGAATCACATGTGTTTCGTGACTTGAAACACATGTGATTCGAAGTAATATGCTCGTCTGTATTTTGGAACCTCTGTTTTAGTGAGTCACATGTGTTTCACCTTTTGAAATACATGTGATTAGTAGTTCACACGTTCCCCTGTATTTAGAAACTCATGTCTTTTAGTGAATCACATGGGTTTCGTGACTTGAAGCACATGTGATTCGAAGTAATATGCTCGTCTGTATTTTGGAACCCATATTTTTAGTGAATCACATGTGTTTCGTGACTTGAAACTCATGTGATTCGTATTTCGTATGCTCCATTATTTTTAGAAACTCCTGTTTTTAGTGAAACACATGTGTTTCGTGACTTGAAACACATGTGATTTGAAGTAATATGATTGTCTGTATCTTAGAACTACGGTTTTTAGTGAATCACATGTGTTTCAATACATCAATACCCCCACCACCCCCACCACCACCACGGCCAGCTGCCGCTGGCTACAGCGGCGGACGGTGGTGGTCGTTGGCAGCCGGAGGTGTCATTGGCTAAGGGATTTGATCTTGACCATTTTGATCCAATGACTAAGAATCTATCCCTTAGGACTCTACAAAATTATTAGACTACCTAGAACACAACTCAATTCTACTAATAAAATTAGTTTTAGAAAGTAGAAGTTAACTTGTATATCTCACAAATCACTTTACCCAAATTAATAAAAATATAAATAAAATACCAAATGACAAAAAGATAGATAACACATAAAAATACTTGACATATGACAAATAGTTATTATTATTATTATTATTATTTTCTTATCAAATCAGTATTCTTGTTATAAAGACTTTCAACAGTGGCCGGACTTATATTCATGATATACTTGACTTAATTGTTATCGTAACTTTTTTCGATTATTTCTCTGGTCAACTTATAAATGTTTATTTATGGAGTGATCAAACTCGTACAATACCTTTTGAAAGACCTTATCATCATATGGTTATAAATAGTTTATATAGTGTACAATTAAAAAAGATTCGAGCAACAACGATATACGTTCTTAGTCGAAATCTGGTCGTGGTCCAGAAGAACTGCCTTTTTTTCATGATATCCCCTCCATTCAAATACCTATCTTTCCCTTGGTTATTCATTGACAACACTATTCAAAGAGAAGAATGATTTTTATCTATAGAAAACGATTTGTACTTTTCATCCTTCCTTTGCTTTTTGTCTCCACCACCCAAAAAGATATATTCCTCCTAAAAACAATACCCAAGTACTATTATTTATTCATATTCTTTAGATAATTTATTGTTTATAATTAATATAATATAGTTGTTGCGATCATATCGACACTTTAGTCATTCACATAGCGAGAAAATGAAGAAAAAGTGTATACAGGAACGCGACCCTACTCCTACGAAAAATAAATGAAATTGGCACTTTATAGATGAGAAATAATTTGTACACATTAAAATTGATTTATACATAATACTAGTTTGTATCCCGTGAAAATTCACGGGTGGTTAATAAACGTAATGAATGTAACTTTTATAGTATAAATGTAATTAATTACATAAACAGTTGGATGACATCTTCAAAAACATCCAATGCAACAGGGTAGTATAAGAGCATCTCCAATGGTAACTTTTTCAAAAGTTTATTACTATTACAACTTTTTACCATTGGTAAAGCTAGTTTTTTTTAATCTTATTGCAATGACTTTTTTTCTACAGTTAAACCTCTTTAAATTAATAAGGTCGGGACCTAAGAAAATTATTAATTTAGAAAGTTATTAATTTATCAATAAATTAATAATTATTAATTTTAAAAGTCGAAAGTGTGCAATGTATTGTTAAGCAAGTTTGACATATGACTTTTGAATGACTTTAACTTAATAACGAATTGAAAATCAACAATGACTTTTGAAGTACAATAGTTCATAAATGTGTTCAATGTATTTTTAAGTAAGTTTGGCATATATAAATCACATGAATGTGTTGGTATTCAAACTATATCTCACAAGATGACTTTTCATCTAAAAGAGTAAAAAGTGTTGCAAAATCAACTATGTAAGATTAAATACGTAAGGAGTTGTGTGAGAACAACACAAAATACACTTATGGCGAAAGGATGCACTTATGACGACGGACACTCTTCACAACTTTATGATACAATACAAAAATATTACACTTGTGCTATTGTATGCAAATAAGAAGAGTTAAAGATGAGCTACAAATAGAGTTGAACTATAAAGGAAAACATACAACTATGAAATCATATTTCAATAGAGTGTAATATATATTTTTTAGTTTTTATAAATTATTAATTTTGATTTTCTTGGGACCAAAAAGTATAAAGGGATCTCCCAAAAAATTATTATCTTATTATTTTATCGATTTTCAAATTTTTACATTGGCCCTAGTCGGGACCAGACATATTTATTATTCTAGAGAATTTATTAATTTACCGAGTATTTATTTAAAGAGATTTTACTGTACTAACCTTTTAATGATCTTTTCATGTTTATCTTTTTTAGTCCCCTATGTTTAATAACTTTTAATTTCAAACCTTAAATATACTATACATAAATTTTTTATTATATTTTTATTAGTTAATAAATAAATATGAATTTATATTCTAAATTATATCTACACCAATACTCTAACTTGTATGAAATATTTTAAAACATATTAAGTTTTATAAGATGTAATTTTTTTTGTCAATTTATATATAGGGGGTATTTATGAAATATTCGATATAGATAAAGATAAATTGAAAATATTTTAAAAGAAAAAGCTTTTGTAAAAGGTTAACCATTGGAAATTTTATTTAGGAATAACTTTTTGATTAGTAGAATATTAATATGACAAGGTAGTAAGCTTTTGTGAGATTAATCATTGGAGATGCTCTAAGAAACCACCTCATTAATTAAATTAAATTAATTGTTTAAAATCAATAATATATCCAAAACCAAACCACATTATATCCAAAATCAAATCAAATTAACTACCGTGCAAATCAAAATCGAATTACAAAAAGTTAACTAAAAATATATAAGTAAAAGTATGCATAAAGTTTTTTGTAACACCTCAAATTTTAATACCAAAAATTCGGCCAAAATAAAACATTTTATAAATAGAAGAACATCCTCAATTCGGATTTACAAAAACCTTGGTATGAAATCAGAGTATAAAAGTAGGTGTTACAAAATATATCATAACCAAGCTAAGACTAAATCCAATCTAGAGTTCTTCTATTCTAGGTCCCGCATCTCTATCCATGCGTACCTAAACCTTCGATCCCGAACCTGAGTACATAGCAAAACAAACAAGGAGTACGTGAGACAAAAACGTCTCGTGAGCTACATGGGTTTAGACCCCAAAGTTAATAATAATAACCGAACGACAAACAACAAACACGTAAGCAATCACCCATCTATCTAGTCACCCTATTGTGACTCTAATACCTTGCTTTCCTAGCAATCATACCTAGTTGTCGGGACATCCCCAACCAACTAGAACCACATTAACTTATTAACCGGGGATCCCCCGCATTAACAAGCTTCAAGGTAAAGGCAAGAGGGAATCGCCCAATCTACCAATACCTGCCTTACTCGCCGGACTACTTCCAGTTAGCAAGACTACTATCATGGAATGGGCCGATGGGGATCCGCCCAAATGCTCCCCATTCCATACCTCATGACCGGGGATCCCCCGAATCATCACATCATCTCACCATATCATAACTCGATGGTTATGTCAATCTAGCTCTCGGCTATCACGTCTATCATCAAACAAGTTAGTTCAATACAACTATCGGTATAACTAACTATAAACTACTAGTCTACACAAATAAGAAAATAGACCACAACACAAGTAATAAAATGTATTTCATAGGCTATGTACTCAGTAAAGTCCACACGTACTCACCTTAGCAATATGATGCTCAAACCGTGTTCTTGACACCCAATCTCTTGCTTCTCAATCCAATCAACTTTCCAAGGCTTCACCAAAAGCCTAATACAATTATCACAATATGATCAACATCAATTACTACTACCAATGTGTTCATCTACCCCTAGATAACACCCATCAATCCATTTTCCCCAAATATGGTGATTTACCAACCCTAGGTTTAACCAACCCTTAAGATTCTTACAAATCATAATCATACACTTGTTTCCTTTGTTAATATACCATCTATTAAAGGTATACACTATTTAAATCACCATAATCCATAACCCCAAGAACTAGGGTTTCAAACCCAACCATTAAAATACATAGATCTAAAGCTACAAAGATCAAGGAGTGAAGATATACCTTAAATCTTCACTTAGGAGTGAAATCTACCAAGCTTTGATGAAGAAATCAACCCAAAACAGCCCTTGCACTCGAAAATCGTCTTTGGAAGAAACTAGGGTTTTCAATATGCATTTATGGCTAAAAACCCGAATTTATTGCACTGGTCGGACTGGCTCGCGCCGAGCTCGCGCCGAGCTCGCGCCGCGAAAGGACGCGGGTCTTCCCGCTGGTCGCCGCTTTATACCAGACTTCGCGCCCAGCTCGCGTCGAGATCGCGTCGCGAAGTCAACGCGAAGTCAACGCGACCTTCTCGCGTTTCAGCTCTGGTCCCTCTGCTCAACCTCGCGTTTTGCTCGCGCCTGGCTCGCGCCGCGAGCCTACCTGTGCAGCAGGGCTGCACTTTTCGGTCTAGGTTTCAACACGGTTTCGTCCATAACTTTCTCATACGGACTCCAAACGACACGAAACCAATTCCTACGTGTTTTATATGATTTATCCATAATTATCATATTTTTACATATTTTATTTATTTACAAATTTCGGGTCGTTACAACTATCTACCCCTTAAGAAGATTCCGTCCTCGGAATCTCATCATAGTTCACGAAATCCGGGTACCTCTTCCGAATCTCGTCTTTGACTTCCCAAGTCAAATTCGGCCCAAGTGAATGCTTCCACTTGACCAATACCAACTCGATCTCCTTATTCCGAAGCTTCTTTATTTTCGTCTCTAATATAGCTTCAGGCTCTTCAATCAACCGATTCGGGCTGTCAACCCGCAACTCTTGCAGTGGAATAATATTCTCAACTTCCCCGATAAACTTCTTCAAATAACTCACGTGAAAGGTGTCATGCACACCTTGAAGCTCGGGTGGGAGTTCCAACTTAAAAGCTTGAAGCCCGACCCGTTTCAGTACTTTAAACGGTCCAACATACCTTGGACTTAACTTTCCCTTCTTACCAAACCGCATCACACCTTTCCAAGGTGACACTTTCAACATGACCATATCACCGACGTCCAAGTCGTATGGCCTTTTCTTCAAACCCGAATAACTTCGTTGTCTATCTTGGGCGACTTTCATGTTGTTTTGAATAATACCAATCTTTTCATTTGTCACTCTCACGATCTCGGGACCCGTGAGTTTCGTCTCTCCCGCTTCCAACCAACAAGATGGAGTTCTACATTTTCTCCCATACAACGCCTCATAAGGCGGCATCTTGATAGTCGAGTGATAACTATTATTATACGAGAACTCGACTAACGGTAAATGTTCATCCCATTTACCACCGAAGTCTAACACACACGATCTCAACATATCTTCAACCGTTTGAATTGTTCTTTCACTTTGACCGTCGGTTTGCGGGTGATAAGCCGTGCTCAACCGCAACTTTGTACCCAATTCTTCTTGTAAAGATCGCCAAAATCTCGAGGTAAACCTCGCGTCCCTATCGGACACAATCGATAACGGAACCCCGTGGAGTCGGACCACTTCATCAACATACAACTTAGCCAACTTCTCAAGTGGCAATGTTTCCCGAATTGCTAAAAATAACGCACTTTTGGTCAACCGGTCAACTATGACCCAAATGGCATCGTGACCTCTACTCGTCTTCGGTAAACCTACTATGAAATCCATAGTTATATCTTCCCACTTCCCGGCCGGTACAATTAATGATTGAGCTACCCCATACGGTACTTGATGCTCGGCTTTCACTTGTGCACACGTGGCACACTTAGAGATATACTTGGCCACTCTCGTCTTCATTCCGGGCCACCAATAAACCCGTTTCATATCTTGATACGTCTTTGTACTTCCCGGGTGAATCGAATACTTCGACTTGTGCACATCATACAACAACTCTTTTCGGATACCACCGAACTTAGGAACCCAAATACGACCGCCTACGGTCTTCAATCCTTGTGCATTTTCAAGAAAATGTTGGTTTTTACCTAACCGTTCTTGTCTTAACTCGTCTTTTTCCATAACCTCTCGTTGGGCATTCTTGATTCTTTCGATGATACTCGAGACAACTTCTATACGTGATAAAATTCCTCGGTTCGGATTTTCATAAACCTTTCGACTTAAGGCATCGGCCACCACATTCGCCTTCCCCGCATGATACACAATCTCACAATCATAATCGGCAATCAACTCGATCCACCTTCTTTGTCGCATATTAAGGTCTTTTTGAGTAAACACATATTGCAAACTCTTATGATCCGTGTACAATGTACACCGAGTGCCATACAAATAATGCCTCCACAACTTCAAGGCAAAAATAATCGCCGCCAATTCCAAGTCGTGTGTCGTGTACCTTAATTCCGCATTCTTCAATTGTCGCGAGGCATACGCGATCACCTTTCCTCTTTGCATCAACACACAACCGAGCCCTTGATTCGAAGCATCACTATAAACCACAAAATCTTCCATACCATCCGGTAACGTAAGGATCGGCGCGTTACATAACTTTTCTTTTAACAACTTAAACGCCTCCTCTTGCTTCTTCTCCCATACAAACTTCTCACTTTTTCTCGTTAACTTCGTGAGTGGAATCGCGATTCTCGAGAAATCTTGTATAAATCTTCGGTAATAACCGGCTAATCCAAGAAAACTTCTAACCTCGGTAGGAGTCCTCGGAGGCTCCCAATTTGACACCGCTTCAATCTTGGATGGATCAACCTTAATACCATCACACGTCACCACGTGACCTAAGAATTGTACTTCCCGCAACCAAAATTCACACTTTGAAAATTTTGCATACAACCTCTCCCGTTTCAACACGTCTAGAACGAGTCTCAAATGACCTTCGTGTTCTTCTTCGGTTTTTGAATAAATCAAAATGTCGTCAATAAACACGATCAAAAAACTTATCAAGAAACGGTTTACAAACCCGATTCATCAAATCCATAAAAATAGCCGGCGCGTTTGTAAGACCAAACGGCATCACTAGAAACTCATAATGACCATAACGTGTACGGAAACCCGTCTTCTCGGTATCGCCTTCTTTCACCCGAACTTGGTGATAACCCGACCTCAAATCGATCTTTGAGAAATAACTAGCACCTTGCAATTGGTCAAATAAGTCGTCAATCCTCGGCAACGGGTAACGGTTCTTAATAGTTACCTTATTCAACTCTCGGTAGTCAATACACATCCTCATCGAACCGTCTTTCTTTTTAACAAATAACACCGGTGCACCCCACGGTGACGAACTCGGACGAATAAAACCTTTATCTAACAATTCTTGCAATTGGGTCATCAATTCCCGCATCTCGGTGGGAGCTAAACGATATGGAGCACGAGCAATCGGCGTCGCTCCCGGCACCAAATCAATTTTGAACTCGACTTGTCTCTCCGGTGGCAAACCGGGCAAGTCATCGGGAAATACCTCGGGGAATTCCCGAATAATTTTTACACTATCCATTGTCTTCTTTTCTTTTCGACCATCTAATACATATGCAATAAACGATGCACAACCTTTCGATATACTCTTCCTCGCCTTAATAGCGGTAATCACATTAGGCATGTGATGTCGTTTCTCCCCATACACATACACCTTCTCATTCTCGGGTGTCCTAATCGACACAATTTTCTTTCCACACAAAATCTTGGCTTGGTGCATTCCCAACCAATCCATACCGATAACCACATCAAACGCCCTAATTCCCATGGGCAACAAATCCACCTTAAACTTTCTACCGTCTATTTCTATTTCACAATTTCTATAAATACATTCAACCATAGACGTTTTCCCGTCGGCTACTTCTATCTCATAAACCTCATCTAACATCTCGGACGGCACATTCAATTTACAACCGAACTCATAGGACACAAACGAATAATTAGAACCCGAATCAAATAAAATATGAGTTGGCAAGGAGTTAATGAATAGAATACCTGACACCACATCGTGTGCCTCCTTCGCCTCCTCCCGAGTAAGTCGGAAGGACCGCCCCTTCACCTTCGCCGGCTCCACTTTCTTTTGAGCCGTGGACACCATCGACTCGGTTCCCTTCTTTGGGCACACATTGCTATAGTGCCCCTTCTCGTGACACGAGAAACACTCGATCTCGGCCAAAGATTTAGACTTGCATTCTCGGGCCATATGCCCCGGCTTCCCACAATTATAACAAGTTTTCGACTCCCCTCGGCACACGCCGGCATGAGTCTTCCCGCACTTCTTGCACGAGCCAACACTCCCTTGTTTAGAGAAGTTCGATGTGAACTTCCCTTTCTTAAACGTACTCGAGCCACTTTCGGCTTTCCTCTTCTCGCCCACATGGGCCCTCTCGGCAACACGTGCCTCATTCACTTCCTCGACACTCCGGGCGGCACTAATAGCTTCATCAAGTAAAACGCCCTCTTTACTTCCAATTGGTAGTCCCACGGTAACCCACTAGCATACCGGACCACCCTCAACCTCTCATCCGAGTAGGTTTTAGCAACAAACGGGAGCAATCCCGTGAACTCCCTCGAATATTCTTCAATCGACATATCACCCTTCTTAAGGGTCACAAACTTTTCGTGCATCTTTTCCAAATCCCTCTCGGGACAAAACTTCTTTTTCAACCTCGAGGTGAACTCATCCCACGACATCCTTTCAACCACCTCCTTCCCGAGGGTCTCATACACAATATCCCACCACACCATGGCGTCTTCTTTTAACAATTGTGACGCATACGTCACCATATCAACATCCTTACATTTGCTACTTCCGATCACCCTCTCGGTTTCCCGGATCCATCTCATGGTTACCTTCGGGTCCAAACTACCCGTATACACATTTGGCTTACATGCCATGAAGGATTTAAACGAACACCCTTCTTTCACAACGGGCTTAGCCCTTGCATCACTTTGGCCACCCGTGGAGGACTTCCCTTCCCCGGTGCCACTACCTCCGGTTTTCTCATCCGACTTAGCCTCGGATTCCCGGTCTCCACCCGACCTCACACGGTCTCCAATAATACGGTGCACTTCCTCGGCCACCGTTCCCTTGATTTGGTCGATAATAGTTTGGAGATCCGCCATGGTCACCGGAGTTCTATTAGCTCCGACCTCCGATTCGTCAACCCGATGCATTGATGGTTGACTTTCTTGCTCATCCACCCTCTCAACAGGAGGTACTTCCTCCTCCCGGTTCTCCGGGGCTTTCCCACTTCTACGAGTGTTCACCATTTCTTTCAATCAAGACTATACGAAAGACATTAAACATTTAGTACCTTGTGTACAACCCATTAGTCTTATAAGACTCAATATCCAAATCATATCAAATTCATCGGTCCCCTAGGTTCAACCCTAAACTTAATATAAAGTCTCAAGGTCAACCTATGATCTCAAGGAATCTTACATTCCTAATGCTACAGTCTAAGACTAGGATGGTCATCCAACCTAATTCACTTAAACTATAGCTCTGATACCAAGTTGTAACACCTCAAATTTTAATACCAAAAATTCGGCCAAAATAAAACATTTTATAAATAGAAGAACATCCTCAATTCGGATTTACAAAAACCTTGGTATGAAATCAGAGTATAAAAGTAGGTGTTACAAAATATATCATAACCAAGCTAAGACTAAATCCAATCTAGAGTTCTTCTATTCTAGGTCTCGCATCTCTATCCATGCGTACCTAAACCTTCGATCCCGAACCTGAGTACATAGCAAAACAAACAAGGAGTACGTGAGACAAAAACGTCTCGTGAGCTACATGGGTTTAGACCCCAAAGTTAATAATAATAACCGAACGACAAACAACAAACACGTAAGCAATCACCCATCTATCTAGTCACCCTATTGTGACTCTAATACCTTACTTTCCTAGCAATCATACCTAGTTGTCGGGACATCCCCAACCAACTAGAACCACATTAACTTATTAACCGGGGATCCCCCGCATTAACAAGCTTCAAGGTAAAGGCAAGAGGGAATCGCCCAATCTACCAATACCTGCCTTACTCGCCGGACTACTTCCAGTTAGCAAGACTACTATCATGGAATGGGCCGATGGGGATCCGCCCAAATGCTCCCCATTCCATACCTCATGACCGGGGATCCCCCGAATCATCACATCATCTCACCATATCATAACTCGATGGTTATGTCAATCTAGCTCTCAGCTATCACGTCTATCATCAAACAAGTTAGTTCAATACAACTATCGGTATAACTAACTATAAACTACTAGTCTACACAAATAAGCAAATAGACCACAACACAAGTAATAAAATGTATTTCATAGGCTATGTACTCAGTAAAGTCCACACGTACTCACCTTAGCAATATGATGCTCAAACCGTGTTCTTGACACCCAATCTCTTGCTTCTCAATCCAATCAACTTTCCAAGGCTTCACCAAAAGCCTAATACAATTATCACAATATGATCAACATCAATTACTACTACCAATGTGTTCATCTACCCCTAGATAACACCCATCAATCCATTTTCCCCAAAATATGGTGATTTACCAACCCTAGGTTTAACCAACCCTTAAGATTCTTACAAATCATAATCATACACTTGTTTCCTTTGTTAATATACCATCTATTAAAGGTATACACCATTTAAATCACCATAATCCATAACCCCAAGAACTAGGGTTTCAAACCCAACCATTAAAATACATAGATCTAAAGCTACAAAGATCAAGGAGTGAAGATATACCTTAAATCTTCACTTAGGAGTGAAATCTACCAAGCTTTGATGAAGAAATCAACCCAAAACAGCCCTTGCACTCGAAAATCGTCTTTGGAAGAAACTAGGGTTTTCAATATGCATTTATGGCTAAAAACCCGAATTTATTGCACTGGTCGGACTGGCTCGCGCTGAGCTCGCGCCGAGCTCGCGCCGCGAAAGGACGCGGGTCTTCCCGCTGGTCGCCGCTTTATACCAGACTTCGCGCCCAGCTCGCGTCGAGATCGCGTCGCGAAGTCAACGCGAAGTCAATGCGACCTTCTCGCGTTTCAGCTCTGGTCCCTCTGCTCAACCTCGCGTTTTGCTCGCGCCTGGCTCGCGCCGCGAGCCTACCTGTGCAGCAGGGCTGCACTTTTCGGTCTAGGTTTCAACACGGTTTCGTCCATAACTTTCTCATACGGACTCCAAACGACACGAAACCAATTCCTACGTGTTTTATATGATTTATCCATAATTATCATATTTTTACATATTTTATTTATTTACAAATTTCGGGTCGTTACATTTTTGAAATTAATAAAAGATATCACTAAGTGTGTAATTTTAATTTAATTGTGATAATATTTTAAAAAAATAGGTGGTCTCTTATGTTGCCATGTGGCATTGGGTGCTTTAGAAAGTGTCATGTGCCCATATAAGCTTTGACAACTATTATCCATGTCACCATCTGACGTTTCAATTTTTAACAAAGAAATGAAATGTCAACTGACACTTCAACAAACATTCAACTGACATACGCATACTATTAATAACTCTTCAACTTTTTGGCCATCATCATTACAGAATGTCAAACACAATACTTTTTTACAATAGCAAAAAATATGAGTTTTGATAATGACAGCCCTAAGGGCTTTTATAAGACATGCATAAATGATTTATACTTTCATCTACAATTGACTCCTGAATTTTAGAAATTACTCATATGTATCATTTTTAATGCACTTAGTGACAGCCATTAGGGCTGTCATTAGCAAAACTCAAAACATATTAATATAAACAAATTATCAATAAGAAAATATTGTTGCCGTAAAAAAAATTAAAACATGTCATTATTATTATTACCTTAATATTAGTAGGATTAAATAAAGAGTACTCTAAAATTAAAAAAACCAAAAAATGGCTAAATGTTTAATCAGTAACATAATTTCAGAATTTTAAAAATGACATTGATTTCGGAGTCTATGTTATAGGGCCTAATATCTTCACGAATTAATTGATCTAATATTTAGATATAATTTAAATTTACATAATCTTCAAATTTAAGTTAAATTTCACGAATAAAATTGTGGAGGCGCCATGTGTATGATGTTCTAAAAAAATGACATGTAGTGATATAATATTTATTTTATTATAGCAGTAGATATAGTGCACAACTATTATGTGAGTTATTCACTTATTTGTACACATTAAATTTGATTTATACATAAAATATAGTTCTTAGTTTTGTGTTTACTTGGTATGAAAAACCTCATGCGAGTACATTATTTTGTTGCGATAATTTGCACTATCTTGTTGCGATAATTTGGAGAATTATAAAATTATATTTTTTTAATGACAAATTCTAATCTACACATAATTTTTACTTATGTCTACGACGGGCAAACATCATACCGCTAAGCCAAAGGCCTTTTGGAAATTATAAAATTATATATTAAATCATACACGATTAACTCCATTCATATAAAAAACTGGTATAAATAAATAAATACAAAACTAATATTTAAGTCACATTCATCGATTTGTTGATATGTGAACTCAAAGAGTCAAGATTCATTTGATAATTTTTATAGACAAATAAATCAAATGATATGATATGAAAACTTAAAGTTAGTTTATAATTTATATTTTTTTCTCAATATTTAAATACTTATTTACATTCAAATATATATAAAATATTAAAAGATGTAAATTAAGATTAAATTCTATTTATATCGCAAATGTTGCAAAAATATAATTATCGCATTTAACAAACCTTGTTGGAATTACGCATTTACGCCATCATGGTACTTATGCATAACAGCAATACAGCATTAGTAGTAAGTGGGCTTTTTCTGTATATCTTCTTGCACTTTTTAGTTTCTCCAATGACAACTACAATAAGTGTGAATCACTTTATGATTTTGGCCCAAATATATTGCCACTGAAAATTGAAACTTTAAACCCAAAGTTACAAGGCCCATGATGTATACATAAATAAATGTTTCTTTAATACTCCCATTTGGGAGGTATGGAAATGGAACTATGGAAGGACTATGTCACCAAAAAGTTTAGTATAGAAAATTGAAATAATTTTTTTTATTTGGTAGCATAGGTTGCATGATGGACCAGGTCATCAAATTAGCCTATTAGGGCACACAATTTTTTATGTTCTAATTTTTTTATATGGCATGTAAATTATTTAATTGGTGGTTCGGTTTGGCTTGAGTTGAGTTACTAATTAGTGTGAAAGGTTATGTTGGATTGAGATGTTTATGTGAAAATGAGAGAAACTAATTTTTAAAATAAAAAATTAAGGTTGAGTTGGGTTCGATTGCTAATAGAGATAGTCTAATAGACACATACACTTGAGTTTCATTTAACTATAATACGATGGGTGCAAACATTATTGTATCTTAATAAATGTTTCTTTAATAATTTGCAAGCTGTATAGAAAATGATTCAGAAGCTACACATACATACTTTCTTACTTTTGTTTGCATTATTGTATCTTATTTTCATCAAAACAACATACATGCCATAGCAACACACGACAATTGTGGAGGTGTGCTACAATCGATTATGTTATGACCTACCATGATCATATTGTTTATTAATACATTAAACCTAAGTCATCAATGCACTAACATCAATAATAGAGAATAAAATGATGAACAAGTTTTGTAAGTTGGAAGTTACAATCAACTAATCAAGTGTTTTGGTATAAATTACTCAATTATTTCATATATATGTGGCATATGGGCCCTAATCATGGACTTAAGACACATGGCTCATGACTTGACCCAAAGCCATTTGATCTGGTTACTTCATAGTTCATACTTCATACCAACCAGAAATGTGCCACATATGAAGTTGGTGAGGGAATTTGGACCCACAAATATGTTTAATTACCAATTTTAAATTGCAATCATTGAGGGGAAAGCCCCACAAGAAAATTATTACTCATATTTATAGAGAAAAAACTGTTTTATTAGTTGTTGCAATTGTAAATGTGATGACAATTGTAAAACTTTGATTTTAGCTACAGCTACAATCACCAACTAATGCGACAAATATATAATACACATTCAATAATAATAATAAGATTATCGAATGTCCGAGTAAAAAGCAAAGCTATGATTGTAGGTCATATATCATGATGATAGCAATCATGTTCAAAAGATGTATTATGTTATTAAGTTATACGGAGTATTTGAGAAGTAGCAAGGTAGGAGTTGTTTCTGAACCAAAACTTGCAATGATTTCGGTTGTATTTTCACAACCTAATGGTTCTAATGTGTTCGGACATTTAAGATATATCGTGTTGGAAAAGTATCGTGGTTGCTTCATGCCTTGTTAGGAATATTTTTATTAAATAATCATTAAAGATTTGATTAGTCAAAACTATTAAACTAAAAGGACCTAAGTCGGTGATATGAAGTTCAAGATTTGAATAAGATTTAGGAGATAATGATAATTGTAAAAGATATAGTTTATCTTGTTTGAATTTAAAAGATTTAGTATTATCTTTTCCTTGTAAGTCTTGGGTTTTCTAGTATATAAAGAAACCTAATGACATAGAATTAGATGTTCTTGTAACCCACGTTTTAACGTGTTTGTGTGTGTGTTCGAAGCCTCAAGGTCGTTTGATCCTGTTTAACGAAAAACCGTTCTACATATTTATATGTAGAATTGGGGCTTTAAGTAATCATTGTACATAGAAGATGATGATGAAACCTTGTTTAGCAATACAAATATGTTTATATATTCCGCAACTTTGTTATTTGTATATGCTTATTCCAGATAAGAACTAACTATTCTTGAGCCTAAAGATCTAGATTTATATAGAGTTGTTCTAAACTCAACATGTGGTATCAGAGCACGGTGGCTCAGATCTGGAATGAAACAAGGATGGTTAAAGCTGTGTGGAATATGTCTTCAAAATAATTATTCCTTTATGGCTTGTTACGTACAACAAACTATTTCATCGATTTGCAATCAAAAGGAATAACAAGCCACATAATTATTCCTTTATGGTTCAAAGAAGATTACGACGAAATCAAAAAAGATTACAACCTACAAAATCAACAAATCGACGAAGACGATGTTGATATGATCGATGATGAAGAAGACGATTCGATGTCATCCGCCGCCGGCGAAGTGACGATCGCCGTCGCCGGTGTTCCAAACGTTGCCACCACTTCCGTTGTACGATCAGATGCAATTGTGGAAATTAAAAAGCCGTTAGACGATTCTAGACGGTTGTTTCAGCTTGATTTAGAAGTATTATGTTGCCGTTATCGCCGATGAAAGAACGAGCTATGGCTAGGTTTAACGATCAAAGTTGGATCAACAGATGCGGCTGCCGGTGAACCGCCGATTCTTCTTTCACGTAGATTTCCACAGAATCAAGCGTGGATGAAATTGAAGAAGGCATGGAAATTGAATAAAAAGGTTAGAGGTTTTGTTTTAATGGAGACGTGAAAGAAGACAAGTGGTATCAGTAGTAATGGTTTTCAAAATATCACTTCCCATGTTTACTACTGATCTTGTTTCAACTTGTTACTGCTTCTAACACCAATACACTACTGATCAGTAGTATATGAGATTACTACTGATCCATGTTCGATTTTACTACTGCTGTTTCATGCCAACTTTACTACTGATCAGTAGTATGTCCCGATTACTACTGATCCAATGCTCAATCAGTACTACTGGTCCGACAGGTTACTACTGATCTTCGCAGATTTTACTACTGCTCCATATTAAATACTACTGACCAGTAGTAAATGAAGAAAAACACTACTGATCAGTAATAAACCGAAATTTTTACCAAGGATCAGTAATATACATGTTATTACTGCTGCGTTGACTGATCAGTATTACACAGTTCTTAAAAAAAAAATTTTTTTACTGATTTCTTTCTTTGAACGATACATCATACTTTGGAAAACATGACACACACCATATTCATTCCATACCACGGTTTATTGATCGTATCTGATAATAATGTGAAACGAATCACATTATTCACACACACAGGTTGAAGGCATGATGAAGATAAAGGAAAATTTTATTTGTTACATATTTGATCTTTATCAATTGATTACAGAAGATAATTGATTATATTTTATTTGAAGATGAAGTGGAAAGTCTTACTACATAAGATGTTATGTATTGTTGTAACTGCAATTCAACTGAATCTTAACGAAAAGATCTGTTGAAGACTAAGATAAGCAAGTCCCTCATACAAGATATGACGTTGCTGATTACTATATTTAGACGGAATGTGATGCTTAGTTTGAGTTTCTACTTCAACTTCAAATAGAAGATAGTTGGTTTTCAATGTAATTGATATAGCCTTGAAGAACACAAGAATGATATCACACTTTTAGGGGAAGAAAAAGTGTTGATCATTCAAGGGGAAGTTCAAGTTTCTCGGATTTATTTGATTATGTCAAAAAGGGGAAGACTTGAAGATTCCTAGCTAATTCTACAAGTTTTGTCAAATCAAATAGGGGAAGATTGTTAGGAATATTTTTATTAAATAATCATTAAAGATTTGATTAGTCAAAACTATTAAACTACAAGGACCTAAGTCGGTGATATGAAGTTCAAGATTTGAATAAGATTTAGGAGATAATGATAATTGTAAAAGATATAGTATATCTTGTTTGAATTTAAAAGATTTAGTATTATCTTTTCCTTGTAAGTCTTGGGTTTTCTAGTATATAAAGAAACCTAATGACATAGAATTAGATGTTCTTGTAACCCACGTTTTAACGTGTTTGTGTGTGTGTTCGAAGCCTCAAGGTCGTTTGATCCTGTTTAACGAAAAACCGTTCTACATATTTATATGTAGAATTGGGGCTTTAAGTAATCATTGTACATAGAAGATGATGATGAAACCTTGTTTAGCAATACAAATATGTTTATATAATTCCGCAACTTTGTTATTTGTATATGCTTATTCCAGATAAGAACTAACTATTCTTGAGCCTAAAGATCTAGATTTATATAGAGTTGTTCTAAACTCAACATGCCTTCATCCCTACTCCTTTTTGGCGCTAACATCTATTTGAGCAACTGAAGACACGTTTCACCTAAAAAACGATGCAAACTGAAGACACGTTTCATCCAAAAAACGACGCAATAAAGGATTTAGTAATCTTCTCTAATTCATATACATAGAATATATATTAAAAGGGAGGTGATATCAATTAAAAAAAAATTACTTTTCTCACCTCACTATATAAGTTTTAAAGTAGACTATATAAATATACCAAAACATAGGTTGTGGTGTATGAATATGTTCTTATGGTTTAAATATGACCCCTAGTATTTAAAAATGAAGGCTTAAAAGATGTATATAGCGACCATCGATCCCACACTTGGCATCACCATCACCGTCACTAGGAAAACTGAACCACATACAAAAGAATAAATATAATATTCTCATTGCATTGTTATTCACATAAATTGATTTGAAATTTGAATATAACATACACCTAATAGGATTATGTTAGGAATATTTCATATAATATTCATTTAGATTTGATGTGTCAAAACTTGGAAACTACAAGGATCTAAATCGTTGATATGGAATTCAAGATTTGAATGAAGATTTAGGAGATAATGATAAATGTAAAAGATTTAGTATATCTTTATAGAATTCAAAAGATTTAGTAATTATCTTTTCCTTGTAAGTCTTAGGTTCTCTACTATATAAAGAGACCTAATGACATAGAATTAGTCGTTCTTGAAACCCACGTTTTATCAAAAACGTGTATGTGTGTGTTCTTTAAGCCTCAAGGTCATATTATGATCCTGTTACAAGTTTAAAAACGTTCTACATATTTTATGTAGAATTGGGGCTTTTAGTAATCATTGTATAAATTGATGATGATGAAAACCTTGTTTAGCAATACAAATTTGTTCGTTTAAATTCCGCATTGTTTATGATTTATAGTTGTTTATTCCAAGATCAAGAACTAACTATTCTTGAGCCTAAAGATCGATTTATATAGAGTTGTTCTAAACTCATCAAGTGGTATCAGAGCGAGGTGGCTCCAGATCTGGAATCAAACAAGGATCTACTAATGATGAATCAATGGATCAAAGGTTAGTAATACATAATAAATCAGTTGGTGTTTTTTCATGAAAAATTCGAATATGTATGTTTATCATCGAATTCCTAATGATAAATGCTAAATAAAAATAATAAATGATTTATTTGATAAGTATAATAAAAAGGAATGTGTGGCACAATTGGGTTGGTGAACGTGGGAGGTGGCAAGCAAGTGTCATGCCTCCAAAGAAGAGTTTCTTTTGGGATATATTATAATTGATAGAGATAACTGTTAATGCAATTGTGATTTTATCAAATCGGTAATCACAGTTGTAATAGAAAATTTTTATGCCTCCAAAGAATAGTTTAATTCAACTGATTTCACAGTGTAGCCAAATTAAGGGTTCGCCATGAATTAAGGGAATCTAGACTCTGATAAAATTTGGGGTTTTGATGGCGATTGAGAAGAATAGTTCAAAATTGTTTCAAACAGTATATTAGAATCTGGATTTTATCGTTAATACTGTTGAGAAACGTTTCTGTTGATCAGCTTGTTCAGTTACTCTGATCACATATATTAGTACTAGTCTCAATAGTTTCTACTGATCAATACAAAGTTACTACTGATCACATATGTTATTACTGATCCAACATTACTGCTGCTCCAACATTACTACTGATCAGTAGTAAATGAGGAAAGTAGATAAAATTCAACGTTACTACTGATCCGGATTCTACAACGTTACTACTGATTGATCAAAATTTTGCTACTGATCCTCATGGGTACAAATTTAGTACTGATTTCTTCCTCATAACCGATACATCATATTTTGGAAAACATGACACACACCATGTTCGTTCCATATTACGGTTTATTGATAGTATCCGGTTTAATCACTTGTTAGTATTTATTCTCGATAAAAAGAGGATGAAAATAACTAGTGATATTAATGTGAAACGAATCACATTATTCACACACACAGGTTGAAGGCTTGATGAAGATGAATGAAGAAGGTTTATTTGTTACATATTTGATCTTCATTAGTCCTACAGAAGAAGATATATTTAATTTTGTTTGAAGAAGAAGTGGAAAGTCTTACTATATAAGATGTTATGTAATTGTAATGTAACTGCAATTCAACAGAATCTTAACGAAAAGGTCTGTTGAAGGCAAGAATGTCCTTCATACAAGATATGATGTTGCTGATTACTTGATTTAGACGGGATGTGATGCATAGTTTGATAATCTACTTTAACTTCAAATAGAAGATGATTTATTTTCAATGTAATTGATATAGCCTCGAAGACACAAGAATGATAGAACACTTTCAGGGGAAGAAAAAGTGTTGATCATTCAAGGGGAAGTTCAAGTTTCAGATTTGTATTTGATTATGTCAAAAATGGGAAGAGACTTAAAGATTCCAAGCTAATTCTATTAGTTTTGTCAAATCAAATAGGGGAAGATTGTTAGGAATATTTCATATAATATTCATTTAGATTTGATGTGTCAAAACTTGGAAACTACAAGGACCTAAATCGTTGATATGGAATTCAAGATTTGAATGAAGATTTAGGAGATAATGATAAATGTAAAAGATTTAGTATATCTTTATAGAATTCAAAAGATTTAGTAATTATCTTTTCCTTGTAAGTCTTAGGTTCTCTACTATATAAAGAGACCTAATGACATAGAATTAGTCGTTCTTGAAACCCACGTTTTATCAAAAATGTGTATGTGTGTGTTCTTTAAGCCTCAAGGTCATATTATGATCATGTTACAAGTTTAAAACCGTTCTACATATTTTATGTAGAATTGAGACTTTTAGTAATCATTGTATAAATTGATGATGATGAAAACCTTGTTTAGTAATACAAATTTGTTCGTTTAAATTCCGCATTGTTTATGATTTGTAGTTGTTTATTCCAAGATCAAGAACTAACTATTCTTGAGCCTAAAGATCGATTTATATAGAGTTGTTTTAAACTCATCAGATTACATAGATCTTGCAAAGCAAAAGTGATAAAAATTGTGACCACAAAAAGTACGTCATTAAGTTTGTATTATTGATGTTAAACGGGGACCATCAGGCAAGACTTGAATTCACAACATCCTAATTGATAGGCCGCTCACATACCGCTAGTCTACAAGTTTGTAACGAGTATATGAATATTTAGCTTTCCAAAAAGCAGAAGAATCTAAAACCTTCAATCTTGATTTTCTTGAACATACTTCCACTCAAAGGAATGTTAGTTCGTCTACCAGAAATTAGTGACTCTTTGGATTAATTAGTTACAAGTGTGCAATTCAATACCCAATGATTATGTGAAACTTTAGTAGCTTAAGCATCATCTATCCTTCACCATATATTTAGGTGTACAATAAATGTTTGGCAGATATATTCGCCGGGTCCATTTAGAAGCACTAATTGATGATAGATATAAAGTAGAAAGCCATTAATCGGCAAATGGCTGTGCTCACCGGTGTACGGGACAACATTTTAAAGGAAAAGACTACATATAAATACAATTAATTAAGAGTTTCACTTGAAAATTAAAGATGAATGTTAGAGACAAGTCTACAACAACAATGATATTCAATCCTGTCAAATACGAGGTATGAATGAAGTAAAATTCATATATTTATATCTTTACCTGGAAGTAAAAAGATTGTTTCAAAAAAAAATTCGATAATAACAAGTCCGTTATACCCTAAAAATACCCAAAAGTTGATGATGTTTGGTTTTGTTATATGGAATTGTTAGGGTAAAAACCCGGTCAAACCTATTACTTTGTTAATCTGATTAACAAAGGAATATACATATGCTTAACTCTAATAATATAATAAGTTTAGTGAAACTCGGCTCATACCGAGTTGGTTGGTATGTATCGAGTTAGTCGGTATAGCTCAGTCATACTGAGTACACGGACCGACCAGTTCGTGAATGGTGCATTTCTTATTTAAGTAATGAATCAAATCCTTTAAATGTGGGATGCACTTATTAGAATTGGGTAGTTATATTTTTAATAGGGTTAATTATAAAACCTATATACTTATAAATAGAGGTTTAGTCTTTAGTTGTTATTCATCCTTTTGGATCCCGGTTGATCAATTGTGTGGATCACCGGTAACCCAATTCTAAATGTAACACTTTGTGGAGTGTTCTTGGTTATTCCGCAACCAAGAACACATGTTATTACGTTTGTGCTTAATAAGATTAATCGTATGACGTATATGATCTTATCTTTACCGGTGTTATTAACAATATTGGAATTCGTGAGTACTAACAGGAATAGGTGTAGGAAGGAATGATATAGTTTCTTCTTATTAACATGATACCTAAAACCTTTATGATTAACATGTCATGTTGCATTAATGGTAACCAACCCCGGCAAATAGAAAATGGTTTGGGAGGAATCAAGACCAAGGAAAAATCAACCTCTATTTTCTACTTTATTTTATTGTTGATTTGTTGCACATTCGCACTAAATAATACTCCCTCCGTCCCACAAAAAAGTTCTCATTTCCCTTTGGCACAGGATTTTAGGTGATAGTTAATGGTGTGGTCATTGGTATTATTTTGATTAAAATATAAGGTTGGTTTGGAGAGAGAAAAATAATTAGTGGATGTTATTGATGGAGTTTATAATAATAATAATATTTTATAGTGTGGAGCCCACTACATGTGAGAAATGGGAACTTTTTTGTGGGACAAAAGCTTTAGGAGAAATGAGAACTTTTTTGTGGGACGGAGGGAGTATCATTCAAGTGGGGTATGCCGCCGGCATGCCATGTTATGTGCAGATAGCGCTTGTACTTTGATTGTTTTGTTGTACACTTCAAAACCAATCAACTTTTGTAGTTCGAGCGTTGGCCATATGTGAAAATGTGAACTGTGAAGTTCCAATTGTGTGACCGTGGCTTCATTCAATCATTTGGGCTACAACCCGAATCTTAGACTTAGACCACCGGTTGGAATATATTCGTTTAGGGGGTGCGAAAAACCAAAAAACCTGAAATATCAAGAGATTGTGCATTCGTTTTTTATAGCACCCGATTATTTTGGGTGGTTTAGCTTTAAAGAAGTGGTATTGCTTCTTATAAATTTTCATACTTATTTTCTTACCCATAGGATTAAGATAATTATTAAAATCAATAAATGATATGAGGAAAGTGAATCAGTAGATTACACATTAAAAATTTAGAATTGAGTATGAATATGATAAAAATAAAATATAATTTCTCAATGACTTTAATGAGCTAAAACCAGAAGAAAAGAAAAAAAAAATTGTTGTTTTGCTTTTTATACTATTTAGTATTTAGGTTCTTGTCTATTTTTCATTAAGAAAAACAAATTTAATTTAGTTTTCAAATCTTGAAAAGGAATTAATATATGATATTTATATAATAACCCCCCTGTCCTACAAAAAATGTGAGGGGTTCATTTAATAAAATAATATTATTATCAATGATTCAACCAATAAAACACTTTCTCTTTCTAATCCAACCTTATATTTTAATAAAAAGTAGACCTCACTTCTAACTTTCTACTAAAAGCTTGTGTCCAAGAGAAATGAGAACTTTTTTGTGAGACGAAGGGAGTACAATTTTGTAGGCCAAAAAAAGATCAAGTTTTGTTTATAAAAAGGGTAGTGATTTTAGGACCACATGAATTACTTCAAACACCACAACCACTGCTTTATAGTACTTGTATAATATGCACTAAATGTTGTACAATGTGGTAGATGATTTGTGTGGTACCAAAATCACTACCCTTATAAAAAAGTTGGCTAAAAACATGTTAAATTAAAGTACTTTTAGTTTTTTATTTTATGATTAGTTTGTAATTATTTGATAAATTTTTCATTAAGTAATAGAAAATGTAATTAAGGATATTTTTTTGTCTTTTTCAAATACAGTGGTCATCCACAAAATGTTATATTTTCGATCTTCTAAATACGGAATAAATAAAACTAGGCAAATACTTGGATAACATATGAATGTTCTTTAAAACTCGCACCATCTTAATGAAAAATGTTGATGGTCGGGAATATTTCATATTATGTGCGGATACCGCTTGTACTTTGATGTGCCATTTTGTTTAATTTTTGTGATACTCAATTATGATTTAATTTAAAATTGCTTGACATATAGACGTTAAGTTGTAAATGTTAAAGGTAGTCCAAGAATTTTAGCTAGTCTTAAGGAACAATTAATAGTCATTGGATCAAGAAAAAGTCAAAGGTCAAGATTAATATTCAAACCATACAAACACATGTACTTCAATACATCAATACCCCACCCACCTCTGGCGGCCGGAGACGGCGGCCGGCGGCGGCGGACGGAGGTGGCCGCCGGTGGTGGTGGTCGTGACCGGAAGCACATGTGTTTGAAACACATGTGTTTCGTTACTAGAAGCACATGTGTTTCACTAATAACAATTGTTTTGAAAATAAAAGAGTGTATATGTACAGCAAAGCACATGTGTATCAAGTAATGAAGCACATGTATTTGTAAGTTAGAGGCACATGTGCTTCACTAATAACAGTTCTTTTAAAAATAAATGAGTGTATATGTATAACCAAACACATGTATTTCGTGACTTGAAACACACGTGCTTTGTATGCTCTCATGTGTTTTAGAAACTCATATTTTTATAGTGACTTGAAACACATGTGCTTCGAAGAAATATGCTCGTTTGTATTTTGAAACACCCGTGTTTTAGTGAAGTACATGTGTTTCTATACAACAATACCACCACCACCCCCATTACCACCAGCACCTTCACTATCAGCCACCACCACTGCCGCCGCCGGCGGGCGGTAGCCGGAGGCGGCGGCCGGTAGTGGTGGTCGTGACTGGAAGCACATGTGTTTGAAACACATGTGCTTGAAACACTATAATTGATCTTTTGACTATTTTGATCCAACTGCTAAGATTTGGCCCTTGAAATTATGCAAAATCCTTGGACTTCTTTGAAGACAACTCTAAGTTTAAAACCATAGCAAATTTTTTTGAACGGCTAACACACCCCCTCTAATTCTATATTCTTTTGTCCATGTTGTGACTTGAACTTACAACCATATGAGACACTATAAATAACAGATACCGCTGGATTATAAACCCTTTAATAAATTGATTGAAGTTAATTAAGCTCTATTAGTGATAGAATTGATCCCACGTTTTTTAACAACCAGATGGTTCAAGTTCAAAAGAGTGAAAACCGAACCTAACCTAGGATACTAATCGCTCAAACACTAAGCACAACCAGTTTTTGACACCGAAAACTGATCTATGTTGGTTCCGGTTTTTGACATGCAAAACTGATCTATGTTGGTTCAGTTTAGGTTTTAGACCAAAACCGATTCAAACTCACACTAATATCATAATGTAAAAAAGAAAATTGTATTTTACTTTAAAACAAAAAAGTTTTTGTACATAACAGGGAGACTCCACATCTATCAAAATTCAGAACAGTTAACTATAGTTAGTTAACTGTTATCTTCCCCTTGCCACTTCCAAACGATATCTTGTAGGGCAGGTCTAACATCATCCTCACAAAACTTTTTGTACTCAAGCGTATCGCCACTTGACTTTGAAAACTCCACCACCGCCACCTCCGGCGCCACCTCATACACCTCCACCGTCACCGACAACCTCCCTTTCCGCCCCTCCAACATCCCCTGCATCTTCACTTTATACTCGTTCTCTTTCGAATTCGAAATCTTCAACTTCAGTTTCTTTGCGACCGAATCGAGTTTGTTAAGAATGGTAGAAGCCGAATTTCGTGATGTAAATAATGAACCCGGTTTTCTTTTACTTTCGAACATGTTCGATAAATCGAAACCTGAAGACATTGATGAGATGAACTCGAATGCGTTATAGAACGGGGGTGAAGATTTCGATTTCGTAATATCTGATTCGGGTTCAGTTTCGGGTTCTTTGATTGAAAACGCTAGTGGTCTTTGAAACCCTTTTAAGAACCAAGGTAATCTCATGATCGCCGGAATTGTGATTCTACGTGACGGATCGACAATTAATATCTTTGAAATTAACCGCCGTGCATCGCCGGGAACCCACGGTGGGTATTCGTATTCTGCTTTGAAGATTTTCTTATACATGTGCATAATATTTTGATCTTGAAAAGGTAAAAACCCAGCTAACAGAACATATAAAATCACACCACAAGACCAGATATCTGCCTTAGCGCCGTCGTAACCTTTTCGACGGAGAACTTCCGGTGCAACATACGCCGGCGTTCCACACTGAGTATGCAACAGCCCATCATTTGTTAATTGCTCCGGTAACGCCGATAGCCCGAAGTCCGAAACTTTTAAATCTCCTTTTTCGTCTAGTAATAAATTCTCCGGCTTTAAATCACGGTGGGAGACACCGCGGCTATGGCAGAAATCGACGGCGCTAATTAACTGCTGAAAATACTTTCTGGCTACATCTTCTTTGAGTCTTCCTTTTACAATTTTGGCGAAAAGCTCGCCGCCGGTGACGTACTCCATAACGAAAAATATTTTGCGTTTGGTTGCCATAACTTCTTTCAATTCGACGACGTTTGGGTGGCGGACGAGCTTCATGACGGAGATTTCACGTGTAATTTGCTCCATTAATCCTTCTTTACGAACTTGATCTTTTTTTATCACTTTAATGGCTACACTTTCCGACGTTACGAGATCCTTTGCGTGATACACCTTTGCAAACGTCCCTTGTCCTAACAATCTTCCCATCTCGTATTTTCCAAAAATTATATTACGGCCACCGGTGCTGACGTGGCAATCATCCACGCAATCTTCCATTTTTAGTACTACTTTTTTAGTAAAAATGGGAAGTGGCTAATTATGGTGTGGCGGCGGGTTTATCTCCATGATGATTATTTCGGTGAGTTTAATTTTCCGATAGACGGTTTATTCAATTGTGCCGGAGATGGGCAAGGGTTTTTTTGTTGATTTTTGGAGATGGAAGTTATTTAAATGGGAGTTTGAAATGGGCCAAAAAGGGGCCCACCAGAAAAGAGCGGGGATTTATTTGTGAGGACGCGATTGGAGGACATAGTTTCGTTGGATATTCGTGTAGCGGCCACACGGCCTACGCCCATAGTTTTTGCATTATTGATGATTTTTTCCACTTGTTATTTGACACGTGTAGTGTGATGAAAAAACAGTGCCAACTTGCATACCTAATAATTAGTACATTAATTGTTTTTCTATTATTCCACACCAATTATTGAGATGTACTTCGTATAAGTTATTTAAATTGCTAGTTAAATTTTCTAGTTGATATTGATAAATAAAATTTTAAATTCTTTTGTCTCAAATACATATAAATTTAAATAAAAAAATTATATCTTGAAAAATACTTGTAGAATAAAAAGCTTTTGAAGTAAATATTTTTTGTGAGAATATCATATACATGTAAATCATATACATGTAAATGACCTATACAAAAAAATAATTTTTTTTTTTTAATAAAAAGCTTGCATTAGAGAAGTTTTAAGTTACTTGATATACTACTCTATACTTGTAGTCTAATGATATTAATATTTGGTGTTGTACATATATCAAAATTATGAGTTTAAATCTTATTGTTGATAAAATTAGATATTTAAAATCCGATAAAGAAAAACTACATAAAATACCATACTATCATGTTATAGCAACATGTACATCTATACACCACACGCACTACGCCTAGGGGTGTTAACCAGTCGAGCTTTTAACGAGCTACTCGAACTCGAGCTCGTTTATATCGAGCTCTAGCCTATACTAATTCGATCTTGAGTCGAGCTCGAACATAAAACAAGACTCGAATAATCTCACGAGTCGAGCCTAATAATTTAATACTCGACTCGGCTCATTCGATAGCTGGTTTAATCTCGAGCTGAACGAGCCAGACGATCTTCACGAGTCGATCCTAACGAGCCGAACAAGTGTTTTATACAATAAGTACAAGTGTTGATACAATAAGTACAAGAATATACATATATTAATAAAGGTGTTAACGAGTCGAGTAATTAACGAGCTTTTCGAGTTTGTAAATTAGTTATTTTCAAAAAATATGGAATCATAAACAAGTATCGAGCTCGAGTTCGAACACTATATAAATATTCGAGCTCGAGCTCGAGCACAATTTTAAAAGCTAATTCGAACTCGAGCTCGAGCTCGAGCCGAGCCCAAATTTCTTGATATTCAACTCGACTCGAATCGTTAACATCCCTACGGCCACGCCCATAGTTTTTGCTTGGGTTCTGCAATTGATCACATTTCATAATTCATAATATCATCTTCCACATGAAATAAATATATAGTGGGTTATGAGTCTGTCTACAACTCAACATATATCTTTAAGCCCAATTGTATAACCAAAGATAAGCTACCAAATTGCAATGAGATGTGGATGCAGATGGAATGAGTATTTTCCGGCCCAGGCCCGATAACTTCCTTATTTTACCTCAAATTGTATTTGGGCTTGACTACATCTACAATTTGGGTTGGATTCTTATTATTCTTACGTCCACCGTCTAATTTAGCAATTTTCTTTTTATGTGTTGTGAGATATAATAAAAACATGATTAAGATTTTATAGTATATAACATTTTTCATATACAGTTATTCAACCTACCAAACTATCAGTTTTGTATTCAAATATAAGCTTGTGTTTGGTTGGGGATAGCGTAATGACAAAATAGGTATTAATATGTATTGTTGGTATTTGTACGAATTTTATTATATGAAAATGAACCTTAGGGACTCTTTAAACCCTCCAAATGGTAGAGTTTCTTAACCTTATTATTGGGTCGATAGCAATACACTCAGTTTACCATATTATCACATTCATACATACGTTTTATATTGGACTGTAACACCAGCTAATCAACATTCTACATATATTACTATTAAAGAAGAAATTAAAACTGAAAAATAGACCTCATATAACTAAAAATAGTTTCTAGTTTATTAAAACCTATTTAATTCTTTTGTATCATTTGACCATTTGAAAAACAAGAAATAGCCCGAACTTATTACTCGTTTATTTCACTTTCAATGTAAATTCTATTTTAATTTTAAAATAGATATTTTTCTGAAATCTTGATAGAGAAAAATTGCCGCGTGGGTAATGCGTGGCGCCTAGTCAGCTCACATGTTAGCAAATAAACTACTAGAGCAGAGTAAAACATGTTTTATATAAATAAAAAATATACTATTAGTAGCTATAATATAGAAGATAATTATGAATTATGAATTGGTTTCATTGTTAGCGAATGTTGTTAAGTCACGTACATCACAAACAAAATTTGACTAAAGACTATTATAACAAAAATATTTAAAGAAAAAAAAGCATGTGCACATCTAAGAAAAGTTTATTTTTACCCCCCCTTTTTTACGTAAGTGTTTCAAAAGTATCATTTATACAATGCCTCAAATTTTTAATAAATAAATTGAAAGTAATAAGTCCAAGGGGATTGAAAAAGGCACTAAGAGACAGACACCACCTACAACTACAACTATTGAAATATCGGCTAGTGATGGAAAGACAAATGCCGGTGCTAACTCTTTCAACATGTTCTTTGAATTTCAATTGCTCATTAAACTACATAATTACAAAGTCAATGATATCATCTTTAATTTTGATCTTTTTATCCCGTTTGCTTCACGTCAAACTACAAATAGAATCGACTTTTTAGTTGCTTAAAACTACGAGATAAGATAATTGATGTTAGGGTTTTAGTGGGTACCTTCATATATTCTAACCTAACCGTTTACTTAATTATGATTTGGAATGTGTTCGGTTTCAGAACCGGACATAATCTGAAAAACCTGAAAATACAAACAATAAAAGCAAAAACTGAGAGTCGGACCGAAATAATGGTTCTAATTCCGTTCGGTTCCGGTTATTTCGAGTTTAGAACTCAAAACTAAATTATCAACATAAATTACATGTTAAGTTAGATTTAGAATTGTCAAATTTATATTATAAAATCAAAAAAGCCGGAAACAAAAAACCAGAAAACCAAAAAAGGACCCAAAAAAAAAGAGAACCGGTCCGAAAATGAAAAGTGGATTCAACTGGTACCGCTATCAGTTCGATTTTTTAATAAAATTGCACTCTCCCATTATATGCAAACCCTAAACTGGAAAATTTTGTTAAATGGGTTGGTTATTTCTATCGGTTTACATGTAGAAATATAATCAAAAGTAGAGCACCTCAAGGTGGCACTAAATTATGATTAATCTTTCTACTCATTGATGCGGTTGATGTGTTTACATCACCTAATTAAGTCACATGTTGTAAAGGCTTTATTTTTTTATTTACACTAGCAGGTACCCGCGCAATGCGGCGGCAGATACCCAGTAACTATATTTCTGGCGGGACATGTCGTCTTTCATGCTTTACTTTGAAAGCCAACATATTTTCTTCAATGACAGTAATTGTTTTCAACATCCAAAGGAAGAGCGTAAATAGTCTTTGGCGGTATTTTGATCATATTAGCATTTTACCATTTTAAGCGACCAGAACTTTTTGATTTTGACATGGAACTGACTTTTTTTTACTTTTATTTACCCTCCTAAGTTGTTGCTACAATACTTCACCAAATAGTCTAATATTCATCCTAAATACAATTCTAAAAAATACATGTGTTCAAATTCAAACTGTAACGACCCGAAATTTGAATAAAATAAAATTTGGGAAAAATATGATAAATAAGGATAATTCATTTCAGAACCGTAGGAATTGGTTTCGGGTCATTTGGACACCGTATGAGAAAGTTATGGGCGAAACCGGGTGGAGATAAAGATGAAAAAGTGCAGCCTGGCCTACCTGAGGAGTTCGCGACGCGAACTTCGGTTAGCGATCGTGAACTCGAGACAGGAAAGTTGGTGATCGGACGTGAAGTGTTCCCGACCAGTTACCGATCGCGAAGTGTGTATGGGGCGCGAAGTTCGCGACGCGAACTTGAGTTCACGATCGCGAACTATGGACGAGCAGATTAAAATCGGGTTTGAGCTAGGGTTTACTCATTTCTCACCCAAATCGTGGTGCAGCCGTTTCTAGAGAGAGAAAGGTCGAATTTGGTGTTCTTGAGCCCAAATCTTCACTATCTTGAAGGATCTAAACATCAAAGGTAAGATTTCTTGATTGTTGATGTTATCTAGTTAGTTTGTGAACTTTGTATGGGTAGAAATGGTGGTTTGGGGAACCATCCATGCCATCTTTGGGGAAGATGACTGTTCATGGGTGTAGAACACTCATTGTAAGCTTGTAATCGATGTGTACAAGTTGGATTTGGGTTTATTGATGGGAATCTTGAACTAGGGTTTTGGGGTTTCACCAAGTTGGATGAACTTGGTGGTTAAGAATGTTGTTATGGGTTTATTGGTAGCTAGTTATGGATAATAACTAGATTTTATGATGATATGGATGATAGGTCAAGAAGACCTAAAGATTGATGACATTTCACAAGTTGGAAAGCAAGGATTCGTGTTGATAGACACGATTTGGAGTTAGCTTGGCTAAGGTGAGTACATGTGAACTTTCAAACTGGGTACATAGCTAGTAAATGTTTTTATGATCTAATGATTTTGTCGAGTCTTTAAGTAATTTAGTCATTTATGTGATTTATGATGAATTGCTTGTTTGACAATGAAATGATTGATTGACTGAGAAATGATGGAGCTATGAGCACATAACGATAAAAGATAAGTAATGATGATGATGATGATGATGATGATGATGATATCCCTAGGGCCGTAGTAGATTGGAGGCATTCCGGTTACTACGGTACCTTAAGGTTAGAGGTAGATTGGAGGCATTCCGATTACCCAATACCTATGAGTCCCGGTAGATTGGAGGCATTCCGGTTACCGTGGATATGATGGTCTCGATAGATTGGAGGCATTCCGATTATCTTGACATTGGCCAATGATGAAAGTGATAAAGTGACCCAAAACAAACTTAGTAATATTATTTTAAGATTAAATGATATTATTTGACTATTTGTTTACCGGGTCTAAAACCCATGTAACTCACGAGGCAATTTTGTCTCACGTACTATGTTTGTGTTTTTGCTATGTACTCAGGTTCAAGATCGATGGATTAGAGGGTCGCGTTAGAAGTGGCCTAGTGTTGTTTAGCTCGGGAGCTCGTAGGTAGTTCTCGTTTATCCTATGGCTATGATATTGTTTTTGTAACACCGGCTTTAATACTCTGATAAACTATGATGATTTTTGTTAAACCGTATTTTGAGGAATATCGGAATTGTAATGTTTTTACTTAAAAATATGTTTTAAAAAGTGTTTTGAAAATTGAGGTGTTACAACTTGGTATCAGAGCTATAGTTTAAGTGAATTAGGTTGGATGTCCATCCTAGTCTTAGACTGTAGCAATAGGAATGTAAGATTCCTTGAGATCGATAGGTTGACCTTGAGACTTTATGATAAGTTTAGGGTTGAACCTAGGGGACCTATGGAAGTTGTTATGCAGTGTGCAATATGAGTCTTTTGAGACTGTAGGGCATTAGTATGATAGGGTCGACCCCTATGATAGGTGCCATGTTTTGATCTAATCTTGTTGTTTTTGACTGTTGAGCTGACCGTTTGAATCTTGTTTGATGAATACGTTGGTATGGCGAAAGAATGAATGTGAAAAGTAGACAAGCTCCACTAAATTGGGAAGAGTTATGAATGAGAATGTGAACTAGACTATTGATGACCGTATGATTAAGGGTAGGAGGAATGATTCCAATACCCGCACGAAGGAAGAGTCATCGAATGGCGAAGCCCGTAGTGAGAAGTAGCTACATAAAGAGGTAGCCAGACCTAGTCGGAAGAAATGGAAGGACGTTGTATAAGGTTTTCATAGCATGTAAGACCGTGGGGTAAATCGGAAGTTCTGAACTGGAGGTCACGATTGGTGGATTCGGTGGATTGAGCAAGTGCTAGAGGGTAACAAGCGAAGAAAGAAAGATATGATAAGTTTGACATCCATATAATTAAAGGGTGAGGCGTCGACGCGGTGGAACGTGTAGTATGAAACTTTTGAAAAGAGAGCGCGGTACAATATGTTGTGAAAGGAACTCACGAGTGGGTTGAAAGGGGAAGTCTTCCCGGAAGGAAATCTAGAGGGGGGTTCATGATGCAGCCTCGGAGATCTTAAGTGAAGATTGGCGTTGTGTGATTATGGCTTAATTGTTTGGTTGTTGCACGAATTGGTGCTTTTAGAAATTGGAAACGAGTCGTACGACATGGGGATTTATTTTTGGGAATAGTCTTCCCGGTTAGTGATGTGTGTGGAAGCATGTATGGGAAAGGACTATAGACAAATGTGTCGCATATAGTAAGGATATAAGGGTTGATACTAATATGTAAAAAGGATGAGACACGAGATATGGTGAGTATTTCTAACAGAAATGTAGTAGTACAATGAAGTACTAAGCCTTGATAAGAATTATTACTATGGATGAAATTTTTCTTTTTTTGGAATAGGATCCTTGGAAATGGAATTTGGTATTCGGCGGGAATCCGAATAAATAATGTAATGATTGTTACACGTGAATGGTAAACAAAAGAATGACTGAGGTATAGTTATGTCTTAGAACTTATAAATGGGAAATATGTGGAAAAGAATAAGTGTCGGGAATGACGACTTTTGATCGTCGAAAGTGGTTGGGTAAAAAGGTGGCATATAGCCATGTCAAACTCGGTGACAGTAATGATGAATTCAATATTAAGGGTAAGAAAATAATTGTTGGTTACGTGTTATAGTAACGATATGGCGGTATGTGGTGTAGAGTAGCGTGAGACTACGGTTGGGAAAGGATTAATTCTAAGCCTCACGATGTATAAAGGTGGGAACAGCGAGTGTTGAGCTATTGGGTGCTAAGTCAAGGGTCCCGAGTGAGATCGGAGTCAGTTGGTTGACTCAAAGATGACCGGGTTGGCCGGTGAAATATGGTTAACGAAATAAATTGGTGGTTACCCAGTGGTGACAAAAGATTTGGAAATTTGGTAATAAGGAAATGAATCGGTTAAGGGTGGTCAATGTGTAATTGAAACGGTAAATGGTAATCGGAAATTTTAATAGTTTACCCGCGGGGTACAATGCACGTGTATTATGCGATGGCCGTTGAAAGCATATGATAATGAAAAAGGTAATGTTATATGAAACGCGTTAAGTAGTATGCCCATTGGGGAATAGGTTAAAGATGGAAGAAAATGATAAGGTGTTGTTATGGGGAGTGTGCTAATTGCATGGTGAATAAATGACCGATTGAATGAGTGAGAAAGTGGTAAAGTTATGGGATGTGAAAAGATGTATACTAGAATAGTATGTGACGTAGGAGGGTTTAGAATGGAATCCCGTTTGATCGGAGGCTTTCCGATTAATGAGAATTGGTTGAATCTTGATGGATTGGAGGTTTTCCAGTCATCTTGATGTGATAGTTGAATTATGGATTGTTATGTCCGTATGATAATGTTTATGTATTAATGAGATGAATGTAGGACCATGTGGTTAATTTGTATTGTTATAATTTTTCATGTTAAATGAGAAGTTGGTTTGCTAGTGCGGGTTGCATTAGGACATGTATGGGTAGGAGATGCCTACGGTTTGTAGAATATGAGGAAAGAGAACTCCTAGAGACCAATTTATTATTTGGTAACCAAGATATGGTAAAAATTTCGTGAAATTGTAGAATGTGCTGCGGTAGAGGATCTAATACCGATGTTTGAGAATAAAAAGTTATGAAATTGATCGGTGGGGTACAAGAATGGTTGAAGGAATACTAAGTGATAGCAAGAGTGACCAAATGAAGGTCAAGAAACGGTAAATGTGAGTGTGACCTTTAAGTAAAGGTGCGACTCTCGGATTAATTGGGGAGGACCTTAAGTAAAAAGGGAAACGGGAACAATTAATAAGGAAATAATGATGAGTAAAACCGGAAATGATAAAATGCGGGTAGTACCTGGTGAGTAGAGAATTTGTTAGTTGGGAGAAGTATGGTTGACTTTATGCAAAAGTCAAGATTTATCAATTTGTGATTGGTTGACTCATGATGACCGGGTGGAAGAAAAGTTAGAAGTTTTAGTAATGATAGAATGGATCGAATAAGGTCGGTTGATAAATGAGTAGATTGGTGGGAAGCACTAGAAATGATTATGTGTATATGTGTGGTATAATGTATAAGTAGGAAAATTGAAAGTAAATTGTGAAAGAAAATGATAGCATGATGCTAAGTGTAATGATGCATACATGGATTGTATGCAAGATGGAATAGTTTTGGATGAGTCACTTTGGATTGGAGGCTTTCCGATCATTGTGACAGTATGAGCCCTGATGGATTGGAGGCTTTCCGATCATCTCGGTGGCGTAGTTAAAGTATGATTTGATGTATCAGGAATGCGAGGTTATATCTGTTGTATGTAGAACTTTATGGTTAAGTTATTGCTATAATTATGTGGAAAATGAGAAATTGTGTTGAAAACGCGGATCGTGTTTAAGTAAGAATATGAGTAGGGGATACCTACAAGTTAATGGTTCATGAAAAAGGAATGATTTAGAAAGCACAGTGGTTAGTAGCCAATGAGTGGTGAAAGTTGTATATCGGGTGGTTAGGCCACAATTGGATATGATTGAGGCTCTAGAGCCGGTAATCGGGAAATTCAAGTATGGTATAAGGATGTTGAAGGAAATTGTAAAAGGTATAAGTAATTGGATGAAAGTTAAAAAGTAATAGAGATTTGGTATTGATTTAAATGGAAGTTGTTAATCGATTGTGGAAATCGAAATCGAGGAAAAAGGGAACAATTGAGAAAGGAAATCTAAAATAGGAAATCGGGAATGAAAAGCTGGGGAAGCGATGCCTTAGTAACAAAGAATATGTGGAATTTAGCAAGGTAAGTTGACCTTATTCATAAAGTCAAGGTTAGTCAACTAGTAGATTGTTGACTTTAGTCAAAATGGGGTTTTGACTTTCGTTTAAATTGGTTAGTCAAGGATAAGGGCATAATGTATCATCTTCATGTGTAAAATGGTGGGTAATGGATTAATGGGAATAATTGTAGTCAAAGGGTGCGACTTTGACCATTGGGTATTCCGAATGGAGCCTAGAAATCGAATATGATTGTTGTTGGACCATGAGTGTAAGATTGATGGTTAAGGAATTGAGGATTAATGGAACCACTAATGGATAAGGAAAGTTTCCAAGGTATTGTTGACTCTATGCTTAAGTCAAAGATGGGACAATGTTGACAATTTGGTCAAAGCGAGGGGTTGACTATCATTTTGGTCAAATGGTTATTAGTAATGATTGGGTCATATCATCCCAATGGGAGTAAGGAGTTTGGTTAAGTGATGAGAAAGGTTAAGGTCAAATCGTGAAATTTTGACCCGTTCGGGTATTAGGAACTCAAGTTTGGATCTTTGGCCCGTTTGGGTATAACGGGTCGAGTGGGCGATTAAATGCATAAGTATTATTGAATCGTAATTTGGAAGTGGAATGAGGATTGGAAATCCTTGAGTTGATTCCGAGGACGGAATCCTTTTAAGGGGTGGATAGTTGTAACGACCCGAAATTTGAATAAAATAAAATTTGGGAAAAATATGATAAATAAGGATAATTCATTTCAGAACCGTAGGAATTGGTTTCGGGTCATTTGGACACCGTATGAGAAAGTTATGGGCGAAACCGGGTGGAGATAAAGATGAAAAAGTGCAGCCTGGCCTACCTGAGGAGTTCGCGACGCGAACTTCGGTTAGCGATCGTGAACTCGAGACAGGAAAGTTGGTGATCGGACGTGAAGTGTTCCCGACCAGTTACCGATCGCGAAGTGTGTATGGGGCGCGAAGTTCGCGACGCGAACTTGAGTTCACGATCGCGAACTATGGACGAGCAGATTAAAATCGGGTTTGAGCTAGGGTTTACTCATTTCTCACCCAAATCGTGGTGCAGCCGTTTCTAGAGAGAGAAAGGTCGAATTTGGTGTTCTTGAGCCCAAATCTTCACTATCTTGAAGGATCTAAACATCAAAGGTAAGATTTCTTGATTGTTGATGTTATCTAGTTAGTTTGTGAACTTTGTATGGGTAGAAATGGTGGTTTGGGGAACCATCCATGCCATCTTTGGGGAAGATGACTGTTCATGGGTGTAGAACACTCATTGTAAGCTTGTAATCGATGTGTACAAGTTGGATTTGGGTTTATTGATGGGAATCTTGAACTAGGGTTTTGGGGTTTCACCAAGTTGGATGAACTTGGTGGTTAAGAATGTTGTTATGGGTTTATTGGTAGCTAGTTATGGATAATAACTAGATTTTATGATGATATGGATGATAGGTCAAGAAGACCTAAAGATTGATGACATTTCACAAGTTGGAAAGCAAGGATTCGTGTTGATAGACACGATTTGGAGTTAGCTTGGCTAAGGTGAGTACATGTGAACTTTCAAACTGGGTACATAGCTAGTAAATGTTTTTATGATCTAATGATTTTGTCGAGTCTTTAAGTAATTTAGTCATTTATGTGATTTATGATGAATTGCTTGTTTGACAATGAAATGATTGATTGACTGAGAAATGATGGAGCTATGAGCACATAACGATAAAAGATAAGTAATGATGATGATGATGATGATGATGATGATATCCCTAGGGCCGTAGTAGATTGGAGGCATTCCGGTTACTACGGTACCTTAAGGTTAGAGGTAGATTGGAGGCATTCCGATTACCCAATACCTATGAGTCCCGGTAGATTGGAGGCATTCCGGTTACCGTGGATATGATGGTCTCGATAGATTGGAGGCATTCCGATTATCTTGACATTGGCCAATGATGAAAGTGATAAAGTGACCCAAAACAAACTTAGTAATATTATTTTAAGATTAAATGATATTATTTGACTATTTGTTTACCGGGTCTAAAACCCATGTAACTCACGAGGCAATTTTGTCTCACGTACTATGTTTGTGTTTTTGCTATGTACTCAGGTTCAAGATCGATGGATTAGAGGGTCGCGTTAGAAGTGGCCTAGTGTTGTTTAGCTCGGGAGCTCGTAGGTAGTTCTCGTTTATCCTATGGCTATGATATTGTTTTTGTAACACCGGCTTTAATACTCTGATAAACTATGATGATTTTTGTTAAACCGTATTTTGAGGAATATCGGAATTGTAATGTTTTTACTTAAAAATATGTTTTAAAAAGTGTTTTGAAAATTGAGGTGTTACAACTTGGTATCAGAGCTATAGTTTAAGTGAATTAGGTTGGATGTCCATCCTAGTCTTAGACTGTAGCAATAGGAATGTAAGATTCCTTGAGATCGATAGGTTGACCTTGAGACTTTATGATAAGTTTAGGGTTGAACCTAGGGGACCTATGGAAGTTGTTATGCAGTGTGCAATATGAGTCTTTTGAGACTGTAGGGCATTAGTATGATAGGGTCGACCCCTATGATAGGTGCCATGTTTTGATCTAATCTTGTTGTTTTTGACTGTTGAGCTGACCGTTTGAATCTTGTTTGATGAATACGTTGGTATGGCGAAAGAATGAATGTGAAAAGTAGACAAGCTCCACTAAATTGGGAAGAGTTATGAATGAGAATGTGAACTAGACTATTGATGACCGTATGATTAAGGGTAGGAGGAATGATTCCAATACCCGCACGAAGGAAGAGTCATCGAATGGCGAAGCTAAAATTGGGAAGAGTTATGAATGAGAATGTGAACTAGAGAGCCTTTGAGTAAAAACTTTGACACATAAGCTAAAATTTCAAATCAATTAACGGGACAAAATTTCATACCATTACTATTCCCAAAAACGAATTGCTATACATGAAATCAAATTTTATAGCAAAACAGTAAATAAATAATTATAGAAGAAAACAAAAAAGTTGTTGTTTGAATATGTGTTGCAGGTGACTTTTATTACATGTATTCATTCACAAAAATTAAACAAATTTAACAAGAACAGTAGTTACCTCTTTTTGAACAAGTTTCCTGTTGGCAATCTGAATCAACAAGTGAGCAAAGATGTTCCACAATGAACACAAAATTAAACAGGCGAGATGAATACGTGAGTAGACATTAGTTGACAAAAAATTAAACAAACAAAAAAAGTTTAAGCAGATATGAAGTAATAGTTGATAAATAACTAAAACGGATTGAGAAACATGATCTTTAACCAACCTCACTACTTCTTGATGGTCTTTGAGTGATGAATGGTGCACTGAGATATCGATGCAGCACCAATAGGTTGTTCACCACACATAAAACTGATACACAAAACCACACATAAGAAATCAAAATACTAATTATAAATTTATGATATATATCTGGTGATGGCGTGGGTTAGCCAAAATGAAAAAAAAACTCACCTGACAATAGCCTTTTGGAGTAACGGGAACGCATGCAATCAACATTTCGATTCGACTAAACTGAAAATACAACTTCTTCATCGACGACTTGATTCACCATGTTGTACATAAGCATCATTGTATACAAAACCCTAATTTCACCAATTAAAATCGAATTGGGGATATAGTTAGAAACAAAAACACGAGTTAATTAAATTCAATAAATAGACCATAGATGAATTACCAGTAAAAATCAGAAGCGATAGGGTTCAAGATTCAAAACTTACGAGGCCTTTAGATATGGGGATGGGGATGAAGGCGGAACTTTAAAGTTGTATTGATGATTGTGGTCCAGAATTAAGATGCCATCAAGTATTGTTGTGATCCGTTTAAGAAAAAGTATTATTGTGATTATGTCTTGAAAACATACAGATTTAAGAGAATTTGAAGAGATTGTCTTGAAACTCGAAACTGAAGCTGCTTAATTGGTTAACCAGGAATCAAGGCGTCGTGAGGAAATTCAATCGTTGGGTTCTAGCCAGGTGCTTCGGAGGGTTTACATTAGCAAAAAGAGAAATAATAATCGCTCTCAAGCTAGTTCAGTTGGTTGGTATGTTGCATTGTTGTTCTGGACGTTGCGTGTTCAAAACTCTCTGCCTGCACTTTTTTTTAACACAATTAAAGATATAAATGGAAAGTGTGTTGTTGAATTTCCAGTCTTCCTAAATGAGGAAGGGGTAGATACTTTATAATATAGTAGAGATTTTAAAATCCATAACTTTATTACGTACATAATAATTGAATCATTTACCCCTGAAGTCATACAAGCTTGCGTGATGTAAATCACACGTAATTATTTTTTATTTGAATCTACGAATGCTAGTTGCAAGCTTCAACCGTTGTTCTTGAGTTGTTATCATTAGGTCCACGTTTTTTTACATGGCATTAGAGCGTAGGCTCAAAATTGGTAGTTGTTTGAGTATAGATAGATATCTTTTCGAACAAAGTAACATATGTGGATGATGTCCTAGAGTTTCGATAGCCAAATTTTTAATAATAGTTTATTCATACTTACGTACTTTATAACCAAGTTCAAAAGGCATAATTTTTTTAATACAAAAAGGTCACTATCAAAACGAAAAATACTTATATAATTGAAATTTGTTTTTAGCTAAATATTAAATTGCTTAATTTATTTTTTTATGGATGTTATGATCACCCTACGACCAAATGTTCATCACAAAAAAGAAAAAAAATATTAAAAAGAGATGTCAAGAAATTGAAATGGTATAATAAGGGAAAAGACGTAAAAGTCAAAATCATTGGGATCATGGGGTTACAAAGATTTAAATGGACGTGTGGTTTGCAATGTGACATCACTCGCGACATCATGATATCAATAGTTTTCTTTGTGGTATTTGGTATTCTATAAATATGGTCAATGGTCATGCACGAGCTGTGTGGGCAGAACATGTGATAAGCAACCTCAAAGACTCAAAGTAGTGGATGACCAAGTGGGTTGCTACAATTTGTATGTCACGTGGTCGACACGACTCATGAGGTTCTAGTCTATACGGGCGAGAGTGAATCAGAAATCAAACCGAATCACATGACGTCGAAACGATAGAACTAGAACCAATAACGATGAATTTTCAAATTGAACCGAACCAACTACATGTTTTCAGTTTGATTGGTTTTCGGTTCAGTTCAGTGTTTATAGTCCAAATGATCACCCCTATCCGAAGATCAAATTGAACCAGCAGATCGAAACTGAAAATCATGAAATTTACAAAGTCGAAAACCAAACCGAGTACATGTTTTTCACTCAATTTAGTTAGTTTAGTTTCCAGTTCGCTTCAATTCGTTTTTTTGGCCCAATGCTCACCCCTATATATGCGGGTTTGTATACCTCGTGTTATTGGAAATCTAGATCTGATTTTCATGTTTAATATGTTATACATGTATTATATTATTTTATCTATTTATGATATTTTTATGTTTATGATATCAGACATTCTTTTTCCACTACACACTTATGTCGGACATCCTTTAAAAGCAGTGTCAAAGTGTATTGTGTTTATAATAACCCGTCCTCGATACATTATTAGAAGACTGCCAACGGTGGCGTCCTCCACCCGACGTAGGCACGTCGAGCCTCGACGCCGTTGGCACGGAGCCGTCTTGGCTCAGGTCGGTGGGATGGCGTCGTGGTAGAGACGGAGAGAAGGGGGACGTCGTGGGAGCCGGAAGAGAGAGAGAGGGGAAGAGAGAGGGGGGGAGAGAGAGGAAGAGGGTGTTGGGAGTTGTACATCATGCTTTAAAAACTTGTACCATTGTCCATTTTTTAATATAAAATAGGTTTTTCTCTTTATCTTTTTTTTTACTATTATAATGTTTTTATTTTTATTATAATTGCAATGCTTTTTTATTATAATGTAGTGGTTTTTTTTAATTAAAAATGATGATGTGGAAAAGATGGGTTTAGTGATGGGTTAGTGATGGGTAGGGTTGGCACGACTGTGTTAGTAGCGTGTCAGTAAGAATGTGATGATGTGACACTATGATGGATTTAGTGATGGATAAGGGTTGGAAGAGGCCTTAGAAAACTTAAAATTTCCAAATTGAAATAAAGGTGAAAATCAAATTTGGCAATCTAAAAATCAGGCCGAAGAATAAAAAATTGGTAAAGACAAAAGGTAAATACGGCAAAAATGAATAGTTTGCATAAGACAAGGGAGGCGGGCTAATTAGTTGGTGTAGATTAACTGGATATTAAAGAAAACCTTAGAGATTTTTTTTCACAGAGGTTTCGGGTTCAAGTTTTGTTAAAGGTTTTTCTTCATGTGAATAAGTGGTGGGATTTATTTTCTATAGGTGAAGAGTTCAAAAAAAATATACTATCCCTTGTAGATGTCACTGACTAACTCACTAACTCACTGTTAAAAAGAAAAAGACAAGGAGGGTGGCTACTTGAAAGTAGAAGACTAATTAAAGAAAGTGCCGTGTCAAAGTTGTAGTGGAAGGTGCCTTACCATACTTTTAATTAGTTCCAAGCTTTGGGCTCTTTTTTTCAAATTCAGTGGACTGTGGGCTCCATACGTGTTCATTACAAGTGATTTAAAATACGGGTTGACCCGACTCATTTAACTGTAACTTGCTGTAAGAGGCGGTTTAATCGTGCTCGGGTTTTGCTTAGAATCAATCCGGCCGGGTATTGCGAAAACCGGCGACTCGGTGACCCGGGTTGACCCGACTTTTAATCTTTGACTTCAAATATACAAACTTTACTTCACGATGCATACATCTATAATATATTTTTATATGTTATTAGTTGACTCAATTTTTAATCTTTTTACATCAAATGTATAATGACGTACAAACTTTACTGCATGATGTATAAATCTTTTATATAATATATTTTTTTATATATTGTTAGTTGACCCGGGTTGACTCGTTATCCGGCCATCTTACCGGGCCGAGTAATAACCGGGTTTTAAAACATTGTTCATGACTTGATCGATGACTTCTTAATTATATTTCGACAGATGGTATTATTTACTACTAACTTTTCCTACTTATTTTTTTCGTTTAATCAATATAAGTGTCCAAATAAAAGAATAAAATTAGGAAAGAAAATTAGTGAATTTAACAAGTCGGTTTGTGCTGATTTTGGAATGTTTTGGTGGGCCCTTTTCATATGTGGATGTGTTTGATGGTGTGATGAGTATTTTACTGCAAAGTGATGTGGTGTGGTTGTTTATGTGACATCTAATGTGACAACAAATTTAATGTATCTGATGGTACCTATACCCACCAGCCTCAGTGATTTATCCTGTTGTTGATCGTTCATTACCCGGTTCAACAAACCCAATTTGACAGTAATCAGAAGGTGTAAAGGACGAGTTAAGCCGTTAAGGTCAATAAAGTAGGCTTACATAAAAGTTGTTTAATAGTTCGATCAGAAAGGTCCTAATTGGTCTCTTCTTTCTCTCTGCACGTCTGTTTGAAATCAATGAATTTGGACTTCATCTAAAAATTCTCTTTTGGTAAGTTATAAGTAACTTATAATTATGACCATGTGTTTCATGTATTTAAAGAATAAACTCAGAAAAATGAAATAAAATATGTAAATAAATTAAATGTAACAATTTTTGGAGAATCAAGTTTCTAAAATGTCCATTATATTTGTGTCATCTAATAAAACCAATTTCATGTGAAATGATGAATATGTGTTCGTGTTTCATAACCGATTTGTAAATATATACATTATATTTATGAAAAATTAAAAAGTTAATAAATATTATTCATGTACGTACTGTGCATTTTCTGATGATAAATATTAGTATAGGTAATATATGTATAGGCATAATATTGATTTTTAATCTGGATAAATAACTTTATATGTGTTCTTCTAGACGGGAATGTATGTTCATGATACATTGATCAACTTGAAAACGTATTATTGTGACTAGTATAAATGGATTTGATGTGCATTATAATAGTTGAACTACAATTCAAAACATTGTTCAATGCTTGGAATGTCTTGCAGAGTGATTTTATTTTAGGTACATTATGTACGTTTGTGGAATTTATTTTATTATATAAATGTAAATATAAGATGTTATATTAGAGCGTCGGGTGTGGTTCTGTTAGACCTATGCGTAATGGGTGACCGATATACCATATTGGTCATCCCTGCCACCTCTGCGCCACATCAGTTTTCTCTCTCCTGATCAAACACATGACCAGACAGTGACCCAACGCCCGTAATGGGTGACCGATAACTCATTCGAAAAATAGAGACGTTGAACGGTCGACTAGTCGACCGTTGGAGGTCCGAGACGCGTCGGCGGTGATCGGGTGTAGGGGGGGGGGGGGGCGTCGGGGTGGCTGAGGTGGAGGGTCATGACCGGTTGGGCGGTCGCCGTTACGGGTAGTCTTATCGTGCTCATTGTGGCTCGTGCAATTTCAATATCAAGTTTGGGCAAATCACAAAGGACCAAACGTATAATTTGGGCAAACCACAAAGGACAATTTTTGCAATTTACTCTTATATTGATTTTTTAATATTTTTGAAGGATTTATTAAACATCGACTCAACAAGAGTTGATTTGTGGGGCTGCGTTGTGATTCACGCAATTAAGCTCGTTTAAAAATACAAGAGTGGAATCATTACGCGCATGAAGTACACATTGTATATAACAAAGCTATTAAATTATTCACCCCCACTTCCATTTTTTTATACCACTTAACAAAACGTGTAAAATGATAAGGAGACATGTAATAATGCTCAATGCTGGTACTGGACATGAGCAATGAGGTCGGCTAACAAACCCATAAAAACTAGGGGCTATTTTTCAAAAAAATTAACCTATGCATATAGATATGTAAGTCCACTTAAATCAATGTATTTTCAATGAAATATTATAAAATGGCATACTAGATCAAAAGTAAAATCTGGACATATGACTTCGAGATTTGGGCGACACTTGTAATTTGGCGGAAATCTTTATAATTATTTGGAAAAAGAAATACTTTAGGAGGTCTTTTAAAAATTATGCAATTGATGATGCTTAGACTACCCGGTCACCTCTGTTCATCGACTAATTTCTTCTACGACCAAACACATGACAAACTATGACTAAAAAAATGTAACATGTGACCGAACACATTCTCTTCCCTTCCCTTTCACTACGACCCACAAAGGTCGCCTAGACGACCAAGCCCTCAAATGAGAAGCGTCGTGGACTTGTGATGTAAGGGGCAGGGACGCGCCTTCAATATGCGACAGAATAGGGGACGGAGGTGGCGACTGTCCCCTTACGGGTAGTCTTAAGATTAAACAAACATAATATAGTTTAGATTAAGATTTTACTTTAGCCTATATACATTTACCTTTTAAGTCGTTAACCCTCACGAGGGAACTTTTTTGAATGTACGGGACTACCCTTATACTTGATGTATAAGCTATGAATTAAATGTACAAAATTGGATGTCGGCCCATGAGAACGGTGGAGAAAGACAATATCAAATGGGTAGCATAAAGTGGTAGGTCAATGGGGAAGACCTCTATATTTATACAAACTTATTTTTGGCTCATTCCGTAGGCATCTAATCTAATAGGGAAAATAAAAAATAAAATTAATTCTTACTAACATTTTCTACTAAGTATCAAAATAAAAAAGTGAGATTATAATAAGGAACTGGTAAATAACTAACTTTTTATAGTAAGAAGCAATAACAAATTATACTCCCTCCGTCCCATTTTAATTGTCCAGTATACTATTTTGGTTTGTCCCACAAAGAGTGTCATTTCTTAAATTTCAACCAATCAAAAAATATTTAAGTGGGAAAGAAAAAATTTGATTGGTGACATTATATAATTAATGCATTTTTCTTAAATTGTGTGCTTTTTTGTAGTGGACACTTAAAGTGGGAAGGAGGGAGTATATTTTTATGCAATCTCCCTCAAGATAAGTAAATAACTAAATAAGAGTCAATTCGATTTTAAAACGTACACTTCAATGTTTTATTTATTATAATTTTGAATAGTTAAATGTATTTTTTGTTCATTTTGTTGGAATTCATTTTTATTAAAATGATAACTAAAAATAAAACTAGAAAATTGTTCAAGCCTTTTAAATTAAGTGTACTTTTTAGAAAGAAAAAAAATAAGCCTGATCATTTTAGCACTTGGCACACGTAATGCATTTATTTATATTTTTATCTTTGATTTTTACATGTGTACTCTCATACTCCTTATATTTAAAGTTTGTCATGTCTTTTAAGTTTGTCATACAATCATACATTCATTTTAGATCACTCCTAACAGTGACACAAACTGATATCGTTAGTTTTTGTAAAATTAGTAACATGTTAGCTCATCCTCCAACTGACATTAAACTGACATACTCATACCAACAATACCTCTCCCTTTCAATTTTTTGGAACCCACTATTACAAAATATATACACAAATAAAATACCCTTTTGGGCCTCACTACACCAACCGATCCCTCCTCTCTTCTTGTCCCCAAACTCACGGCTCCCAACCGACGGCATCAGGTGAATCCTCCGTGTCAACGGTGGGTGCCATCCCCAAACTCACGTCACCCCATCGACGTGGGCATTAGCAGTGGTCTTATTCTTATATACACTTTTACTCATATTTTTAGACATATATATAATTTTAGTTATAAATAAACTAGGTTGATAAATTAAGTTTTCTATCACTTCTCAAATATATGTGACAACTTAATTCAAATAGAAGAGAGAAATGTTAGATATTGTTATACATGGTAAATGTTTAAGGTAGTCTAAGGATTTTAGCTAGTTGTAAGGGATAATTAATAGTTATTGGATCAAAAAAAAGTTAAAGGTCAAGATCAAGATTCAAACCATACAAACACATGTGCTTCAATACATCAATACCCCACCCACCTCCGGCGGGCCGGAGACGGAGGCGACGGCCGCCGGCGCCGGCAGTGGACGGCGGCCGGAGGTGGTCGCCGGCTGTGGTGGTCGTGACTTGAAACACGTGTTTGAAACACATGTGTTTCACCTTTTGAAACACATGTGCTTTGTAGTTCGTATGCTCCCCATGTGTTCTAGAAACTCATGTTTTTAGTGAAACACATGTGTTTCGTGACTTGAAACACATGTGCTTCGTAGTTCGTATGCTCCTCTGTGTTTTAGAAACTCATGTTTTTAGTGAAACACATGTGTTTCGTGACTTGAAACACATGTGCTTCGTATGCTTCCCTGTGTTTTAGAAACTAATATTTTTAGTGACTTGAAACACACGTGTTTCGTGACTTGAAACACATGTGTTTTGTGACTTGAAACACATGTGTTTCAAACACACGCATTTCACCTTCTGAAACACATGTGCTTCGTAGTTCGTATGCTCCCCTGTGTTTTAGAAACTCATGTTTTTAGTGAAACACATGTGTTTGACTTGAAACACATGTGCTTCGTATGCTCCCATGTGTCTTAGGAACACATATGTTTCGTGACTTGAAACACATGTGTTTCGTGACTTGAAACACATGTGCTTCGAAGTAATATGCTCGTTTGTATTGTGAAACACCTGTGTTTTAGTGAACACATGTGTTTTAGTGAATCACATGTGTTTCAATACATCAATACCACCACCACCCCCATTACCATCAGCACCTTCACTGTCAGCCACCACCATCGCCGCCGGGCGCCGGCCACCGGCGACGGCCCGTGGCGGGCGGTGGCCGGAGGCGGAGACCGGCGGTGGCTATAGGTGGCAGTGACTAAGAGATTTGATCTTGACCATTTTAATCCAATGGCAAGAAATTATCCCTTAGGATTATGCAAAACCCTTAGACTCCCTTGAAAACAACTCAGTTATACATATATAATTCATAAAAAGTTAATAAATGGTGTTTGTTTAAAAATATTAAATTATTTCATATTAAATTTTATATTTATATAATAATTGATATGTGGAATTTATTAAAAAAAATTCCTAATCTAACTTCTTAATTTAAATATATAATAAAAAGTCTAGTAGGAAAATAAATATACTTCCTCCGTATTAAAATAAGTGACACAAATTAACTTACACGTTTTTTGAGGTAAAAGATTAAAGTAGAGGTTAAAATAGATTAAAGTACATAATTAGTGAAGAATGAGTCCCACATTTCTTGAATAAAGTGATATTAATGAGTTTTAAAAGTAAAAGTAAGGGTATAAGGGTAATTTCACTTTATTAAAGTGGATAGTTAGTGGGTATGGGTCCCATAATTTTTACCAAATAAGAAAAGTTTCAAAGTGTGTCACTTATTTTAATACACCCTAAAATGGAAAGTGTGTCACTTATTTTGATACGGAGGAAATATAATACTCTCTCTCTTTAAAACATGAGATATATACAATGGAAAGTAGTTGTAGAAATTGCTGTAACGTTGGCAAAGCAAAGGTAGGCTTGACTTTGACTAACTCAAAGACTTTTTACCCAACAGCCGACAAGACTTTCTACTACTTATCTTACTCCTCCTTTTTCTTTTCCCTTTTTCTTTTATTGTCTTCCTACTAGTTTTATTTAAAACAAAAAATAAAAAATCTCACTCATTTATCTAAAGACAAAACGTAATTTCCTCTTTACTTTATTTTGCTCTAGACTTTTTCTTTTCCTATCTAAAATCTCCAATATTTTGTAAAAGCTATTATAAAGAATCTTCCAGGTATCCACCTATGTGGGTGTAATGCACGTGACTTAATTATTATCATTATAATTTTTGAATTTTTTTTAATCATCTAGTAATTTTTTTTTGAACGGCAAATTAGTTAGTTAGTGGTTCAAGTCGGCAGTGACATCCAAGCGGACAAGATGTCTTCGTTGAACCCGTCTCCTTTTTTTGGGTAATAAACCCCACCAATTTTTTGGTCTCCAAATTTTACCTCCAACAAGTCTTGAACCCAAGACCTCTTGAAGAAAAATCTTAAAATTATCACTGGTGATCAATTGATATAGACCAGTTGGTTATCTGGGAAATATTGACTCCAAAAAATATAGAGACTTTACCATTAAGCAACTACGGGACGGATAAAAGGAGCAATATAAGGTCAACCGGATCATTAGATCGATCTTGACATATTATGGACATTGATGAAATGAAAATATTAAGAGAAAAACAAGTTTATGAGTTATTTTAATCAAACTAAATGCTAGATAGACGACGAACAATATTTCTTGTCTATTAGTAAGATATATATATATGTATATATATATATATATATATATATATATATATATATATATATATATATATATATATATATATATATATATATATATATATATATACTCCCTCCGTCCCTTAATAAAGTTCCCATTTGTATTGGGCACAACATTTTAGGAGATAGTTAGTGGTGGGGTATTTGGTATTACTTTTGATTAAAATATAAGGTTTGATTGGAGAGAGAAAATGTTTTAAGAGATAGTTAGTGGTGAAAGTATTGGTAATAATATTATTATATTAAGTGGGCCCCTTATATTTGAGAAATGGGAACTTTATTTAGGGACAAAATTTGAAGGCAAAATGGGAACTTTATTTAGGGACGGAGGGAGTATTAAACAAATAAGAAACTAATTTTTTTAGTTTTGAACTAGACAAAATAATTTTTATATAGTTTATATACCCCATGTCGATCCATCTTGACCATAATAACATCTAGCTGGCAATATCCACCTTCTTCTTTTCTTCCCTTTCAACTTGCACCCTCCTCCTTATCTATATATTACACTCTTTCTTTTGATTAATTGGTCTTCAGTTCACCTTCCCGCATATCTCTCTCTCTCTCTCTCTCTCTCTCTAGATCTCTCTCTACAACTACAAGATCACCAATTTACACTTCACAAAGGGTTAATCTTAATGTCAATGGAATACACAAGCTTGGTTGATACTTCTTTGGATCTTAATTTAAATCCTACCCACTTCCTATCTCTAGTTCCTGTAAGTTCTAACATATAATATATACATACACATGTTTGTATAAACATAGCTACAACATATATATATGCACGCATATACACATGGGTTTATCTTTAGCTTACAAGGTTTCTTGATTCTTACTCACAGAAACAAGAAGTTCATAGCAACTCCATTGAGCTTGGATTGAAGATGTCATCTTTTAATGATGAGGTAAACACCATTCCCCATTGTGGCTTGTTCCATATATATATACATCTCTCTCTCTAAAAAAAACTTAGGGTCTTATTGGAATTTTGATTAGCAGGCTGCTAGTGATTTGGCGGAGGAATTAAACAGGGTTAGTGCAGAAAACAGGAAGCTAACAGAGATGTTAACTGTCATCTGTGAGAACTACAATGCTTTGCAAAACCACTTGGCTGATTATATGAGGCAGAATCCGGCACCATCCGATAGCACCACCACCACCAACAACCACCCTAACAAACGGAAAGCCGAAGAGTACCCCATGAATCAAATATTCAACGAGAGAGGAATTTCCGATAGTAGTTCAAGTGATGAAGATTCTTGTAAGAAACCTAGACAAGAACAACATATGATCAAGGCCAAGACTTCTAGGATTTGTGTTCGCACCGAAGCTTCCGATACCGGCCTTGTAAGCCCTCGCGATCCCTTATATACATCTATCCGGATGAATCAGGTTGCATCATGGAGTTGTACTGTACAACTCAATGGTGCAACATGACATCCCGGGTGATTCAAAGTTAGATGTTTCTAGTTGTAGTCGTGTGTCGATCTCGTGTTATCTAGACATGCTTCCATGCCATAGAAATATTTGGTTTTTTCGATACCATTTATCACAGCAAGATGTTGACATGTTTGATGATTCAATCAAATAAGAAGCAAGAAAAACTTACATAATTAGAAAATTTCTAAGTCATAGGCTTAATTAAATGATTCTAGTTTAGTGTTTGCCATGATTTCTAAACGTATATGTTATATATGATATAAATAGTTGGTGAAAGATGGATATCAATGGAGGAAATATGGGCAAAAAGTCACAAGAGACAACCCTTCTCCTAGAGCTTATTTCAAATGCTCTCATGCACCAACATGTCCGGTCAAAAAGAAGGTGAGAAACCATACCAAATTCTAGCGTTATTTCCAAATTAGCATAAGATTAATTGGGATTTCGTGTTCTAACTTGTCTCTTAATTTAATCATTGTTATAACTAGGTTCAAAGAAGTGTTGAGGATCAATCAATCTTGGTGGCAACATATGAAGGAGAACACAACCATCCAAACCAATCGAAACATGAGCAAGAAAGCTCTGGATTGAGCCGAACAATGGCCACCACCACGCTCGGTTCAGTCCCATGCTCGGCTTCTCTCAGCTCAACCGGACCCACCATCACTCTACCACCAACTACCCCCCTTCATGAAGAACCCAAGGTCGGTGGTAACCAAAGAGTTGACACGCCCGAATTTCAACAGTTTTTGGTAGATCAAATGGCATCTTCATTGACGAAAGATCCAAGCTTCAAAGCTGCATTAGCAGCCGCAATTTCGGGAAGAATGGTTCAACAAAATTATTCACAGAAGTGGTAGCTAGCTAGCCTTAGATTTATATGATGAGATCATGGATTATGTAGATACCACATGGTTAAAGAAAACAAACAAAGTGCTAGTGGTAGGAAGCTTCTATATGAAATGAGATTAGTCGGGAAACTTGCACCCAATTTGTGGTTGGTTGGTTTGCTTCAAATTTTAATGATTTAAACTTAAAACCAACAATACTTGAAATTGTTCATATATAAAAAATTGAGATTATTTCGGCTTTTGATTTCTTCAGTTAACTTTTATTATTAGTTTTTTAATAAAAAAACTAGTAATGGTCGATAGAATAATTTAAGTTTTTGAGTTTGATAAAACCGGTGGACGTTGTCTTTCACGTTGAAAATATGATCTGCAAGGAACCTTTACGTACGTGGTCCAGTCTATCCCAAAGATTCAAAGTGGTCCTCAAAGGATCAAATTCAAGATGGGCAAATTTAATGTGCTATATACACTCTCACATGCTCTCATTTTCAAAATAAATGTCAAACACTCAAACCCTCTTCGACAATATATACCGGTTACTTAGGTTGCCGAACTTATCACCGTATAAATTAGTGGTGTTTCTTGTGGACGTCTATAGTAGAACTTGATCATATGATGTTAGGTCATAGGCAACACTAAATATCAATATTAATATACTACAAGCCTTATGTATAATTCTTCCCTAGTTTGACTTTAAAAAAAGAAAAAAAAAAGAAGCCTTATGTATAAACGAGTGGTACTGTTATATGTGATGAGATATTCCAATACGCCTTATCCTTTCGTAATGACATATTGTAATATCGCTATATCATATGATATGTACGTGTGATTATATATTTACATAATCAATGTACCAATAAATAAAGAATCCAAAAGTTTTAAGTAGATACATAAACTACCTTGAGGTTTGAGAATAGTCCATTTACTCCCCATTTTTGCAAGTTCAAGTAAGAATCGGTCACTTCCTTGACCCTAAAAGGGAAAGTTTGACCTAACTGAATCAACAAAACTAAATGGAAAGAAGAGGGTAATGTACTAGGTAATAATCTACTACTTTGATAAATGTGTGCGGAAATACATGCCGTACACATATAATCGTTCTGTTCATAGGACGGTACAACTTTAGCTCCAAATCATACCTTGAACCGCATTCAAACTTTGAACTAATACCAGTTTGATTTCCTTGTTTCGTTGGTAATTGGCAGGCTGAATATCAATATTTTGCAAAAACGTAAACACACAAAGAAGTTGTTTTAACTTGAGATAATTAACTACGGATTATATGAGTTGTATAAATGATAATTTTTTGATTTAATAAATTAGAAATTGTAGTGGTAGTGATGTCGATGAAGAAGAGTAGTAGTACCCAAACACCTGGGGTCGTCTTTATATCTCAAAAGATCCGTGCGGTTTCTTCTCGCCTACAATAAGACCCCTTGCCAATTGGCTGCTTTTACTCCCTTCACACTTCACAAATCGTATTTTCATATTGACCACCGCATTTCTTAATTTATTTTATTAAATATATACAAGTTATTATTAATATAATAATATTACTAAATTAAATCAAATTCCCACGCGCTATCTGCCTCGTCACATTTGCCTTACTTGAATTGTTATGTCTAGAATTAGTGCTACGTGTCGACCATTTATTTGCTAATTTGGACAAACTTTTATATGTTTGACTCTACAAGTAAATGGCTTCTTTTAGGAAAGTTTGGAGTGAGAACAAAAACACACACACACAGAGGGCATTATAATGTTAATGTGGGCCACAAAGTTGTGTCAAATTCAACTAATTTTCAGTATTAATTTTTATATAGATGAAGACTTTTAAAGAAAGAGGGTGATTTTTAGACAACATCTTTTTATCTTTCACATCGTAATTGTTATTTTATACGTTTATACAGTATGCAATAATACTTATAAGATATTATATATGTATCAAAATACGTAGTACAATTATCAATACTCTTTAAAGAAACGTCCTTATATAAATCTCAAAGACCGCCACTACCTTCATAGACGTAGAATTAGTAAAACGTTTAGGCTTTATAGTGTGGAGGTACTTCTATCTTAAGCATCTTGGACTTTAACATTTATAAACTCTCTTATTCAACTTCAAAACAACCTAGGTAGCTCGAGATTTATCGTTTGCATGATTAATACGTATATTATATATTGTATTATTATTATTATCATTATCATTATAATAAATAGAGTTTTGTTAATGACAGCCCTTAGGGCTGTCTCTAACATACATAAAATGTTTGTACACTCATTGATAGAGTAGTGTTCCTAAAATTCAGGGGGCGGTTTTTATATTGGTTTTGCCTTGTTATTGACAGTCTTAAGGGTTGTCATTATCATGTTCCTAATAATCAAACCCACATGTATAGGTAGACTTAAGAGTTGTTACAACCTATTTATAATGAAAAGTAATATTTATATTATAAATACACAACATATGTTTTGATATACTCATGCAGTTTACTTTAAACTTGTACAATATGATGAATAAAATGATTTTTGTAGTGTAGATATCATTCACAATGTATAATGATTCAATGATACATACTCCCTTCGTCCCACAGAAAAGTTTTTCATTTCTCTTGAAAACAAGTATTTAGGTGATAATTAGTGGTATGGTCCTTTATAATATTTTTGATTAAAATATAAAATTATTTGAGAAAAAAAGTGATTTTAGGAGATAGTTATGGTGAAGTACATAATAATAATAATAATAATAATAATAATAATAATAATAATAATAATAATAATAATAATAATAATAATAATAATAATAATAATAATAATAATAATAATATTCTATTAAGTGAATCATTATATTTGAGAAATGAGAATTTTTGTGAGACAATAGGGGAAATGAAAATTTCTTTATGGGACGGAAGTAGGGCCGGTCCTGAGTTCATCGAGGCCCTAGGCAAACATTAATTTAGGGCCCTTTCATAATTATAAAAAAATAATAACCTGAAAGTTAACTACAATTCGATTAATTGTTTTTCAAAACATTAACAAAATTCGATTAAAGAAACTCAAAAATTAACATTAAAAAGTAAAATTAATACCTTGGAGGTGTGAATTGAAGTTGGCGTTTGGTAACACCACATAGCCGTAAATGAAATTGAGTATAAAAGGGTATAAATATTTTTGGGTTTTAAAATACACATGGGTCTAAAAAAATATGGGCCCCAATTATTTTTCTGGTATAGGCGTGGGCCTACTACATATAAGGAGTATTAAACAGCTTTAGGAGTAGGACCTACGCATCTGAAAACCTCATTTTTTTAACGGCTATCACTAGATGTAAGCCATTCGGTAATCAGTTATGTTGGCCTAACGGGCTTATGGTTTAGAAAGCCCGATATGTAGTTCCTTCAAATAAAAATTAAATCTAAATTTGAAGTCATTCCGATTATCTTAATGTTCTTGACCTTTTACCACGAAACCATTTCTTCCCTCGATTCCCAAAAAGAAGTCCTTTCAAAGTATCGAGACCAAAAAGATTGTCATGCCACTAACCTTTACAATTTCACCCCCAGAAGAAGTCACACTCATGTTGATCATCTAAAACGGCATCACTCTTCTAGACTCGTAAAACCACAAAAATGAACACCATAATATGATTCCAATAACACCAAATCAACAATACCCATCCGAAAGACAGAGCGACTATTAAACAATTTTATCGGGAAATTCATTCCAAATATTCCTGCTGCTACTCCAAATATAACAACCACAAATGCACCAGTAGGCAGTAATAATTCAAATTGTATAAGCTCATTCCGCACATTATCCCGCAACCCAACTTTATAAATAAAAAAAATATATATATACAACAACAACGATACTCAATCCATTCAAAGTACATGTATGCGGGAGCTAAGATGGAGACAATCATACCTCTACCCGGAGGTACAAATATTGCTTCATGGGAGACCTCCGGCAAATATAACATATACTTTGCAAGAAGAATTAAAACAAAAAAGAAACGTACATACCAGTTGAATATGTTAATAAAGTCTTCAGTATCATTGATATATAATCATGTATTCCTTCAGCTGATATATAATAAGAAAAGCAAAACGATCAGAAAATCATCGACCGAACCAGAAAAGAATTGAACTTTATTTTAGTAAAATAATACGGACGTGAGTTTATTAAGAGTGCTATCAATAACAACAAAATATGCTTCAAGAAGCATCTCCATTTCGTCAATATTTTGTTTACTACTTTCTGAACTCCTCATACTATCATGTCTAGTCTACTTCTTGCAAAACTAAAACATTTATCAAGTTTTTGATAATCCGTTGGTGAAGCAATTGGAGAAACTGGAGCTGAAACAGAAATTAATTGTTCTCCACCGTAGAGATGGACAAAAACCGGTTAGGACAAAAACCGGTTTCGGTTTTGACCGTAACCGGTTTTGGTCAACGCTCGTAATAACTGGTTATGCCAAAAACCGGTTCGGTTAGTAACCGGTTTTGGCATCGGAAAACCCCAACCGGTGTAACCGGTTACCGGTTCGGTTTGTAACCGGTAAAAAACCAGTTTTGACCGGTTTTTCTATAATACCTCTTTTTCTTTTGCCGCAATTCGATATCAAACACAACCATTAAACGTTTTAGCAAAACACAAACATTCATTAACCATAGAAACGTTAAAAACATTCAAATACACATAATTAAACATAAAAAAACAAAGTTCGAAAGCATAGAAACGTTAAAATCATCGAGATTCGAGATTTACTACTAAAAATACGATTAGACTACAAATCTTCACTCTTCGTCGCTATCTTTTTGTGGGTCATTATCTTCATACTCATAACCATCGGAGCTAGATGCTCGGGACGATTCACCTTCTTGAGCTATATCTTCATCGGAAAGTGAGGTTGCAAGACCTTGAGCAACTTCCATGTCGAGAAGTTCTTCTTCAACGTCAAGTTCCTTCTCTAGCTTTTGTTTGTCTTGAATCCGATCCGCCGCATCCAAGTGATCCTTCAAGCAAATACACATCTCCAAAGACGCCAGCGTGAGTCTTGTTCTCCTAATAGATAATATCCTGCCACTAACAGAAAAAGCCGATTCCGAAGCTACCGTATAAGCTTGGACACTTAGTAAATCTCTGGCCATGGCGCTTAGAATGGGAAATTGAGGCTCCCTTTCTTTCCACCAAGCCAATATATCAAAATGCTCGATTTCTCGAGTGGTCATATTGCCTAAAAAGTTTGTTTTCGTATATCTCGACAATTCGCCATTAGCGGATTCTTCACTACTCTCACCCCTTTGCCGTTTAGTTGTTTCCTCTCTTATAGTATTAAATAAATGGGCTAATGGGTCGGTGGGAACATCAACATCACCAAAAATTGGGGCAAACGAACTTGAAGAAGCATTTGGTGCACCATACTTTTGAAAATAAACCTCAAATAATGATTTAAAATTATTCCAAAAATGATCTTGTGCATTTTTAATATATGTAGGACTTACCAAATGCAATTCCAAATCATAACAAATTGCACTTATAGTGGTTTCGACACCGATTTTGTTTAAAGTAGGGTCTAACATGGCCGAACATGTAATTGCCAATGGTAATTTGCGAAAATATTTTCTTAGTTTAGTTTTCATTGGCGCGACCATTGTTTTATAAATACCACCTTCCAAATCAAAAGTATCAATTTTATGAGCCATCAAATATAGTTGTTTTAGTACACAATGACTTGTTGGATAGTAAACACCGGAGACTAAAATCGTTACATCTTTAAAAAGTTTAAACAATTCGGTTAGCTTTTTAATAACCTCCCATTTTTCGTCACTAAATTTGTTTTTAACACGTTTCTTTGTAAAAAGTTTGTCATGGAAATATTGTAAAGTTTGACGTTGACGAACACCACATACAAACATGTCATAACTTGAATTCCAACGAGTGGTAATGTCCCAATTAGGTGATAAACAAAGTGAATTCGTTTGCTTACACAAACGAATATATCTTTTAACTCGTTTTGGCCCCTTTTTAAAAACATCCACTAGCATCAACCAAAAGTCATGTGTTATAGCACAAATCTCCGGTGAGTTCAACCCATCTCGCACAAATAAATTTATAATGTGTGCGAGACACCGACTATGGAAGAAAAGACCATTCACGGGAGGTTTGAATGATAATATTAGCTTTGCAACCGCATTTGTATTATTAGATGCGTTGTCAAACGAGATTGCAAAAACTTTTCCATTTAATTTAAAGTAATTTATTACGTGACTTAACATATAAAATAAATTTTCACCCGTATGGGGATGTGGAAAATCTTCAAACGCGATCACACGCTTCATCATTTGTCATGTGTTTGGATCGATCCAATGTGCGGTAACACAAATGTACGAACCGGGCGAACCATGAGGCGCCGATCAAACGTCCGTTGTTAGGTTTACACTTGTATTCAAATTATCAAAACCATTTACTAGATCATTTTTAGCCAATTTCCAAAGTTTTAAACAATCTCGTCTAAGAGTAGTACGGCTTACATGATTATAACGTGGTTGAAGCTCTTGTTGGATGAGGCGCGTCAATCTTGGGTTGTCAAAGTGGTTGAATGGCAAACCTTGTTGAATCACGAATTTGACCATATGTTCTCGACAACGTTCCGCTTGGTACGCAAAGATACCACCGTCTCGTGCCATAGTCGCTTGACCCTCTTGTTGTGAACCCCTTCTTATCATTTGACAATGCTTTGCTACATGTGTCCTCATCGTCGAGTTGGAACTAGCTCCCATGAATTGACCACAATTTCTACAATGCGCCTTTACTTGGCCATTGCTTAACTCCACGATGTCGAACGACCCATTTGGTCCAAAGAGTTCGGGAACTCGTGTAGTTGGCAAAACTCTAACAATACTTGCCGTTTCTTCATTTGTAAAACCAACGCCGGTGAAATCTTGACTACTTTGGCTTTGGTTTGGGTGTGACATTTTGACGTTTTTTGCTAATCGAAAGTGTTTGGAGAGTGTTTTTGGGTGTTTTGAAGTTGTGATTTTAACCAAATACAAGATATGTATTTATAGGGGAGTTTAGGGGGGCAAAATGGTCCAAATATACACTTCCAACGGTCAAAAAATCATCCCAAACGGTCATATGACCGTTAAAAAACGGTCTGATTTGTTTCTGCTCAAAAAAAGCTACTGCCAGCGATAAACCGGTTACAAACCGGTTTATAACCGGTTATTACCGTTATAACCGAAAACCGGTTTTGAAAAACCGGTTACGACCGGTTTTTGGTCGAAAAAACGAGAACCGGTTACGAACCGGTCGGTTATTCAGTAACCGAACCGGTTACGGTCAAAACCGGGTTTGACCGGTTACGGTTTCGGTTCGGGTACCGGTTTCGGTTTCGGTTTCGGGTATTTTGTGCACGACTACTCCACCGTATGAATATGACTCAATTCTTGTTGTATTTTCGGTTAGATACATTTCAGCCATATCTCCATCATCCTCCATTAATTGCTCTATTTCATCTCGTATGTATCTGTATCGAAGACCTTGACCACATTGTTTCAGACCTAAAACATCAACAGTTAGAAAAGGCTGGCGAGATGATGCAAATGGCCTGTTAGATGATGTACTCCAAGGTTTGCTGCTGAAGCAGGTTTTTGTAGTAGGTGAACTTTTAGGTCTCCCATCACTATCTAACAGTAGAAACATTGATGGTAAGCATAAAATTGTTAGACATTTAATTATTAGGGATAAAACTTGGTAATCTTAAGTTTGAATATTTTTAACTGATACTTGTTAGTTCACAATCATCCAACTTCAGATGTTTAATCAAATTAGCTGCAATAACTGGTTACTTTGAGGTAAAACAACAATAATTTGATTAGAAATGGAGAAAGATGATTTCGATAATGAGTATTGATGACATTATCATAAATCGTCAGGTTATGCGATAGAACAATATGTTAACAGGATTTTAGATGCATATTTGTTTATTCAGTTGATATCATATAAAACGCCAGCAGAATTTTATATATTTCTGTCGAGAATAGTTCATATAAGGAACCTTTTAAGAATAACACACTAGTTAAGAACGGAGGACAGGTAATAATAAAACATTTTGGTACCACACATTTTAATGCCTACACCACAAAGTACAAATTGTATAGCTAATCGTACACCCGCATAAAGCAACAGTTGAGGCGTAACCACTAAAAGTTTGTGGTGTATTTATCACCACCTTAAAAATATATAGAAAACTCCAGTCAATCTAACAGGATTGGATGAAAAATTGCAGTCACTCACCCCTCGTCCTCCTACGAATGAATTAGGGTTCCGCTTTAGAAAAATATCAATTACATCATCACAAATTCACAATATGATCAAATAACCTGTAAATAAACATTTAGATCAGAATATCGAGCAAAACTGAGCTTAAAGTCGCCAATTATAAAACGCATATACACCCATAAACTTACATGTACATGTGCAGTATGAAGCTATCTTCGAGAGAGGGGCATGAAACTCGAGGATTCAGAAGTGATGAGATGTACAGTGAAGCCTATATGTACAAAAATTCATATATCTACAGAAAACAAACGCATAATTAAACATGGAGGATGCCTAATTTCGTGTAATTCTCTCTGGATTCGGATCGAAGCGTGTGCGAGACTAGTAAGAGCAACTCTATAAGAGCATCTCCAACCCATCTCTATCATCTCATCTATCTCTATATTTCAAGTTTTTTCTCCTACAACCCACCTCTATCCAATATAGAGTGAGAGAAAAACTCCCTCAATAGTTGAAGTAAAAGGATATCCCCTCTATCCATACCTCTATCCATGGACCCCATACATCATTCACTAATTTTCTTTTGTAATATAAAATTAATTAATTAAAAATATGATTTCTATGGGTCCCACTAGTTTTAGTGAGATTGATAGAGTTTATGGTTGGAGTTGAGGCCATGTTTAGAGTGAATGGACCCACCAATTATAGAGATAGAGTCATTTTGATAGAGTTTATAGTTAGAGATGCTCTAAAAATCACTATATCTTTGTAAATTAGATGGGTTCATGAACTCTAAACAACATATTAACTCTAACTATAAACTCTAACCATTACTTTAAAACCATTTAAAACTAGTAGGACCTACATTTTACTAAAAAAAATATAGAGTCCATTGATAGAGTGAATTTCTCTCACTTTATATAAAGGGTTTTTTAACCCGCTCTATATTTAGAGTGAGTGATAGAATTGTCCCTTTACCACCACTTTGCCGCCAGTTGGGGTACCATTGGCACCATTCCGCCAGTGGTACCGCCACTTTGCAAACGCCGCTTTGGAGACGAGGATGGAGGGACGCGTGAGTTGGTAGGTTGGGCCTAAAAGGGTATTTTGTGTGTGTGTTTTGTAATGATGGGTCCCAAAAAACTTAAGAGAAGATGTATTGTTGGCATGTGTACGTCAATTTAGTGTCGATTAGAATGTGAAGTGACGTGTCGCTGATTTGACAACGACTAATAATATCACCATTGGGAGCAAAGAGATATTTTATGTGTGTTTTGGAAATGTTCTAAGGTGATATTGTTTAATTTTATTCCTTTCCTCTGTTTTTCCCATTTTTGGTGTAAGCCTTTCACTCTATCATAAACTTTTAATTAAATTTTGGCTCAACAAATTTGTTTTAATTTCGTCAAAATAATCTTTTGTCCTACTATACGCGAAAAATAATGTTATGATTCCAAAGATCGCACCAAATTATTTTGATGTTTTGGTATAGCAATATAATTATGAAAAAATCATATAATATTGTTCCGGTGTTATGTCACAGCTAGGGGTGAGCATAAAAACCGAAAAACCGAAATCAATCCGTTAAAACCGTCAAAACCAAACCGATAAAACCGAAACCATTTCAAAACCGACGGTTTGGTTTTAGATTTTGAAAAAACCGATGGATTTGGTTCAGTTTCGGTTTTAACCAAAAACCGCCCCACTAATATTTAATATATTATATATATTTTTTATTTTTATACTTATTAAATAGAAGTCGACCTATTTAAGTATTTGAAAGTTCATCTACTATGGTTCATTAATGCTTATATCATTATTATATGCTACAAAATACGTTTATAGCTTGAATTTTGGGCTGTAAATGTTATTCATTGTTGAAATATCTTATTAGACATTAAACTTAATAATGTAAGTTAGATATTATTACTGAAATTTGTATGTAATATTAAAAAATAAGGATTAGTGCATGAAATTATGTATCTATGTTTAAGACGAGGTGGATTCGGGTTTAAAACCGAAACCGAACCGTTAAAGGCTAAAAACCGTTACAACCGAAACCTTTAGAAACCGAAACCATTGGGTTTAAAACTCCTAAAACCGAAATTAGCAGATTCGGTTCGGTTTGAGCCTAAAACCGCCCCAAATCGTCCCATGCACACCCCTAGTCACAACAATATAATAGGGGTAAAAATCGTATAATATCGTTATAGGACTAATCTGCCCCTGCTTCTATCAAAGATTAAGGGGTGTTTGGTTCGCTGGAATGCTTGGGAATCTATAGGAATTATAATCTAATTCCTACGGATTTCTATGTTCGGTTTGACGGAATTGGAATCTTTTGTTGGAAAACATTCCATTGAACAAGGTGTTAGTCCCAAGACTAAGTAAATAAGATTTGATGATCGATAGCTAAGAAGAATAAATACCAGCTGAAGTATGTATCTCAGCTGAAGCAAGCATATACAATAAACCTTCAGCTGAGTACGTACTTAGCTTTAGGACAACAAGTCAAATCAGCAGCTATTAACGAGAGTTCATTCGAAGTCTATGACCAAATGACAAAGACAAGAAGAAGACTATTCAGCTGATTGTGGAATCAGCTGATAGTACCTGCTGCAGATGAAGACTTAAAGGAAATGTTCTTGACACTTTGAACATTTCCCTTTCCCGCTCAAAGAAGAAGAAAACGATGAGGATCTTCTATTTTGGAATAGAAGATAATGTCAGTACATTATCATCGTTTGTCCCTCCAAGCATGTAAAGAGAAAGTCAACTATTTCTGTACTTATGTAGTACACCTTTCACTGTGCGTCAGAAAGGGTACCGGAAGTAGTTGACACAAAGTACACTTGGGACAATAACTTGTGCAAGAGCATTTAATGATCCATGGACAAGTCCACATCGACGAATAATATGTTTACACGTCGTCTAACTTCTGGACAAAGGAACATGGATCTTGGGCTATAAATACAGACGTAAATGGTTGCATTTACATACACCTTTTAGAAATCATAGCACAAGAACATTCTATGAGAGTTAGTTATTTGTCTAAGTATTAACTCCTCCATAGTTATTACTAAGGCATTAATATCAGCTGTTAGTATCAGCTGATATAACTCTCAGTGCATACTCTTCTAGTTTTGAGCGATCTAAAGTGTCATTTCGAGTGTAGAGTTTTAGTTAGTTGTGTACTATCTATTTCTGCAAACTTTGTACTGTATTAAATTGTTTTAATAAACTCTTAATCATTGAAATCTTGTTGTTCATTTATCTTATCTTCGTTACTCGGTCATAACGCAACACGTTTGTGTTGTTGGGAACCAACAACTGGTATCAGAGCAAGTGTCAAAATTGTTTTCCATCAATTTTGAGCATCTGTTATGGCTGAACCTACATCATCAGATCTTCCATCATCTGGAAAACCTCCTAAACTCACTCAAACCAACTATCCCATGTGGAAAACGCGTATGTTGTCCCATATGGTTACCTATAACCCAAAACTTCAAGATAATATCACGATAGGAAAATACGTTCCCAAAACCCTCATCCCTAGTACTCCTGAAGTCCCAGAACACTATGTAGTGAAATCTGAGGCTCAATGGGCAGACGCTGAAAAACGTCTTGTTCATCTTGAGAATAAGGGTAGGGATATGCTTTTTCAAGCAGTTGGTGATGAACTGTATCACAATATTCAATTTTGTGACTCGGTTAAAGAGATGTGGGAGAGGCTGGCTGAAGTTTATGAAGGCACATCGGTTGTGCGTGAACATAACAAAAGCATGCTCATACATGATTACGAGCTGTTTAAAGCCAAGCCTAGTGAGACAATAGCTCAAACTTTCAATCGTTATAACATTCTGTTAAACGAGCTGAAGTCTCATGGGGTTGAAAAGGACGATATGTCCAAAATGTGTAAGTTTATGGCAGCCTTACCTTCTAAATGGGCTACCATCATAACTTGCATGAGTACATCTCCTACTCTGAAAGATTATACTCTTTCCTCTCTCTATGGTACGTTTCTAAGCCATGAGAGAACTGTACTCAACAAATTTCAACCTCCAAAGGACTCTAAAGTGAGTCCCTCTGGATCTTCGACTGCTCTTGTTTCTCTAAACAAGCCTAGTAGAATCGTTTATCCACCATCAGATACTGACAGCAATTCAGCAGCTGGTTTGTTCAGCATGCCTGAAGTCAGCATTGAAGAAGTCGATGAAGACGAAGACAACGATGCCCTTATATCTGAGCTTGCCTTACTTGTTAAAAATAGAAAATTCTTCAAAAACAAGTCTGGCTCCTCAGCTAGAGGCTCGAGTAGCAGATCTATCTCATCAGTTGTACCTTCCAGACCGTCTGGAAGTACACCTGACATCTCCGAGATAACTTGCTACAACTGTAACAAGAAGGGACACTATGCTAACGACTGCAGGCAGAAGAAAGCAAGTTCATCATCTTCAACTAGTGAGTCCATTGAAGAAAAATACAAAAAGCTACAAGCCTTCACCAAAAAGATTCTGAAAGAAAAGAAGGCACTTGAAGGCAAAGCTGCTGACAAGGGTCTCGTAGCTGAAACTCATGATTGGGCTGACTCTGGTGACAGCACATCTGATGATGATGAACAAATGGCCACAATGTGTTTGATGGCTCGTGCTGATGATGATGAAAGTATTACAGCTGATGATGCTAGTTCTTATAAGTGGGTCAACATTGTTCATAAAAAGGTAACCTCTCTAATCTCTGCTGAGGCTACTAAAGCCAAAGATATTGTTGATTATATTATTTGTGACTTGCACTTCATTGATCAGCTGAAAGGTGAATGTTTGGATAAACATAGTGCTGTTCTGCGTGAAAATGCATTTTTAAAAGAACGTTTAATTAACCACAAAACTTTAAAAGAAGAACTTTCTGAAACAAAATTTATTAACTCAGTTCTTCAACAAGATCTAAGTGAAAAAGTTAAAGAACTTGAAGCAATTAAAAAGATTTGTGAATCATGGTCTCGTTCATCCAAACGCGTGAGTGAATGTGTTAACTCACAAATCCCTAGTCAAGTACAAGCTGTACTAGGAGGAGACTTCCTTGCTGCAGCCGCTGTACCTGACAGTAGTACAGATGATCTGTACTACTCGTCAGCTGATGCTTCTGTGCCATCTGAAGAGTTGGTTTTTGGTTCCTTCGTTAGGTCTACCAAAACCTATGCTACTGAGATGTCCTCAGAAGATCCTTCTGTAGCTACTTGTGAAGAGTCATCAGCTGACTCCTCTGCCATGATAGTTAGGACACCTACTGTAGTCATTGTTGAACCTAGAAAATCTATCTTTGGGTTCTGCACCTGCTGCCTCTTCTGCTAGATCTCAGCAGAAGACTAGGAGAACAGCAGGAAAGAAAACTGTTCTTACACCCTCCAAGGGTGAGCCAGTTGGAGTTCGTACTCGAGCTGCAAAGAACAAAGGTAAAGGTAAGAGTGTTCCTAAGAATACTCCAAGTCCTTCTTCAGCTGTGTCTGTCAGACGGCTGAAAGGAAAGGTCAGCAAGCTGACATCACTCGTTCAAACTCTGACTATCTCTGATAATCAGAAAATGAAAGGTATTTTGGGTCCAGTTCCTAATCCTATTGCCTCGCCCTCTACTCCACTGCAAAGAAACAGAAAATGCTATAAGTGTGGAGATCGTGGGCATATGGCAAGTGAGTGTGACAGCACATGCCTGAGATCTTCCCAACTTCAGTATGTGAGCCTACTGAAAAGCCAACTTCTGTGAGTCCCAGCGGGAAGTCACAAGGACCCACCGAAGTGTGGGTTCCCAAAAAGAACTAACTCTTTTAATTTATGTGCTGGGTGATGAAAGCAAACATGTCTGGTACTTAGACAGTGGTTGCTCGAGACACATGACTGGTTACAAATCCCTGCTGGAAGAGTTTGAATCAGTAGTTTTTGGTGATAATGGTAGAGGCTCAACTGAAGGTTATGGAACCATTTCAAATGGATCCGTAAAAATCACAAGAGTTGGTTATGTGAATGGGCTGAAACATAATCTAATCAGCATTAGCCAAATTTGTGATGCAAAGTTCTCAGTGAACATTAATGAATACAGAGGAACGGTGACGGATAAGAATGGAAAGGTAGTATTAGTTGCTTCAAAAACCAAGAATGTCTATACACTTGACATGAATCCTCAAAATCAAGAAGTTTGTCTATTCTCTCATTCTACTGAAGAGCTGAATTGGTTGTGGCATAAGAGGCTATCTCACCTGAACTTCAAAAATATATCGAAGCTGGCTCGAGGTCAGCTGGTGAATGGTCTGCCACAAATCAAATATGAAAAGGATAAGCTTTGTTCAGCTTGTGAACAAGGCAAGCAACATAAAAGCTCCTTCAAATCAAAGCAATGTTTTTCCATCGACAGCTGCCTACACATGCTCCATATGGACCTTTTTGGTCCTATGAGTACTAAAAGTCTAGGTGGAAAGAAATATACACTTGTTATCGTTGATGAATATTCACGATATACTTGGGTAATATTTCTTCGTCACAAAAGTGATGTAGCTGAAGAGATTATCAAGTTCATCAAAAGGATGGAACTTCTAAATGGGTATAGAGTCAAGATGCTGAGATCAGACAATGGTACTGAATTCAGGAAGAAGACTTTAGAAGATTTCTGTTCATATGTTGGGATCTCCCAAAACTTCTCAGCTGCAAGAACACCTCAACAAAATGGTGTTACTGAAAGAAGGAACAGAACCCTAATAGAAGCTGCAAGAACAATGCTTGCTGAGTCAAACATGCCTAAGCAATTTTGGGCAGAAGCTGTTAACACAGCTTGTTTTACTCAAAATAGGTCTCTCTATGTGAAGAGACACAAGAAGACTTCTTATGAGATTTTTCGTCAGAGGAAACCTTTCATAGGTTTCTTTCATGTGTTTGGCTGTGTGTTTTGTGTTAAACACACGAGATCAGCTAAGTAAATTTGACTCTAAAGCTGATGAAGCCATTTTCTTGGGATACTCCACTCTATCCAAAGCATATAGAGTTTTCAACAAAAGAAGACAAACATTGGAAGAGTCCATAAATGTTACTTTTGAAGAACACTCAAAGGCTATGAACCCCACCTCTGCTGACTCGTCTGATGCATTTCAGAGATCAGCTGAACCATCTCCAGATGATTCAACTGAAGCATTCTCCGATGCTTTAAACCTCTTTGATGTTCCCATAAATGAATCAGATGAGACGTTCCATGATGCTCCTACATATCTTGTAGATATTGCAGCTGTTCAACAAGAGATTCCAACAGCTAGAGCATCATCCAAGGCTATCTCTAAGCCACCTCTTCATACTTCAAGAAGATCTGTTCAAAATGAAGTAATTCATCCTGCTGAGCAGTCAGCCGCTCAACAAGGATCTAATTCTGCCGAATCTTCCTCTTCTACAGCTGCTCCTCAATCTAAGTGGACCTCAGAAGATCCAATTGATTTAATCATTGGAGATCCACAACAAGGAGTTGTCACAAGAAGTAAAGCATCATGCAATCTTTGCTTATGGTCTTGTTTCTTAGCAACTGAAGAACCGAAAAATATTAAAGCTGCTTTAGAAGACTCAAGCTGGATTCAAGCGATGCAGGAAGAACTTAACCAATTCGAGGTCAACAAAGTATGGCAGCTGGTGCCCCCACCAGCTGGAAAGACTATAATTGGTACTAAATGGGTATTTAGGAATAAAATGGATGAAGAAGGTGTGGTTATTCGCAACAAAGCTAGACTTGTTGCACAAGGATATAGACAGGAGGAAGGAATCGATTTCGATGAAATATTTGCTCCAGTGGCTAGGCTTGAGGCGATTAGAATATTTCTAGCCTATGATGTTTACAAAAATTTCACAGTTTTTCAAATGGACGTGAAGAGTGCGTTCCTGAACGAGAAGCTGCAAGAGGAGGAATACGTTAAACAACCACCAGGATTCGAAAATCCTAAACAGTTAGACTATGTGTTTAAATTGGATAAGGCGTTGTATGGGTTGAAACAAGCTCCTCGTGCTTGGTATGATACACTCTCCACGTTCCTCATAGCAAATGATTTCATCAGGGGAAAGATTGATAAAACCTTATTCATTCGCAAAATCAAAGGTGATATCATTCTTGTTCAAATTTATGTGGATGACATAATTTTTGGTGCTACTGATGAAAAACTCTGTAGACGTTTTTCAAAACTTATGTCTACAAAGTATGAGATGAGTATGATGGGTAAATTGACTTATTTTCTTGGCTTACAAGTTAAGCAATCTAAAAATGGAATTTTTATAAATCAAGAAAAATATATCAAAGCTCTTTAAAAGAAATTTGATATGAATTCATCATCATCCATGAAAACTCCAATGGCTCCTCCAAACAATCTAGATGCTGACATAACTGGTAAGTCAGTTGATGTCACACTCTATAGAGGAATCATTGGATCATTGCTCTATCTCACCGCCAGCAGACCAGATATTATGTTTTCTACTTGCATGTGTGCTAGGTATCAAGCTGATCCTAGAGAATCTCACCTAATAGCTGCAAAAAGAATTTTGAGGTACCTTAAGGGTACTCCAAGCCTAGGTCTTTGGTATGCCAAAGACTCCTGGTTTGATCTAATTGGCTATTCAGATTCAGACTTTGCAGGTTGAAAAATGGATAGAAAGAGCACCACTGGAGGATGTCAGCTGCTTGGTGGAAAGCTAGTCAGCTGGACAAGTAAGAAACAAAGTACTGTTTCTACCTCCACAGCTGAAGCAGAATACATTGCTGCTGGAAGCTGCTGCGCTCAAGTCCTTTGGATGAAGAATCAGCTTGTTGATTTCGATATGAACTTCTGTAAAGTTCCTATCTATTGTGATAACACTAGTGCTATCGCAATCAGCAACAATCCAGTTCTTCATTCTAGAACCAAACATATCGACATAAGGTATCATTTTATTAGAGATCACATTGAACAAGGTGACGTAGAACTCCACTTCATTTCAACAGACCTTCTGCTGGCTGATCTATTCACTAAACCTTTAGATGAAAAACAATTCAATTTTTTGATCAGCGTGCTAGGTATGTTGAATGCTTGAATCAACTGCTGAAGTACTATCAGCAGCTGATAAGATTCACCTTGTCACTTAGTACATTCAGCTGACTAAAACCTTTTAAATATATCAGTCAGTCGAATAAAATCTCTTAAATGATAACTTATCGTGTTTTATAAGTTAAAACGTTTGGTTCTCCCATAAAAAGGCATCTTTTAACCCTATCCATACGTTTTCTGTGGCAAATATTTCCACTCGAGTGAAAATATTTGGCATTTATGTGGGACAAGACATCCTGACACAGAAACGCTCCACTACCCTGACACAGAAACGGCTCCACTACCTCACACTGTCACATCCAACCACCTTTGCACAATAACCAACGTGTCTATAGTTGGTTTGTAACTATCCAATTATGACCCGGTTTAAATTCAAATCTTTACCCAAACCGACCCATAAATCCCTATAAATACTCATCCATTTCCCTCTCTTCATCCTCATCACTCCCTCAATTCTCTCTCAAAAAAACCCTCTATTTCTAACTTTTATCTTTCTTCCCTCTCTCCCCAAATGTCGAAGAAAGCCCCAAAAGTTTCTCTTACTAGGGCTACCATTGAGTTCTCTCAGAACTCAAACCTTGTAGCCAACACTTCCCCACCGGAGGATCTTGTCGATATTTATCGACCGGTTGGGACGTTTGTGCGTCACTGCCCTATCGGTGGTGCATTTACCAGATTCACCAAGAGTATCATCGAACTCTTGCGTGATTTCTGGATGTCTGCCTCCACTTCTGGAGACAACATCACTGCGCAAGTGGGAGATCATCAAATCACCATTACTATTGATGATTTCCGAGTCGCTTGCGGATTTGATTATCTGCAACCTGGAGAGAAATATCAGCAGACTAAATCTGCTGATGAAGCTAAAGCGAGTCTAATCCGTATCACTGGATACAGATTAGAAAATGAAGAAGACGAGGTGCTGATCTTCAAGAAGTCTCAGCTGACGAGACCCTGGGCCTATTTCTTTACCCACATCATTCAGGGTATAGGCGGCAACTCCGGGTCTCACAACCAGTGCAACTCCAGCATGCAAGTCTTTGCTGAAGCCCTAGTCACCGGTCAGCGGATCGACTATGGGAAACTGGTGTACGAGGAGGTCAAGGCCAAGCTGAAAAGCAAGGGAAATCACATTCCCTATCTTCGCTTTTTCACACTCTGCATCACACATGTGATGCTTGAAAAGCTGCAAATAGATTATGAAGACATCCCTGGGGAATCGGTGATGGTCCATTCCATCTCCAACATCATCTTCCAAAAGAAGGATGATGAAAAAGCTTTTCCTCTCACCTCGTACATGCTGAAGATCATAGATGATCGAGTCAGATCCAAAAGGGATCGAAAGAAGGGCGCAACATCGAAGAAATCTGCCCTACAATAAGGTAAGTCCTTTCCTCATCTGAAGTGTTTTCCATCAACTGATCGTACACAAACTGTTGATGGAAATACCACCACTTCCACTGGGATCTCAATGCCCATTAACGTGGAAAATGTGGAAACGGGTGATATTCCACGTGGTGGGAAGAAGCGGATCAAGCGAACTGCTCACCGCCCTCCTTCTTCCTCTTCATTCTTTTTATCATCTTCTTCCACTACCAGCGCCCCTGTTTCTCCTCAGCTGAGGGTAAGAGGGTCTGCTACCTGTGGAGATGATGATGATGTTGATGATGTTGAGCTGGCGATTGCAGCATCATCAGGATTCAGCCGGAATCCGTTGGGCTCTCACTCGAGATCCCAATTGGAAGGATTACAATCAGAAGCTATGCCAGCATCTGAGAGCAGTCCTTCTCATTTTCACTCTTATAGTGTTGTTCCAGGAACTCCACCAACAATTGGAATTCCTGTCCAGACACTTCCGGCTAATCCTCCTTTTCTCTCTTTTGCTTTTCAACCTCTTTCTGCTGATTTCTCAACAAGTCAGCAGACTTCAAAACGGCAATTTCGTTCTTCAGGAGTTAGTGCCGGCTCCAAACCTCTGCGTAGCTCCTCGACTGATTCATTATCTGTCGTTGTAACAAGGGAACAAACTCCACAAGCAACCTTAGTCTCTCGACAGACTGCTGGTGAAGTTTTCGGCTCAACCCAAGCCACCCGTGAGTCAGCTGCACACACACCACCCCCAATTTCTTCATCACTCCCTGAGTCATCAGCTGATGATAGATTGACTGGAAACCAAGTCAATCTTGAAGCTGACCCTTCTGTTTCCCACGACGTCACCGGCTTAAACCAGCAGGTGATCAAGGAAACCACCACCGCCAATGAAGAGACAACTTTAAACCAAGTTGTTACTAAGGCAACCACCCAAGCTACCAGTGATCGCGATGGTACTTGCCAACCACGCTGTGAGGTAGCTAATACACCACCCAGAGGAACTCTTCCTCCAGTCTCTATACCAGTATCGCCGGCTGGTGAGACTGAAGCTCCAGAGACTCAAACAGCATTTCATCTAATGTTTGAGTCGACTGATGATTTTATTCAGTCTTACTATTCGTCGTCTGACGAAGAACATTCTGAGCTTCAACCCGTTTTGACAGCTGATGACGGCACTTCTGTTATAACCCCAGAAGTTTCATGTTGGACCCAGCCTACCCCCCATAGTTTCTGAGCAACCCATATGAGCAATTCCTCCTAACTCAGGAACAACCACTTCCACAGCTGAGGTTACCCCTCAAGCTGGAGACATGCCGGACCCCTTCCCCAAAGCGTCCAAGTGTCCCATGCTGAATCCATCAAAGCTGGAGGAAGTATTCCCATCAGAGCCGCTGCTGCTCTGATGTCTAGAGTTGTTACATCCCAGATTCGACCTGGGATGGCCACGCTGAGTAAGCAGATGGACTCCCTTCGCACGGATGTTCCAAAGAAGTTTGCCCAAACTGCTGAGAATCTCTCTTCCAGCATAACTTTTCTACACACTGAGGTTCACACTCAGACTCCTCAGCTGGCTCTTCTTTCTGATCAGATTCGCATCAACACCAGCCGGTTCATCTCTCTCAACGACTACGCGCGTCAAGAGTTGAACTCCCTTCGCGATTCTGACAGAGTCGAACAACACAAACTTCTCTCTGAAGTTCGGGACAGTCTGGCTCTTGCCCAATCACAACAAGAATCTCTGCTGACACTTACTCATAGCCACCTTTCTAAGTCTATTGAGGAGTCAGCTTCTGCTGTGTCCACCAGGTTGGACAAAATGGAGACTGAAGTCAGCTCGTTGACTTCCCAAGTCACTGGTCTCCAAGGCACCCTTACCCTCATTCTTGCAAAGCTAAATGAGGGTGACGCTGTTGTCCGTCCTGCTTCAGCACCAGAGAGTACCCCTCTTTTTCGGGCACTCTCTGAGGGGTAGAAAGAGGCCACTTCAGCAGGTGAACAACAAGGTGAACAAAATAGTTCACAACCTATAGTCACCTCTGCTGTTGTAGCCAATACTGAAGACGTTCCAGCAGGTGAAACCCCAAGAACTCCACCCATCACCTCTGCTGGAACACAAGAAGAAGAAGCTGAACCCTCAACTGGTTTGTTAAAATCGTTGATTCTTTTGAATCAGTTGAGGGCCCACAAGTCCAAGCCCCGCAAATCCAAAACCCTCAGCCTATTATACAGGAGATTCCTCATCCTGCTGAGGGGGAGCCTACATCTGCAGCGGTTAAAACTTTCATCCTAAAGGAAGCTGGAACCGCTGCTGATCTTGATGCAGCCATTGCCCTTCAAAGAAAAACTCATGAAGAGCTGTATCAAAAAGATGAGGCCCAAAGAGCTGAGAACATTAGGTTGTTCAACAAAGTTCTTTATCATCGTAGGCAAGAAGCAAAAATCACCAGCGTAAGGGCCCCTAAGTTCGATCCCAGCTCTCCTGATGAAATTGTAATAACAAGAGCTGGAGGAACTGTGGTCAATGAAAAATTTCCTCTGAACAAGATCAGCATCGTTCTCAACTACGCTAAATGGAAAGAGGCTGAAGCAGCTGCCAGATCTGCAAAACCATCGCGGATTATAACAGATCTGGAAAATGAGATAAAATTCGCAATCTACTCCTTCAAGACTCTATGCGACGCAATCAGGAGACAAGCTCCTGAGTTGGTATATCGCATACCTCCTGAATTGTGTGAATCTCAAGCAGCTGCTGTCGGAGGATCTGCTGGTGAAAGCTCCTCAGCAAGAGGGGAGAAACGTAAGTCCGTTCTCCTCGAGCCCCTTGCTGACTCCAGACCACTGGATATTGGGTCATCAATCATATTTGCAAAACGACCAAGACCCAATATCACAAAAGCCATCCCCACGGGAGTTAACTTTGTCCCTGGGCTGATCGTAAAAGAACCAATTTATGGATTTTGCTATCTGGAGAAGAAGAAGGTGCCTTGCTTCCAGCGAGCAGATGAGTTGGATCTATGTGATGTGGATCAACTTATGATCTATCACAAGCTGCTGAGTTCCTCCACTGAAGAGGGAAGAGAAATGAAGAAATTAATAACCTCAGCCTTCAACTCACTGTATCGCAATGTCGTTGGATCAACTATATCCAAGGCATTATAGTTTTTTTTTTTTATTTTCCTTGTAATTTTAATTGCCTTATCAATAAAATCAAAGTTTTGTAATATACTTGTAAAAATTGTAAAAAGATAAACATATACAAAAGAACCCTAAGGGTCAAAGCACATAAGTATTCAGCTGACTTCATCAGCTGAATCATTACAGGGTTACACTTATACAGCTATTCGATTGCATCAAATAGGGGGAGATTGTTAGTCCCAAGACTAAGTAAATAAGATTTGATGATCGATAGCTAAGAAGAATAAATACCAGCTGAAGTATGTATCTCAGCTGAAGCAAGTATATACAATAAACCTTCAGCTGAGTACGTACTTAGCTTTAGGACAACAAGTCAAATCAGCAGCTATTAACGAGAGTTCATTCGAAGTCTATGACCAAAGGACAAAGACAAGAAGAAGACTATTCAGCTGATTGTGGAATCAACTGATAGTACCTGCTGCAGATGAAGACTTAAAGGAAATGTTCTTGACACTTTGAACATTTCCCTTTCCCGCTCAAAGAATAAGAAAACGATGAGGATCTTCTATTTTGGAATAGAAGATAATGTCAGTACATTATCATCGTTTGTGCCTCCAAGCATGTAAAGAGAAAGTCAAAAATTTCTGTACTTATGTAGTACACCTTTCACTGTGCGTCAGAAAGGGTACCGGAAGTAGTTGACACAAAGTACACTTGGGACAATAACTTGTGCAAGAGCGTTTAATGATCCATGGACAAGTCCACATCGACGAATAATATGTTTACACGTCGTCTAACTTGTGGACAAAGGAACATGGATCTTGGGCTATAAATACAGACGTAAATGGTTGCATTTACATACACCTTTTAGAAATCATAGCACAAGAATATTCTATGAGAGTTAGTTATTTGTCTAAGTATTAACTCCTCCATAGTTATTACTAAGGCATTAATATCAGCTGATATAACTCTCAGTGCACACTCTTCTAGTTTTGAGCGATCTAAAGTGTCATTTCGAGTATAGAGTTTTAGTTAGTTGTGTACTATCTATTTCCGCAAACTTTGTACTGTATTAAGTTGTTTTAATAAACTCTTAATCATTGAAATCTTGTTCATTTATCTTATCTTCGTTACTCGATCATAACGTAACACGTTTGTGTTGTTGGGAACCAACACAAGGGAATGTGAATTTAATCCAAAGATAAAAGGATTTTGAAATCCATTAATGAAAGAATGTGTAGATGACCATATTACCCTTAAACACCTTTGAACCTTAAACCAACCACCACCCGCCGCCGCCACCACCACCTGCCGCCACCCACCGACGACCACCGCCACCCACCATCACCACCCGCCGCCCACCACAGCTACCCATCACCACCTGCCACCACCACCACCACCCACCACCACCGTTGTTACCGTTGTTGCTGCCCACCACCTCCACCACCGCCCGCTACCGCCGCCAACATCACCTCCCGCCACCACCAACACCCACCGCTACGACCACCCTCCACCACCACCGCCCACCACTAACTCTACCTACCAACACCACCCACCGCCTCCATCACTTCCGTTGTCGCCACCACCACCTACACGAATAAGGGCAAATTCGTCTTTTTACAAAATTCTAATTCTATTTCCATTTCATGACAACGAAACATAATATTGAATTGAATTTCAATTATATTTCCTGCCAACCAAACGGCGTACAAAATGGAATCTAATTCCTGACAATTCCAATTCCAATTCAATCGGAAGGCAAATAAATAACGACCCCCACGAAAAAGAAGGCAAGCAAATGCGCAGAATGTGCACCGCAGAAACACAGCAAACGAATAACAATTAAGGAGACTTTTATTCCTTAAAGATAATCATGCAATAATTACACAAGATTATTCATAGAATTATACTTATGTACAATTAAAGATGAGCATCATCTCTATACACTAATTTTTATATACAAACATACACTTTAAATTAAACATAAACGATCTCAAAAGGTAAAAAAAAACCAATGGATCTTCAACATATTACTCTTCAGATGTACGGATTAATACGTGAAGAGTAATCCTGCATTCCAGCACCTTCCCAAACTACCCACTCATCCCACAATTCCTCATCAGGATCGTATATCCCTTCATCCGACGGTCCATACATGTCCATCTCAGCCACACTTGTTTCATTTCTCAAATTACTCATCACCATCTGCAAAATCATCGCCCAAATTTCAATTACATTTTCTTCACATTTTTAATCAATGAATGTCTGATAAATTTTAAAATTTAAGATGATGAAACTGGTCTAACTCATCTCTAAACGATGTATAGTTATTTCTGTTTTTTTATGATGTTCAAATTATAGATTCAAATGTACTCTTCAATGAACCGAGATAAAAACATCAAATTTGATATAGATCGAGAGTATTAGAAAGCGTACATCATAAGCTTCGTTGATTTGATGAAATTGGACTCCGCAATTGCTTCCTCTGCACACATCCGGATGATACTGAAATTCGAGGTAACACAAAGAAGTGTGATTAATTAAATCAAACATACCATTTTTGGATAAATTATTAGAGATTGTTATATCTAATAGTCAGGTTTATAGATTTATCGTCGAAAACAATACCTTCAAAGCTAGTTGCCTAAATGCCTTTCGGACCTCAGATTCAGAAGCACCGCGACCAACACTTAAAGTTTTATACGGATCTGAAGAAATAGGGCTAGTGGAAACACAGCTAACCCTAAACCTCGGATCACCGCCGCGTCTTCCCTTTTTGTGCGAATTTTTCAGTTTCCCCCAAGATGAAGAAGATGAGGTCGATGATGAAACATATCCGTTGATCATTCCAGCTGCACTCGCCATGAATTCTTCTGATTTTTCTCTCTCTTCTAAATGAGATATTGAAATCGGCTCTGCGGATTAATTTATATATGTGAAAATGTGGATTAGAAATGATGCAATAGCGATCAAAGAGGAAGAAGATATTTGATTTGAATATTAATAAATGATTCCGTTATCAAAGAGTTGAATACAACGTTTTAGATTAAACAAGTTGATCGTTCGAGTGAAAGAAAAGGTCAATAATGCAGAAGAAATGGCATCGTTTGGATTGAAGATATAGGCCAAGATAGAGGAGAGGATAATGTGTGTTTAGGTGTTGTATGTGAGAGAGAACGTGAGAGCTTGCCGGTCCTTATCCGTTGATGACGTGTTTTTCATTGTTTTGTGGGTTACATTGTGGCTTTATGGCTTATCGCACCCGGTTTTCAGTCCAAGTCAGATTACCACTTCCGGTTTTGGAATCTTTTAAATTTCTGTTTTAGTCCTTAAATTAACAGTTTTTCCCCAAAGAGTATTAAGTTTAGTATATTTACATGTTGGTCCACTTATTTTCACCTTTTACAGTTGAAAAACTCTATTTTTTAACTGATTTTTCAAATTGGTTAAAATAAACATTTAAATACATATATAGAAGATGGACTTGGATATTAATGTGTTGTCTTTTTTGTTTGTAGTGAATATGAATATTTGTGAAAGTGCATGTAAGCTAAATATCATAGAAGGGAGCAACTTGTTTAAACTTTCTTTTATTACTCTAAATGTTTCATTTTTTATACATAAAAAAACTCTGTATTAACTATCGGATAAGAATGATAGATAGACAAGAATTTACGTCACATCTAATTTGATAGGCACTGGATTTTTGTGTTTTATAAATGTGCCATTTTTATATTTATTTTATTTTTGTTACTCCCTCCGTCCCTTAATAAAGTTCCCATTTCAATTGGGCACAAGTTTTTAGGAGTGAGTTAGTGGTGGGGTCTTAATAATAAATTTAATTAAAATATAAGGTTGTTTTGGAGAGATAAAGTGTTTTTTAAAGATAGTTAGTGGTAAAGTACATGATAATAATATTATTTTATTAAATGTGTCCCTCTAATTTGAGAAATGAGAACTTTATTTTGGGACAAATATTTTGATAGAAATGAGAAAATGGACGGAGGGAGTATATGATAATGGCACACGATGGAAGCTAGTGAACTTTTTAGCATATCAAGAAGTTTTTGTTCTCCTCGACAAGTTTTTAGGCCTTAATGCTCTAATAAATTATCCAATAAGTTGCCGAAATCGAAATCAAATTATTAGAAGTTTATTAGCTTTATTTTGTAATTACAACGACTTATATATGACATATATTTGGAATTTAAAAGAAACAGGGGAAAATACTACGAAACGTTAAAAGAATAAGGAGCCTCGTGCAAAACTAACTTTCTGCTGATGCGGCATCAGAACACGTGTAGCAGTATCAACAAATGTATGGAATTAATAATTGGTTAAAATCAGCACTTTTAAGCTCGTTTTGTTTTTCTTGGGAACTTGTAGAATGGATAAATATATTTCTGAGTTTGGATCAGATAAATAAATGTAGGGTAGATATAACATATGGATAAAGTTAAACGTTCTGCATGAATTTGGATAAGAATACTCGACGTGTAAGAACTGCAAATGTTTGAACCTGTATTTTAACTTACAAAGAAAAGAGAAAAGAAAAGGGAAAGAGAGAAAGGGGAAAGGAAGATAGATGAGAGAGAGCATGTGAGAATATTTTTTTAATAATATCTTTAAAATTATTGTTTTTATTTTCTTTTTTATCTCCTTTTATTTTGTTTCTATAAATTTTGTTTTATCTTTTAATAATATATTAAAGTTTTGTATTCAATTAAAAAAATGATGTTATGGTGGTAATGTAAGAAGGAAGAGAGGTTGTAATTAAAAAAAAAATGATGTCATGAACTTGTAATAATGTATCATTGATGTAGCAATTAAAGAAGAGATGTATGGGGGTGTTTGGGAAAGGTTTTTTAGGGAGCTTATTAGCTTATAAGCTTATTAGCTTATTTAAGTTAATAAGCTTTTTTAAAATTAAGTGTTTGTAAGAGCTTATTTAAGCTTATAGTAAAATTACTAAAAAGGATATGTTTACGTTTAGGAGGTGAGACTTACGATCTGGAGAGGGAGGCGTTAAGGTCTGGAGAAGTAGGGTTAATTTGGAGGGTGGGCGAAATGTTCAAATACCCTAAAAAGCTTAAAAATCCCTTTGAAAAGTGCTTATTTAAAACCTCCTTAATAAGCTTATAAGCACAAGCTTATAAGCTAAACCAAACACTTAAGGGAGCTTATTAAGTTAAATAAGCTAAATAAGCTAAAATGATGAGCTTATTAAGAACTCGGTTGAATAGCCGATAGAGAAGTCAGTATCGAAAAATAGGAAATCGAAAAATAGAAAAGTAGACTATTGGAATTAACGGATTTTATCAATGGTTATAATTTGGACGGGACTAAGAGGTAACATAAAAATTTGATTAAAGCAGTTCGTCGAATTGAAAAACCCAACTTTTCTAAACAATTTCAGTAAATAAGTAAATAAAATAGTAAATGATATTTTTTATACTTCTCTCCGATTTAAAATAAGTGATAGATTGTTAAATTCACAGTTTTTAGGGAAATTGATTATAATGAGTATTAGACTATATTAAATTGAATAATTATCGGGAATGAGGTATCGCACATTTTAAATAAATATAAGGAATTTGCCGATCCATTTATTAGCAAAAACCGATTTTAACAAAAGTCGGTTCTAAGTTGAACCATTTATTAATGAGGAATGTTATATAGTTCTACATGAGTATAAGACTGTGCGTAATGGGTGACCGTTCGCAGTTTGGTCACCTCTGCCACATCTGCGCCACATCAGCTTTCTCTCTCCTGATCAAACACACGACCAGACAGCGACCAAATGCCCGTAATGGGTGACCGTTCGGATTTTTTTTTTAATTTAAATTTCATTAATAATTAAAACATTACATTAAAAATAATGGGACGGTATTAGTGAGATCGCGAACAATGCGTGTGAAAAGATCACGACTCATCCTGAAACGTTTGCGAAAATCATGCTCGTTATACGTGGGATTTTCAGCGAAGTAGGCTGCCACGAGACGGTCATTCGCACCGCCACGGTCCCTATTCACGTATCTTCTAGGAGTCCTATGGATATTAGAACTAGAACCTTCAAGAAACGCGGCCGCCGTTTGTAAAAAACCAAGATGTATAACCCTGTCCTCTTCCTCGTCGCCAAAAATGAAATTAGCGACATTCATTTCATCGTCGGAACTCATTTTTATTATAGTGTGTGTGGTAAAGAAATGAGAAGTGTGAAATTTTTTAGAGAGGGTGATTGAGAGATTTGAGTGTGTGTTTGAGTGGAGAAAGAAATGAGAGTTGTGAATTATTTGGTAAAAGAATTGGGTATTTATAAGGTAAAAAAGGGGGTAAAAATTAAATTTTTTTGGGGTAAAAAGAAGCCGTTGAGGCTTGCAACGTTCGGATTCGAACGGTCGATTAGTCGACCGTTGGGGGTCGGCGACGCGTCGGGCGTTTAGCCCGTAACGGAGGGGGACGCGTCGGACATGCTTATTTGGCCGGTCACGACCGTTCATTCGGTCACCGTTACGGACGGTCTAACAATTGATGGTTGATGAAAAGTGACATGTAAGTTAAGTTTTTTCTTTTCTTTTAAAGCCATTATTATTGATTATTTTGATTCTTTTATTTGCCATAAAATAATGTTAGTCGCACATATAACTACATTATACAAATAAGAAGTGAGATCTTGTGAGAACTCCAAAAACGGTGAAGACTCGCGAGGACACCTCAAAAACATTTCAAAAAATTCCGAAAAAAATATATATAACTCCTCATGATTATTACTACATTTGACCAAAAAAATATTATGATCCACTTTTTTTTGCGGATCATAACAATGATCCATATTTTTTTGTGAATCATTATTATGATCCATTTTTTTTTTGATCATTTTTAAAAAAAATTTATTTTTTTTGGATCTTATATGCTGCGATTTTAATATTTAAAAAAAAAAGTTTTTAAAAAAACTTTGTTTTGGATCATGTTTAGAGTTTTTTTGGAGTCCTCGCAGTTCTCACCGGAAAAAGAGTCCTCACCAGATCCGGACTCATACAAATAAAATATTACTGATATAAATCACATTTTGAGCATTATATGAAAATTTATTGTTTATACTGGCATATTTGCAATTTGAAAAGAAGTGGGTAGAAACAAACAACATCATGAAAGATCGAGGGCTCATTCAGAGTTAAAATTCTGTTGATGCGTCAGTAGGACGCGTGTAGCGATGTCAACCATAACTGGATTTAATTGGTCCAATATTATGCACTTTTACTGTTTTTTCAATTTCTAACACGGGCCCATTATCTTAATAATTTGGAAAGGAAATTGTAACATTTCGGATGAACGATGTTTTGTTAATTTATGGATTAAACGAATTATTCGCACGAATATTCCAAAGTGGTATTCATCACACTCCGTGTTTCATCTTCAATAGGTACGCAATTATTTAGGTAAGCTTTTAACTCAGAAAATGTGTTATTTCTCTCGCTCGTGTCATGTCCAGCGGGCAGCAGCCACATGGTATTATTATATTAATTTTAAAATAAAAAAAGGAATTTGCTTGGTTTGGAAAATAAAATATATTAATTAAATAAGGGGACATCAAAATCACGTGTACAGTAGAAAACTTACCACTTGATGGAAATATTCAAAGTGAAGCAACTCCGAGTGTTGTTTACGACTCGTCAAAACGTGGAATCTTTCACACAATTGTGAATTTCATGGTCACCTTCTTCTTCAACTATAAAAAGTCAAAAAAAAAATGTATAACTCAAATCGGATATAGTAAAAGTGTTTGAAATGCTTTCTTATATGTCATATATATATATATATATATATATATATATATATATATATATATATATATATATATATATATATATATATATATATTCGATTTTTTCATAGTTAAATATTACCAGATGTCCAAGAAAAAGTCTGAAAATGATCATGGGCCTCATGAGTCAGGATAGGGTTCACGGGCAAAATATCGACCACCACACGGACTCATTATAGCTATGATGTAATCAGAATATTGTTTTTGCGTGAATAAAAGTTGAATAACTTATTAAATATTAACCGTTATGTAACGACCTGAATTTTTAGTGTTAAATAAATTTTCTAAAAATATGATAAATAAGGATAAATCATTTAAAGAACGTAGGAATTGATTTCGTGTCATTTGGACATCGTATGAGAAAGTTATAGACGAAACAATATCGAAAAGGGCAACAAAAACTGCAGCCTGAAAGTTCATGCCGCGAACAAAAGTTCACGAATGTGAACTTGGGCCCGAGACTTTCGGTTTCTGATTCTAAGAGTTCACGACAGAGTTCACGACGGGTTCACGGCAAGAACTACGCGCGTACCAAGAGTTCACGGCGCAAATTTTAAAAGTTCACGGCGCGAACTATGCAGGAACTGTATTAAATACGGGATTTCAGCCATTTTGTGCATTTTCAAACCCTAGAACTTCTCTCTGCAAGCGTGTGAACGATTTTGAGTGCAAAGTGGTGTTTGGAGCTAAATCTTCATCAAATCTTGGGTGATTTCACTCCTAAAGGAAGATTAAAGGTAAATCTTCACTCCTTGATGTTTATAGCTTTAGATTCATGGAAGTAAATGCTTGGATATCAAACCCTAGTTCTTGGGTACTTATTTAATGGTGAAATAAATGTTGTATACACTTAATAGGTGATACTTTAACAAGGAAAAACATGTGATAACATGTGGTTGGGTTAATCTTGGGATTTATGATAATCTAGGGTTTTGAATGTCACCAAATTTGGGGGAAAAGGGGTGTTAATGACTAATTAGTGTTATGAGACTAATATTGGAGACTAATGATGTCAACCTTGGGTTGTGGTTGGATTTGGGATTTATTGGTGAAATCTTGGAACTAAGATTTTGGGATTTCTACCAAGGTGGATGAACTTGGTAGTTAAATATGATAAGAGAACCTATGTGATATTTAGTTATTGATAATGACTGGAAATGTGATGATGATGTTGATAGATTGCAAAGATATAAAGATTGAAGATATTCCACAAGATGGGAAGCAAGGACTCGTGTTGATAAACACGATTTGGATTTAGGTATCGCTTAGGCGAGTACATGAGACTTTTAAACTGGGTACATAGCAAAGAGCTTTTGAAAACATATATGATAATTTTATGGGTCTTTATTAATAAATATTTTGATAAAGATAGTGACTTAAAAGATAAGTAAGTAGGTATAATGTGATACTAGACTATATCTAGCATAATTGATGATTCTAAAGGTAAATATGACAAACTAAAGTAAGTAGCAATGATTTTATAGTAATGAATATTTATTAGTAAATTATACTAATAAAAGTGAAGAACGATTATGTGTGAAAACGGGTATGGTATGACTAGTAATAAATATGTACTATAGTCAAATAAAAGATAGAAGTATCATGATATCGATAAATAAGAAATGTATCTTATAAAATAAGTAAGTATGGGCCTCCTAGGGTTCATAGATGTAGAAGTAGGTGTGGGTTGCTTATGATCGGGTCCATGGGACCGTACATGTACGTTCACACAAAGTTGAACTAGTTATATATAGTTATTATTAGATTACTAACTTGTTTTATGATTGATGTGATAGCCGAGAGCTAGATCGACATAACTGTTGATGGTAAGAATGAGATGATGTGATGACACGGGCGACTCCCGGTCATGAGGTGTGGATTGAGGGGCAGTTGGGTGGATTCCCATCGACTCATCCGCTTTAGTAGTCTTGCTACCTGGACGTATTCCGGCGAGCAAGGCAGGTATCGGTAGCGTCGGCGACTTCCTAGCCGGTATCTTGAGCCTCTAGCTAGTGCGAGGACGACCCGACAATTAGATATGTTGAGCCTCTAGTTAGTTCGGGGGCAACCCGATAACTAGATATGATTGCTAGGAGAGCATTGGATCGATAGGGTCACTATAGGGTGGCTAGCCTATATTGATGTGATATATATATATATATATATATATATATATATATATATATATATATATATATATATATATATATATATATATATATATATATATATATATATATATATATATATATATATATATATATATATATTTGTGTGTGTGTGTGTGCGCGCTTATATATTTATGAAACGATTATTATTAGTGATTGGGTCTAAAACCCATGTATCTCACGAGACTATTTTGTCTCACGTACTACGTTTGTTTTTGTGGCTATGTACTCAGGTACAGGTTTGAAGTGATAGAATGTTGCACTAGAAGTGGCCTAGAGATGTTTAGCTCGGGAGCTCATAGGTAGATCCCGTTTGCCTATGGTTTTGATATACTCGGTGACACCGTATTTTTGTATACTCTGATAAAGGTTTTAAACTTTTTGTTAAACTGCATTTGGACATCATGTCTATTATTGGGAAAATGTATTTTAATGATTTAAACGATGTTATAAAAATACGGGTGTTACAACTTGGTATCATAGCTATAGTTTAAGTGAATTAGGTTGGATGTCCATCCTAGTCTTAGACTGTAGCAATAGGAATGTAAGATTCCTTGAGATCGATAGGTTGACCTTGAGACTTTTTGTTAAGTTTAGGGTTGAACTTAGGGGACCTATAGAAGTTGTTATGAATTATGCAATGTGAATCTTTTGAGAGAGTAGGGTATTAGTATGATAGGGCCAACCCCTATGAGAAATGACATGATTTGATCTAACTATGTTGTTTTCAACTGTTGAGATGACTGTTTGAATCTTGATTGTTGATATGATGGTATGGCGGAAGAATGAATGTGAAAAGTGGACAAGCTCCACTGAATTGGGAAGAGAATTTTAAGAAACTCTGATGCTTCACGATAATGATGGAAAGGGTTCCGGTTTTGTTGGGAGCCGAACTTAGATAACAATGAAGGTTATTCGAGACTGTTGAACAAGATGGGAAGAACTGTGAACGAGGATATGAACCGGATGGTGCATAATCGAATGAACGAGGGTAGATGGAATGATTCCAATACCCATATGAAGGAAGAGTCATCGAATGACGAAGTCCGTTGTGGGAAGCATCTAAATAAAAAGGTAGCAAGACCTAGACGGAAGAAATGGAAGGAGGTTGTATAAGGCCTTTCGTAGCGTGTAAAACCGTTGTGTAATACGGAGGTTCTGAACCGGAGGTCATGATCTTGGTGGATTCGGTAGTTTGAGCAAGTGCTAGAGAGTAGCAAACGAAGGAAGAATGATATGGCGACTTTGGCATCACCATTATCGAAGGATGAGGCGTTGGCACGGTGGAATGTGTTGTATGAAACTTTTGGAAAGAAAGTGTGGTAAAAGATGTTGTGAAAGGAACTCACGAGTGAGTCGAAGGGGGAAGTCTGCCCGGAAGGAAATCTAGGGGGTTCATGATGCAACCCCGGAGATCTTAAGAAAAATTGATATGATGAGATTAGGGCTTAATTGTTTGGTTGTTGCATGAATTGGTGCTCATAGAAATTGGAGATAAGTTGTATGAAGTGGAGATTTATTTTGGGAATAGTCTCCTCGGCTAGTTATGTGTATGGAAATATATATTGGAAAGGATTGTCGACAGATGTGTCACATGTAGTGAGGATACGGGGAGTGATAATATTATGTAGTATCAAAAGATGAACCACAAGGACGGTAAATGTTTTCAACAAAGGAAGAGTAGTACAATGAAGTACTAAGTTTTGGTAAGAATTGTAGTAAGGATGGAAATTTTGGAAATAGAAACCTTGGAAATGAAACTTGAGTATTCGGCGGGAATCCAGATAAGTAATGTAATGTTAATATACGTAAATGGTAAAAAAAAAAAAGAATGATTAAAGGTATAGCGATGCCTTAGAACTAATAAATGGAACATATGTGGAAAAGAGTAAGTGTCGGGAATGACATACTTTAATTGTCAAAAATGGTTGAGTAAAAGTTGGCATGTAGCCATAACAAAGTTTTGTGACATGGATGATTGATTCGATATTAAGGGTAAGATGACGATTATTGGAAAAATGTCATAATAATGGTGTGATAGAATATGACATAGTGTGCGTAAGACTACGATTGGGAAATAAATATTTCAAAGTATCGCGATGTACAAAGACGAGAACATGGAATGTTGGGCTTATGGGTGCCAAGTCATGGGTTACAAATGTAGACCAGAGTTGATTGGTTGACTCAAAGATGACCAGGTTGGCCGGTGAACTATGGTTAAAGGAATAGATTGGTGGTTTCCCCGGTGGCGACAAGAGGTTTGGAAATCGGTAATAAGGAAATGGACCGGTTAAGAGTGATTAATGTGTAAGTGAAACGGTAAATGGTAATCGGAGATTTTATTGGTGTACCCGCGGTGTACAATGCATGTGCGTTATGTGATGGCCTTGAAGGCGTATGATAATGGAAAAGTAATGTTATAGGAAACGTGTTAAGTAGTGACCAATGGGAAATGTGTGGAATATGAAAGAAAATGATAACGTGATGTTATGGGAAATATGCTGAATTGCATGGTGAATAAATAGACGATTAAACGGGTAAGATGGTGGTAGAGTATGAGATGTAAAAAGGTGTATACTAGTGTAGTATACAAGATAGGATAAGAAAGAAAGGATGTGATTAGTTCGGGGGATCCCCGGCTACTATGATTTTGGGTTGGAATCGATTGGGCGAATCCCAATGGTTCCATTCCGTAATCGGAGGCTTTCCGGTTAATGAGATTGTGTGAGTCACCATGGATTGGAGGCGTTCCGATCGTTGTGACGGTTTGAGATCTTGATGGATTGGAGGCTTTCCAATCATCTTGATATGATAGTTGAGGCTCGATATGATGTGACCGTGTATGGTGTTTATAATGTGTGTATATAGAAACGTATGGTTAAGTATTAATACTATGATTATATGATAAAGGAGCAAACTGATTGATAATGCGAGTTGCATTAGGTCATGTAGGGGTAGGGGATGCCTACGACTTTTAGAATATGAGAAAGGGAATGCTTTTAGAAAGCAATTGTTATTGGTAACCAAGATATGGTAAATATGTGTGAAATTATGGAATGTGATGCGGTAGAGGATCTAATGCCGATAATTGAGAATGAAAGTTGTGAAATGGTCAATGTGATGCAAGGATGATTGAAATGATACTAAGTAATGGTATAAGTGACCAAATGAAGGTTAAGAAACGCTAAGGGTTGATGTGACCTTAAGGAAATGTGAGAACTCTTTGGAAATTTTGGAAACATGAAAGATTGTTATGGAAACAATAATGGGTAGAACCGGAAGTGGTAACTTGAGAATGGTATCCCGTGAGTGCGTAATTTGTTAATTGGAAGAGTATTGTTGACTTTAGGCAAAAGTCAAGATTAGTCAACATGTGAATAGTTGACTTGGTCAAAGATGGGCTTTGACTCTCGTTTTGAATGACTCGCGAATGATGAGAGCATAATGTATCAATTGTGTGTATGTGAAAAGGGTAATGAAATAATTAAAAGAGTTATAGTCGAATCATGCGACTTTGTACCGTTGGGTATTTCTGAGTTGAAATTTTGGAATCGGGCGTATGATGGTTGATGAACCATAATGGAAATGATGGTTAATGGGACCCTTAGCTAGTAAAGGAATTGTAAAGGTATAGTTGACTTTATGCTTAAGTCAAGGATTAGACGACATTGGGTCATATCGTTTCTATGTGTACTAAAAGGTTTGGTTGTAGGATTTAAAGTGTTATGGTCAAATTGTGCAATTTTGACTTGTTTAAGTATTATGAGTTTAAGATTGGGTTTTGACCGTTCGGGTTTAACGGGGTTAAGTGAATGTTTAAATACATATTGTTGACTAAATTTTAATAGAAAATTTTGGTGGTAATAACCACAAGGGAATGAGGACGGAATACTCGGTCGAATGCGGGTTGAAAATTTTTAGTGATTCCGAGGACGGAATCCTTTTAAGGGTGGATAGTTGTAACGACCCGAATTTTTGGTGTTAAATAAATTTTATAAAAATATGATCAATAAAGATAAATCATTTGAAGTACGTGGGAATTGGGTTCGTGTCATTTGGACATCGTATGAGAAAGTTATGGACGAAACAGTGTCAAAAAGGGCAACAAAAACTGCAGCTCGAAAGTTCACGCCGCGAACAAAAGTTCACGAATGTGAACTTGGACCCGAGACTTTGGGTTTCTGATTCTAAGAGTTCACGACAGATTTCACGACGGGTTCACTGCGTGAATTACGCGCGTACCAAGAGTTCACGACGCGAACTCTAAAAGTTCACGGCGCGAACTATGCAGGAACTGTATTAAATACGGGATTTCAGCCATTTTGTGCATTTTCAAACCCTAGAACTTCTCTCTACAAGTGTGTGAACGATTTTGAGTGCAAAGTGGTGTTTGGAGCTAAATCTTCATCAAATCTTGGGTGATTTCACTCCTAAAGGAAGATTAAAGGTAAATCTTCACTCCTTGATGTTTATAGCTTTAGATCCATGGAAGTAAATGCTTGGATCTCAAACCCTAGTTCTTGGGTTCTTGTTTAATGGTGAAATAAATGTTGTATACACTTAATAGGTGATATTTTAACAAGGAAAAACATGTCATAACATGTGGTTGGGTTAATCTTGGGATTTATGATAATCTGGGTTTTGAATATCACCAAATTTGGGGGAAAAGGGGTGTTAATGACTAATTAGTGTTATGAGACTAATATTGGAGACTAATGATGTCAACCTTGGGTTGTGGTTGGATTTGGGATTTGTTGGTGAAATCTTGGAACTAAGATTTTGGGATTTCTACCAATGTGGATGAACTTGGTATTTAAATATGATAAGAGAACCTATGTGATATTTCATTATTGATAATGACTGGAAATGTGATGATGATGTTGATAGGTTGCAAAGATATAAAGATTGGAGATATTACACAAGATGGGAAGCAAGGACTCGTGTTGATAAACACGATTTGGATTTAGGTATCGCTAAGGTGAGTACATGAGACTTTTAAATTGGGTACATAGCAAAAAGCTTTCGAAAACATATATGATAATTTTATTGGTCTTTATTAATAAATATTTTGATAAAGATAGTGACTTAAAAGATAAGTAAGTAGGTATAATGTGATACTAGATTATGTCTAGTATAATAGATGATTCTAAAGGTAAATATGACAAACTACAGTAAGTAGCAACGATTTTATAGTTATGAATATTTATTAGTAAATTATACTAATAAAAGTGAAGAACGATTATGTATGAAAACGGGTATGGTATGACTAGTAATAAATATGTATTTGTAGGGATTTACTACGCACCATGTGACTGATCAACCACTTGGGTCGACCTCCTAGTGTACTTAGTTCGAACCTTGCTGACCAAGAACATGAACTTGTTCTTGACCGGTTAAAACCAACTAGTTGATTTAATCCCTAAATGCGGAACTGGGATTAAACCTAATCCTTAAATCCTAAAGGATTGGGATGTTGGAAATCTAGATTAGGTTAACAAGAAAGAAACCTTGTACGAAGAACTCGAACACACGCACATACTTGTGTGTGTTCGTCGACTACTACCAAGAACCCTAGGGTTCTTGGTTCGACTTCGAACAAGAGGAGAAGGAGGAAGAGTGTTCCATGAATCATACCTTAGGTTAATGCTTAAAATAAGTCCACTAATTAATGATGAACACGACGAACGATCCTCTAGATGATCACTTGCAACGAACTTGGATCTTCAAGACTTGAAGAACACGAAGAACGAATGAAGAACACGAAGAACGAAGAACACCAAACTTGGTGTTCTTGGTGTGTTCGGCCAAAACCAAAAGAAGGAGGGAGGCTAGGGTTTCGAATTAGTGATCAAGAAATAAGGGAACCCCATGCATTCTATTTATAATAGAAAGACTTACACTTAGGGCCCTTCTAGTTTAATTAAGATTAATCTCTTAATTAAACTTATCTCTTACACTTTAAACTCTTATAGTTTTACTAGTTTATTATTTGTTGCACTTAACTATCTAATGTCTAGTATTAACACACTAATAATTCGGTACCCTTATACACGAATTATATACTTGTATTTATACTTTTAATAGTTAATTATATAATAACCTTTATATAATTTACACAATAATATTATCCAATTACTATATGATTTAATAGCTTTAAATCATATCATGGATAACCTTTAATTAACACATTGTATATTTACTCAACTAGTAAATGTACAACTACTTGTATTAATTAGTTAGTTAAACTAATGTAGTAATAAGTTAAACTTAATTTAATACTTAACTGATTCATAATGACTTTTATGAATCATTCCTCTTCGTAGTATCGTTGCATAACTTGCTCGTATTACATGCATTCACCGGTGTGACCCTTAAGTGTTTCGTAGGCATGGATGTATCATCATAGGTTGACTAACTGTGCACATAATTCCTTCAGACTCCCACTTGTGTAAGTTTGTAACCTTTGTCTTAATGATACGAGCTACAGTGGCCTTCTAGATGGCATGCAGGTAACCAACCCCATAAAAACAGCTTATGTAACCCTGGTATAGTTTTATGAAAAACTCTTAATAGCGTTGTAACACCTCAAATTTTAATACAAAATATTGGCCAAAATAAAACATTTTATAAATAGAAGAACATCCTCAAATTTGGATTTACAAAAACCTTGGCATGAAATCAGAGTATAAAAGTAGGTGTTACAAAATAGATCATAACCAAGCTAAGACTAAATCCAATCTAGTGTTCTTCTAATCTAGGTCCCGCATCTCTATCCATGCGTACCTATGCATTCGATCCCGAACCTGAGTACATAGCAAAACAAAACAAAGAGTACGTGAGACAAAACGTCTCGTGAGCTACATGGGTTTAGACCCAATAATGATAATGATCGTTTATACAAGTAAACAACAAACAAGTAGTTTCGTCCATCTATATAGTCACCCTATGGTGACTCCAACCCTTGATTTCCTAGCAACACATATCTAGTTATCGGGTTGCCCCCGAGCTAACTAGCAATACTAACGTGCCTAACTATCGGGTTGCCCCCGAACTAGCTAGAAACACTATCCTATCTAACTATCGGGTTGCCCCTGAACTAGTTAGAAACACCACCATGTCTAGTTATCGGGTTGCCCCCGAACTAACTAGCATCACGTCATCTCGTTCTCACCAAAACTCAAGGTTATGTCAATCTAGTTCTCGGCTATCACATTCATCATTAAACCAGTTAGTTAAATATTAACAATAATTCATAACTAATTAAACAACTATAAGTCTACTCAATTAAGCATTTAGACCGTAACACAAGTATAAAAATGTATTTCAAGGGCTATGTACTCGATAAAGTCCACACGTACTCACCTTAGCAATACGATGCTCCAATCGAATTCTTGGCACCAATTCTCTTGCTTCACAATTTCACCGACTTTCCAAGATGTCACCGAAAGCCTAATACAATGATCATACAATGTTCAACATCACAATCTACTAATAATGTATCCGTTTATCACTAGATACCATCAACTACACTTTCCCCCAATTATGGTGATTTACCAAAACCCTAGGTTTAACCAACCCTCAAGATTCTTACAAATCATAATCATACACTTGTTTCCTTTGTTAATATACCATCTATTAAGTGTATACATCATTTATTCACCATAAACCATAACCCCCAATAACTAGGGTTTCAACCCCAACCATCAAAATACATAGATCTAAAGCTACAAAGATCAAGGAGTGAAGATTTACCTTTAATCTTCACTTAGGAGTGAAATCAACCAAAGTTTTGAGAAGGAATCACCCAAAATCAGTCACTATGCTCGAAATTCGCCAAGGAGAAAACTAGGATTTTGGTTTTGCATTTAATGAGCTAAAACCCGAATTTATTGCAGACGACCAGACTTCACGACGCGAACTAGTTTGCGTCGCTAACTCTGCATGTCGTACGCATACTTAGCGATCGTTATCCAAACGCGAACTACATCACGCCTCCTGACCAAACTCCCTGGCCCGACTTCACGATCGCGAACTAAGTTCGCGTCGTGAACTTCCTATGCAGCCAGGGCTGCACTTTTTCACCTTTGTCTCGACCCGGTTTCGCCCATAACTTCCTCGTACGGTGTCCAAACGACACGAAACCAAATCCTACGTTCTTTAAACGATTTATCCTTATTTATCATATTTTTGTACAATTTATTTATTTACAAATTTCGGGTCATTACAAGCGTCTCCTAGTAAAGAACACTCTGTCTTTACTTCTTGGGTAACGTTGTTAGGCTTATCCCTTGCAGCACGATATTTGTGATAACGAATACGAGCATGGTAGAAATTATAAACTCCTGTATTCGAAATCATTTTATGACTTCTTGATTCAAACTGCTGTGATAGACGACAAAGAACAAATCAGTTCATTTGGGCACGGCCGTGCACTTGTCAGTTTCTCATCATGTCAAAGGACCTATAAATATCTCTCCTAAAGAGGAGGTGCAATTACCATCTTGTTATATTTCGATTTAAAATACAACTTCCTTTGTACCCAGTATCGCCTCGTATGACAAACGTATTTCAGAATTATCTGAGTTGAACCAAAGCACATTAGTCATGTTATCCTAAACCAAATACCTCAGGCTTAAGGACAATCCTAGTGAACAATACTTTTGAACTTTTCAACCACGAAGTATTGTCACGGTGGTCAATCCAATATTCGTTGAGCCTCCAACAGAATACTACCGATATTTGGTTTACACAAAACTTGTGTAGCTATCTTCGAAGAACTTTCGAATCTACCACCAAATACCGCGATGACGTTAACGTCCCATCAAGGTTCCCACCAAGACGAGTAGTCACAGATTTATATCTTTCTGAATAAATAGACTTTTATTCATGGATGATGTAAAACATACAAAGTCTGAATAAAAATGATACTAACTCTTGTACTATTCCTCACTGGACATAGTTACTGAATTATTACTGGATCATTATTTATTCCTTTCGTTCATGTTGATTACTTAATGATTCTTACAAACTTAATTGTAACTTAATCACTAAACCAATCATTTCTATTAAACTAAAGACATAAGACGAGTATTTAGGAATACTATTACTTTTGCATTTGCTAGATATTGTTCTTGCAACAATCTAGAATATATTCTAGCCTTGCCTTTTATGTAATTCGGTAAACATAGGAGGATTGGAAATTAACTCCTTAGTTTCTTGAATTCATAAAATTATCCTTGCAACTAAAGCTTCTTTTAGTTACTTGATTTGTAGATATTCTTACTAGTTACAGAAATTTCCTTAAATGATTGTGTTATCCACTGAAGTGTTAACAACCTATTAGATATGCAGTAATTAATCACAAGACTTGTGATCACGCTATTAGGTTTGCAATAATCTAATTAACGATCATTTATTATTTCTCTTAACTCTTTGGCTAATGACTTGGTAAAACCTTGTTGTTAATGTCTTACTAACTTACTGAATTCATTAACATTTTTAATGAGTTACGTTAGTCTTAGCTCCCACTTACTTTTATGGAATTTAAGCATCTCTTAAACTACTTTGACCTAGTCAATAACTTGTAGTTTAATCTTTTAAGAATTCTATCAATAATTAAGATCATCCTTTGGATTTGCGAATATCCAACATTCCTGTTTAGGGAATTATGATCTTTATTGATTACTGTATCTAACAAGTATGAAACACTTGAAACGATACTTTCAATTCTTAAACATATTAGTATTCTGTAAGAACTTTACTTAATCCCAAAGTCATCACTTGGATTTATCAAATATCCATTATTCCTATTAGGGAATTATGACTTGATTAAATATTGTATTTATTACAAGTATAAGCGACTTGCAATGATACCTTTTTATTCTTAAATACTTTAATATAGTTTTGTCCCTTTTAAGAGTCATTTAATGTCTAAGTCATTTTACTTGGATTATACGAATATTTAATTATTCCTATTAGGGAATTATGACTTCATTAAATCCTTTATCACAAGTATGAAAGACTTGTAATAATACTCTTTAAAGTCTATCTTGATTATATCCAATATAATCATACTATATTAACACTAATACTTTAAAACTTTCTATCATAAGTAATGACTATTACTTAAGATGTTTTAACTAAGTTCAATAACCTTTGAACCTTATGCTTCCATAAAACTCTTATATACTTTCATTAGAAAAACTTTCTAATTACTAGCATCTAAATACCTTGAGCTATCAAGACATTATTTATACAATAATCAAACAAATATATATAAACATGAAATATAAGTAAATCAAAACTTGACTTACAATCTAGTCATAAACCTTGACTAGTGTAATTATCACACATGCACACAATATAATTCAACCATGGATTCAAAATTTATTTAAAACCAAAATAAAACTTGTTTTAACAAAAATAAAATTATCCAAACAATAAAGTAAAATTGTTTAAAACGAATTCACAAAATACTGAATTACAAAACTTGGTGCTCGTGGGATCATCACCATCTCATGCCGGTCACTATCACTTTCCATCTCCTCCTGCAATAAACGATTGCAAAAGTTAGATTACTCGTAACATACTTTACAAGTATCTAAAAGTGATTAAGAAGTGTGGTTGTGTTACCTGAGGAACTTGCGTTTCCTCCACTACCACTTGCGCCCTATGGATAATTCCTTTTCCAATGCCCAGCCTCACCACACTTGAAGCACCGGTTCTCGGTCCTCGCAGTGTTAGGCTTAACCTTCTTGACCTTTTGTTTGACACCTTTACCATGGCACTCCTTGGTTAGGATAGGTTTTACCCTTTCCTTTACCACCATGCCCTTTTCTCTTCTTCCCACCGCCACCGTCGTTACCAATCAGGAGAACGTCCTTAGATTTGGTCCCCAAACTCAACTCAGCTGTCTTGAGCATGGAATGTAGCTCAGCAATGGATTTCTCCATATTATGCATGTTGTAGTTGACCACAAAAGACTTGTAGTCATCAGACAACGAGTTGAGTATAGTATCTGTTGCCATTTGCAACGGTATGGGGTGACCAAGTCTAGCGAGGTAATCCATGTGTCCCTTCATTTTCATGACGTGGGCACTCACCGGCGTTCCTTTGACCATCTTGCAAGAGTTGAAGGCTCGATTGATGTCAAACCTCTCAGTGCGAGCTTGCTCTTGAAATGAATCCCTAAGTTGCTGGATCATCTCAAATGCAGGCACATCCATAAGTCCCGCTTGTAACTCAGGACTCATAATGGCGAGCATCAGACAGCTCACATCGAGTGCATCACTGACATGTTATCATAAGCTTGCCTCGTTTCAGCTCTGGCATTAACAGCAGGGGTGTTTGGTACTGCTCTCTCCAAGACATACCACTTTCTCTCATGCCTGAGCACAATACGAAGATTGCGCTCCCAGTTGAGAAAGTTTGACCCAGTCAACTTGTCCTTTTCGAGGATTGAGCGAAGTGAGAGATTGTTGGTACTTGTTGTCGCGATTGCGTTTGTTGCTGCCATCTACAAATCAAACCCAGTTTAATTAGTAATCATCAATAAAAATTCTCTAAAATATATTATAAACCCATAATTAATATTTTAGGCCTAGGATCCATATATCACATTCTCGCCGCAAGGTTTGGGCACTTCCCGACGAGACATGTTATTTCTGGTAGGTAACATCCTTACCGATCGTATCAAGACTTGACACAATCCCCAGGGGTCGTAGAATCTTTAGACTTATGACTTATTACAACCTTGTACAATCTAATTGTACATTTCTAAGTTAGTAATAAAGTCTAGTATTTTTTTCTACTCAAGTACTTTTTGGGCCGGGACTCCCGATTATCACCAAAGTAGATCAGACCATCTAAGACAGTGCGATGCTCTGCGCCGGGACTCCCGATTATCACAGAACCTTACGCACCCTAACACTCGCAATGATTTGAATCCATATCTAAGGTTCTTTATCTTTACAATATGAATATCGTTTAACAAGTGAGGTGTTCCATTAGGTGGATAGTACTTAGATCTAAGATTTTCTTGGGTTTGTTTAAGTCTTAAACTAAACTTAAACCTTTATTCCAATCTTAATCCTTGTTTAAAATGTGTGACTTGTGAATTTAGGAATTCTACAAGACACCCTTTTAAAACATAAGAACTATTCTTTAAAACTTATAGTTTCAAGAATTTGCACGATTTTATATGTATACCAAAAACGAGGTGTACAAAAATGTTTTTACTAGATTTTGTGAAAAATCTTATCTAGAATAAAACTTACTTGTTTTATCTTACTTGAAAAACTTATGAACTTATGTTAAACTTTTAAATTCTTTTATGATTCATGAACTTAAAACATAAACCTAGTTTAACACATCTAGTTCTTCACATGTCTAATAATGAAATTAAACATTTGTTTTGACCTACTAGATTCGACCAAGACTTATGTCTTAACGACACACTTATAAACTTTGTGATTTTCTTGTGTAGCTCCCACTAGCTCCAACAACCATGATGGAACTTAAGCTAACACAATCACCGGTTTATACTTGGTGAAACTAATAAACTTATTATATAAAGACTATATATAATAATTCTTAGTTTGTTTAAACCTTTCTTATATTTAACTTGAACTAGTTAAATATAGGTTCTTGTTATTTTTACTTGATCATTAATCTAGTATATTACATGACTTGTAAAATACTTATATTATACTTGTATAATTACCTAGTTATAATAATTTATAACTTTATACATCTTAATATATGATAATATATATAACTTTGTATATTTCTAGTTAATCATATAATTTCAACTTGTACAATTTCTAGTTATAATGAAATCATAACTTTGCACTTTCTAGTTTTAATTATATTATAACTTATACAATAACTAGCTATAATATTATCCTTAAAGATCAAAATAACATTATCCTTTTTAATTGTTCCATTTTATCTTGTATTTAATGTATTCGTATATATGTATATTTTATAATAAACTTGTAACATTCTAATAAGAATATTACATCTAATTTATACATATGTATTTTAACTTAATCTAATTAAAATACGTATAAACTTATTATATCTTTTAAAATTCAATTTTACCTAATAATTAAAAATTTCGAAAATTTTAATACATATATATAAATAAATAAATACACCTTGTTAATTTTAGAACTTAAAAATTAACACCCTTTTTCTATTAATCCTCATTAATTCCCTAAATTAATTAGATGAACCCTAATCTTGTTTTTGACCAATCAAAACTAGGGTTTTGACTTTCTTGATCAAAGACATTATTTTAATTAAAAGATTAATTTTAATCAATACTATTTAAACAATAAACTTTGTTTAAGTTCTAAGATAGATTATAACTTTTAATAAATTCATTAAAATTTTTAATTTAAACCTTATAGACAATAAAACTTCGTCTAAATTACTAGGTTTAAAGAACTAGTTAAATAAATCTGTCAAAATAATAATTAAACCTATTAGACATAAACTTGTCTAATTAACTAGGTTTTAGATTATTATCCTAATTAATACTTTTAAACTATTAAACTTAAACTAGTTTAAACTTCTAGCGTTCTTTTTAGGGTTTCGAAAATCTCAAGTCTAGGAAACTTTTCCACCAATTAAACTAGGCTAGTTTAATAAACTTGGTGTCCAAGTATCCTCTAGATTTCGAAATCCTAAGGGATTAGGAAAGAATCCTTTTGATCAATTAAACAAATCTTGTTTAACATACTTGATCCTAGGGTTCTTCCTAGGCCACGAAAATTCTAGGAAGTAAGGAAAGAATCCTTTTGATCAATTAAACATATCTTGTTTAACATACTTGATCCTAGGGTTCTTCCTATGTATTTCGAAAATTACTAGGGTTTTTAGAAACCTTATTGACCAATTAAACTTAGACTAGTTTAATATTCTTTGTCCTAGGGTTCATACCCTCTTTTCTGAAAAATAAGAAGAAGAAAGAAGAAAAAAACTTGAAACAAAAAAAAAACTTGAAATTAAAGTAAACAAACAATCTTTGTTAATCTAGTCTAGATCTCTAAACCAGCGCTCTGATACCACTGTAGGGATTTACTACGCACCATGCGACTGATCAACCACTTGGGTCGACCTCCTAGTGTACTAAGTTCGAACCTTGCTGACCAAGAACATGAACTTGTTCTTGACCGGTTAAAACCAACTAGCTGATTTAATCCCTAAATGCGGAACTGGGATTAAACCTAATCCTTAAATCCTAAAGGATTGGGATGTTGGAAATCTAGATTAGGTTAACAAGAAAGAAACCTTGTACGAAGAACTCGAACACACGCACATACTTGTGTGTGTTCGTCGACTACTACCAAGAACCCTAGGGTTCTTGGTTCGACTTCGAACAAGAGGAGAAGGAGGAAGAGTGTTCCATGAATCATACCTTAGGTTAATGCTTAAAATAGGTCCACTAATTAATGATGAACACGACGAACGATCTTCTAGATGATCACTTGCAACGAACTTGGATCTTCAAGACTTGAAGAACACGAAGAACGAATGAAGAACATGAAGAACGAAGAACACCAAACTTGGTGTTCTTGGTGTGTTCGGCCGAAACCAAAAGAAGGAGGGAGGCTAGGGTTTCGAATTAGTGATCAAGAAATAAGGGAACCCCATGCATTCTATTTATAATAGAAAGACTTACACTTAGGTCCCTTCTAGTTTAATTAAGATTAATATCTTAATTAAACTTATCTCTTACACTTTAAACCCTTATAGTTTTACTAGTTTATTATTTGTTGCACTTAACTATCAAATGTCTAGTATTAACACACTAATAATTCGGTACACATATACACGAATTATATACTTGTATTTATACTTTTAATAGTTAATTATATAATAACCTTTATATAATTTACACAATAATATTATCCAATTACTATATGATTTAATAGCTTTAAATCATATCATGGATAACCTTTAATTAACACATTGTATATTTACTCAACTAGTAAATGTACAACTACTTGTATTAATTAGTTAGTTAAACTAATCTAGTAATAAGTTAAATTTAACTTAATACTTAACTGATTCATAATGAGTATTATGAATCATTCCTCTTCGTAGTATCGTTGCATAACTTGCTCGTATTACATGCACTCACCGGTGTGACCCTTAAGTGTTTCGTAGGCATGGATGTATCATCATAGGATGACTAATTGTGCACATAATTCCTTCAGTATTATAGTCAAATAAAAGATAGAAGTATCATGATATCGATAAATAAGAAATGTACCTTATGAAATAAGTAGTATGGGCCTCCTAGAGTTCATAGATGTAGAAGTAGTTGTGGGTTGCTTATGATCGGGTCCATGGGACCGTGCAGGTACGTTCACACTAAGTTGAACTAGTTATATATATTTATTATTAGATAACTAACTTGTTTTATGATTGATGTGATAGTCGAGAGCTAGATCGACATAACTGTTGAATTATGGTAAGAATGAGATGATGTGATGACACGGGCGACTACCGGTCATGAGGTGTGAATTGAGGGGCAGTTGGGTGGATTCCCATCGACTCATCCACGTAGATGATGTGATGAAACGGGTGACTCCCGGTCATGAGGTGTGGATTGAGGGGCAGTTGGGTGGATTCTCATCGACTCATCCGCGTTAGTAGTCTTGCTACCTGGACGTATTCCGGCAAGCAAGGCAGGTATCGGTAGCGTGGGCGACTTCCTATTGCCGGTATCTTGAGCCTCTAGCTAGTGCGGGGACGACCCGGCAATTAGATATGTCGAGCCCCTAGTTAGTTCGGGGGCAACCCGATAACTAGATATGATTGCTAGGAGAGCATTGGATCGATAGGGTCACTATAGGGTGGCTAGCCTATATTGATGTGATATATATATATATATATATATATAAGTGTGATCCTGTGAGGACTCTTTTTTCGGTGAGGACTCGCGAGGACACCTCATAAAAATTTCAAAAAATTCCGAAAAAATATATATAACCCACCATGATTATTACTACATTTGGCAAAAAAAAAAAATTCCAAAAAAAAAATTATGATCCACGTTTTTTAGCGAATCATAACAATGATCCAGACTTTTTTTGTGGATCATTATTATGATCCATATTATTTTTTTTGGATCATTTTTGGAAAAATTTTTTTGGATCTTATACATAGCGATTTTAATGTTTAAAAAGGAATTTTTTGAAAAAAAGTTTGTTTTGGATCATTTTTAGAGTTTTTTTGGAGTCCTCACACTCCTCGCGAGGAAAAGAGTCCTCACCGGATCCGGACCCTATATATATATATATATATATATATATATACATATATATATATATATATATATATATATATATATATATATATATATATATATATATATATATATATATATATATATATATATATATATATATATATATATATATATATATATATATATATATATATATAGGGGAGGGTTCCTTTGAGAATTGGAAAAATCGTTAGAATGTAAGAATTAGTGTAATCATCGATGATTACCCTATATGTATTCATAGGGTTCATCAATGATTAAACAAGGCACATGTGCCCCCTCGCGCCGCGCGGAAAATTTTGCCCGGCTGTGAGCCCAAATCCACCCAAATCAATGGCTGAGATTTATTCTCACATTCTCACCCAATATATTAATTCTCAATGGAACTTATTCCTATATATATATGTATATATAGACAAGAGTTCGTGTGAGAACAGTTAAAATTGCGAGAACTGCAAGAACAATCTATTGACCATTAGATTAATAGATGTGTGGTTAAGATCAATGGTGGCAGGATTGTAATTAAATGAATATTATTAGATTAAAACTTAATGATAAAAGGGTATTTTGGTAAACATGCACGACAATTGGATATGGTATATCTTTAATAATTATAAATAGTCATCCTACTTTCCAAATTGAAGATAAAAACCCTAAACTGAAAACACTCTCCCTCTGCGTAACCAGTAAGATCCCCGCCTCGCTCACCACCACATCCTCCGTCTCTACAACCACTTTTTCAACCTTCACGTGGAATCATACGGAATTGTAAGTCCACTTTTTTTTATTCCATTTGATTTTGGTAGTTACGTACTTTGTATTCCATTTGTGAGGGTTTAATCCCTTCAAAGTTCAATTTCTTTTATTCTATTTTTTAATTTCTGTGAGGCATAAGTTTTGATTACATTTGCTGAGTTTTTTTTTTCACTAATCATTTATTTATTCTTTTACAGTGGTGAACGGTTCGAAGATTTAAGTTTTTTTTTCAGTGATCATTCATTTATTTTTTACAGTGGTGAACGATTCAGAGATTTATGGTTTCAGATCTAAGGTTTCAATAACTAGATTTAAGGTTGCTTATTCAGATTGCTTTTTCGGCGAAGTCAGCGCCGGTGTAACCTAGGGTTCCGACGACTGTGATGAAAGTGATGAACATAGATTGATGAAAGTGATGAACAATGACGGATTTTTGTTAAGTAATTTACTGGTTTGTAATTTTGTAATTTGTTGGTTTATTAACAATTTTGTTCATTAGTGATGAACAATAATTTTGTTCGGTACTTGTACATTTGTTCAATAATTATTATAAATTTAACTAGGATTTTGCAAATGTATTCATCTTTGTGGCATTAATGAATGACATCCATGCAAACATATACATATATGTATACATGCATGAATGACATCCATGCAAACTAATTCAACCCTATATATATATATATACATTAATGTGTCTTCCATGATCATTTCATTTCAAAAATCAATGGTTTAGATTGAGTTCTGCTGGTTCCGTAGCCATAATTGGTTCTGAAACTAATTCAACCCTATATATATATATATATATATATATATATATATATATATATATATATATATATAGAGCGGTTCATGCGAGAACCACTAAAATTGCGAGAACTGCGAGAACCATTTCTGACCAATCATTTCAATTAATTAGTTTTTTAATAATAAAGGGCATTATGGTCTTTTGAAAACTATAAAAATCTTTTAATTAATATTAAATTCAGTTTCCTTAATTAAATCGTAACTTCCATGCTATTTTCTAGCATAATAATTCTGCAAATTCGTAGATTATTTTTGAAATTCGTATTCATTCATTGATGAACGCTTAACAATAACTACCATTTTAACCATCTTTAATGTGTTTAATGATGAACACAAAATAATCCATTCAATGATGAATGCATTGTGAAACAATAATAATAGTACAAGTTATGAACAAATTACAAAATTATACGTGTTCAATGATGAATACATTTGCAAAATCCTGATTAAATTTATAATTATTAATAAATCAAAAAATTACAAACAAATAAATTACTTAACAAAAATCCATCATTGTTCATCACTGTCATCAATCTATGTTCATCACTTTCATCACAGTTGTCGGATGCCTAGGTTACACCCCGACTTCTCCGGAAAAGTGATCTGAATAACAACCTTAGATCTATTTATTGGAACCTTAGATCTGTCACCTTCAGTCTCTGAACCTTTCACCACTGTAAAAAATAAATAAATGAATGATCAGTGAAAAAAAAACCTTAAATCTCCGAACCGTTCATTATTGATTAATGAACAAAAATCACGTTCATTCTGTTCATCATTTGACATATCACCTACAAATTGCAATCCATGTTACACCAAAACACAATTACAAAAATCAAATAATATATGTTAATAATAACCGATTACACAAGCAAAAAGAAAATATAAAAGAAATATGATCGATCATAAATATTGTAATCTTATACTGAACGTTGATCACTATCGAACAGATCTGAAACCTCGTAATGAACTTTGAACAGATAAAATCATACCACAGCATGCGCACATACAGATCTGAAAATAAAACCAAACACTAATTAATCGTTCGATCACCACCGTTCAATAACTTAACAAACAAAAAGATGAATTGAAACAAACAAAATATGAATCATTCACCAGTATTACCTTCGGTGGTGGTTGCAGGTCCGATGGACTTGTGCGCCGTTTGCAGGTCATCGGATTTGGCACTAGCGTTTATACGATTTCTGAAGATTCAACCAAGATTATCGGCTGAAATTCGCAGGTCATCAGAAAACCCTTACTTTACATCTGAATTTCACAATACACCTAGCTTTATTGATTAACAAATAGTACCAAATCCGATTGAATTAGGGGTTTTCGTCTGATTAAATGTTGCAGACGACGACTTCTCCATTAGGGGTTTAGTTGGTCAATTACCGATTCAATTAGGGGTTTTATGGATGAATTTTGACGAAGTTTTAGAACAAAACCCTAATCGCGGAATATGTAATCAATAAAATCTTACAAACCAAATGCATAATAAGAACAGTACATACCTCTTGTAGGGTTTTCAGATCCGGCTAGGGTTGTAATCGAGGAAGATGAGTCGCCGGCAGTCGGTTGAGTCGCCGGGCGTCACCGACTGTTGGTTGTTCGTCGCCGGTTGTGGGCCGTTGCATCGCCGGCTGTGGGCCGTTGCATCGCCGGCTGATGGTGGCAAGAAGAGATGCTATTGAAATAGAGATGGTTTGCAATTATTTACAAAAGAGATGGGGTTCATTCGATTGCAGATGGTTTTGAATGAAGATGTGCAATAGGAATGACGATGTGGGGGCGTAGGTTTAGGGGTGAAGATACACGATTTTATCCCATATTGTGCGTTAATTTAGTACACGATTTAAGGAAACAATACAGCAATTGATTTGAATTTAACTTTACCATTCTACCCTTTTTCCACTTATTTTTAATACCTTGATGTTAACTTATTTACATAAACGCCATCTTTATTCATAGCCATAGATTTCTTAATCTAGTGGTCAAAAATCAGTTCTCGCAGTTCTCGCAAAATTAAAGGTTCTCGCATGAACCCTTATATATATATATATATATATATATATATATATATATATATATATATATATATATATATATATATATATATATATATATATATATATATATATATATATAGGAATGAGTTCCATTGAGAATTAATATATTGGGTGAGAAAGCGAGAATAGATCTCATCCGTTGATTATGGTGGATTTGGGGCTCACGGCCCGGCAAAGTCTGCCGCGCGGCACAAGGGGGGCACATGTACCCTGTTTAATCATCGATGATTAATGTGTAATCATCGATGATTACCCCATGATTACAAAAATTCTCATATTCTCACCATTTTTCCAATTCTCAAAGGAACCCTCCCCTATATATATATATATATATATATATATATATATATATATATATATATATAGGGATGGATTAGTTTCAAAACCAAATAAGCTACAGAACCAGCAGAACTCGTCTAAACCAATCAGAATTTAGTAAAATATTTTCGAATTATTTAATTTAACAGGGGCATTGACGACATTTTACATTTTTGTTTTTTGTTTCCCTTTTCGAATTTCCTAAAATGAAGGCTTTATTTTCGGAAATTAATTGTTATCATTTATCCCTTATTTATGGAGAGTTTACATCTATGTTTTTATGAATTTACTTATTAGTTTTTTACTTTGTAGTCAATACATTAATGTCCATGAAATATAAAACGTGATTTAGTAACATTTTTTAAACTTCAACGTCACAAGAATAGAAAATACTTCAAAAAACACATACATGTTATAAAAGTACATGTATGTATGCTATAATAACTGCTTCCAAAATATTCATAAAAAAATTGAATACAAATACATACATGTATACATCCCTGATGGACTATCTGCATAATACAATGACTACCAACTACATACATGTATGCTACAATAAATGGTTCCAAAAGACTCATAACAAAAATTGAATACATATACATACATGTATACCCTAATGATATACATACATGTTCGTACTATTAGAAATATGACACCATTGCACCAACAATGAACTCCAATATTTCCGGATCTCTAATATTGTCGACGGCGACCGGATGCAAGGACGAAGGAACAAGTTATGGTGTAGAGTTAGGACTTAGGACAACATCAGATCTGTACGACAATACTTTGACCATCGCCCCTGTAAATCATCAAGAAGTGATATTACTACAAGTCCTTATAGCAGTATTAATAAAGTATGAGTTTAGTTATATGAATGTACAAGTCATTACATGAATGTACAAACTATTACCACAATGTACAACATTCATTACATGAATGTACAAGTCTATTAATTATATTTTTTATGTTTGGAAAACTCAAAAATTGCATCCAAAAACATGTTCATCGCAATCTTATGGTCAATGTGTAGAATGTTATGGAATTTGCTTGAAAACATCAGGAGCATTTCATAGGATTATGTATGAATAAATAAATAAATAAAGATGGGCGAATACATGTATGCTGTATGCATTTGTTACCTACGTTTTATAATTATATAAAAAAGATGATGTTTGCATTAAATAAATAAAAAAAACAAAATAATCTTCCCAATAATGTTGTCATGTCCAACACGAACAATTTCATCCATAGCAGCCCAGATCCAGATCCAACCACCTCATCGGACGGGATAGGTTGAGCCAATCAGATTGATGTACCTCATTGACCTTCGATATTCATAGATCTAAATCCATGACCTTCGATACGAGATACGATGGTTTAGATTCCACTGTTATAACACAAATCGGAGAAACATACCTTCCCTTCAATGGAATCGAAGTCAATGGCAGTATGTAATGGAAGAAATCGCCACCCTCTCCTCTTTGCTGAAGTCTTCCTTGATACCATGCGTTGCCAGAAAAACCTTTCGACTATTGTGATGATTTGTTGGCGGCTACCGGTGGAGATCGCCGAATCAAGAGATGGAGAAAGGGAGGAATGAGAAGTGGGTGCTACAGAGAAGGATGAATGAGAAGTGGGTTCTAGGGTTTGTGGAGAGAGAAGACGAATGAGATAAATAAGGGTAAATTCAGTTACCAAAAAAACCATATGGACAAAATGACAACTATACCCTCACGGATTTAGGGGGGAAATTCAAAATTTCTAACTTCTGATTGGTTGAAATTAGTTCTTACAGTTCTAAAGCGAAAATTGGTTCTGATTTTAATTCTTCACTATATATATATATATATATATATATATATATATATATATATATATATATATATATATATATATATATATATATATATATATATATATATACATATATATATATATATATATACATATATATATATATATATATATATATATATATATATATATATATATATACATATATATATATAGGGTCCGGATCCAGTGATGACTCTTTTCCCGGTGAGGACAGCGAGGACTCCAAAAAAAAACTCTAAAAATGATCCAAAACAAACTTTTTTTAAAAATTTCTTTTTTAAACATTAAAATCGCAGCATATAAGATCTAAAAAGAATAAAAAATTTAAAAAAATGATCCCAAAAAAAAAATATGGATCATAATAATGATCCACAAAAACAATATGGATCATTGTTATGATCCGCAAAAAAAAGTGGATCATATTTTATTTTTTTTGTCAAATGTTGTAATAATCATGGGGAGTCATATAGATTTTTTTCGGAATTTTTTGGAATGTTTTTGAGGTATCCTCGCGAGTCCTCACCGTTTTTTGAGTATACGTTTTCATGTATGTATACATGTGTATACATGCATGAATGACATCCATGCAAACTAATTTTGGGGGTCCCTCATCAAATACATTAATGTGTCTTCCATGATCATTTCATTTCAAAAATCAATGGTTTAGATTGAGTTATGTTGGTTCTATAGCCTTAATTGGTTCTGATTTTAATTCTACACTATATATATATATATATATATATATATATATATATATATATATATATATATATATATATATATATGTGTGTGTGTGTGTGTGTGTGTGTGTGTGTGCTTATATATTTATGAAACGATTATTATTAGTGACTGGGTCTAAAACCCATGTATCTCACGAGACTATTTTTTCTCACGTACTACATTTGTTTTTGTGGCTATCTCAGGTACAGGTTTGAAGTGATAGAAGGTTGCACTAGAAGTGACCTAGAGATGTTTAGCTCGGGAGCTCATAGGTAGATCCCGTTTGCCTATGGTTTTGGTATACTTGGTGACACCGTATTTTTGTATACTCTGATAAAGGTTTTAAAGTTTTTGTTAAACTGCATTTGGACATCATGTCTATTATTGGGAAGATGTATTTTTATTATTTAACGATGTTATAAAAATACGGGTGTTACACGTTACATGGGTTACGTTAAATCATTAAGCGTTTATGTTAATGAAGTAAATAATTTAAAAACTTTAACTGGTTATATGGAAAAATTAAAAGTTGTATATCTGAACGTTAAAATTAGGGAGCTAATTCGTACAGAACAATTTTTATCCATGCAGAGCACTCTTATATCAAATGACATTGATGCCCTTAGTGGGAAGGGTGAAATGAAAAATGTGATAAAAGGAAAGTAAGGAAATGATTGTCATTTGGGATTAAATTGCTCTGTATGGATAAAAACTGTTTTGTACGAACCAGGTCCCCTAAAATTATAATTTGTATATCTGATCATTAAAAGTTGTTACGACTTTACATCGGATTAGATTGTTATACGGGTTCACTCAAATAAGTTAACAGGTCCAAGATAGATATCAAACACTACAAAACAGTTAGTCACTAGTTTTTATAGTTGTGTTCAATCTGATCCATCTTCTAAGATAAATCACATAATTTATACATGGATGAGTGAATTTGACATCTGATACTTGCTTAATTCACAACGTGTTGGCAAAGATGGAAACTGATTATCTAAAATCCGCCCTCGATTACATGGAATTATAATGGTGAGATTTTGACAAACAAATACATTGAGCTGATGAATAAAAACAAGTTCGTAAAAGATGCTTTCATTGAGAGTTGAACTCAAGACCTCCCGCTTACTAAACGGGTGCTCTAACCAACTGAGCTATGAAAGCAAGCTGATCTACATCCCTGCATTCCCTTTTCATTTTACCAAACTATCATTCCTCACCACATGAAGCAGATAAGGTTGCAATGTGGTCCTCTGCTATTACATTAACATATATGTTCCTTACAAAGAATCTGTATTTTTTTGGTGAAATAACTGTTAGGACCAATATTGTAACAAGGTTTCGACCTTTAATTCCGTTAGTTAACATTTCCTTGTTAAGTGGTAGGAGTATATAAGGTTGTAACTTTGACTTGTCATGTAAGCTTTCCCACACTTTACTGAAATATACGTTCTGAATGTTTCAACTTCCATCTTCTTCTCTCTCAATCTCACACACTCAATACACCAAGAACACACACACTTTAATCTTCAATCTCACTCAAATCTTCATGTATTAGCTTGATTTCAATCTCAATAGGACTCTTAATTGGTATCAGAGCTTAATCTCTCTGCGAGAAGATCCAAAATCGAGTTAAAATGATCAAGATCTGAGAAATTGAAGAAAAGTTGATGTTCGTCACTTGAAAATTAATGTTGTAAATTTTCTGTTTGAATTGAAGTTTTTATTGAAGAATCATGTTTTTCCTTCAATTCTAAGCAGAATAGAACCAAAATTCGATCCATTCCGTCAACAAATCACTTCAATTTCGTGAATTTTGTGAAAAAGTGAAAAAGTTCAAAAACTACTGAAAATCGAAGAATTGAAGCTATTGTGTTATGGATTGAAAAAGTGATCGGATCAGAGTGTTAGCAATTATATTTCGAACAGTTAGCAAAAAGAATCAATGAAATCGGTCAATTTTTGAGCGAAATCGGATCAGAAAGGTGAAGAAAAAGTACGTCTGTGGTTTTCGTCGCAGTGTTCGGCTTCAATACCAAGAACACGTTTGGCCCATATCGAACTAGTATTCAACTTCGGCCCAAGTAAGAACTTCAGCCCGAGAAAGTAAGAACTTCGGCCCGAACTAGCAATGAATCTTGGCCCAAGTTCGGCCCAAACTTAATAAAACCTAAAGCTCGGCCCAAGTTGAGCCCGAACTTAATCAAACTTAAAGCTCGGCTCAAGTTCGGCTTTGTTGTTCGACAAATGTTCGATCTTCAGCCTTCACCATCGACCAACAAAGCTCGGCTCTTTCAATCTTCGATCAATTGAAGGTGTTCGGCTACAGAAATCATATTCTGATAATCACGATCAAAACAAATCATGATCAAAACATCAAAAACATCAAAATCAGTTCGATCTTTATAGTTCATCTATGTTCGGCTTTTGTACATGTTCGACTGATTGACTACAAATTCAATTCGATAGTGTTCGATCTTCAAAGTGTTTGATTCAATTTCATCCAGATAAACCAATTCGATCCAGATAAACCTTTTTGTACTTAAATCACTTCCGCAAAACCAATTTCGATCTCTCAGGATTACACAAAATCGATTTCAACATTTGATCTCTGCTTGAACATTAAATTGTGTCGATCGCATGTTCGGCACTATAAGCTCGATATGATAAAAGTGTTCGGCACATTTAAGCCATACCAAATTAAGCCCAATTAGTTAAGCCCAAAATAAATATAAATATATAACCCAAAACAGATTTTTTTTCCTTCCGAATTTGGTTTGGCCCAATATTAATTCAAGACCAAATTTACATATTCATTTGGTTAAACCCAAACCCATTTACATTCAATTTACATTCAGTTAAATTGATCTCATTTACATTCAGTTAAAACCGGTCAATTAAAGTTCAATACAACCACTTTAAATCATTTTTAAAAATGACTTCAAAAGACGCACTCTCGATCGGATCGGATCTCAAACCTCCCGTGTTATATCGAGGAGAATATCCACAATGGAAGAAAAGATTTCTTCATTTCATCAGAAATCAGGAGCTACATGTTGAAATTCTGGAATCCCTTGAGCATGGAAATGCAGTATTTTATGAAGATGCAATTGCTGATCCAGATGCTACTCCTGTAGTAATCAGTGGCAAACGTCGTATTCCTCCTGTTGAATATTCAGTACAACAAGCTAGAAGGGCCAAAGCCGATGTACAATCTTATTCATTTATGCTTCAAGGCATACCAAATGACATCTACAACAGTTTAGATAGTCTTGAAACTGGCAAAGAGCTGTGGGATGAGATCAGGAAACAAATGGAGGGTACAGTGTTAGGCAACAAGGCAAAGACGGTTACTACCCTGAATTCTTATCAATCATTCAAAGTTATAAATGGAGAAGATCTGGAAAGTACATATCACAGATATTGTACATTAATGAATGAACTTCGCAAAAACCATATGAGAAAAGAAAATTTGGAGCTGAATATCAAATTCATCCATAGTCTGTTACCAGAGTGGGAAATATTTGGGAATAGTGCCATGCAGCACAAAGATCTCAATCTCATTGATATTCATGAACTCTATGAATATCTGCACTAGAATGAGCCTATGGTTAAAAACATAGTGAAAACTAAACAAGAGACTGATGATACTCTTGCACTGCTAATAAAACAACACCGTCTGTATACTTCAGCAACTAAGATGAAAGAGAGTGTTGAGGCACCAGTGACATCTACAACGGATGATTTACAAAAAGAACTCGAAGATGTTCTTCAAGCTATGTCACTCATTTCCAACTATGAGAAGAAGTATTACAAAACACCCACCAACAACAACTTGAGACCCTCCTCAAATTTTAAATCGGCTCCATCTGCTTCAGTAATAAACAACACATCTGATAAGCAAACTCTTACACCACTGGATCCAACGAAAAAATGTTATAATTGTGGTAATGCTGGTCATTACTCTCGAGATTGCAAGAAACCCAAAGTTCGCAATTCTGATTATTTTAAGCGAAAGATGCTAATGGCTAAGCAAATCGAGGCTGGGAAAGTGTTGTTGGCTGAAGATCTCAGTTGGATGGAAGATTCTGAGCCCGAAGATGAGGAACATTCAACAAATCTATGCTTTATGGTAAGAGAAAATGCTGAGGTTGCTGATCGGATTAATGAGCTTGATGAGGATGGCAAGGTACACACTTCTTCTCTCTCTAATGAAAATACTTCCAATAATTCTAATACTTGTTTTACTCAAACTCAGATATCTCAAATTGAATTATTAACCCAAAAACTTTTAGAAGAAAAAGATTTAAATGATCAACTTAAAGATCGTCTAAATATTTTGGAAAACCAAAACAAACAAAATGCTCATCTAGGTGAGAAACTTGTTCATCATATTCAACAAACTCATATTTTTAAACAAGAGAATCTGGAGTTACAAAGTCAAATATCAGAATTACAAGCTAAATTTGATAACAATCACAAATTATACACAAAAACATGGCATGAATATCAATATAATAAAAATGCGTTGGCACGTAAACAACAAGATTTTGATGGTAATGAAAAACAATTTAAATCTTTAACATCACAAATCAAAGAATTAACTGACTATATTCATGAACAAAAGATAAATACATTAAATGAAATGAAAACCAAACAGAATATCATAAACACACTCAAGCATGAAACAAATAAATTAAATTCCCATATCAAACATCTTGAGGAAATGATTGTCAAAAGAGGACATACTGATCAAACCATTCATCTAAACAAGCCCAAAGACTTCAAATATTTCAATTCAAGAGAAGGGCTTGGAGCTGACAATCCTGAGTATCTTAAGAATGCATGCAAGATGGTTCCTACATTATATGATTCAAGATATATGAATCATGGGATCTCACAAAGATTTGTTCGTATAACTGATGAGGAAGAAGAAATAGAGACTTTCAACCAAGCTAGAAAGGAGAATGTCCAAATTAGTTTTAATTACACTGAATTAAATAAATCATATGAAACTAAAAAGGCTAAATTTGAAAATGATGATTATTTTCCAATCATAACACCTGAAGAATTTGAGATCAACGGTAATGTTGTACTTCAACAGAAGATAACACCAAAGCTTTATGTTCCCTCTCTCATTCTTGAAAAGAAAATTTGCCAACTGGAAAATGAAATCGATGAAACATATAAAGCATTTGACAAAGAAAAATCTGATCTTCAAACTAAAATTCATGAATTAGAAGATAAAATTATTGAAATAAAATCTACTTCTAATCAAACCGTTTCTACTTCTAATGATTCTCAAATGTCTACGTCTCTCAAATCTAAGATTTCTTCTCTCAAAACTCCAGTTCTTTTAAGACGAGATCCTAATTCATCTGTTTTAACTTTTTCAGATTGAAATTTAAAATCCAAGCTTTAGAAGACAGTGCAAGGAGGAATCCAAGAAGTTGAGCAGTCTAAGAAGTTTAATTCGACTAAGTCTAGTATGCTTAAATCCACGGAGCTTAAGAAGTCTAGATCTCCTTCATTTTTAGCTTCTTCTTTTTCTAATTAAAATAAATGTAATAACTCAACAAAGTTTATTTCTCCTGCTACACGTTATGGTATTGTGTATGATTCTGCAATTTATCATCCTATTAATTTTGCTGTTAATGGTGTGAATTTGGTTGTTAAAATAGATAAAAATGGAAACAAAGTTTATTTTGACAGAAAAATTGATCAACCAATTTCTCTATATGATACACGATATTTTGTTAGAAAAGATGCTCCATGTGGTTCTCGACATGATGTATTACATAAAAAATGGTTCAATCATTCATTCATGCACAATTTGTTATCCAGAACCCTGCAAAACAATGCTTGCTCAATCTCAAAAACCTATACCTACACGTTCTTCTCCTAATTCTTCAAAATCAGTTTATCGTGTAGTTTCAACACCTAAATTGTCCACATCAGTCGATCGCGTGGTATCTACACCTAAATCGACAAAATCAGTCTATCGCGTGGTATCTACACCTAAATCGACAAAATCAGTCTATCGCGTGGTATCTACACCTAAATCGACAAAATCAGTCTATCGAGTTGTGTCTAGAACTAAATCGTCAAAATCCATTTATATGACTTCGTCTCAAAAATCATCCAAATTTATTGAATATAAATAGATTCAAAATGAACAATCAAACTGGATTTTAATTTCTCCAGAAAAGTCCCTAAAATGGTCTATCAAATTAACAAACAATGAACTGCCTCCTTGCAGTTCTCCAGTTCTCTAAATACTTTCTTTCTTAAAATTCTTCATAAGACACATATTACTAATCGTTTCGGACCCATAACTGATTGGGTACCGCATTTTTTTTTTATTTGTCTTCTCTAGAATGTTTGGTATCTTGATTCTAGTTGTTCCCGACACATGACCAATTAGTTGATTATCAATTAGCTGATTTGTTTACCAAGGCTTTAGACGAAAAACGTTTTAACTTTCTTGTGTCTAAACTTGGTATGCTAAATCTCAAAGCTTAAACTGTTTATTTGTTACAATAACAATGACTTATACACGAATCAGTGTATAACTCGCATTTCAAAGAAATGGCTCTTACACACTTCAGTGTATGACCCGAGCTTCAAAGCAATGGCTTTCAAATACATTTGTTTGAAACCCGCTCTTAACCAGTTTTTCACATAAATGTAAAAATTATTTCCCACCCTTTAAAACTGTAAATTTTTCATTACTTTTATTTTGTCGAGGGGGAGAAATATTAATTCTAGGGGGAGAATTCGTATTTCCTGGGGGTGAAACTTTCTTATATCAATACTTTTATACCCGTTTGAATATTATTTTTAATGATACATTTTTTTTTATCAAACGACAATACCTTCTCATGGTTTGCCAAAACCGTCCTAACCTTCCAAGGGAAATACTTTTTAGCCAAAGTTGGTAAATGTGAGGGTATACGTCTAGGGTATAAATTTAGGTGAGTGCAAGGTGATGTGAAAACATGATAAAATCAAGAAAACACACATTTGAGTGCATCCAAACCGACAATAAACTGGGCAACCTCACAAATTTGTGATCAATCATGTGTTGAATGATTCACCAGTCTTAACTGGCTCAGTCAAGCATTTGCACTCCACCACCAACCACTCAGATTCCTCTCAATAGGAATTTGTTTCAATTCATCAGGGGACGTAGCACATAATCTATCGACAACTCATTTGTAGTATGTTGGTATTTAAATTTTAACCTTCTGCCCCGGGTTACGTCTTCAATTGAATGCACAATGTGTCTAGATATCACCGACAAATATTTCCAATTTAGGACACATACACTTTTATACATGAATCTCTGTGTATTCATCGGAACACTCATAGTGGCATCACAATCTGGTGTTTCACAAAGATTGAGTGGAAATCCTGCTAGAGCTAAAATCGCGCCAACTCTAAACGCAGGTCACACATTTGAATCACCGGTTGTGCAAACGACTATCGATTCATACGGTGTGTTAACGGATACTCTATGTGAGTCCGGTTTTACCTTAATTTGTTCAAGTTGTTGTGCCTAAACTTATAAAACATACAGGCAACAACTTTTGCCGGAAACACATATTTTTCCGATGAAAAATCCATGTTATTCTTAAACAGTAACATCATATATGCTGATAAATTGCACATGAGCGTTATAGTTCACTCTCAAATTACTCCTATGATCTGCTATAACCGGCATGATCTTCCCCAGGAGCCACCTACAATATAGGACAATATGTAAGGGTACATAGGTCTAGGTGAGCAGAATCAAGTATCACGGGATCTTGATTGGGGTGCGCTGAGATAAAATTTGAGAGGGGGAATGTAGTATGTGTAACACCGCAAATTTAAAGCCGGTTTTTTTTAAATAACGGAAGCGTAATATTCAAACCCTATTAAGTTAAGTCATTTTAGAAAATACAACTTCAACATAATGTTAATTAAAACATTAAAACGGATTAACGTGTTACTATAAAAACGGCTCGAATACAAAATACTATCAGAGCAACCATTGGTCAACCATTCCTAACAAGCACCCCTTGACCCGCCCATCAACCGAACCTGCAAAAGAGTCAACGAGGGAGGGATTAGCTAACAGCTAAGTGAATGAACTTAATCAACAATATATAATAGAACAACTGATACAAATTCACACTTTCTACAACTGATATAAATTCTCACTTTCTAACACAATAAACCGCAACCACACAAACGGTAACCACAACTTCTAAGGTCTACTCAGTTATCCTAGAGGACCGGTGGCCCCGTCGAACCGCAACCCTTTTTCCACAAGGTTTACCGGAATCCCTAAGCTACTTGGCATAGTATTAAGTCCCCTTATACAACGAATGCAAAAGAAGTCTTAATACTATCGCCAATAGCTAACGATGCCCAGCCCCTAACCACCAGGTTGTCCCCTAATCTTAAGAACCAGCCCCTATCCAGCAGGTTGTCCCCTAATCTTAACAACCAGCCCCTATCCAGCAGGTTGTCCCTAATCTTAATCTATGTGCACATATCCACTTACTTAAAACTACCACAATCAACTAGGCATTAAGAAGCAAACCATAAAAATCACAACAAAATTCTGCACAAGGCAAAGTTCGCGTCAAAGTGGGAATTAGCATAGCTAACTTCAGAGTTAGCAATGCTAAACAGGAAACTCGCATTGCTAATTTAAAAACTAGAGATCTCGAAATATCTCTGCCCAAACTCAACAAAAAAAACTAGCATCTCTAATCTCAAGACTCGCATAGCGAGTCAGTGCAGATACCAAAAATCCTGCATATTTCCACAAGTATGCAATTTCTACCCAAATTGTACACATATAGATTGAAGGCTAAATCCACTCACCTTAGCACCGCAATCTGTCCAAACTCAGTTGTCTTATATCACTGAGTTTGCTCCCCACTTCCTGTACAAAATAAATACCGAATTAGTAACTTGAATTCGCCAAATAATCACAATAGTCAATATAAGTTCCAAAACTAATATTTCTCATCAACAACACCTCCCTTTCAAACATGATAAGATGCATATAAAAGTTTTCATATGGTCAACTTATTTAATTCAAGATTGCCAAACAATTACCAAGTCAAAAGTTATATTTCACCAATTTGACACATAATACACAAACGGGTCAAGAACTCATTAAATAACTTTGACACTACTTAATTTATGTCTTGTAAATCTACAACTTCCCAACTTATAGTATTTAGACTCCTAAAGTCAAGAATATATCAAACAATGCATTTTCAACCCAAATTTAGCATATAGGCCCAAACGGGTCAAAATCATGCAATTCTTCATAACACTTTCAATTCCATAACCAACATCTTAACTAACATTTACATACCATTTTTATGCATACTTTGACATCTTAAAATAAAGTCAAACTTCAGTTTCGACCAAAACTAATAATATACAAAATTGACTAGTTTATGTCTAAAATGAACACTTTAGCCAAACACTTATCATCTATTTCATGTTAATTTAACCCAACATATGCATAATGTACACCAAAACCACATACTTCACTTTTTGGTCAAAACTCCATCTTCTTCACTTTACTAACCATGGTGAATTCTTAAACATTGATCAATTCAAGTTTCTATTCAAGTCATTAACATGGTATAATCACTACTAAACATTTGAAACATAAACGATTCATCAATTTCACCAATTTAACAAAAATCCATAAAACCCATCTTTTCTTCAAATCTCCTACAATGGTGATAACACAAACCCTAATCAAAACAAGTTTCTTTCTATTAAATATACATGCACAACAACTAGTGAACACAAAGAAACCATAGAGATTCAATAATTTCACATTTTACCAAGAAATCACCAAGAGCTTAAAACCCTAGGTCACCATTTAGAGAAAGCTTTAAGATTATGGACAAAACAACACTTTTCTTACCTTATGCTTGCTTTAAATCCGAAATTAGAGCTAGGATTTAGATGAATTTAAGAAATCTCCAGGTGAAAGCCAAGAACTCTTCCATGTGTGTGTTGTGTGTGTTTGGTACGATACAGAGAAAAGAAAGGGGGAAAAGAGACACCTCTTACAAATGTGGCAGACAAAGAAATAAGCTAACATTTTCATTAAACGCAGTATAAATACATGTTATCTAATATAAGCTGATAAATTTTAAGGCCTAAACGAACTCTGATTTACATAACGAAAATATATTCGGAACTCTGGTTAAAAAGGCAATCTAGATATATAAATATCACTAATTATATAAAACATTTTAGTTTTCACTAATTCTAACCCCTTGGATAAAATACAATTAAATCAATTAAACAAAATATTAAATATTAAATAATAGAATATTATTTACGAAAAGTAATAAAATAACAGGCCGGGTCTCGGGATGTTACAGTATGGGGTGCAATTCAGCTAAACATGGTAAAATGAAATGAGGGAGTAGTCGAAAAATGAAAAAGTAAGCTTGAGTGAGGAGGGTGTGACAGGGTTAAAGAAAACGAAAAACCCTTACCAAACTGATAAAAAGCTGGGTTGTCACGTCTCTATCAGATTGCATGTGTTGCTCTCTGATATTGAAATAGACATCATGGACCCAATGATGCAATGCACAACCCCCCAGCTACTCAAGTATTTCTTAAAAAGTACTTGTTTCATTTCCACGGAGACTATCTCATATGCTATCGACATCTCGCTTGGAGATTGTTGATATTGAAATAGAGGACAAGCCTCTCCAGTCCTCGCCTTCGTTTGTCCACTAATTGAGTCTAGAACCGACATATACACTTTTAGGACACAGGCAAAATACCAAGCTTATCTTTGTGATATAGCCGGAACATTCATAGTGATATCTCATATATTGATATTTCACAATGATTGAATGGAAATCCTACCAGTGCTAACATCAAAGCCAACACTGAACGTATGTCACACAGTTTGTGTAACTGTTGTGTTAACGGGTAATCTATGTGATCCCGATTTACCCTATTCGATTCCATGTACATTTATGATGACTGTACTCCAACGTTATCAACAACAGTCGGGATATTAACTGATATACACAAGAGACTGGCCTTTTATGTCATCAACAACGGTCATTGAGATTTAACCGATATAAGATTTGATCGTCTTTCTTCATATTCAACACCGATCTGGTTTATCTGATAAAATGTGTTATATATTGATTCATTCAAAATATGAATATATTCAACACATTTTTATCATTGACCTTCGAACATTCTTTATACTTCTACCTCGAAAAACTTCAAATTTTACATGATGATTCCGATAAATCGTATTCATCATGAGGGGGAGAAAATATTACAGAAGTTCTTATTATAAAGATAAATGCTTACAACATTTAGAAGAGAATATATTAGCTCAGTTTATTCCGCATTGAAAAGACATATGCACCGGTTAAGGGGGAGTAAACAAGAAACCGAAGATTCGTTAAGACATAATTGTTTGTTCGAGGGGGAGCGTAAAACTTCATCAACATTTTATCCTAACAACAATTATCAGTAATCACAAATCGACAAAGCCACAACTTCAACAAAAGACTTCCGCTACAAAACAACTCTATCTATGGGTCTACATTTTTGTCGATTTACATATGTGAAAAAGAAGAAACCAAGACATTCACTGAAGTGTCAAACCACAAATTCATATCCATTTCCATCCGAATCTTAACTGTTTAAATCATTCTTTCCAAATTCCATAACAACCATATCCATACAAAAGCTTAACCGTTTAAATATCCATATTTCCATACCGAATACAAAATTATTCACATTCATTCAAATCTTAAATGTACATATCATTCTTTCCTACATACAAACCATACACATGTCAATTCAAAATTTAACCGATACAAATCATTCTTACATTTTACACACACATTCAAAACTTTGACTGACAAATCATTCAAAAACATTATCATTCTATACTTAATATAATCCTCTACCACAAAATTCCAAAAACAACCTCTCCATTATCTGAAAAACCCAGTCAAATCCTTACTTAACTGATATTCCATTTCCCAAAGTTATTAAATCTTTAGTAAATCAGTTAAATGATTTCTTCACTCAAACATTATCAATGACAAACATATCTTCTTTGAGTATCTTAAACTTCCAGATTTCTGCAAAGTTTTGTTCTTGAAATACAGAAAAACATTTTCTTGCCAAAGATAGATTAAAAGAAGAATCTGAAGTCTGAAGACTGGGATGACGAATTAAAGATCAAAAAGGAGGAGATTGTTAGGACCAATATTGTAACAAGGTTTCGACCTTTAATTCCGTTAGTTAACATTTCCTTGTTAAGTGGTAGGAGTATTTAAGGTTGTAACTTTGACTTGTCATGTAAGCTTTCCCACACTTTACTGAAATATACATTCTGAAAGTTTCAACTTCCATCTTCTTCTCTCTCAATCTTACACACTCAATACACCAAGAACACACACACTTTAATCTTCAATCTCACTCAAATCTCCATGGATTAGTTTGATTTCAATCTCAATAGGACTCTCAATAACAAAAACTGACTAATCAAATGGTAGCCGGAAGATTGAAGTGAAAGTGGGAAACAGATTTGGACAGGAAGTGATAGTAAATTAAGGATCTAATGCAATAAATAAAAGAGAATGGAAGACGTTGAATGCAACCTAGTATTGCTTTACGTGATTAGTATCTCGTTTCTTAAATTTCATATCGCTTACTAAGCAAGACAATGGTATTAGGATGCTAAACACAGGAAAAATAACTTGTTTTTACAGAATTAAGGATTAAATAAGTTGATATGCAGATGTATAATCATATTTTTTAGGTGTACATAATGCTAAGTAGTAAGCATTTAAGCTAAACAGACACAAGGAGTGAAGGGACAAGAAGAAAATAAATTCATTCAGATCTGTCCCATATTTCCTAAAAGAAGGAAATAGCAAACCCTTGAGTAGCTACAAACCAAGGCCATTTGCTAGAAAAATCATACTTTTCTCGGCCTTTTGGCTAAGATCAAGTGTAGTATCTGTTCTTATCAGTTTAATATCTGATATGTGAGCCATCGGCTTACTCGATATTAATCTTATTTTTTATTGGGAAAGATCCATCACAATAGCTTGCTATTGGGGTCTTTGCGAGTCGCCATGGTGTTGCACTACTGCCTTGGCTTGGCTCACCCTGGCCTCCAATCTCAGTTGAAAATCTGTTCATTAGTGTCCATGTTTTTTGATAACCATTGTTGTTACATTATTTGTGTTTCCTTTCTTGAGTTGTGTTAGATCATATACAACTAAGATTGAGCTAATTCATGATGATTCAAGGTGAGAAATAGAAGAATTGCTTAAGTGTGTGTGTTCTTGGTGTTTCACTATGTGTGAGTTAGTTGAGAGAGATGGAGGGAATGTTGGAGCTTTCAAAAGTGTAATCTCAGTTAATGAATGGAAAGCTTACAAATTAAGCCTAAACACAAGGTATTTATACCTCATTACTAAACATGCTTAATAATCATCTAATTAAGCATAAACCCAAAGACTAAGACTAATGACTAGCTTCAAACTATTACAACTTGTCATTTCTAGTCCCTAAACTATTTGATACAATACAAATGGTCCTAACAATCTCCCCCTTTGTATCAATAGTTTGAATTAGCCTGTTCTTGAAATCTTATTCTCTTAGCAAAGTCTGAAACTGAATTAATCGTTTAAGTAGTTTTGATGTAGTATTAATTTCAGCTTCTGATAATCAGATAAGAATAACACTTTTAATCGGCTTTTCAACCAATATAAAGTATCTCAGAAGATTTCATGGAGTCTTGACTTAATTTGTCTTGATCATTATCCAATCTTGCTCTTTTCGAACTTTTAGTATCTCATCCCTGTCTTCCTTTTTAGAAACTAAATTTTTATCGTTAAGGTTGTTGATCTACAAAATGCCAAAAACTTATATTTGTCAAGATTTGAAGATTCGAGAAATGAAACATCATTTAGGAAAGAAGTTGACTTGGATTTAGATATGTTGGAGATTTAATTTTGGATAGAGATTTGTGAGGATAGGATAATGATGGTTTGTAGTGTGAAAAGAATGATTTGAAAGTTAAAAGTTTTGAATGTGTGTGTGTGTGTGTGTGTATGTTTGTATATAGGAAAGAATGATATATACATTTAAGATTTGAATGAATGTGGATGATATGTATTTTGTATGATACAAAAGATTTGTACAGTTTTGCTTTTGTATGGATATGAATGTGAATTTGTGGTTTGAATAGAATGATTTGACGGTTTAAGATTTGTAATGGAAATGTTGAGAATTTGTGAGAAATTTCTGAAGATGAGACGGTTTCTTTTTCTTCACAAATTATTTCATGTAAATCGACTAAAATGTAGACCCATGGATAGAGTTGTTTTGTAGCGGAAGTCTTTTGTTGAAGTTGTGGCTTTGTCGATTTGTGAGTATTGATAATTGTTGTTAGGGATAAAATGTTGATGAAGTTTACGCTCCCCCTTGAACAAACAATTATTTCTTAATAAATCTTCTTCGGTTTCTTGTTTACTCCCCCTTAATTGGTGCATATGTCTTTTTGAAGTGGAGTAAACTGGGCTAATATATCTTCGTAAGTCTTGTAAGCATTTTCTTCATAAACTGAACTTCTTAGTAAATTTTCTCCCCCTCATGATGATTAAGATATATCGGAATCATCATGAAAAATGTGAAGTTCGTCGAGGTGAAATGAAGGAAATCTTCTTAGCCCATGAATACAAAATGTGAAGTAGAGTGATATATTCATATTTTGAATGAATCAATATACATCACATTGTATCATCGAAAACCGAACCTAAGTTGATGATGTAGATATCCGATCAAATCGTTTGTCATTTAATCTCAATGATCGAATTAAGTCGGGAAAACCGGGATCACATAGATTACCCGTTGACACAACAGTTACACAAAGTGTGTGACCTACGTTCAGTGTTGGAATAGATGCTAGCACTGGTAGGATTTCCATTCAATCATCGTGGAATACCAAGAACGTTGGTATCAGTATGAATGTTCCGGCTTTATCACAAAGATAAGCTTGGTATTATGCCTTGTGTCCTAAAAGTGTATTGCGGTTCTAGACTCAATTAGTGGACAAACGAAGGCGAGGACTGGAGAGGCTCTCTATTTCAATATCAACAATCTCCAAGTGAGATGTCGATAGCATATGAGCTAATCTCCGTGGAAATGAAACAAGTACTTTTTAAGAAATACTTGAGTGGCTGGGGGGGGGGGGGGGTTGTGCATTGCATCACTGGGTTCCATGATGTCTTTTTCAATATCAGAGAGCAACACATGCAATCTGATAGAGACGTGGCTACCCGGCTTTTTATCAGTTTGGAAAGGGTTTTTCGTTTTCTTTAACCCTGTCACACCCTCCTCACTCAAGCTTACTTATTCATTTTTCGACTACTCCCTCATTTCATTTTACCATGTATAGCTGAATTGCACCCCATACGACATTCCCCCTCTCAAATTTTATCTCAGCGCACCCCAATCAAGATCCCGTGATACTTGATTCTGCTCACCTAGACCTATGTTCCCTTACATATTGTCCTATATTGTAGGTGGCTCCTGGGGAAGATCATACCGGTTATAGCAGATCATAGGAGTAATTTGAGAGTGAACTATAACGCTCATGTGCAAATTATCAGCATTTATGATGTTACCTTGTAAGAATAACATGGATTTTTCATCGGAAAATGTGTTTCCGGCATAAGTTGTTGCCTTTATGATTTAAAAGTTTAGGCACAGCAACTTGAACAATTGAGGAAATACCGGACTCACATAGAGTATCCGTTAACACACGGTATGAATCGATAGTCGTTTGCACAACCATTGATTCAAATGTGTGACATGCGATTAGAGTTGGCGCAATTTTAGCTCTAGCAGGATTTCCACTCAATCCTCGTGAAACACCAGATTGTGATGCCACTATGAGTGTTCCGATGAATACACGGAGATTCATTTATAAAAGTGTATGTGTCCTAAATTGGAAATATTTGTCGATGAGATCTAGACACATTGTGCATTCAATTGAAGACGTAACCCGGGGCAGAAGGTTAAAATTTCAATACCAACTTACTCCGAATGAGCAGTCGATAGATTATGTGCTACGTCCCCTGATGAATTGAAACAAATTCCTATTGAGAGGAATCTGAGTGGTTGGTGGTGGAGTGCAAATGCTTGACTGGGCCAGTTAAGTCTAGTGAATCATTCAACACATGAATGATCACAAATTTTGTGAGGTTGCCCGGTTTATTGTCGGTTTGGAAGCACTCAAAGGTGTGTTTTCTTGATATTATCATGTTTTCACATCACCTTGCACTCACCTAAATCTATACCCTAGACATATACCCTCACATTTACCAATTTTGGTTAAAAAGTATTTCCCTTGGAAGGTAAGGCCGGTTCTGGCAAACCATAGGAAGGTATTGTCGTTTGATAAAAAAAATGTATCATTAAAAAAAAAATTCAAACGGGTATAAAAGTATTGATATTAGAAAGTTTCTCCCCCTGGAAATAATAATTCTCCCCGTAGAATTAAAATTTCTCCCCCTCGTCAAAATATAAGTAATGAAAAATATACAGTTTTAGAAGGGTGGGAAAGAGTTTTTACATTTATGTGTAAAACTGGTTAAGAGCGGGTTTCAAGCTTATGTACTTGAAAGCCATTAAGTTGAAAAGCGAGTTATACACTGATATGTGTATAAGTCATCTATGATTGAGAACGGGTTATACACTGATGTGTGCATAAGCCATTTTGTGGAGAAAGATAAAACAGTTTAAGCTTTTAGATTTAGCATACCAAGTTTAGACACAAGAAAGTTAAAACGTTTTTCGTCTAATGCCTTGGTAAACAAATCAGCTAATTGATAATCTGTAGAAACAAAGTACAATTCCACATTACCATGTTCAACATGATCTTTTATAAAGTGATATCGAAGATCGATATGTTTAGTTTTTGAATGTTGAACAGGATTGCATGAAATTGCAATTGCACTTCGAGAATCACAATATAAAGGAATACGACTGTATAAAAAGCCGTAATCTTTTAATTGAGATTGCATCCAAATTACCTGGGATAAACAGCTTGCAGCAGCAACATATTCTGCCTCTGCAGTTGAAAGAGACACGCAATTTTGTTTTCGTGAAGACCAGCTCACCAGTTTATCTCCCAGAAATTGAACACTCCCAGACGTACTCTTTCGATCCAACATGCATCCAGCATGGTCAGCATCAGAAAATGCAGTTAAATCAAAGGAAGTTTCTTTAGGATACCAGAGACTAAGATCTCGAGTGCCCTTCAGATACCTAAATATTCGTTTAACCGCTTGAAGATGAGATTCTTTAGGTGCTGCCTGATACCGAGCACATATGCAAGTAGAGAACATAATGTCTGGTCGACTCGAAGTCAGATATAGTAAGGATCCGATCATCCCCCGATAGTGGGTAACATCAACAAGTTTGCCATCCGGATCAGCATGTAATTTCGAACCAGGCGACATCGGCGTCGATATTGGTTTACAATCATCCATAAGATATTTCTTCAATAAATCAGTGATATACTTGGATTGATTGATGAAAATTCCGGTCGGTAATTGGCGAACTTGAAGACCAAGAAAGAAATGCATTTCACCCATCATGCTCATCTCAAAACGTTTGACCATAAGAGCAGAGAATTTCTTGCAATATTTTGGATTTGTAGAACCAAAAATTATATCGTCGACATAAATTTGAATAAGAACAATGTCTTCCCCTTGACGTTTGATGAAGAGAGTTGTGTCGACTTTTCCTTTAGAAAAACCCGACTCAACTAAGAATTTTGATAATACATCATACCACGCACGGGGAGCTTGTTTTAAACCGTACAAAGCTTTGTCGAGAATATAAACATGATTAGGCAAGTGTGGATCTACAAAACCTTCAGGTTGATGAACGTACACTTCTTCTTTGAGAATGCCATTTAAAAATGCAGTTTTTACATCCATCTGATAGATAGTAAAATTCTTATGTGCTGCATATGCTAAGAATATTCGAATGGCTTCTATCCGGGCAACAGGGGCAAAAGTTTCTTCAAAATCAATGCCTTCCTGCTGAGCATACCCTTTTGCAACTAGACGTGCTTTGTTCCGAATTACAATTCCATTTTCATCCTTCTTATTTTTGAAAATCCACTTTGTACCAATAACAGATTTGCCAGGAGGTTTTGGAACAAGACGCCAGACTTTTAATCTTTCAAATTGATTTATTTCTTCTTGCATAGCAATAATCCAGTCTGGGTCTGAGAGAGCTTCACTGACCTTCTTTGGTTCATTTGAGCTTAAAAATGCAGTATACTGACATTCATCAGCAGTAGCTCGTCGGGTTTGAACAGAAGATTCAAGGTCACCGATAATCTGATGTAAAGGATGCTCTCTTGTCCATTTAAGAGAATGAGGAAGTGGAATTTGACCTGGATTAATATTTGAGGTATCAGTGAATTCAGGATGAGGAATTATCGCAGTTTGAGTATGTGATGTAGACGGTGGAGGATCAACCCGTTGAACGTTGAATTTAGAAAAATCTATCACCAAAGGTGGAGGTTGAGCTGGAACTATAGATAAATCGAAAGAAGTAGCAGCTTGACCAGAAGGTGATGATTGATTATTCGTGGGTGGAGAATCGTCCGGAGATGATGAAGTCTCAGTTTGTGAAACAGTAGGTGAAGAAGAAAAATTAGTAGTTGGAATAGCAGAAGTATGTGAAGGAGAATCCGTTGAACTTGAATTATGCATATCAGGTACAGAGACAGATTGAACTTCAGCTACTGTTGGATATGGAACACCAGCCTCTTCCAGTAGAGTATGTCGAATATTATGATAATCATCATAAAAATGACGAAATAAAATATCCAAGTCATTTTCAGATGTTGAAGGCGTTGACGATGGCGAAGGATTTTCAGCATTTGAAGTAACTGAATTGATGGGAAATGTCTCATCAAAATTAACGTTAACACTTTCTCTGATCGTTCGTTTTGATCGATTATAAACTCGATAAGAAGCAGATTCTCTTGAATATCCCACAAAGATTCCTTCATCAGCTTTTTCATCAAATTTATTCAACTTATCTTTATCATTCAGAATGAAACACCGACTCCCAAAAATATGTAAAAATTTAATATTTGGAATGCGGTTATTGATCAGTTCATAGGGAGTTTTGTTGTATGCTTTGTTGATGATTGAACGATTTTGAGTGAAGCATGCTGTACTTATAGCTTCTGCCCAAAGAGATAATGGGAGTTTTGAATATGAAAGCATGGTACGAGCAGCTTCAACAAGAGTTCGATTTCTTCGTTCAACAACCCCATTTTGTTGAGGTGTTCTGGCAGCGGAAAATTGGTGAGTAATACCAACTGAGTCAAGAAAAGAATCTAAAACTTGATTTTTAAATTCAGTTCCATTATCAGTGCGGATGGTATGTACTTTTAAATCTAAATTGGTTTGAGTTTTCTTGATGAAGGATATGATGATATTAGTTGCTTCATCTTTTGTACTTAGGAAATGAACCCATGTATATCGAGAATAATCATCAACAATAACCAACACATACCGTTTTCCTGCTAAAGATTGAACGCTCATAGGTCCACATAAGTCCATGTGAAGTAATTCAAGCGGTTTAGAAGTACTTTGAATTGGTTTAGACTTATGAGGTTTCTTTGTCATTTTTCCCATCTCGCACGAAGAACATAGATGATCTTTTTCAAATTTAAGATATGGAAGACCAGATACATGTCCACCTTTCACCAACTTATTGATGGTTTTGAAGTTAAGATGAGAGAGGCGACGGTGCCATAACCAAGATTCATCTGATGAAGCTGTTGACATTAAGCAAACTTCTTTAAGTGGAACTACGTCGTTTAGATTGATAGTAAACAGATTTGTCTCTCGAGTTCCAGTAAGAAGTTCTTCTCCATCATATGTACGAACATCACATTTCTTTGTACGAAAATTAACTTCTAATGTTTTATCGCAAAATTGACCGATACTAAAAAGATTATGAGCGAGATCTTCAACATAGGTTACATTTCGAATGATTAGGTTGTGTCGAATGATATCTCCAATTCCCATAATAGCAGCTAAATGATCATTACCAAATCTAACAGTACCCAAATATTTGTCTCTAAAATTTGTTAACAAATTCTTGTTTCCGGTCATATGTCTTGAACAACCAGAATCAAGATACCATAAATTCTACATAAAACAATTAAAACAAAAAGGTACCCAATCAGATATGGGTCCTATACGATTAGTAAAACATGTTTTATGAAGAATTAGTTGATATGATTTGAATTTAGAGAGTTGGAGAACTGCAAAGAGGCAGTTCTGGATTTGTTACTTTGATAGACCATTTTAAGGATTTCTCAGGTGAGGATAAAATCCATTTTGAATGTTCATTTTGGATCCATGTATATTTAACAAATTTGGAATGCTTTTCAGAGGAAGTCGAAGAACTGGAGTTTGATGATGTAGTTGGAGTCACAGTTCGATAAACTAATTTGGTTGGTTTAGGTGTAAAAACCACACGATTTACTGATTTTGTCGATTTAGGTTTAATCCTAGATTGTGGTTTAGATGTGAATGTTGAAGGATTGGATGAAGAACCTACACGATAAACAGATTTTGACGGATTAGGAGAAGAACGTGTAGATGAAGATGTGTGAGATCGAGCAAGCATTGTTTTGCAATGTTCTGGATAACAAGTGATGCATGAATAAATGATTGACCCGTTTTTATGAAGAACATCATGTCGTCGACCACAAGGAGCATCTTTTCTAACAAAATATCGTGTATCATATTGAGAAATTGGTGTATTAGTTTTTCTATCAAAATAAACCTTTTTACCAGTTTTATCTGTTTTAACAATCAAATTAACACCATTCACAATGAAATTAACAGGACGATAAATTGCTGAATCATAGACAATTCCATAACATGTAGCAGGAGAAATAAACGTTGTTGAGTTATTACAATTATTAGAATTTGAAAAAGAAGAAGCTAAAAACGAGGAAGATCTAGACTTCTTAAGCTCATTGGACTTAAGCATACTAGACTTAGACGACTTAGACTTCTGAGACTTCTCAACTTCTTTCATCCTAGCTTGCATCGGCGTCTTAAGCTTGGAATTTAAAGTTTTATCTGAAAAATTTAAAACATGAGAATTAGAATTTCTTCTTAAAAGAATTGGAGTTTTAGGAGAAGAAGAATTCTCATTGACTGATTTTGGTTTTGGAGAAGCACTGAGACTTGAAACAGATTTTATTTCAACAATTTTATCTTCTAAATCATGAATTTTTTATTGTAAAGCAGATTTTTCTTTGTCAAATGCCTTTTGGGTTTCATCTATTTCGGTTTCCAATTGATAGATTTTCTTTTCTAGAATTAGAGAAGGAATGTAAACTTTACGGGTTACTTTTTGTTGAAGTACCGCATTCTCCTTAATCTCAAATTCTGCAGGTGTAATAATTGGAAAATATTCATCATTTGTAAAATTTGCCTTTTTAGTTTCATAAGTTTTATTTAATTCATTGTAATTGAAACTAATTTGTGCATTCTCTGATTTAGCTCTGTTGAATGCTTCAACTTCTTCTTCCTCATCTGTCATGCGAAGGAAACTTTGCCAAACATCAACATGTATGTATTTGGAATCATACAGTGTTGGAAGCACATTACAAGCCATCTTCAGATATTCAGGATTGTTAGCCCCCAGACCTTCTCGTGAATTAAAATATTTGAAATCTTTAGGCTTATTCAAGTGAATAGTTTGATCAGTTTGTCCTCGTTTAGCAATTATTTCTTCAAGATTTTTGACGTGGGAAGAAAGTTGAATTTTATCATTTTGAAGTTGATTAATGACATTTTGTTTGTTATTTAATTCTTGTGATTTTTGTAAGTCATTTTCATGAATGGTTTCTGATAATGCTTTTATTTGTGTGTTTAAGGATTTAAATTGATTTTCATTATCATCAAATTCTTTTTGTTTACGTTCTAACCAGTTTTTTGTAATTTGATAGTCATTCCATGCTTCAATGTATAGCTTGTAATATTTATCATTTTCTGCATTATGTGTGGAACTTTGTGTGCTTTTAAGATTGGTCAATTCAATTTCTTGTTCAGAAATTGTATGAGACAAATGTTGAATATCAGTCTCATATTTAACAGTCAATTCTGAAATTCGATTTTGTAACGTCGGATTCTTTTTCTCAAAATTTTTATTTTGTTTAATAAAATGAACGAGTTGTGTATTATGATCAACAAGTTGTTCATTTTCGTTTTCTAAATCAGCTAATTTTTCTTGAAGTAAAGTATTTAATTCTTTTTCATTCAAAAGGTTTTGTTTTAAAGATTCAATTTCAGAATTCTGGTTTGTTACAAAACAATTTTCAGAATCAATTAAATGTGAAGAATGAGATAAGAAAGAATTAATTACCTCTATTTCTTTGTTGGCATCATCAGATAAACGTTCAGAAATTTCAGCATTTTCACGAGCCATAAAGCATAGATTTGCCGAGTGCTCTTCATCCTCAGGATCAGAATCTTCCATCCAGCTTAGATCCTCAGCTAATAACACTTTTCCTGCCTCGATTTGCTTAGCCATAAGCATCTTACGTTTGAAGTAATCAGAATTCCTAACTTTAGGTTTCTTGCAATCTCGAGAGAAATGACCAGGAAGTCCACAATTATAACATTTCTTTGTCGGATCCAAAGGTGTTATTGTGGGTTTGTCAGATGTATTTGACGCAGAGGGTGCAGACTTGAAGGTGGATGAAGATCTCTGATTGTTATTTGTAGGAGTTGAGTAATACTTCTTCTCATATCGTGAGATGAAAGACATAGCTTGCAACAGTTGTTCTAATTCTGTCTCCATTTCTTCTTTTGTATCTTTAACAGGTTCTTCTGATTTTTCTTTCAGTTTATCAGAAGAGTTTGACTGGTATTGTCTTGTAAGAAGAGCAAGAGTATCAAGAGTGTTTGCATTTTCCTGTTTGGTTTTGACTATATCTTTCACCATTGGAGCATTTTGAAGTAAGTACTCATACAATTCATGCACATCTATTGAGCTCAGATCTTTATGTTGCATAGCACTGTTTCCAAATGTGGCCCACTCTGGTAGTAGACTGTTGATGAACTTGATGTTAATCTCCAAATTTTCCTTCTTCAAGTTATTTCTTCGAAGTTCATTCAACAAGTTGCAATAACGGTGATATGTGCTTTCTAATTCTTCCCCGGTGGAAGCTTTAAACGATTGGTAAGCATTCAGAGTGGTTACCATCTTGGCTTTATTCCCTAAAACGGTGCCTTCCATTTGCTTTCGAATTTCATCCCATATCTCTTTACCGGTTTCCAAGCTGTCTAAGCTATTATAAATCTCGTTCGGTAAACTCTGAAGTACGAATGAAAACGATTGTAGATCTGCTTTAGCTCGTAGTTTTTGTTGAGCATTGTATCTTGATTTAGGAAGCGGAGTTCGACCTCCAAGAACTGGCGGTGTTGCATTTGGTGCAGCTATTACGTCTTCGTAGAATACCGCTTCACCATTTTCGAGTGAGTCACGTATTTCAGTTGCCAGTTCTTGATTTTTGATAAAATGGAGGAACCTTTTCTTCCATTGCGCGTACTCACCTCGGTATAGAACCGGAGGTTTGAGATCGGTTCCAATAGAAAGAGCATCTCTTGATGTCATTGTGAAATGATTTTACAAGTATTTGACTAATTGATCAAAGGAATTAACTGGTTTAAATCAAGAGAAGAAAAAAAATTGATTTGTGAGTTGGGCCAAACACAAACTTGTGCTGAGATTACAAAAATGTAATTGAGATATTTGTTTAGGCTGAATCGAAGTTTTGGGCCGAGAAACAATATCTTATGGATTTATAATTGGGCTGACCGAACACTTTAAAATGTACTTTGGTTTAAAAAATATTGGGCTTATATCTTGTATTAGCTTTGGGCCTGTTTTGAATTTTGGGCTTAAAATTGGTTTGCTGAACAAATCTAGTATCAATTTCCAGCCGAAGACTTCTATGCGAACAATTTTCCAGCCGAAGCCTTCAAGCCAAACTCTTCATTATACGCTCTTCAAGCCGAAATCTGGGAGCAACTAGAATCTGTTGATCGATTTGCAAGAACAATTGCCGATTATGATTGCTGAATCTGAATCAAGATGTGAAATTGATTGTTCGATCGATTAATTTTGTTTATCGACTAATTGTGAATTTTGTTTATCGATCAAGATGAGAAATTGAATCTGTTGATTGATTGACTTTACAATTCAGGTCTGCTGTTACGATTCAGGTCGATTGATTGAACTTTTCTGAGATCGAATTGGTTTATCTGGATGAAATTGAGCCGAACTTGAATCAAGATATTACGAGTTCTGAATTTAATGATTTCTAAATTGAATTGATCAATCAAGAATTGATTTTGAAGGGAATTTATCAATCGGGAATTGAATCTGGGTTTGTAGAAATCAATTGGGATTGAATTTATCAAAGTGCTGTTGAAGAGCCGAATACTTTGATAAAAACGAGAATTGATTTGTTGAAATCTTTGAGTTGAAATTAATTGCAGAATTTTAGATCGATTATGTGTTTAAAACAAATACCATGTTGATTCTGTTGATTGATGAACTAGAGAGATTGTTGATTGTTGATATTGAATCAGATTTGAGCCGAACTGGTTGAAACGTGACTGTGTGTAGCCGAATTATGTGAATTTGCAGTAGTTCGGGCCGAACTACTCAAACAAATTTCCTGGGCCGAAGTAAAATAGAAGTTCGATATAGGTTTAGTATTTCGGGCCGAACTTGTTGGGCCGAGGAACTACTTCGGGCCGAACTACAACTGGGCCGAACATATTGGGTATAAGAGCCGAACTTCTTACTTCTATATTGGGCCGAAGAAGAAAAGAAGTTCGGGCCGAGCTATCTGGGCCGAAGAAGAAACTCGGGCCGAACTTGTTGGGTTCTAATGTTCGGGCCGAACACCTTCAAAGTGTTCTTGAAGCCGAAGTTCTCTTCACGTATACAAACTTCGACTGTCGATCTGATTCTTCTAATTACTCAACCAAATACAACGATTCTTTTTGCTAATTGCTCGAAATCCATTTCCTAATACTCTGAACCGATCAATTTCTTCAATCCATAACATATAAGCTTCGAATCTTCGATTTACAGTAAGTTTTTCAACTTTTTACTTTTTCACCAAAATCATGAAATTGAAGTGATCTGTTAACGGAATGGATCGAAACTTGATTCTATCTTGATTAGAAACACTGGAGAAACATTAACCCATGATCAAATCTTCAATTCTAACGAAAAATTTACAACATTAAATTTCTCATTGACGAACAAACTTTTTCTTCAATTTTCTCAGATCTTGATCGAATTAAGCTGAATTTGGATCCACTCACAGAGAGTTTAAGCTCTGATACCATTTGTTAGATCGTATACATCTAAGATTGAGCTAATTCATGATGATTCAAGGTGAGAAATAGAAGAATTGCTTAAGTGTGTGTGTTCTTGGTGTTTCACTATGTGTGAGTTAGTTGAGAGAGATGGAGGGAATGTTGGAGCTTTCAAAAGTGTAATCTCAGTTAATGAATGGAAAGCTTACAAATTAAGCCTAAACACAAGGTATTTATACCTCATTACTAAACATGCTTAATAATCATCTAATTAAGCATAAACCCAAAGACTAAGACTAATGACTAGTTTCAAACTATTACAACTTGTCATTTCTAGTCCCTAAACTATTTGATACAATACAAATGGTCCTAACAAGTTGGCTAAAACTCATGTGCTTTTAGTGGCACAGATAATTGCTTGTGATATTTTTAACTCTAACTTCAGATTTTGTCTATTGAAGTTGACGTTCTGATGGTTACTTTTGTTAGCACGATAAATGAAATTAAATAGCTACTTTCACTTGATAGTTGATATATGTATCATTTTTCGCAACTTTTTTGGTTGAGCAAAAGGGTTTCGCTCAATAGCTGTTACTGCTCATACATCAGCGCCAAAACTAAACAAGTAGCCCTTCAATATCATAACAGTAAAAAGGTACACTACATCCATGATCACATGCAGTTTATTGGATGAAAGATAAGTAAGTTTAGTTTTAGTGCGTTCTAAAATACGATTCTGATCCCACATCAGGGAAAGAAGAATGAAGTGAAGTGAAGTTGGTGATATAAAAAGTGAGAGAGGGCATATGAAAAGGCACTTACCTGGACGGGGTCTTTGGGCGATCAAGAAGGTCCATGGCCTAGTCTGGCGATCTCCATTGCACATAACGGAGATGTGTCAGTCTAAAGTCGGCCCAAGTGGTTGATCTTACGTCATAATTTGTGTCAGCGGGGGCATGCGTTCGCGCGGTCCCTACCCATGTACAGTTTTCAACATTCTATGCTAATAAATCATTTTAACTAATACTGCTTAGCCTATGTAAGGTAAAACTCTAAACAAATTACCAGTGGGTCAACACTTACTCTTGTACTTGTCATTGTAAGTTGTTTAATAGTGAACTTAATGAGAAAAGTTGAATAGAAGGATGCCCTCCATTTATATTATCCCAATAAAAAAACATAAGAAATGCTTTCATTGAGAGTCGAACTCAAGACCTCCCGCTTACTAAACGGGTGCTCTAACCAACTGAGCTATGAAAGCAACTTCATTTACATCCTTACATTCCCTTTTCATTTTATCAAACTATCATTTCTCACCACATGAAGTAGATAAGGTTGCAATGGTGCTCTGCTATTACATTTCCTTACATGAGTTTCTCAGTTTGGTTTTTATGATCAAAATTTATACTTTGTACCATATTATGAGCTCTACAAGACAACTGAACAAAACTAAAACAATGTAATGAAATAATAAGTGGTAGCCTCATCGATCGCGCTTTAAATTCACAAAGCTACAAAGTTGTTGTCTTCTTTTCTTTTTCCTTTCTAATTTTTGGTTTACTTTTTCTAACTTTCAACCTCCATTATTTTATTAACTAACGCCATAAACAGGAAAAACAGAGGTTACATGCATTGCCGGATACCTTGTCAATCTCAGATTCATGCAAAGCAATGCTTCAAAATCGTGATTCTTACAAACTTTTGAATCTTGTGGAGATTTAAGAAGGAGATGGTGTTTCAAGTCAAGAAACCAAGGAAATGCACTCTTGGAGATAATATGTGGAGCTTATTAAATGGTATGAAGTTAAAAAATTTGATCATAAAGGCCAAACTAAGAAACTCATGTAACAGAACATGCAATGAAATAGCATAGCATCATTTTAACCTTAAATCGGCCAAATCTGTAAAACCGAGCTAAAGCAAGAAGTGCATGTGTGCGTACATGTGTAAATACTAAATAGTTTACTTATATGGATTATTAGTTTTCTTGAACACCTTAATCACCATATTTACTTATTTAGTTAGAGTGGAACTCACCCATGTGTCTTCAACCTCCGAAGATCTTTTCTGTTGAAAATGAAAAAAAAGAAAGAAAAACTCACTAATTAAATGTTGACTGGATGATTGAAAGATTAAGCTGAATAATAAATTAAATGCTTGAGACAAAAAGAAAATGTGGGAAATGGATTTGGACAGGAAGTGATCGCAAAGCACCAATTTGAGTAAATGATGGGGGATTTAAGCTTAATTGGAACATTTCAAACAGTAGACACAAGGCAGAACTGTGGAAGTGAAGCAGCAAGAAAAAGAAAATTCGTTCAGATCCATCCCACATTGCCCCAAGGAAAGAGACAGAGATTTGGCGAGTAGCTATAAGAACCACGACCCAAGGAGACACAAAGCATACCTTTCTCGGCCTTTTGGCTAAGATCAAGTGTAGTATCTGTTCTTATCAGTTTAATATCTGATATGTGAGACATCAGTTCACTCGATATTAATCTAATTTTTTATGGGGAAAGATCCACTTGGGGAAAGATCCACTGCAATAGCTTGCTATTGGGATTTTTGCGAGTCGCCTTGGCGTTGCACTACTGCCTTGGCCTGGCTCACCCCTCCAATTCTCAGTCAAAACTAAAACAACAGAGTCGCAACTAGCTTCTAATAATTCTCTTTTGTTAATATTTAACGTTGCCCCATTGATAGATATTTCTGATAATTGACATTAATTTGTTAACATTTGTTATTTCATGTTTCGTGTATATTTGTTGCTTTATTTTTTGTATTTTAATATCTGCTATTGCATGTTTTGTGGTTTAGCATTTGTTTGTTCATGTTTTTTGTTTGCTCTTCTTAATTTGCATAAAAATCATTTGACTTAAATGTTCACTTACAATAGGTGCTTCTGATATATTCAACACTACTTCAGTCTTTATGTCCCTTGAAGTTGAGGTTTGACCAAATAACTACTTTCGCTTTATAATAATTTCATTTATTGGTGACTTAATTTGTTGACCAGAAGGATAATATTTAGTACTTGTTAATCGCTCATCCATCAGCAACGAAATAGGTATATATCCTTTCGAACGGTAAACAGGTTCACTACATCCATGATTATATTAAGTTTAGTGAATGAAAGATACACAGGGTTTAGTTTTAGCTGTGTTCTAGTTTGGTATTCTCCATTGCGCGTAATGGAGAGGTGTCTGGGCAAGTGGCTGGACTAAAAGCATCGGTCCCCTGCGTACTCATAGTCAAGAATTACTTTCTTTTTTCTTTTTTTTAACAAAGAGGGTATTCCTAGTAGGGGTGGCAATTTTTGACCTAACACGAAACCCGACCTGAAACCGACATGAAAATAATCAAGTTTGGGTTGAAGTAAAAAATATTTGGGTCAGTCTCGGGTCGACTCTACTGGCCTGTTTATTAAACGGGTTAGGTTCGGGTCAATTATAATTTAAATGGGTCAACCCGTCAACCCGTTTAATTATTAGAATATATTTAAAAATATATATATCTTTATACCTAATTTATAGTTTACTAATTCACTCGTAACTAATAGTTAGATAAAAACTAAAAAAAGCTACTTACTAATTTGACGTTTCGATATTTTCTTATGAATTTGTGGAATAATAACAACATTTTGACTTGTTTGACCCGTTTAACCTGTTTGACCTGCTGACCTGTTTAACGCATTTAATTAATCGGGTTATATGAGTCAGGTTTGGATTGAAGGTAAACATGTTAGGGTTGAGATGTATGACCCGTTTATATAAACATGTCGGTTTAAGGTTGAACATTTCTGTCCCGCCAACCCGATTGTTGGTGATTTGTATCACTAATATTATTTAAGTGTAGTGGGATAAACTTGTTGACCAAATGTAATCTTAATATATATTAAACAAGGAAGGATGGTGCGGAGTGCACGCTTGTTTGAATTTATTCTGATTAAAATACACCGACTGAACGGGGGTTCGGGGGAAGCCCCCCTGGAAACAGGGTCCAAGGGGTAGCGCCCCTGGCGGGGTCCAAGGGGTAGCGCCCCTGGCGGGGTCCAAGGGGCAGAGCCCCTGGCTGGGGTCGAACTGAAAGGTCAGCGCGGGAATTTTTTATTAAGGTTTATATACTTTATAAAAAATGTGTCGAAAATCCGAATTCTAAAATAAAATCCGGTTTTTCAACCTGTTCGATTTGACCCAATTCCGACCCAGTTTGGGCGATTTTGGCCAGTTTTAGACGGTTTCCAAACTTCCATTAGTAGTTCTATTCGGTTTTCCACGGAATGTGGATTAAGGATGATTTTGGTCATAATCATACTCTGGTACGAAAATTCTCACAGCAAACTAAAAAACTGTCTGTTCTTGAATTGTGATTTTATCCGATCGAAGATTTCGTTGTAACATCCCAAAATCCGGCCTAGTAGTTTATTGACCTTAAGGTATCTTATTAAATGATTTCCTGATTAAATGCTTAGTTAATTTAATTAGCCTATTGTCTTTTGCGGTATTTTAACCAAGGGGTTAAAATACCCGACTTGTGATATATTCGGAATGAAAACGTGATTTTTATATCTTTGGATTCCTTGTTAGATATCGTTTCCGGAAATGCTTTCGTTTTTAAAATTGGAGTCCCTTTGCTATTGTAAATAAATTAATTACGAAAGGGACTTTTCAGACATATACTGTTAAATTAAAAGAAAAGGTAACAAGGGGGTCCCACCACCCTTGTTTGGCCGGCCAAGAGAGAGAGGAGGGTAACTCCATCTTCACTTTTCCCTTTGAAAACCTTATCTTCACTATTCCATTGTTTTTCTCTCTAAACCTCCATAATTGTCTTGAGCTTGAGCTTGTTGATTCCTTGTGCTTGATTCCGAAATTGCTACTAGTGTTTGTGTAAAAGAAGTCTAGAAGTAAGCTACACCTTCTCCTTTACTCATTTTTGGTGTTCTTAAGTTATACCTTGAACTAGGGTTTATGTAGCTTGTTGATTTGTTGGTGAATCTTGGTATGGATGTTGTTTTATGTGTTTATGCAAGCTTTTACATCATTTGTGTAGTAGTTTGTTGAAGGAAGACAAGATTTGGTGAAAATCACCTTCAACCTCCATTAATGGTGGAAGTTGAAGGTGGGTTTTGACAAATCTTGGATTTCTTGATGTTTGAATGGGTAGAAGTGTTTATTAAGTGATGAAATCATGTTTGTTAAGTTATGGATGGTGAAAACCTAGTGAAGATGATTGTATGAATTGATCTAGTTAGTGTTTGGGTCAAAATGGTGAGCTAGAGATTATGCAAGTATGATACATGTTATTGTGATGGTTATGAACTCGTTAGAATTGCTAGATTATGGTGAATTGCTAGTTTAGAAGTGATGTGCTAGTTGATAGAAATGTGGAAGTGATTCAGTCATGTTCGGGTTTTGGCCCGTTTGGATGAAGTAGTGGTAAAACGGGTTATATGGTTATAAATGACTATTTGGTGAGTTGTATTTGTTATACACGTTGGTGTTGTCATAAAATGTGCATTTTATGAGCTTTAGGTTGCGGTTTGTTAAAATTGTCAATTTTGACATGTCGGTGGATTGATCACTAACTCGGTATACTTGTTACAAGAACTGGGAAGGAGACTCAGTGATACTAGCTCACTGAGTTAAGGAAATCGGGGATTAAAAGGTGAGTGGATTTGACCTACAACTCGGGTTTCGGTTTATTCGTTTGGTATTGGCATGTTTGTAAAAATCGCAGGAAATTGCCAGACAAGGGAAGTTCACGGCGTGAACTTCTCTTCACGATCGCGAAGTCGGTCCAGCTAAGTTGTTGGTTCATCGCGATGTAGTTCACGATCGGAGTTCCCGACGCGAACTCTAGTTCGCGATCGTGAACGGGAGTTCGTGATTGGGAACTCTGTTGTGACGTTTTTCGCGATGTTTTTCGTAGCTAGTCTACTTGTTATGTATGCCTAGTGTTAGGGAATACCATACATGACTATGTGCACAATCGGGACGAGGTCAGTGTCGGATGGATAACGGCTGGGCACAGTGTATCGACTAATAGGGTATCCGACCTTACCTGTATGCGTTACATGGTTAAGGGGAGGGAGTTGCTCGGGGTGTTGGATACAAAACGCTATCGGTTACCGTGATTTTGGCCGACCATGGTTTAAGGCCCGCAAAGCCGCCGATCCTCTCAAATAAGTGATTACCCAAGCGGAGATGTTTATAACTTTCTTGTTCAAGTGAATAGTGTAGTTAGTAGCCTTAGGAATTCATTCACTTTGCTTTTGTGCTAATCCCTCCCTTATCGACACATTTTAGGTTGGATGGCTTGAACGGGTCGGGCTTGGACTGGAAGTTTGGCCATGCTTAAATTATATGTTTTGTAAAATGAGCCGTGATTAGTAATACCGTCTTTTAAACTAAATTTGGTTTGTAATGTTTTGTGGGACCATGGTTTGTAAACCTAACTAAACTAGATGCTTCCGTAACTTAGATTAATACTTAATTTCCTTTAAAAAAAATGCGGTGTTACAACTTGGTATCAGAGCTTCGGTTTGGCGATGGATACACGGGGTTGGTGTTCCATTCCCAAATCGTGGCTCGTGTTATGGTCAAACCTTCCGGTCAAGAGGGATTAGAGCAAGTGTGAATCGGGTTTAGTAGTTAGTCGATGTGTACTAACGAATTGAACTAAGCCTTGGTGAGATGTTGTGTTTTGTAGCAGGAATGGCTACGGATGGAAACACGTTGGAGAATGTCCCACCGAACACGAACCTTGGGAATGACAGAGCAACGGGCTCGGGGAGTGACGAGATACCGAACGAAGAGTATATTGTGTTATTGGAAACCCGAAACATGGAACTTGAGGATACCATAAGGGCTCTCCGCCAAAGCCAATCGACTGAGCCACGACCCGAGGCTCGGTCAACCGTACCCCCTATCACCCAAGCAAATCCACCCCCACAATTCACTCAAACTACTCGCATTCCCGTCTTTCCCCTAAATGACTCCTCATCTCCAAATGCAAGCATACCGCAACCACCTCTCACCCACACCGTACCCATTGCCAATGCCCAACACCAACAATTCTTCTATCAACCTTTCCAGATAGAAAAGAAATCGTGCACTTACAAGAATTTTCTCGATTGTAAGCCAACCGAGTATCGTGGTAGTTCCGACCCGGCGGAAACTCTAACATGGCTTCGGGCCACCGAAAAGGCGCTTATTGCTTGTAATTGTGAGGACCACTTGAAGGTCCGGTATGCGTCCCGAATGTTGGGGGGACCGGCTATGGATTGGTGGGATGGGTTGACCGCAAATTTAGTAATGAGATGATGGATGCGATCACATGGAAACAATTTAGGGATCAAGTGGAGGCTAGGTATTGTAGCCAGTTTGAGTTGGATAAAATCCGGAATGAGTTTATGATGTTGAAGATGAATGATAGGATGACGGTGGATGAGCGTATTCTCCAATTTAATGGTAAGCTCCGGTTTGTAACTCAATGGGTGCCCGATGAGTCCACCCAAATCAAACATTTTGTTGGGGCATTGTTGCCCGATTATTGGAATGTAACAAGACTTGCGGGAACTCTCTTGCAAGCCTATGATCTTGCCAAATCGGCCGAAGGTGATGTTTTGGCACAAAGGGCCGCGAGTCGGGAGAAGGCCCCGTTTCATAAGGGAAAGTATGATCAATCAAACTCGAGCAACCACAAGAAATCCCAAGGGAACCATAAGTCAAACAATGATCGTCGCAAGCAAATACTTCAAGGTTCCAACCAAAGGAACCCGTGGTGCCAACCGTGTAAGTCCTCTCATGCCGGTCCGTGTACGGCACAAACTCGAAGGTGTATTAAATGTGGGCAACACGGGCATGAGTCCTCGGAATCCAAGTTGGAAAATAGCGTTTGTTGGACTTGTCAGAAGGAGGGTCATCGGGCCATGCATTGTCCGACGAAGAAGAGTTCGGGTTCGGGCGGGGGAGCGACTTCGTCAGGAGGTCAAAAGAGGAAGAGTCATCCGCCACCTACGGGTCGGGCATTCAAGATGACGGTGGAGGATGCCACCACTACCGACGATGTCATCACCGGTATGTTTCTAATAAACTCCATGCCCGCTCGTGTATTATTTGATTCGGGTGCAAATTGTTCGTTTTCTTCAAAGAGTTTTTGTGACAAATTGAAATTGCCTACTTCGTTGATCGCGACACCTCTAGAGGTAGAGGTGGCCGATGGTGAAATGGTTCCGGTCACGACATCCGTGTCCGGGGCTAGTATAGATATTGATGGCGTGAAATTTTCGATTCTTTTACTTGTTATGCCGATATCCGGCTTTGATGTGGTTTTAGGTATGGATTGGTTAAGTGCTAATAAGGCCAACATAAATTGTCACCAAAAGTTAATTACTTTTCTTTTACCCGACGGGTCACACGTAGTGGCCCGGGGAGACCGTGCGACCCCGACCATACCCATGATATCCATGATGAAAGCCCGTAAGTCCTTGACCAAGGGATGTGAATCGTTTTTGGCCTACGTGATCGATGTGAAAAAGGAAAAGAAAGTGGTTGGTAATCTCCGGGTGGTTTCGGAATACCCGGAGGTGTTTCCCCAAGACTTGCCTGGGTTACCTCCCGTTCGGGAGGTAGAATTCAAGATTGATTTGGTGCCGGGTGCCAATCCCGTGGCTAGAGCACCGTATCGTTTAGCACCGTCCGAGATCCGGGAAATGATGACACAAATCCAAGATTTATTGGATAAGGGTTTTATTCGGTCGAGTTCCTCACCTTGGGGAGCTCCGGTTTTATTTGTGAAAAAGAAGGATGGTGCACTTCGTATGTGCATTGATTATCGGGAATTGAACAAGAGAACGATAAAGAATCGGTATCCTTTGCCGCGTATTGACGATTTATTTGATCAACTTCAAGGGTCTTCTTATTTCTCAAAGATTGATTTGAGATCAGGTTATCACCAAGTTCGGGTTCACGAAAACGATATTCATAAAACGGCGTTCCGAACTCGTTACGGTCACTATGAGGTCTTGGTTATGCCGTTTGGGTTGACGAATGCTCCTGCAATATTTATGGATTTGATGAACCGAGTTTGTCGGCCTTACCTCGACAAATTCGTTATTGTGTTCATTGACGATATTTTAATTTATTCCAAGACTGAAGAAGAACAAGAGAAACACTTAAGGCAAGTGTTAGAAACGTTGAAGCGGGAACAATTATTTGTGAAGTTCTCGAAATGCGAATTTTGGCTTCGAGAGGTTCACTTTTTGGGTCACGTTATTTGTTCGAATGGGGTCAAGGTGGACCCGGCAAAGATTGAAGCGGTTATGAATTGGGTTGCTCCAAAGAACCCAACCGAGATAAAGAGTTTCTTGGGTTTGGCGGGTTATTACCGCCGGTTTATTAAGGATTTTTCGAAGATAACGGGTCCTATGACGAAGTTGATCCGTAAGGATGTACCGTTCCGTTGGGGTGATGATCACGAGAAGTCCTTCCAAACTCTGAAGCAACTATTATGTCAAGCTCCGGTCCTTGCCTTACCCGAAGGCCCGGAGGATTTTATTGTTTATTGTGACGCGTCACTTGCGGGTTTGGGTTGCGTGTTGATGCAACGAGATCGGGTTATTGCTTATCTTCGAGGCAATTGAAAAATCACGAGAAGAATTATCCGACTCATGATTTGGAGTTGGCGGCGGTGGTTTTTGCACTAAAATTATGGAGACATTATTTGTACGGTACTAAGTGCGTGATTTGTACGGATCATAAAAGTTTGCAATACGTGTTCACGCAAAAGGAGTTGAATATGCGACAACGAAGGTGGTTAGAGTTGATTAAAGATTACGATTGTGAAATTCGATACCATCCCGGGAAGGCAAATGTGGTGGCCGATGCCTTAAGTAGAAAGGGAGATTCGGGGCGGGTACAATTTATGCGGATGGAAATTGTGTCGGATTTGGTGTCCCGGTTGAAGATTTCACAAATGGAGGCCTTGAAAGTTGAAAATTTGAAGACCGAGGTTTTGATTAAGAGGAAGGATGATTTAGAAGAAGATTCTCGGGGTTTTAAGACGTATCAATCCCGGGTTTGGGTACCGTTACTCGGGGGTTTGCGGGAATTGATTTTAGCCGAGGCTCACAATTCTCTGTTATCGGTTCACCCGGGTAGCACGAAGATGTATAATGATTTAAAGGCTCTTTATTGGTGGCCGACGATGAAGACCGACATCGCCCGTTATGTGGACCAATGTCATATTTGTGCTCAAGTGAAGGCCGAACACCAAAAGCCCTATGGAACTTTAACCAAATCACCGATTCCCGAGTGGAAGTGGGATCGGATTACTATGGACTTCGTGACCAAATTTCCACTTTACCAACTCTTCGGGGCGGGTACAATTTATTCTCAATCGGTGACACTCGAGTTGCCCCCGGAGTTGTCGGCAATTCATAACACTTTCAACATTTGTTATTTGAGAAAGTGTAACATCGAAGATCCGAGCCAAATTCTCCCGGTACAAGAGTTGCGGGTTGATACAAAGAAAAGGTTGGTCGAGGAACCGGTGGAATTATTAGACCGAAAGGTGACGAAATTGAGAAAGAAACAAATTCCTATGGTTTTGGTAAAGTGGAAGCACAGTTTGGGTGCGGATATGACATGGGAGACCGAGGCCGATATGCGGGAACGTTATCCCTCCTTATTTGATCGAGATGGGATTCCGGGGACGGAATCTTCTTAAGTGGGGGAGAGTTGTAACATCCCAAAACCCGGCCTAGTAGTTTATTGACCTTAAGGTATCTTATTAAATGATTTCCTGATTAAATGCTTAGTTAATTTAATTAACCTACTGTATTTTGCGGTATTTTAACCAAGAGGTTAAAATACCCGACTTGTGATATATTTGGAATGAAAATGTGATTTTTATATCTTTGGATTCCTTGTTAAATATCGTTTCCGGAAATGCTTTCGTTTTTAAAATTGGAGTCCGTTTGCTATTTTAAATAAATTAATTACAAAAGGGACTTTTCAGACATATACTGTTAAATTAAAAGAAAAGGAAACAAGGGGGTCCCACCACCCTTGTTTGGCCGGCCAAGAGAGAGAGGAGGGTAACTCCCTCTTCACTTTTCCCTTTGAAAACCTTATCTTCACTATTCCATTGTTTTTCTCTCTAAACCTCCATAATTGTCTTGAGCTTGAGCTTGTTGATTCCTTGTGCTTGATTCCGAAATTGCTACTAGTGTTTGTGTAAAAGAAGTCTAGAAGTAAGCTACACCTTCTCCTTTACTCATTTTTGGTGTTCTTGAGTGATACCTTGAACTAGGGTTTATGTAGCTTGTTGATTTGTTGGTGAATCTTGTTATGGATGTTGTTTTATGTGTTTATGCAAGCTTTTACATCATTTGTGTAGTAGTTTGTTGAAGGAAGACAAGATTTGGTGGAAATCACCTTCAACCTCCATTAATGGTGGAAGTTAAACGTGGGTTTTGACAAATCTTGGATTTCTTGATGTTTGAATGGGTAGAAGTGTTTATTAAGTGATGAAATCATGTTTGTTAAGTTATGGATGGTGAAAACCTAGTGAAGATGATTGTATGAATTGATCTAGTTAGTGTTTGGGTCAAAATGGTGAGCTAGAGATTATGCAAGTATGATACATGTTATTGTGATGGTTATGAACTCGTTAGAATTGCTAGATTATGGTGAATTGCTAGTTTAGAAGTGATGTGCTAGTTGATAGAAATGTGGAAGTGATTCAGTCATGTTCGGGTTTTGGCCCGTTTGGATGAAGTAGTGGTAAAACGGGTTATATGGTTATAAATGACTATTTGGTGAGTTGTATCTGTTATACACGTTGGTGTTGTCATAAAATGTGCATTTTATGAGCTTTAGGTTGCGGTTTGTTAAAATTGTCAATTTTGACATGTCGGTGGATTGATCACTAACTCGGTATACTTGTTACAAGAACTGGGAAGGAGACTCAGTGATACTAGCTCACTGAGTTAAGGAAATCGGGGATTAAAAGGTGAGTGGATTTGACCTACAACTCGGGTTTCGGTTTATTTGTTTGGTATTGGCATGTTTGTAAAATTCGCAGGAAATTACCAGACAAGGGAAGTTCACGGCGTGAACTTCTCTTCACGATCGCGAAGTCGGTCCAGCTAAGTTGTTGGTTCATCGCGATGTAGTTCACGATCGGAGTTCCCGACGCGAACTCTAGTTCGCGATCGTGAACTGGAGTTCGCGATCGTGAATTAGAGTTCGCGATTGGGAACTCTGTTGTGACGTTTTTCGCGGTGTTTTTCGTACCTAGTCTACTTGTTATGTATGCCTAGTGTTAGGGAATACCATACATGACTATGTGCACAATCGGGACGAGGTCAGTGTCGGATGGATAACGGCTGGGCACAGTGTATCGACTAATAGGGTATCCGACCTTACCTGTATGCGTTACATGGTTAAGGGGAGGGAGTTGCCCGGGGTGTTGGATACAAAACGCTATCGGTTACCGTGGTTTTGGCCGACCATGGTTTAAGGCCCGCAAAGCCGCCGATCCTCTCAAATAAGTGATTACCCAACCGGAGATGTTTATACTTCCGTGTTTAAGTGAATAGTGTAGTTAGTAGCCTTAGGAATTCATTCACTTAGCTTTTGTGCTAATCCCTCCCGTATCGACACATTTCAGGTTGGATGGCTTGAACGGGTCGGGCTTGGACGGGAAGTTTGACCATGCTTAAATTATATGTTTTGTAAAATGAGCCGTGTTTTGTAATACCGTCTTTTAAACTAAATTTGGTTTGTAATATTTTGTGGGACCATGGTTTGTAAACCTAACTAAACTAGATGCTTCCGTAACTTAGATTAATACTTCCTCCGTATCAAAATAAGTGACACAAATTGGTTTACACGTTTTTTGAGGTAAAAGATTAAAATAGAGGTTAAGATATATTAAAATACATAATTAGTGGTGAATATGTCCCACTTTTCTTGTATAAAGTGATATTAATGAGTTTTAAAGGTAAAAGTAAGGGTATAAGGGTAATTTCACTTTATTAAAGTAGATAGTTAGTGGGTATGGGTCCCACTATTTTTACCAAATAAGGAAAGTTTTCAAAGTGTGTCACTTATTTTGATACACCCTAAAATAGAAAGTGTGTCACTTATTTTGATACGGAGGAAGTACTTAATTTCCTTTTAAAAAAAATGCGGTGTTACATTCGTAGTACCGACGAAATACTTTGATCTGAAAGTGTTTCACGACTTCACAGTTTTCCAAGTATACGAAATAATTACGAAATTTCTAACAAAGCCGCCAATCCGAACCCGACCTGAATTGCCACCCCTAATTTCTAGGGGAGCTTCGGCAATGTCATCACCCCACCTAAAAAAACCACAATATATATATATCTATCTCCAAATCAGGGAATACAAGCAACAAACAATGTTTAAACCATCATAAGACAACCTTATGAGGCATTTAAAACAGGAAAACAACAAACAAATACAAATACTAATACACCAATCAACAATACTAAAAGAATGAAGAAAGGAACATGTTAACATAGAATGAAGAGTTGAAACCAACAGTAGAAATTTTTACCAATTTACTTGCGAATTAGCTGGTTTGAGGCCCATGCGGGATATTCCGGCAATATGCACATAGTAGAATAGGTTGGCTCGGATTCATCCAAATCACTTAGCAGAGGAAGTTAACTAATTGTAAATGTTATAAAACCCAAGGCCCTTAACGCTAAAAAGCATACCTTTCTCGGCCTTTTGGCTAAGATCAAGTGTATTATGTGTTTTCATCGGTTTAATATTTGATATGTGAGTTATCGGCTCACTCGATATTAATCCTATTTTTTATGGGGAAAAATCAATTACAATAGCTTGCTATTGGGGTCTTTGCAAGTCGTCTTGGTGTTGCAATAATGCCTTGGCCGGCTCACCCCTCCAAGGCTCCAATCCTAGTGGAAATAATTATTTTTTTGTTACAATAAAAAATTCTACTTCCTCCGTATCAAAATAAGTGACACAAATTGGCTTACACATTTTTTGAGGCAAAAGATTAAAGTAGAGGTTAAAATAGATTAAAGTATATAGTTAGTGGAGAATGGGTCCCACTTTTTCTTGAATAAAGTGATATTAATGAGTTTTAAAAGTAAAAGTAAGGGTATAAGGGTAATTTCACTTTATTAAAGTGGATAGTTAGTGGGTATGGGTCCCACTATTTTTAACAAATATGAAAAGTTTTCAAAGTGTGTCACTTATTTTGATATACCTCAAAATGGAAAGTGTGTCACTTATTTTGATACGGAGGAAGTATATTAGATGAGCAGTGAGCCGTCCAGACCCAATAAAATTCTTTTTTGGTGTTGTACTACTCCCTTATATCTCCTACAAGTATTTCTTATTATCATCCACTATGAGGTTTTTTCGGTTGAAACACGAGAATGTAAATATATCTGTTAATTATAAGTAGCCCAGTGATAGAGGGCTGCATATTAATATAGAAAAGCTAGAGGATATATTCGATACTTTTAGATTTAATACTGGAGTATTACTTATCTTGTTCCGAATAGCTTAATTTTACAAAAAAGATAGGTAATCTATACACAGAAAATTTTAAAATTATATTTACAATTTATAAAAGTATATGGAACAAATCACAGTGCATTTTGTATGATTTATTTAACTTTTTTTTATTCTGTCTACGAATTACCATGAAACATGCCATTTATATATGATCAAATACTAAAAATGCAAAATCAGTCTTGGGCTCAATATCCATTTTCAGCCCAAACCAACTTTGTCCTGGAATTTGGAAAAGCCTGTCGTACTTTGGTCCTAAATTTGATGAAAATAAGGCAGGTTTGTCTTGTGTAATAAACGTCCGATATTCTTTTTCTTTTGTTTTCTTATGTAAGCTCTTTTTTATTGTTATAATACGTCCTTTTATCTCCCTTTTCAACTCTACATATGTCTAAAATGTTGATTATGGTTATTAAAGTTAAATATTTAAATAATAATAACGGAGCTTCAAACAATTTTTACACATTTAATCCGTTTAATATTAGTTTGTATTGCAAAGTTTACAATACAAATAAAATCAAACATTAGAATACTAAAAATTAAAAAAAAAAATTGTAGCCTAACGGTATAAAATTTTATGTAAATTTCTCGTGGTTATGAATTCAAGTCCCTTTACGAGTAATATAATGTAGAATTAGGAGTAATTTAAAGTTCTTTTTCAAAAAAAGATTATAACACTAAAAATTAATCAAGATAACATATCTTAATTAAGATAATTTATCTGTTTGCAGAGTGACTTCTTAAGTATAGTACCGACTTTCTCGTGAACTCAATTTTAACCACCATGTAAACGTGCCCTAACGAAATCGCACCACGTTTATAACAAAGTTTATGTCCCGACTCACTTTCACCATATCCAAATGAAGTTGCAAGGATTCTAAGTACAAATATGACATCATGTTCCCACAACAAAAAATGTGACATAAACATTCTCAAAACATGTTTTAAAATATGATCATGGAAATCATAGCCAGTTTTCCAAACCATATTCCAAGTACATGAAACTGTCATTCGGTGTGAGAAAACAGTAGGTTAGATTTAACCAAACCTTAAAACTTTGAACACAAAATGCATATCGAATCCAGCTAAAGTGTACGGTATGGATGCTAAATATTATCCATAAAGAAGTATACTAAAAAAGGAAGATTAATAACCAAGATTTAACTTTCATTAACAAATCCAGCTAACATACATGATACATATAACACAAAAAAATGAATCGAATTTAGTGTAATCTCTATTTCCAATATGACTATGGAACTAAAATATGATGCAATCGTTACATAATTTATAATCTCATGAACATCCGTAAGACAGACTAGACCCCTGAAGAAATGGGGATCGTAATTGGGTATTGATGTACTTCATTCATTTGAGCACTTGTACTTGGTTCTTCGACAGAAAAACACGAACTTATATCGTTTTCAATCCCATCATCTGAGCATAAATCGAGCTCGTTTTCATAGCTTAAATCATCTGAAAATGATGAAAAACTCATCTCATCATAATCATCATTTTCGGACATAATTGACGAGCTAATTGCGTTTATATCCAAAACATTATTCAAATCTTCAACTATATTATCATCGTCTTCATCAACATCAATCCCTTCAAGGAACGGATGAGCTAAAAGCATCTCAGCCGTCCATCTATACATTGCTTTCCTGGAGAAACAAGCTTTTAAAAAACTAACTCCTTCTCTCGAAACGGTGCTCGGAATAAATGGCGATTCATTATTTTCACCAATTCGAGTTAATATCTCATCACCATTTGTTTCTGACTTGGAACCCCAAGGTGGATTACCAGTTAACATTTCGAGCACAATACAGCCAATTGCCCAAATATCTGAAGGTGCTTCTTGAACACCATCGATTACAACTTCTGGTGAAAAATAGATTGGCGTTCCTCTCCAGAACGGGACTGATTTGTTTTTCTTACTCTGTTTTGCCCTTTTTGCTAACCCTAGATCTCCGATTTTAGCTGTGAAGTGATCGCCATCGGAATTACCAATGAGCAGAATATTTTCAGGTTTTAAATCACAATGAACGTACCCGCATCTATGTATATGACGTAATCCACGAAGAATTGACCTAGTGTAACGTTTAACATCCGATTCAGGTAATCCGGTTTGACCTGATTTGTTGATGATGTCAGCTAGGGTTCCACCAGAACCATACTCCAGCAGCAGATTATACACCATCTGTCCATTATCACCATTGGTGATTTCTTCCCCAAAACATGTGATCACATTACGACACCCGCGGATATTATTTAAAACCTCTTTTTCTTTTTGAATTGAAGATGAAACAGAGACTTCAGCCGATTTCACAGCCATAATTGGTGGATATGAGCTGAATTTTGATTTAGGTTTTTTCAAATTCGCCAGGAAAACAGAACCGTAACAACCTTTTCCAATTAAACAGCCTCGAGACCACACAATTCCATCGCCATACTTGCTTTCATCGTGTTGTTTTTTCTTCTTTCTGGTTCGGTTGCAATCATCATTACTCAATAGACTCCTTTTCTTCAAATTCATATTGGAATCCATTTGTGCAAATGCTTGTTAGCTTTGTGCGAACTTGTAATTACGATATGAATCAGGATAAATGATAATTGTAATGAAGTGGGAGTAAATTGGATGAAATTAGATTTATGAGGTGAATGGAAAATAAAAATTAGATGTTAGGGTTTACGAAGAGGAATTTTGGTTTTGGTTGTTTCTATGGAGTTTCTAAAATTAGGCATGTGGGGGATTGGCAAACAGGCAGCCGCGTTTCCTTCAAGTTGAAAAGGTACGCATGACATGAGTATTTTCTTTTTCTTTCTTTTTTATTTATTTTTTAGTTTTAACAGAATAACTAACTGTCAACTACGTACAGACATCAACTCCAATGTATTTGGAAAATGCAGTTACCATGTTGTTGAATTTAAGGTTGAAACATAAGAGACTTGTTTTCTAGATTATAGAATTGTTAACGTAAATAATCTAGTAATCTAAATTAAGAAATTGTTAAGTTGATTAAGAACCTTTTTACTAGATTAATCCATAGTATTATTAATATATAAGCATGCTACTTTTACACCATCTATATGTGCGTTTTATTTAATGAACGAATCATTAACAATAGACTATAGTAATACTCGTAGTATTTAAGAGTGTATTCTAATTTTGTGTGTTCTAATTATGCATGTGCGTCCAACAACATGCTAATTAATTATTGAAATTGACAAATACCTTTTATAATTAGTCTAATATATTTTGACCGAAAAAGATATATACAGATATGGTAAGTTTGCAATGACCAGAGTACAAAATTTGATTAGATAGTAGATACTTTCGGAGTTTCTGTCACAAGTTTCTTCATTCATGTGTATATATATATATATATATATATATATATATATATATATATATATATATATATTTGTGTATGTGTACATGTGTGTAAAATAAAGTAACGTACGAAGAAAGTAAATGTTATTATGAGGTCGGATATGTCAGTTGATGTGTCAGTTTTAAAATGCTGATGTGGTGCTGAGATGTCAAAACTGAAGAAATAAGAAAACATTGTTGAGACTCTCAGTATAAGTATCTTTATATTTGATTGTATGTTTTCTTATTTTCGTGTTATTTGTGGTTGCTTGTATGAAGTTTGTATATTCAAATTCTCCTTATATACAATAACCATTCAAATATCACTGTTCATAAGCTTCTTTTATTATTTTATTTCATTTTGCGTTAATTATATATATGCACAATGAGAATATAAGACACAAAAGTTCTCCTATCCCAATGGTAAGGCTGATTATTTGTATCCAGAAGCTCTGAGCTTGAATCTTCCCCTGAACATTTTTTTACCATAATTTTGTTGAAGCAGTCTACATTATTGCAGTATTGCTACATAGATCCTCGATTATGATATTTTTGGATTCACTCACTTATAGTTTTACACTTTATTCAAAGACAAATGACTAAATATTTTTCTGATTTTCTTTTTTATTATATTATTATTATTTATTGATTTTTATTTAATTTGACATTTCTATGATTTTACTCATTTAGTGAAGGAATTTTGTCCAACCATAATTTAGGTTTTCATGAATTTACTCAAAAATAAAAAATAGAAGTTTAAAACCCCGCAGTGTAAGGATGGTTAAAATAGTTTATGTGCAATCAAAAAAAACATAACTACTCAAATGTGGTTAATGAAATTCAAGGATGATTTTTATTAGTTAATTTACAATAATTTTAATCCAACAAAAAATTTTAACCATTGCCCTCAGGCAATGTTAATTACTATTGTTATTACTTAACTTTTGTTTTATTTCAAATCACAACAAATCACATCTTAGCTTAGAAATCAAAACCAATTGAATTAAGAATTTGCTCTTTACGTTAAAATAAGTAGATTTAAAATCCCGCTGCAACGCGCGGGTGTAACATTCCTCGTTCATAACAATTGTTGTACGGTTTTCTTACGTTTCTTTACTTTTATGTGCGATTTCGGGACATTGTTGATCAATATATATCACTCAAGATGTTGCATTCAATTTTGTTTAATCAAGTTCACGAACTCGATTTTTATGCTTGAGGTTTGTTAAATTTGTGAATTTTCGGGACGTACACTAGTAGGAATTAGAGACGGTAATTTATAAGATGCCGCAGTAATGATTACAATAAATCTAAATACATTTCTTCAAATTAATTAAATACTTATTATTATTATTATTAATTATGATTGCAAATAATTTGCAATCAAATCCGTTCTTTTCATACAAAGTATGAAAAACACACGTTAGCGAAATTGTCAAAAGTTGACCAAATAATTGAATTATCTTCTAGTTGCTAGGGTTGACTGCCGACTAAAGTAATAGTTTATACTACTATAATTGTTTTGAAAGCTTCAACGTGGACTCTTCGAATGACTATTTTGACATTTTATTTCTTTATGATTTCATAACGTTCCACCAATACGTACCAAGTATTTCCTTACAATGTTTTCTAGTTTTCTAATTTGTGTGTTTTGAGAAGATATTTAAATCTTTCAGGATCTTAAAATGTCTGTTTTTATAAATTCGAAGTCTTATTTCTTTAAGCCTTTATATCTGGCTCTTTTACACGCAAAAATATCCATCTTAGTAAAACATTATTAATTTTAAACATATTTATATACCCGTTAAACATAACAAAATCGTTATAAGGAATGTAATCAACACCTATTATAGAACCGAAAATAACAAGTTTCTAGTATTCATGCTCGTGATTATTCAATCATATTATCAAACATATAACTATGATAATTTCTGACTGCAAAATCAAACGCGACCATATTTACCTTGTTGGTCGTAAATAATCTCAGTACAACTTCAAGCAAAACAAATATATGTAAAATATACAAACATTATATCAAATAACACATTTTTTTAAAAAGAAAAACAAAGAATTAAAGCACATGCATAAAAAGTTAAAAGAAACCTCACTTAATTAAGAGTTGCACTAGCACGTTGAAAAGCAGCAGGCATTAAGAGGACATGCTACTTATGGCCAAAATCACAACCTTCGGTGAAACCACCAGCTACCATCACGTGGCCAGATGGCATCAGCCCAACACGGAGCCTGCAAGATCAGAATATGATCCACCCCACCCACATGATTCCATTCAGGCGCTTTAGCCTTCTCTTAATGCTAACACAAATCGAATTTAGTTGATATTCTAACTGATATAAATTGACACGTATCTACAAATAACTAATGCACTTTCAGTTTACAATTTTGGATCAACACATTATGAAATACACACACACAAAAGCCGACCCTACCTTTTCGTCGCTTCCTCTTATGATATCCCACATTCTTAACCAACAACAAGAAAGTGAGGCTACCGCGTCATTGTTGTCACTAAAGTGATACAAACTAAAGCCCAACCAAAGCATCTGTCGTACCCCTTTCATATTATTACCTATTTGCTTAATTATCAAATATCATGAATTTTTAAATGGAGTATGATTAATTGAAAAATAGGTTGTTGCTCAACCCTCCGATACCTTATTAATTTTTTTATGTTTCACCTATATTTATAAATTTGTTTGATAACAACAATCCTAAAAATTGTCTTCAAGATTGAATTACATGCTTAAATTGTAGTACATTAACCGCTTCATGTATAAAATATATGATTAATCTTGACCATTATATTTTAATTCTTATATATCAGTGGTTGACATTTGTTCCTTCAGACTTCGTAAAAATAATGGACCTCCTTAATGGATCTCTAATAGTTTATTGGTCAATACTAAGCATACATATCAATAATTATCATTTCCATGTACTAATCCTTTCTATCTATTTGTTAAAAGTAATTAATAGATATATAGTCGATAAAATTATTTTCACTAAATTATACATAAGTATTCACTTTTTTGATGGGCTTGGTTCTTTGTTGATCCATATAAGCAAAGCTTAATGGGCTGGAGCTACAAAAACAATCATTCGGGTTCGGGTAACATCAATACCCGTCACGATCCGGAATGCGTTCCAGATTCCGGCAACATCTTCTCGCCGTGTTTTCTTACTGATTACAACCTCAGATCGATAAGAGTTCACGCGGAAATGAAGAATAAGAAAAAGAAGGATCACAGCATCAAAGGTACCACCGGCGGGAACGCCGTCGTACAACCCATATCCCCTTCAAAAGTACTTGTGTCGCATTTGATTTGCGGAATTGGTTTAGTTTCATCATTTTGGATAGCAAATAATGTATTCTCCATCAATTTTATCGATAATCCAGTTGAAACCCTCCGTTTAATGTCGGTAATTACTCGTTAATCTCGTCGTCCTATTCTGTGATTTGGAACTGTATTTTAGTAAAATATTAGTAGCAATATCATGAATTTGTTCTTTCAGCTGATTGAGGTCCCGCTTGTGATTCTGATATACAGTTTATTCCGGACAGATGTGAAGCAGAGCTCGGTAATTCATCATTTATTCTTATTTTCGGTTGATTAGGTTATCTTATTATATGTAAAAGCGATTATATACAATTAACTAGGGTTTTCCTAAATGTTATATTGCAGTACTTGAAGGCTGTAGTTAGAGGCTTATTGGGTCTTCCAGTTGGTTAGTCTTTCCTCTTACCTCTTTTGATGTTTGTTGACAGTTGCACACAGTAAGATAGATGCAAGGGCATTTGTGGTCATCATTCAGTGATGTGATTATGTAAAAATATCTACACTATTTATAATTATCTTTAAAGAAAATTAATTGAAATATAAAGATCTGTTCTTAATTATCATACTCCATAGGCACTTAGCAAATATAATTTTCAGGGGCTATCTTCAATGCACTTGGAGCTATTGCTTTAGGGGCACCCGTTGGAACTCGGTATCGCCATTTACCTCTTTCTCCTTTTATTTTCCCAAAAAATTCGGTTATGGAATTCAGGAATTCATTGACCATGATTTTCAAATAAGAAAAATTAAATCAGTAATAAAAGACCTTTCAACAACCTAATTATTTTTTAACTAGAGTTACTTGATATCATTTCTTTTTGTTGCAGGTACTTTCTAAGAACCACCAACTGGTCACTATTGATGGCTTCATTTACCGTGAGTGTAAAGCTATAGAATTTACATTCTTGTTTAGAAATATAATAAAATATTCATACAATCTTTGTCACTTAAAATCGTGTCCGACTTTTAATTTTAATAAATACTTAGTTATCATTTTGCTGTGTTGAACAGTTTACAGTATAGGTGTCATAATGGATGGGTTGGGTAACAGCTGAAAACAGAGAAATTTTTACAAACAGTTTGGTTATTAAAACTAATTAGCATATGTTTGTTATTTTGATTGCAGTTTGTCCCTGCAGCTTCTGTGTACGGTTCATCTTGGGGTGATTGGCATCGTATATTTGCACATACAAAGTAAGTTTCTGATGGTTTAATATACATCTATAAGTGGTATGATTAAATGTTGATTTGCAGGCCCGTTGGATCGATAGATTATATGATATGTTTACCTGCACATGGTGCAGTAATAGGAGCTTGGGTTGGGGCCTGGCTCATGCCACTTGACTGGGAAAGGACGTGGCAGGTACCTCGGGTTGATTATTGTTTTTATTTTTGTCTATTTCACTTGTTGACTTTTTTATATTTTGTTAATTAAGAAATGTTTTGAGTATTTTACAGGAATGGCCAATTTGTGTAACTTATGGAGCTATCATCGGGTATTTGGTCGGAATGTTGGTTTCTTTTGGTTTTGTAGTCTTTCATGCTTCACGGCAACACACAAAGAGAGATTAATGTCTCTGAAAAACATGAGCTTTTCGTACAAAGTTTAAATCTAAGAAATAGTTGGTGATTTTTGTCATGTTATTATAGAAATACTCGGTCATTCATTCCTTGTATCGTATTGTGTTGTTCAGATGATATTTTTGGCCTACTAATGGAGCATGTGTGACAGCTTTCTTTGTAATTATAAATGACAATGATGGTGCATAAAATAATACATTTACGAGCTCACTTAATAAATGCATGGTTTCTAATAAACATTTTTCAGCCCTTGAATATGCTCGTTAAATGTTTCAAGCTCATTTTTTATGCGATAAAAGCTTGAACAAACCTAAGATAGATCATGGGCGAGGTAAAACCATATCCCCTGCACTTTATGAAAGGAATAGTTGACATGCTCCAAAGAATAAAGTACATTGAAAAGAAAAGGTTGACATGCTTTAATATTCTTTTTTTGGGAATTTTCTACTTTTTATGACTCAAGTTATTTGAATATCATAATTTGAACAATACTTATCTTATATACTACATTAATTTTTACAAAACAAAGTCCTTCAAATTTATTTTTTCTAAAGTTAAATTTTCAGCCATCAAAAATCAGCATACTAAGGCCATTCCAAGCCGTAACACTAAATTGATGCTTTGATTTTTGTCAACTCAGTATCACATCATTCCAATTGATGCAAACGGACACACCACTACTAACGATACAAACACATAATACGAATATCCACATAAAATACTTAGTTTTATTGAAACTGCCTCCACATGTTGGTCACTTTCTATGTGGCCAAACCAAAGGCTTGGTACCAATGGTATTGCTAAACTGACAGACCTTAGGTGCAAACCGAAAGGCTAATACTACCATCGGAACAGTAGGTTGTGATTTTTCGTAATATGTACAAAATTCAGTGCTTTATCAGCATATGATATGATATTCCCTTGAAAGTGGGGACCATATGGATAGATAGAGTAATAAGAAAGCAGACAACAAACCATCATCCACCGTGGAGACTCAATGGACCCCTGTCTCATCAAATCCTGGCCGTCCAAATCGATCCTGCAAACTCATGTGGGTAAGCGACAACTACACGTTTTACAAGAACAGATCTTCTTATAATCTTCCTGGGTTTCGCTCTGTGATTTCTATCTCTCAACTGTCTTCTTCAAGTGTTAAACGAGACTAAAGTTGACTGAGGTGATTAGTAGATTGTTGAAGTCGTGATTATAGTTTGGAGTCGAGAAATGGAAGAATTTAACAAGGTGCAAGGGAGTGTTGTTAATGGCTTCTCTCCGGTGTCATCTACTCCTGTTTTCTGGAAATCACGCAAGAGATCAGGTAATTAATTAATTAATTATCCTTTCTTCAAATTATTATCTGTTTTTGTGTCTTTGATTGAATGATTCTCCTCATAATTAACAAGTTATATGTGTAATGATGTGACTGTTTGTCGATTTATAATTGGTGATGATAATTTGATGATAGATCTGTGTAGCTACATGTTCGAGCAGTTCAACGATAGAATTTTGATAAAACATAAAAAATTTACTGGAGTCGGTGAGGTCAAATCTTCATTTCCAAAAGTCAAAAATATTACTACGAGTATAATAATGGAATAAGATTACCCTCGTGTTAGCTTCTTTTGGTTTAACCAAAAAATCCCTTATTACTTTTTGGTGAGCTTTTAAACATGGTGATTATTCTTTTCCCGGGCTGAAATTTTGAGATTGTTACATCTCTTGCTTTATTTCATCCATGTCATATCAACACTTCTAAAATGACACTTCTTATCAATTTGACAAAGTACAAAATTTAAAATTTTATGCAGAATGTACAAGCTCTATTTAATTTATGCAAAACTTTTTCTTTAAAAAAATTAATTAGTGGTTTTGTGGTTGTAGCTAGTATGAAGAACTTGTACAAAGACGTTACTGAAGAAGCTGATAAAACAATGGAAAACAAGGAAGAGAATGTGAGCGATGAGAAAATGGAAGAAACAAGTACGCCAGGTGTACTTTCGGAGAAACGTAAGGCTTTATTTGAACCACTTGAACCAATAATGGATTTGAGTGGTAGAAGACCATTTTCAGCTGAATCTTTACTCCCCCCACCGGATTTTGATTCTGCTATTTATCCTCGTGGGTGGCTTATTGGAAAGAAACGCAAACTTGTAAATGTTGATGTTGTTGAAAGTATGCGACGCATTGCTGTACAAGAAATGAACAGAAAGGTACACTATTTTGGGACAACACTAAAAAAAGTTGACAAAATCACATAGGTCAAGACTAACATTGGCTACTTTTGTAATTACCCTCAAATATTGTTATGATGATCGTAGTAGGAAACCTATTATTTCAATAATAATAATAATAATAATAATAATAATAATGAATTTCTTTTTAATCAAATGAGTTGGCAGGTTTAAAACATCAAAATTCTTGGGCAAGTCGTCTCAATCTGTTTGACCCATTTTTAGCCATATTTTTATCTACTTATTTGACTGGTAACATAGCCTGAATTAATTAATATTACAGGACAGAGAGATTGATGGTCTAAACGAGCAATTAGAAGAGGACTCACGTGTCCTTGAACATCTCCAACTGCAGCTGCTGGATGAACGAAGCAAACGTGCAGATGTTGAGAGACAAAACACAATGCTGCAGAACCAGGTCGAGATGCTCATGAATATGCTTCACGAACCTGAGGATGAGGAAACCCCACAAGATCCCTAAAAGTTTACATCCATTTATTTATTACTTTGTTTGGTGTGTAGCACGCTAGAAATATATAGATAATCTACTATTTTTTGTGCTGTTACAAGTAGAAAATAGACATAAAAACCTTTAAATCAAATTACCCGTAGCATCTTGAAGCCTTTAAACCGTAGAAACACAACGTATATATACACACAAACACGATCTTAAGGTTACAGAGATCATCACTTTAAATCAATCTCAACATTTTTAAATCCCCAATACTTGTATACCGTTTGCACGAATAATCAATGCAATACAACTATCGAGTTTGATTCCCAAAATCATCAAGACTGAAGAAGAATCGTGGTAAAGAAGCTATCCTAGGAAGATTCAGCAACAACTCACCAACAGAATCGTTCCTAGGAATGCCACCTGTCTTCTTGCCATCATCATCCGCTTCGTCACAATCTTCTATAACAAACTTGCTTCCACTAACCGAACCCTTTTCTACTTTATCATTACCATTTCCACCATCTTTTTCATTTTCGTTTTTTAAATCATGAACGTTTGCGGGATCTTTCTGTAACAAACAGCAAAGCGAGTCAACTCGTGACATAATTGACTTTTCATCAGAAGTCGATGGACCATACTGAGCATCATTAAATAAACATCGACTAATGTCTTCAAGTATTTTTAAGCTTTGTTGTTCCTCATCTGACAGAGGTTGGTTGTTTCCGGGTGTTCGGTTTTTTGTGATTCTGGTTTCAATATGATCTACTAAATCACTCATTGACATTGATGAGTGTAGACCAGGAACTTGTATTTGATCCCAAGAGTTGAGGGACTTTGGTTCTTTCGTCTCGGTTCTTTTTGTTTCTTCACTTGCTGAGGTGGCCATCACTGGATATACAACTAATAAGTCCACACACACAAAAAAAAAGCATATATATAATTTAATAAAATAAATAATAGGGGTTAATAATGGTAAATACCAACAGATTTTCAGCTTTTTAGCAGTTTAACACTTGAAATTTTTTTCATGTTACCAACCAACTTACATCGATATATGAATCGAGTCCTTTTAACTTTTTATTGTAGTGGTGTAATTCCTAAACCGTTTTTCATAGTCAGAAATTTCAGGGGGAAATGACCCAAAAAAGTTAATGAGCCGTAACCACTGTGGAAAAAATTCAAGGGTTGAAACCGCTAAATGGTGAAAGTTTAGGGTTTTATAGAATATTTACCTGAGCTGGGTGAAGGTGTTTCCCTAAGGAATTCAGGAGTTGTACCAACAGGATCACGAAACTCGCTTCTAGAAGAAGAAGATTGACCTCCTGATGATGTTAAGTCAAGGGTGGTTGTGGGCCCCTCATTATTATGTTCAATGGATTCATTTGGTTCATCGAACAATGATTTTCTTGATTCAAAGTACGGAGATTCTAATGCCACCTCAGCTTGCTGACTCAGAAAATTAAGACGAGGGTCACACTGAATGAGTTTTTCATAGTGTTTGCCTAATAACCCTTGTGGGCACTGTAGACAATGACGCCTGCACAAAAAGAATGCTAACGTTGATTAACTACTGAAAATGTAATATTGTACATTACATAGAAATATTTATTTGAGTTATTTAGTAAATTTACTTTTACAATAATAATTCTTTTACGTAAAGCAATTTTTGCAATATTAGTTCTGAATTCTCTGATGCTTTCACAGGATCACTATCATGTGATGATAAAATATGTATACACGCTAATGGTGGCAAAACGGGCAGGCTGGGTGAGATTGAAATAGGTCTTTTTAATATTGTGGGTCGGGTCGACCCGCAAACCTTCTTTATATATATAGGGGCGAGTTCATTTAAGAACTAGATAAAAGTTGAGAACCAAGGAACCCATCTAGACCCTTCAATTAAAAAAAATTTAAGCGCTATGTTTCGTCTTTAGTTAAACCTTTTCGTTTAGCCCGTTTGGCTCATTAGAGAAAGAGCATAACCCAAATTAACCCATTTATAGGTAAACGGGTCGAAAGTGCGACCTCTAAAACAATTAAGAAACACTGTACCTGTGTAGGCTAGCTTGTCCACCTGTAAAGTCTGATGTTGCCTGCCATAACGTGTGTTTTCTAGGCTGGGGATTTGTTTCCCTAAAGAAAAGAGGCTGTCTATTTAACTGCAGAAAGAACACACAAAAAAAAAAAAGTTAACCAGTAACAATATTTAAACATCATTGATCGAATTGATAAATTTAAAGGAATAAAACTGACAAACTATAGACTAGAAAACTGGAAATTACCACTATATTTAAAGTTCCAGGGCCATCATCTGGATAAGTTGCCTTCAAAGCCATGATATCAGACCACTGAATTTCAATCTTATTCTTCAGACCACCATCAAGAACTTCCCATACAAGCTTATGTTTTGCAAAGTAACACTTTGCCACTAGATCACCTTCATGTTTAGATATATACTACAAAAAACCGTACATATATATAATTATAAAGAGATTGGCGCACACACACACACACACATATGAAGACATTATTACCTCCCAGGTACCTATCCTAAGGAGAGATGCAGGGAAGTTTGAAGCCTTCAGTTTATCAGCAGCAGCAGAAGCAGCGCTGCCTTTATGCTCTTTTGTAGTATGAACTCCACTTTCGGAAGAAGTATTTGTGTTTCCTTCAGAAAGCCTCATTTGAATCAAATCCAAGAGAGATGGTGTCTTCCTTAAACGCAACCCTAACGGACTTGGTTCGTCTAATGGATTGATTGGCATTTGTGATGCAGGAAATCCACCTGCTCCAAGATCATGCTGCTGCTAGAAAGAAAGAAAGAGATGATAAAACTCAGCTAAACTTCCCCAATTTTAAGTTTGAGCATCTAATAGTTATCTGTAGCTGAAGATGAAACCCTAACAGAACATTAACGATTCACTTGACATATACATAACAATCAGAGAGTTAATCACAATAGCGACCTCAATTTCACCTGTTCTTATCACTCTCTCGGTTATAAAATAATAACTGAATATAGATATCTACAACAAATGCTTCGGATCCTTGGCTACAACTTTTATTCTGATTCATAATAATCCGTTTATATTATTATTAACCGTAAATGAACAGAAAAGCCATAAATCTCTCGAATCACACATCATATATTTATATAGTTTAATCACTAGATCAATAACGACAATGAAATTTCCAAACGCATGGAGATCCAGCATACTGTATAATAACGATGAAACTACATAGATTTTACGATTAATTTGCACAATTTTAAATCTACTGTCAAATAAATAAAATATAAATCACCTTAGATCGCTTGTTAGGAGGATGATGTTGGTCGTCATGGTGAGAAGATTCCTCTGCAATCTCTCTTTTCACTGGCGCCATCTGTCCACACCGCTAAGACTGAGCTTCTGGTGAAATTGTGCCGTCGCCGATGATTGTCTTTCGTTATTTTTTTTATTCCAGATATGAGACCTGAGTTCGTTCCCTATGTTGATGATGAGCTGAAACTGAGTCGAGTTGACTCGGCGACAACAGCGTGATTGTTAACACATCTGGTTAAGTGGTGGCGTGTTACCCTGCCTGTTAGGTTGTTTGCTACGCCGTCGGTAACAAAAAACGATTCCTTTACACCTAAAATTTCTAAAATTATATTTTGATCATCAGAACTTCAAAAGAAATAATTATTAGAAAATTTATAACTTTGTGAAAAATATTGTTATGTAAGAAAATGTGGGTTACTTCTTATATTGATTAACTGTTTACTGCGTTTTAGATTACTTTAAGTTAGGGGTAACCTTTTAATTAATAGTGACTTTAATATTAATAAAAGATGTTTCATTGAATATAATTGGTTTTTCATAATATAATACGAGTACAATTTACAATTAAATGCAAGTTTGTTACTATTATAGTCTAAATGTGATATATTTTCACTTAAAAAATGTTTTTTCAAAGATGTTTTTCATACGATATGTTTTCATACGTTTTTTCATTTGTTATTCAAATTATTTGTTCTTAAAGTTAGCCCGCTCATCCGGACGGATTTTAAAACTAATATCATATATACTACTCAAACTCTCAAAAGGGAAAAGCTATTTGCTTTTATAAATACCACATTTTAATCATCAAATATGTATGATGAACATGTCAATCATCTAATATGTATGAATGCAAATATATGATTTTGTAGTTGTGTAAATAGAATGATTTAAATCTTGCAACTTAAACTAATAACACATTAAAATACAACATTACGCAAATTACAGAAGAAAAAAAAACACCTTTCTTCCCGTAACTATTTCCTACTTGACAAACAATCCGTTTTCAATCATATGCTAATGTCGAGTCTCGACCAACGAGATCATTTCCGAATCTTCAACCCCCAATCCATCATCAACTTTTTTAACGGTCAACAATTCAGACGGGAGAATATACGAATTTGGATCACTTTTGGGCACCAAAAACAGAAGCCCGATAGGAACAACTCTCGCAAAACTACGAACCACAATCGCAACCCATAAATTATCAAACTGTGTTCTCGTGACATTTAATGCATGAAGCAAGAGGCTTCCAGCCCATGCTGACGTAAGCATTCCAACATGATCGATCGACATTAAAAGAGCAAAAAAAGTGCCTTCAATTCCCGAGGGACATAATTTCGAGCTAAGAACAAGAAGTGGCATCCATTTGAGCCGTGCAATCATTTTATGAACCGCTTCATCCATTACTACAAATACGTAATCTGGTACACCGAATTTAAGGTTTAAACGTAATACTACGATTAAATCTAGAAGACTTGATCCGCCGAGTAATAACTGGGTCCAAAATAGTACGTTGCGAAACGGGTAGGTTTTGAACACGTTTTGATATAAAAGAACACCTAAAAAGGAACCGATTGCACCAACTGAGAATATTGTTCCGATAACTTCCTGCATTGCGGGTGTAATTTCATAAGTATTTATCTATTGTTTATGCTAATTAACGCATTAATATTGCGATTATTAAATTTGATTGTTTAAATATACCTGGGAGAAAGAGGGGCCCGCTTTTGCATCGGTGTACCAATAGAACATTCCTTCATGAATACTCACTCCCAATGCGAGTGATAGATACATATACAAACATGGCCTCCAAACATCTGGGGATTTCAGGGTCGTTACCGCAGTTTTAATGGCATCAAAAAACTTGTGACTTACCTACATAGATGAGGTTTTAGTTAGTGGGGAGGTTTGTATAACGGGTCAAAACGGGTTCGGGTTGAAATCAGTCGTTTTTAGTACAAAACGGTAATATAATGATAATAAACGCAAAAAAAACCCTAACCCTCTTGTGAGAATAGCTTTGAACAACCGGTTCTTGCAACATCAGTCCAACCAAAACAACCAACCCAGCAGGGATACTTAATATTCCAAATACACCCTGCACAACAAAAACACAATCAATCACATATAAACCTTTAATCAGCAATTACGGACTACATGAAATTGGTCACTAAAACTAATTTTAAAAACAGAACCTGAGGTCCAAGTATATGAACAAGAACACCACTTATAGCAAACCCTAAAAGTTGACCGATTGAAGAACTAACTCCACATAAGCTTTGCAAATCACCAGCAAGAGAAGGATGGCTAATACTGTTTTCTGTTACACAAGCATCAATAGTTACATCGGCTATTGCGACACCTACACTTGCTGTCATAAAAGATAATATCGCCCATACAAGTGGCAAGTTTGGGGTAAATGCAGGTACTAGCATCGAAATTGAACCAACTAAACCTGAAATTAATGAATATCCAATATTAAAATTTAACGAAATTTTACTTTCATACAAAACTACATTAATAATAGGTTAAATATACCAGCAAATATGAAGTAAGGGCGCCTTCTTAATCTGAAAATGGGAACAATATCAGTCATAAGACCCCAAATTGGCTTAATAATCCAAGGAATTTGAATAATTCCAAAATAAAATTGTGATGCTGAAGGTTGTAACTTCTGTACATCCTTCATGTAATATTGTACACTCACGCGATATAAACCTATGCTCATACCCTGATTGATTCCGTACACAATCACCACTGAAAACACAAATCTCCAGCTTAATTCATCACTCAACATTCTAAACCAATTAATTGGTCTCGATATCAAATTCCCATTGATTCGCTCTTTTCTTCTTTCGATTGTATCTCCTACCTCCATTTTCGACGGATTCCCGACACCACGAAGTTGATTCTGTACCTAATTCACAAGGATAACCTAAGAAAGTCAACTTTATTTCTGGAATGGGTAGGTAGAATAACTATGAGATACCTAATCGGGAGTCAATTTTTATTGAAATGGTTGCTCGAATTGGATTCAAATATTAGATTTTAAGAAGCAAAGTTTAATTTGAGTTGGTGGCTTATTTGGCATGGGGAATTGTGTTCATGGGTTTCCTGAAGGGTTTTTCAGCAAAAGGGTGAAATGGAGATCTCGAATGTGCGTGTACGATCATGTGTCCTCCCGAGTACCGGCACAACATTAACCAGTTACATAATCTATCCTTCCTCTTCAAAAGATATACATTTTACTTTAAAAATTAAAAGTATCGTCAATAATTACCCCATAATAAGTTTATTACTTTTATCATATCAATTTTTATTAACTTTTAATTAACAAACTTATTTATTAAAAACATCTTTAATTAACTTTTCCAAAAAGAAAAATCTTTTATTAGTATTATTAATTTACCATTATTTATCTTAAATATTATTTCTTACAATGATGAAAAGTTATTCAAAACTTTATCTAAATAGTAATACATTTTTAAAAACTTCTAATACATATGCTCTAAGTATTCATTGTACAAATGGTGGTGGATTATTTAAAAAAAAATATTAGAAAAATTATTAGGATAAGGAATACTTCCAACAATGAGCGGATGTGCAGGTTAATATTCATCGATGAATATAAAGAGTGCATATTTGCTTTAAAATGTGGATTTGCGGGTTAACATTTATTGCTAAATGTTAACAGTGCGGATTTACTTAAATGAATGGATTACAAGTTAATATTCATCAGAAATGTTAACACTGAAGATTTGATTCCTTGAGTGGATTTGCATGTTAATACATACTTCCTCCGATTCAAAATAAGTGCTACACTTCTACTTTCATGGTTATTGAAGCAAAATAGTGTAGTGATAGTTAAATTAGATTAATTGAATGATTAGTGAATAATGGGTCCCACGCCTTTTGAATAAAGTGGGTTAATGATGTTTAAAAGTAAAAAGTAAGGGTAAATGAGTCATTTCACTTTGTTAAAGTAGATAGTTAGTGGGTGTGAGTCCTACTATTTTTTGTCATTTATGGAAAGTGTAGCACTTATTTTGAATCACCAATTAATGGAAAGTGTATCACTTATTTTGAATCGGATGAAGTATTAGTAAATGTAAAAATAAAAATTAAAGGTGTAACTACTTAGATTAAAAAACCATTCACGGAAAAAACATTAAGCAAAAAAGAAGCATATGCACTAAAGCAGCAAGGGTTCGTTGACATGCCTAAAACGTAAGTTGGGCAAAAAATTTGTAATGGCCAATTTATGCAATTGTAAAATAGCCAGCCCTTCCTTCCCTAAAAACAATTTGACAGTAGCCCATATATGAAAACTTAAATTAACTAGGCCTTTCTTATAAGATACGTGCTATATGAAGAGTGTAAATCATCCAAGCCCCACGAGTTATTAGGCTCAAGCTCTGATCCAATAACTTCATATGTAATTATAGCTATATTAATTATTTAGATAAAATTAATTATAGTTAGATAACGAACATATAATTTGTTATCTTTTTCTCTTATAGATATCACCTATATGAAAAGAATACCTTTTTTTTAACACTAATTTAACAAATATTCTGGAAAATTTGAAGGGTTGCACGAGTTAATTTTGCTACACAATAGGTGGTCCGCCTATGTGTATATATATTTGGTATGCCTTTCGAAATTCCTACAAAAAAATTCAACTTCATTAGTCGTAATATTATCTAAGTGGTGCTAATCTTCTAGTCAAATATGGATTGGATGGCTCGACATCTTCCGTCTGATTTATATGATTATATCACAACAGATAGCAGGGATCCCAAATGAAGAGTATCATAAGCTTGCATTTTTAAGTGCTACACATGCTCATTGGTGTGACCAGTAGTATTTTAATATGTTTGTTTTAGTGTGAAGTATATTGTCACACATCTTGTTTGACACCTAAAATATGACATTAACTTTTATAATGGACTACTATATTGTATAAAACTTTGATGTTGTTATAAATTAGATATGATTATGACCCTATTAGCACTTCATTAAAGAACTTGCTACATCTATAACAAGAATATAAGATGAAGAACAATAACTAGAGAGAAGAGAGGAAGAGAAGTATGTAAACACTTATGAAAATGTTGAGGTGTATTTTATTCATCCATCTCATGGGGTATTTATACTAAAAGTTTTACCCTTGCATTACATGTACATACAAATGAAAGGTAAATAAGTAGACATAGATTTGATGGAGAAGACATGAAGGGTTGAAAATGTGACAATCCATTTAATGACTTTGTCTTGTATATTCATAATACTCCCCCTTGGATGACACATTTTCCAACTACTACTGCCTCGTTAAAAACCTTTGCTAAAGAAAACCCAGTGGGAAAAAACTTTAGCGAAGGAAAAAAGAGTGCAGTGCATAGTTTACTCCCCCTCATTTATGTAATCACTATTCTTCACATGCCATGCACATGTCGCATTCCGATACCCGATACATGCTTTCTAAAGATTGCAGTGGGAAGTGCCTTCGTGAAAAGATCTGCTGCATTGTTACTGGATTGAACATACTTTATCTCAACTTCATGATTCTTTATAAGCTCTTGAGTGTATTCGAAAAACTTTGGAGGAATATGTTTTGTCATGTCGCTCTTGATATATCCTTCTTTCATTTGATTAACACATGCCGCGTTATCTTCATATATTAAAGTTGGGACTTTATCTTTATCCAGTCCACATGAAGTTAGTATGAGTTGCGTCATTGATCTTAACCATGCACATTCTCTGCTTGCTTCATTTAGTGCTATTACTTCAGCATGATTTGAAGATGTGGCAACAAGTGTTTGCTTTTGAGAACGTCAGGAAATTGCAGTACCTCCATTCATGAAGACATATCCAGTTTGAGATCTTGCTTTATGAGGATTAGACAAATACCCTGCATCTGCATAACCAATCAATCCTTGTTTTGAATCATTAGGATAAAATAATCCTAAGTCACTAGTTCCTCGAAGGTATCGGAATATGTGCTTGATCCCGTTCCAATGCCTTTTGTCGGTGATGAACTGAACCTTTCTAATAAGTTTACAGCAAAAGAAATGTCAGGTCTGGTACAATTAGTAAGATACATTAGGGCACCTATTGCATTAAGGTATGGTACTTCTGGACCAAGAACCTCCTCATTTTCTTCGCATGGGCGAAATGGATCTTTGTCAATATTTAGTGATCTAACAACCATTGGAGTACTTAAAGATTTGGCTTCGTTCATATTGAAACGCTTCAAGATCTTTTCTGTATAATTCGATTGATGTACAAGTATTCCATTAGGCAAATGTTCAATTTGTAATCCAAGACAATACTTGGTTTTCCCAAGATCTTTCATTTCAAATTCTTTCTTTAAAAGTTCAATAACTTCAAGAATTTCTTTATTCGTTCCAATGATGTTTAGATCATCAACATATACAGCTATGATCACGTATCCAGATGTTGTTCTTTTAATAAATACGCATAAACAAATAGTATTATTTTTGTAACCTTTACTTGTCAAGTAATCGCTTAAACGATTATACCACATGCGTCCAGATTGTTTTAACCCATATAAAGATCTTTGTAGTTTAATTGAATACATTTCTTTAGGTTTTGTATTCAATGCTTCAGGCATTTTAAATCCTTCGGGAATTTTCATATATATATATCACTATCAAGTGATCCATATAAGTAAGCAGTAACAACATCCATAAGACGCATCTCTAACTTTTTAGAGACTGCAAGACTGATTAAATACCTAAAAGTGATTGCATCCATAACTGGAGAATATGTTTCCTCATAATCAATTCCAGGTCGTTAAGAAAAACCTTGTGCTACAAGTCTAGCTTTGTATCTTACAATTTCGTCTTTCTCATTTCTCTTTCGAACAAAAATCCATATATACCCTAATGGTTTCACAACTCCAGGTGTCATAATAATAGGTCCAAATACCTTTCTCTTGTTGAGAGAATTCAGTTCAGCTTGTATAACTTCTTTCCATTTAACCCAATCATGTCTATTTTGACATTCATTAACAGATTGTGGTTCAGAATCATCATTCATAATATCACATGCGACAGCATAAGAAAATTTCTCATCAATATTTTCTATAACATTACTTTCCTCAACCGGAGGATTGTTTTGTGTTTCTTCAGGAACACTTTCCTCATGATCAATTGCATTTTCTGTTGGTTTTCTTTTTCGAGGATTTTTATCCTTTGAACCAATTGGTCTTCCACGCTTCAAGCGTGTCTTAGATTCTTGAGTGAATTTATCATCAGATTGCCTATTTGGAATTTCAATTCGAGCTGGAGTATTAACAGCTGGTATATATGATTTAGTCACTCTTTTTGTATCAGTAAATGCATCTGGCAATTGATTAGCTATTTCTTGGAAATGCATTATCTTTTGAACTTCAGTTTCACATTGTTTTGTGCGAGGATCAAGATATGACAAAGAAGGTTCATTCCATGAGACATTCTTTTCTTGGTTTTTCGTTTCTGCACCTAATGGTGGAAAAACTGATTCATTGAATTGACAATCAGCAAGACGTGCTATAAAAACATCACCTGTTAAAGGTTCAATATATCTTATAATAGACTTTGTCTCATATCCAACATATATACCCAACCTTCTTTGGGGACCCATCTTTGTACGTTGTGGTGGTGCAATAGGAACGTATACAGCACATCCAAATATTCTAAGATGAGAAATATTTGGTTCTTGACCAAAAGCAAGTTGTAAGGGAGAGTATGCATTATATGAACTTGGTCTTATGCGAATTAATGATGCAGCATGTAATATTGCATGACCCCATATGGAAACAGGAAGTTTGGTTTGCATTATCAATGGTCTAGCTATTAGCTGTAGACGTTTAATTAATGATTCAGCTAAACATTTTGTGTGTGTACATGAGCTACTGGATGTTCAACAACAATCCCTACAGACATGCAATAGTCATTGAATGCTTGGGAAGTAAATTCACCAGCATTGTCCAGTCTTACTCTTTTGACTGTATAATCAGGGAAATGTGCTCTAAGTTTAATGATTTGAGCAAGAAATTTTGCAAATGCCATATTACGAGATGATAATAGGCAAACATGAGACCATTTTCTAGATGCATCTATTAAGACCATAAAGTATCTAAATGGTCCAGATGGTGGATGAATTGGTCCACATATATCACCTTGAATTCTTTCAAGAAATCTAGGTGATTCCTTGTCAACTTTCATCGGTGAAGGTCTTATAATTAATTTTCCAAGTGAACAAGACGTACATGGTTTCATATTACTTGTTTGAGGGAACTTCTGGTCCCTCAATGGATGACCATGTGTATTCTCAATTATTCTTCGCATCATTGTTAATCCTGGATGACCTAACCTGTCATGCCATAAACTAAATATCCCAGGATCACAATGTTTTTCTTTAACCACCATATTTGATTCTACTTTATTTATATATGTATGGTGTAAATTGGAATCAAATTTTGGTAGTTTCTCCAACACTCGATTGTCATTTATAATAAGCATAAATTTCTTATTATCTATTTGTTTTGGTTTGCGTGTCATATCCGTTAAGATATATATCACCAAAACTCAATAGATTTCTGCTTGACTTTGGAGAAAATAAGGCATTATCTATTTGGAATTTTGTACCATTAGGTAATATGAAATTAGCTTTTCCAGTTCCCTCAATCAAGTCTACAGGACCCGATATAGTACGTATTGAACCCTTTGTTGGGTTTATTTTGGAGAAGTATTTCTTTGATTTCAAGATAGTATGTGTAGTACCACTATCCGCTATTAAAAGATCTCCAATATTTCCTTGATGTTGTGCTCCATTTGAACTCATATTGAACTTCACATATGAAAAACAAATAATGAGGTTATTATAAAGAAACTTCATTTATTGAAGGAAATATATTACATAACACAGACTTCATTTGCTGAAAGGAAATATATTACATAAGACACACTTTATTTGCTGAAAGGAAATATATTACATACGACAGACTTCATTTGCTGAAGGGAAATATATCACATAAGACAGAAAGCAAGTAAAAACAGGCTACAACAAACCACTGATTTCCTTAATCAATGTCTTCCATGTCATTGCAGAAATCGAGAGTACTGAGGTTGGTAATATCATCAATGTTGAATTCCATGTTGTTAGTTTCAACATTATCAACGAGATTTACTTCTTTTCCCTTTCCTTTGAGGGAAGCTTGGTAAAGTTCACATAGATGTGCAGGTGTGCGGCATGTCCTAGACCAATGGTCCGCGCAACCACATCTATAACAACAACTCTCAGCATTCTTTGATTTACCAGCATCATACCTTGCCCCTTTGGCCTTATCTTGTGTTTGGACATTGTTCTTTTTAGTGGCATTATAATCATTATTTTTATAAACACGACCACGACTATAATAATTGCCTTTTCCACGACCATTGTTATGGTTTGGATTTCGATTAAAATGCCCACGGCCTCGTCCATAACCACGACCACGTCCTCGTCTACGTGTATTGTTTCTAGGACCATTAGTATTAGTAGCATTTGCTTCAGGAATTGCTACTGATCCCTTTGGACGAGATTCATGGTTTTTCATTAAGAGCTCATTATTTTGCTCTGCAATAAGGAGACAAGTATTCAGTTCAGAATACCTCTTGAACTTTTGCAATCGATATTGTTGCATTAAGTTTATGTTTGATGCATGGAATGTGGAGTATGTTTTCTCCAACATATCTTTGTCAGTAATCGTTTGCCCACAAAATTTAAGTTGGCAACAGATTCTGAACAAAGCAGAGTTATACTCAGTTACTTTTTTAAAGTCATGGAACCTCAGATTTCGCCATTCATCTTTGGCACTTGGAAGTATAACTTCCTTTTGATGATCAAATCTTTCTTTTAAAGACATCCAAAGAACACATGGATCAGTGACATCAAGATATTCAAATTTTAACATGTCATCAATGTGTTTACGAAGAAACACTTGTGCCTTTGCCTTGTCTTGGGATGAGCATTCATTGTTTTCATTTATAGTTTCATGAATGCCCATCGATTCAAGAATTAGTAAAACATCGATGGTCCATTGCATATAGTTTTTCCCAGTAACTTCAAGTGCAGCTAGCTCACGCTTTACAATACTAGACATTTTGAAACTTGTGATTGAGTTGATCTTCCTCGATTAAGAACTTTCGAGCTGATAACGTGTTATAAATTAGATATGATTATGACTCTATTAGCACTTCATCAAAGAACTTGCTACATCTATAACAAGAACATAAGATGAAGAACAATAACTAGAGAGAAGAGAGGAAGAGAAGTATGTAAACACTTATGAAAGTGTTGAGGTGCATTTTATTCATCCATCTCATGTGGTATTTATACTAAAAGTTTTACCCTTGCATTACATGTACATACAAATGAAAGGTAAATAAGTAGACATAGATTTGATGGAGAAGACATGAAGGGTTGAAAATGTGATAATTCATTTAATGGCTTTGTCTTGTATATTCATAATAGATGTAACATTTATATTAAATTGTTAAGTTAGTGACAAATGTGAAACTTTATCAATTTCGTGGTGCATATAGGGGGACACGGCCATGGCCATGCATTGAAGAACAAGGGCCCGTGAGAGTTGCTCTTTAAAAGAAGCCGCAAATGTTGTGTATGGTACACCTAAAATTAAGGGCAATCACTCCAATAATATTCAATCATGAATCATCTGATAATAGCGTATCGGTTATGACATTATAAATGAACTGTTAAAGGGGACGTGTTCGATTTCTCCCCTGAAAAAATATTCACCAGATGACTTGAAAAAAATTCGTAAACGGCCAGACGAACAATTAGTCATATACATCACGAGAAAATATTCAATAACCCGAAGGATACTCGTTATAAATGGAAATAACTTTTTTTTTGTTTTTGAAAAACACCAATGATACTCATTTTCCTCCTAGTTTTTTTTTTTTTCCTTTTTTTCTAATTAAACAATATTATCGGCATATTTAGCAGAAAATTTTCGGATCATCCAAAAACGTATTTTTGTTGATGTGCAACCTTTACACGAATTGCATTTTTTTTATTAAATATGTATAGATATTTTGTATATAAAAAATTATTATTATATCCGAAAAGCGTCACCGAGATAAGTCCGATATCGATATTCTTTAAACAAATACAGTAGTTTAACAAACTTGACATCCTTGTCACGATCACGTGAGCACGTGATCTCCAATTGGTGGAAATTAATCCATATATCTTACTTTAACAGAGAAATTATACTATTTAAATCACAAAATTATTATTTAATAACAATAAAGTAATTAGGTCTGTAACGATGATGAATTCGTAAGATGCAGTTTTAGTTAAAAACTGTGGTGAAGGCCAAATGTATCAATATGAAAATGATCACGGTTTTCATTATTAAATTTAATTTGGTCAACATGAGATCTAATTTTGCGAAGACTTGACAAAATTGGCATAACACAAACTAAGGGTATCTGCTCACCTCACAATATACTGAAGTTATACTTATAATTTATATTGAAAATTATATTTTATAGTGGTAAGAAATAGTCATCATTTAATTCAAATAAATTTAAAAGTAAGAGAAAAATATATATTTTTTTAAAAAGGGTATGTGCTCATCTCACATTATACTGAAGTTATAATTATAATTTATATTGAAAATTTTGTTTTATAGTGGTAAAAAATAGGCATCTTTAATTCACTTTTTAATTAAATAAGAAATATTTTGTTTAATAAATAAATTTGAACTAACATATCTTTAGAACATGAGTTAAACAAACTTCTAAATTACTTAATTAATAAACAAAGTAAATCTATAGAGTTTAGAAAGAAGAACTTTTACTCTTTTAGCAGGGTTAATTCCCAATCCCCAAAGTCCACGATTAGATTTGATTTGGGCCCAAAATACAAACAAAATTTGTAAAGTTAGGTCACAAATAACAATTAGTAAAACCCAAATTCAACGACCTTCACCATCAAATACAATTTAAGCCAAAACAACACATAACGCAAAACAGATCAAAATTGGAGACAATCCACTTAAAACCGCTTAGAGAGATGGGTGTGGTGGCTTAAGCCAAAACGCCACCTCTGCGCCACCTATGCGCCACCTCACAATTTCACATCTCACATTCAAAACCCTAAATATCCCCTCTACCATAACTTAACTTAAAATACTTTTTTTGGACCTACTAAAATACCCCTTACCCAATAAAAATACCCTAAAAACACACCCTTTCACCCCATTGGTCCGCTACTTTCGTCAAGGGTTCGACTTGGAGGCTCACTCACACCACTTAGGGTGTGGTGGCGAGCTCTTTTTGTTGATGTGGCGTCCGGCGGAAGACGTCCCTCGTGACTGCACCTGTAACACCGCAATTTTTTTTTTGAAAGGCAATTAAAATATTAGTCTAGGTACGGAAGCATCAAGTTAGTTAAGTTTACAAAACGTGGTCCCACACAATATTACAACCAAAGTTAGTTTAAAAGACGGTATTACTAAACACGGCTCATTTTTACAAAACATAATTTAAGCATGGTCAAACTTCCCGTCCAAGCCCGACCCGTTCAAGCCATCCAACCTGAAATGTGTCGATAAGGGAGGGATTAGCACAAAAGCTAAGTGAATGAATTCCTAACCCTAGCAACTACACTAGTCACTTAAACACGGAAGTTATAAAACATCTCCGGTTGGGTAATCACTAAATGAGAGGATCGGCGGCTTTGCGGGCCTTAAACCATGGTCGGCCAAAACCACGGTAACCGATAGCGTTTCGTATCCAACACCCGGGCAACTCCCTCCCCTTAACCATGCAACAAATACAGGTAAGGTCGGATACCCGATTAGTCGATACCCGATGCCCAGTCGTTCTCCTTCCGACACTGACCTCATCCCGATTGTGCACATAGTCATGTATGGTATTCCCTAACACTAGGCATACATAACAACAAACAAGCTAAACAAAACCCAAAGCTGCATAACCCAGAAATCGCGTCGCTATCTAGGAGATAGCGACGCTATCTCCAGAGAAATCGCGTCGCTATTTCTTGAACCTTCGCGATTTCGACTTTCTGTTTTTGATAATTTCCTGCAACTACATAGATAGCGTCGCTATCTATAGATAGCGGCGCTATCTTCCCCAGACCTGCTCAATTCATGCATTTTCACAAGTATGCCAATTTCCAAACGGAATAAACCGAAACCCGAGTTGTAAGTTAGATCCACTCACCTTTCAACTTCCGATTCCTTAACTCAGTGAACTAGTATCACTGAGTATCCTTCCCGATTCCTGTCAACAACATACCGAGTTAGTAATAATCCACCAAATTGTCAAAATCATCAATTTCAACAACTAACTACACAAGACTCATAAAATGCACATTTTATGACCTTTCAAACTAGCACAATTTCTTCATCAATACAATTGACCATTTTGACCATTTAGCAAGTATTTACAACTAGTTGACCCAAACGGGCCAAAAACCCGAATGTGCTCCTAACACTTCCACCTTTCCATCAACTAGCAATAAATCTTTAAACTAGCAATTCACAACATCTAACAATTCCATCAAGATCATAACCATCACAAATCCAAGTATGATACTTCCAAAATCACTAGTTAACCATTTTGACAAAATCATCCAAACACTAGTTAAACTACTTCACCAATTAATCAATACTAGGTTTTTTTTAACATCCATAACTTATCAAACATGATTTCACCACCTAATAAACAATCATATCCATCCAAAACTCAAGAAATCCAAGATTCATCAAAACCCACCTTCAACATCCACCATTAATGGAGGTTGAAGGTGATTTTCACCAAATCTTGCATTCCTTCAACAATCTACCATACAAATGATGTAAAGGCTTGCATAAACACATAAAACAACATCCATTTCAAGATTCATCCATAAAACACTCTAGATCACAAACCCTAGTTCATAACAAAGTTTAAGAACAACAAGAACAAGCAAAAGAGAAGGTGTAGCTTACTTCTAGGGTTCTTCTACACAAACTTTAGTATGAAAATCGGGTCTTAGCACCAAGAAATCGCCAAGAACAAGCAAGAAAGCTCAAGAAAGTGATGGGGTTTTGCTTTGCAATGAAATAGTGATTTGGAAGGATAATGTTTGAAAATAAGAAGTAAAAGAAAAGAGGGAGAGTCCCTCTCTCTCTCTAGAGGTCGGCCAAACCAAGGGTGGGCCCCCTTTTGTGGCCTTTTTACCAATTAACGGTATATGTCTGAGAGTCCCTTTCGTAAATAATTTATTTAAAATAGCAAACGGACTCCAATTTTAAAAACGAAAGCATTTCTGGAAACGATATTCAACAAGGAATCCAAATATATAAAAATTACGTTTTCATTCCAAATAAATCACAAGTCGGGTATTTTAACCCCTTGGTTAAAATACCGCAAAGGACAGCAGGCTAATAAAATTAACTAAGCATTTAATCAGATAATCATTAAATAAGATACCTTAAGGTCAATAAACTACTAGGTCGGGTTTTGGGATGTTACAACTCTCCCCCACTTAGGAAGATTCCGTCCCCGGAATACCATCTCGATCAAATAAGGAGGGATAACGTTCCCGCATATCGGCCTCGGTCTCCCACGTCATATCCGCACCCAGACTGTGCTTCCACTTTACTAGAACCATAGGAATCTGTTTCTCTCTCAATTTTGTTACTTTTCGGTCTAATAACTCCACCGGTTCTTCGACCAATCTCTTTTTCGTATCAACCCGCAACTCTTGCACCGGAAGAATTTGGCTCGGATCTTCGATGTTACACTTTCTCAAGTAACAAATGTTGAAAGTGTTGTGTATTTCCGACAACTCCGGGGGCAACTCGAGTGTCACCGATTGAGAATTCACCACCTTGCTAATTCGAAACGGCCCAATAAATCTCGGGGCCAACTTCCCCCGCTTACCAAAACGAATGACACCCTTCCAAGGTGAGACCTTTAAATAAACCATCTCGTTTTCCGAAAACGTAGCGGGTCTACGTCTCGGATCGGCATATATCTTTTGGCGGTCACGGGCGGCTTTCAACTTTTCTCGAGCAATAGCAACCTTATCCGCGGTCATTTGTACATTATCGGGCCCCGCATATTGTTTCTCGCCCGCTTCCAACCAACACGTCGGGGTTCGGCACCGACGCCCGTACAACATCTCGTACGGTGGCATCCTAATACTCGAGTGATACGAGTTATTATAAGCAAACTCGATCAACGGTAGGTGGGAATCCCATGACCCACCGTACTCTAACACACAAGCCCGCAACATATCTTCAAGTGTTTGTATCGTTCTCTCCGATTGCCCATCGGTTTGAGGATGATACGCTGTACTCAAATTCACCCGCGTCCCCAATTCACGTTGCAAGTTATTCCAAAAGTTCGAAGCAAAACGGGGATCCCTATCGGACACGATAGAAATAGGGATACCATGAATAGGGATACCATGTCGGGATACCACTTCATCAATGTATAATTTCGCCAATCTACTAAGTGAGGCGGTCTCACTAGTAGCCAAGAAGTGAGCACTCTTCGTTAACCGATCCACTATAACCCAAATCATATCGTGACCCCTTTGTGTACGCGGCAATTTGGTCACGAAATCCATGGTAATTCGATCCCACTTCCACTCGGGAATCGGCGATTGAGTTAAAGTTCCATAGGGCTTTTGGTGTTCGGCCTTCACCTGTGCACAAATATGACATTGGCCCACAAAACGGGCAATGTCGGTCTTCATCATCGGCCACCAATAAAGAACCCTTAAATCATTATACATCTTCGTGCTACCCGGGTGAACCGATAACCGAGAATTGTGAGCCTCGGCTAAAGTCAATTCCCGCAACCCCCCGAGTAACGGTACCCAAACCCGAGATTGATACGTCTTCAAATCCCGAGAATCTTCTTCTAAATCGTCTTTCCTCTTTAATAAAATCCCGGCCTTCAAATATTCGACATTCAACACTTCCATTTGTGAAATCTTCAACCGGGACACCAAATCCGACACAATTTCCATCCGCATAAATTGTACCCGTCCCGAATCTCCCTTTCTACTTAAGGCATCGGCCACCACATTTGCCTTCCCGGGATGATATCGGATTTCACAATCGTAATCCTTAATCAACTCTAACCATCTTCGTTGACGCATATTCAACTCCTTTTGCGTGAACACGTATTGCAAACTTTTATGATCCGTACAAATCACGCACTTAGTACCGTACAAATAGTGTCTCCATAATTTTAGTGCAAAAACCACCGCCGCCAACTCTAAATCGTGAGTCGGGTAATTCTTCTCGTGATTCTTCAATTGCCTCGAAGCATAAGCAATGACCCGATCTCGTTGCATTAACACACAACCCAAACCCGCGAGTGAAGCGTCACAATAAACAATAAAATCCTCCGGGCCTTCGGGTAAGGCGAGAACCGGAGCTTGACACAATAATTGTTTTAGAGTTTGAAATGACTTCTCGTGATTTTCACCCCACCGAAACGGTACATCCTTACGGGTCAATCTCGTCATAGGGCCGCTATCTTCGAAAAATCCTTTGTAAACCGGCGGTAATAACCCGCCAAACCCAAGAAACTCTTTATCTCGGTTGGGTTCTTCGGAGCAACCCAATTCATAACCGCTTCGATCTTCGCCGGGTCCACCTTGACCCCATTCGAACAAATAACGTGACCCAAAAAGTGAACTTCTCGAAGCCAAAATTCGCACTTCGAGAACTTCGCAAATAATTGTTCCCGCTTCAACGTTTCTAACACTTGCCTTAAGTGTTTTTCGTGTTCTTCTTCGGTCTTGGAATAAATTAAAATATCATCAATGAACACAATAACAAATTTGTCGAGATAAGGCCGACAAACTCGATTCATCAAATCCATAAATATCGCGGGAGCGTTCGTCAATCCAAACGGCATAACCAAGAACTCATAGTGGCCATAGCGAGTTCGGAACGCCGTTTTGTGAACATCGTTTTCATGAACCCGAACTTGGTGATAACCCGATCTCAAATCAATCTTTGAGAAATAAGAAGACCCTTGTAGTTGATCAAATAAATCGTCAATACGCGGCAAAGGATACCGATTCTTTACCGTTCTTTTATTTAATTCTCGATAATCGATGCACATACGAAGTGCACCATCTTTCTTCTTTACGAATAAAACCGGAGCTCCCCAAGGTGAGGAACTCGACCGAATAAAACCCTTATCCAATAAATCTTGGATTTGTGTCATCATTTCCCGAATCTCGGACGGTGCTAAACGGTACGGTGCTCTAGCCACGGGATTGGCACCCGGCACCAAATCAATTTTGAATTCTACCTCCCGAACGGGAGGTAACCCAGGCAAGTCTTCGGGAAACACCTCCGGGTATTCCGAAACCACCCGGAGATTCCAATTACCTTCTTTTCCTTTTTCACGTCAATCACATAGGCTATAAACGATTCACATCCCTTGGTCAAGGACTTACGGGCTTTCATCATGGTTATCATGGGTATGGTCGGGGTCGCACGGTCTCCCCGGGCCACGACGTGTGACCCGTCGGGTAAAAGAAAAGTAATCAACTTTTGGTGACAATTTATGTTGGCCCTATTAGCACTTAACCAATCCATACCTAATACCACATCAAAGCCGGATATCGGCATAACAAGTAAAAGAATTGAAAATTTCACGCCATCAATATCGATACTAGCCCCGGACACGGATGTCGTGACCGGAACCATTTCTCCATCGGCCACCTCTACCTCTAGAGGTGTCGCGATCAAAGAAATAGGCAATTTCAATTTGTCACAAAAACTCTTTGAGGAAAACGAACTATTTGCACCCGAATCAAATAACACGCGAGCGGGTATCGAGTTTATTAGAAACATACCGGTGATGACATCGTCGGTGGTGGTGGCATCCTCCACCGTCATTTTGAATGCCCGACCCGAAGGTGGCGGATGACTCTTCCTCTTTTGGCCTCCCGACGAAGCCGCTCCCCCGCCCGAACCCGAACCTGAACTTTTCTTCATTGGGCAATACATGGCCCGGTGACCCTCTTTTTGACACGTCCAACAAACACTCTTCTCTAACTTGCATTCCGAGGATTCATGCCCGTGTTGCCCACATTTAATACATCTTCGGGTTTGTGCCGTACACGGACCGGCATGGGAGGACTTACACGGTATGCATCATGGGTTCCTTTGGTTGGAACCTTGAAGGATTTGTGTTCGGCGATCATTGTTTGACCTATGATTTCCTTGGGATTTCTTGTGGTTGCTCGATTTTGCTTGATCATACCTTCCCTTATGAAACGGGGCCTTCTCTCGATTCGCGGCCTTTTGGGCCAAAATGTCACCTTCGGCCGATTTGGCAAGATCGTAAGCTTGCAAGAGAGTTCCCGCAAGCCTTGTTACGTTCCGATACTCGGGCAACAACGCCCCGACAAAGTGTTTGATTTGGGTGGACTCATCGGGCACCCATTGTGTCACAAATCGGAGCTTACCATTAAATTGGAGGATAAGCTCATCCACCGTCATCCGATCGGTCATCTTCAACATCATGAACTCATTCCGGATCTTATCCAACTGAAACGGGCTACAATACCGAGCCTCCACTTGCTCCCTAAATTGCTTCCATGTGACCGCATCCATCATTTCGTTGCTAAAGTTTGCGGTCAACCCATCCCACCAATCCATAGCCGGTCCCCCCAACATTCGGGACGCATACCGGACCTTCAAGTGGTCCTCACTATTACAAGCAATAAGAGCCCTCTCGGTGGCCCTAAGCCAAGTTAGAGTTTCCGCCGGGTCGGTACTTCCCCGGTACTCGGTTGGTTTACAATCGAGAAAGTTCTTGTAAGTGCACGGTTTCTTCTCAATCGGGAAAGGTTGGTAGAAGAATTGTTGGTGTTGGGCATTGGCAATTGGTACTATGTGGGTGAGTGGCGGTTGTAGTATGCTTGTGTTGGGAGATGAGGAGTCATTTTGGGGAAAGATGGGATTTTGAGTAGTTTGTGTGAAGTGAGGGGGTGGGTTTGCTTGGGTTGGGGTGGCAAGGTAGACCGAGCCTCGGGTCGCGGCTCAGTCTATTGGCTTTGGCGAAGAGCCCTTATGGTATCCTCAAGTTCCATATTCCGTGTCTCCAACAACACGATATATTCTTCATTCGGACTTTCATCACCCCCCGAGCCCACTGCTCCATCGTTCCCAAGGTTCGTGTTCGGTGGGATATTATCCAAGATGTTTCCATCCGTAGCCATTCCTGCTACAAAACACAACATCTCACCAAGGCTTAGTTTAACTCGTTAGTACACATATACGAACTACTAAACCCAATTCACCCTTGCTCTAATCCCCTTTGACCGGAAGGTTTGACCAACACACGAGCCAAGGTTTGGGAATGGAACACCAACCCCATGTATCCATCGCCAAACCGAAGCTCTGATACCAAGTTGTAACACCGCATTTTTTTTTTTGGAAAGGCAATTAAAATATTAGTCTAGGTACGGAAGCATCAAGTTAGTTAAGTTTACAAAACGTGGTCCCACACAATATTACAACCAAAGTTAGTTTAAAAGACGGTATTACTAAACACGGCTCATTTTTACAAAACATAATTTAAGCATGGTCAAACTTCCCGTCCAAGCCTGACCCGTTCAAGCCATCCAACCTGAAATGTGTCGATAAGGGAGGGATTAGCACAAAAGCTAAGTGAATGAATTCCTAACCCTAGCAACTACACTAGTCACTTAAACACGGAAGTTATAAAACATCTCCGGTTGGGTAATCACTAAATGAGAGGATCAGCGACTTTGCGGGCCTTAAACCATGGTCGGCCAAAACCACGATAACCGATAGCGTTTCGTATCCAACACCCGGGCAACTCCCTCCCCTTAACCATGCAACAAATACAGGTAAGGTCGGATACCCGATTAGTTGATACCCGATGCCCAGCCGTTCTCCAGCCGACACTGACCTCATCCCGATTGTGCACATAGTCATGTATGGTATTCCCTAACACTAGGCATACATAACAACAAACAAGCTAAACAAAACCCAAAGCTGCATAACCCAGAAATCGCGTCGCTATCTAGGAGATAGCGACGCTATATCCAGAGAAATCGCGTCGCTATTTCTTGAACCTTCGCGATTTCGACTTTTTGTTTTTGATAATTTCCTGCAACTACATAGATAGCGTCGCTATCTATAGATAGCGGCGCTATCTTCCCCAGACCTGCTCAATTCATGCATTTTCACAAGTATGCCAATTTCCAAACGGAATAAACCGAAACCCGAGTTGTAAGTTAGATCCACTCACCTTTCAACTTCCGATTCCTTAACTCAGTGAGCTAGTATCACTGAGTATCCTTCCCGATTCCTGTCAACAACATACCGAGTTAGTGATAATCCACCGAATTGTCAAAATTATCAATTTCAACAACTAACTACACAAGACTCATAAAATGCACATTTTATGACCTTTCCAACTAGCACAATTTCTTCATCAATACAATTGACCATTTTGACCATTTAGCAAGTATTCACAACTAGTTGACCCAAACGGGCCAAAAACCCGAATGTGCTCCTAACACTTCCACCTTTCCATCAACTAGCAATAAATCTTTAAACTAGCAATTCACAACATCTAACAATTCCATCAAGATCATAACCATCACAAATCCAAGTATGATACTTCCAAAATCACTAGTTAACCATTTTGACAAAATCATCCAAACACTAGTTAAACTACTTCACCAATTAATCAATACTAGGTTTTTTTTAACATCCATAACTTACCAAACATGATTTCACCACCTAATAAACAATCCTATCCATCCAAAACTCAAGAAATCCAAGATTCATCAAAACCCACCTTCAACATCCACCATTAATGGAGGTTGAAGGTGATTTTCACCAAATCTTGCATTCCTTCAACAATCTACCATACAAATGATGTAAAAGCTTGCATAAACACATAAAACAACATCCATTTCAAGATTCATCCATAAAACACTCTAGATCACAAACCCTAGTTCATAACAAAGTTTAAGAACAACAAGAACAAGCAAAAGAGAAGGTGTAGCTTACTTCTAGGGTTCTTCTACACAAACTTTAGTATGAAAATCGGGTTTTAGCACCAAGAAATCGCCAAGAACAAGCAAGAAAGCTCAAGAAAGTGATGGGGTTTTGCTTTGCAATGAAATAGTGATTTGGAAGGATAATGTTTGAAAATAAGAAGTAAAAGAAAAGAGGGAGAATCCCTCTCTCTCTAGAGGCCGGCCAAACCAAGGGTGGGCCCCCTTTTGTGGCCTTTTTACCAATTAACAGTATATGTCTGAGAGTCCCTTTCGTAAATAATTTATTTAAAATAGCAAACGGACTCCAATTTTAAAAACGAAAGCATTTCTGGAAACGATATTCAACAAGGAATCCAAATATATAAAAATTACGTTTTCATTCCAAATAAATCACAAGTCGGGTATTTTAACCCCTTGGTTAAAATACCGCAAAGGACAGCATGCTAATAAAATTAACTAAGCATTTAATCAGATAATCATTAAATAAGATACCTTAAGGTCAATAAACTACTAGGCCGGGTTTTGAGATGTTACAGCACCCCTTCCTCTTAGACGGCCATGTCACACACACACTCACTCACACTCACACACTCACTCACACACACACACCAAAAACACTTTTTCTCCATTAATCTCTTTGCAGGCCGTCTCACCGATTTTGCCAAACAACACTCCATTCCAAAACCCTATTTATATATACTTTTTTCTCTCACATCGATTGCTTTTATATCGCCATTTTCATTGGATGACGACTCATCCCAGTTTCATCGCAATTTGACGTATATTTCTCTCTCGCTTTCTACACACTGCTGTTCAATTAGCTTCATTTCTTCGGCGAAATTTAATAATGACGAAGACCTCGCAGAAGAAGAAACACATGTCAGCAAATGGCGATAATGAAATTAAGCCGGTTATTGGTAAAGCTAAGAGAACTCGTAAAACGGTTCCCAGAGATTCACCTCCACAACGAAGTTCAATTTACAGAGGCGTCACGAGGTAATTTGCTATTTTTCAATCTGGAAGTAATTTATTTTTTCTTTTTTGGTTGATTTATAGATTGAATTTGATTTTAATCGAATGTGAAGGCACAGATGGACTGGACGTTATGAAGCTCATTTATGGGATAAAAATTGTTGGAATGAATCACAGAACAAAAAAGGACGACAAGGTTTTTTATTTTTTGTTAATTTAAGATTTAATCGTGATTAACATTCACTTCCTCGATTTAATTTTATTAATTTAAATTTTTTATTGATTTTTTCATGAAAATGATGGTGATTGCTACAGTATATTTAGGTAAGTCTGGTACCAATATCTGGATCCATACATATTTTTTATTTCATTTTTAATATATGAATAAATGTTTAATATAAAAAGTGGGAAAAAAGTGTGATTTGAATTCAAAGTATTTTGAAGATACACCTCAAAACTTATCCAAAATGGTGATATTTAGGGGCCTACGATGATGAAAAAGCCGCTGCACATGCATATGACTTGGCCGCATTGAAGTATTGGGGACACGACACCATCCTCAACTTTCCTGTAAACTTTTTTTTTGGTTAAATTTATCACAATAGTGTAAATATATATTTGAAATTAAACATTTATAATTATCATACAACTTATTGCAGCTTGAAACATACGAAGAAGAGCTTCGAGAAATGGAGAGTTTGTCAAAAGAGGAGTATATCGGTTCTTTAAGAAGGTAATAATCATCAAACATAATTATGTTAATATATTTTTTTTTTTGTATAATTATCTCTAGTTATTGTTAAAAATAAAAACAATTCTTGTCATAGAAAAAGTAGCGGCTTTTCGCGAGGAGTTTCAAAATACAGAGGCGTAGCAAGGTATTTTGAAGTTATGCCAAAATGTATCTTAAGAATTGCAAACTTTTCTGTTTTATTTTTTTGGTTCAATTTTTCTCAATAAATTTTATCTTCCTTGAAATTTTCGAATTTGTAACCTAAAAGTTATGATCCAAACTTCCAAACGCCGACTCATTTCGTCTATAAATAAAACAAAAAACTAGTAATTTTTATATAATATACAGACCAAATCATGTGAAAAAAATCCAAATAATATACTCAAATATATATTTTTGAAATAAAACATCAAATCTTTAATACATATAAGAAATTAAGAATATTTCTACAAAATTTGAAAAATCTATAATGGCGGAGCGGGACGATTCATGGTTCAATGTTTCATATGAACCGAAAACCACCCCAAATATTTGGGTTTTCTAAAAATTAAAACTGTTTACATCGATTTTTCAAATGGTTAGGTTTTTGGTGTGGTTTCTTCGGTTTTGATTTGATTTTCGGTATTATGCTCACCCCTAGAAAAATTGAAAATTTAGTACTTTAACTCATTAATTTGATCATGTTATTTTTATATGACTTATTTTTTATTGAGTTTTTGACGAACTAAAGTATATACTTTTATCTCAATATATTGAAATTAAAAATAAATAATTTGAGAAAATAAGACGAAATTAGTGAACCAAAGTATTAAACTGTTATTTTTCAAAGTTTAGGATAACATGATGTATCTTTAATATTATTTTCATTTATACTATTGGTTTTTAAAAAAGTTGTAGGACGATATTGTTTGGAAAAAATAGCGATCGTTTTATTGTTGTTCTTTAATGTGTAGGCATCATCATAATGGTAGATGGGAGGCTCGTATTGGACGTGTTTTGGGCAATAAATATTTATATCTTGGAACATACGGTAATTTTCTATTTTAATATAATTTTATGATCTATAACTTTATATATCATCAAATCAAATCATTTGTTGCTTACGTACTAGTGCAAAGTGAAAACCATACACGACCTAACTATTGACGTGAATGTTTTCAAAAATTCATGTGGTTATCTCGTAAATGTTTATCAAGGGAAGACCTAACTATTGACGTGAATGTTTTCAAAAATCTCGTAAATGTTTATCAAGGGAAGATATCGAATTTGTGACCTATAGTAAATCATTTCGATCACATTTACTGCTAGACCATCACCGATGATTAACAAATATATAAAAATCAATGAACTTAAAAGATGATGCAGTTGGTACAATAGATGACCAACCTTCAACTGCTAACTCAATGACGTTAAGAAAATTTAATTCTAGTTTTGACATAAATATGTCAACCCCATGGTCCCAACCTTCCATCAAATATTTCATGCCCATAAATAATGTTTGAAATTAATACCAACCTATATATTATTGTTCTGCCAAAATCCCTTCTACTTTTGTACATCTGCCTCCTCATTTTTGGCCAAAATCACACACTGCTTCACACACAATTCTTTTGTTCATTTTTAGTTCTTCTATTGGAACTTAAAATAAATATAATTATTTAAAATTGGTATAAATATATCTAATCTTTATCATCTATATATATTTTATTTGTAAATTGTTTGAATAAATAATAATTTTGAGGCGTACAACGGTACAAGTATATATCTCAAATTTAACCCTCTGCTACTTAAAATTGTTATTTGGTGTTCTATTTTAGTAAATTGCTGATATACCCCTGAACTTTGACATTGTTACTCAGCTACACAGGAAGAAGCAGCGACTGCATACGACATGGCAGCGATAGAATACAGAGGACTAAACGCCGTTACAAATTTTGACCTCAGTCGTTACATCAAGTGGTTAAGTCCGAACCACACAGATCCCAAAAACTCTAACGATATTCAAACTAACTTTGACCTTGATCCGCACCCTAACCTTAGTCAAGATCCAGGGTTGAGCTTTTCCAATAACCAAAACCAACAACCGGAAAGTTCAAGCTCCGGCGAAACAACCACCAGTGTAGCTCCACCAACACGGGCCTCTTCAGGAGGCACCTCCTCCTCGGCTCTAGGGCTGCTGTTGCAATCAACAAAGTTTAAGGAAATGTTGGAGAGAACCTCGGCGGCTGACTCCCCGCCGGAGTCAGATCTACCACGGCGGAGCTTTCCCGACGATATACAGACTTATTTCGATTGTCATGAGTCGAGTAGCTATGCCGAAGGTGAAGACAATATTTTCGCTGATTTGAATTCATTTCCTATGTTCCAATGCGAGCTTGACGCTTGAATTAGTTATCGTTGGGGAAGAACGATTATCATTTATTGAAAAGCGACGGTGATCGGAGAGGGTAACGATGATCGGAGTAGCCACAACGCGTTTTACCATGTGTCTTGATGATATGATATCATGTGCATCATTTCAGAGTTTTATTTACGGAGTATTATTTTCTTTCTACTTTCTAATTTCTAACTAAAAATTTATTTGTAATTGTACATATACTTACGAGGCATAGACATTCATTTATTACTACATTTCTTTCCTTGTTTTTCCGGAAAAAAAAAAATAAGGAAACTCAATAAAAATGTTGTAGGCGTTTAAAAGCCTCATTTTTACTTTTTTTTTTTATATTTGTAGTTTATCTTACAATACAGATTTCTTTGAGCATTTATAATTCTTAAATACCATTGTATATTTTTAGAACTATTATCAACAACTACATCCAATCATCGAAAGAGCTTAGATAGGTAAAATATAGATAATTATATTTTTACCAGTTAATTGAAAACTGCTTCAGATTGCCCACAAAAATAAATAGTTCGTATATTAGGAACGATCATCTAGATAAAACGTACAGTCACTCAATTTTCCAAACCTGCCAAATTATAACAAATACATTGAACCAAATCTTAATTGTGTTGCGTATTAAAACTACATTTGGTAGTCGGCTAGTAGCTAGCAGTTGCAACATCAATAGACAAAAAGACGGAACAATATTTTAGTTCAATGTTCCATATTAATTCATTTAGAAACCAAACTTTGACTTTAATCAATCCAGTTGCGTATGTAGATGCCAGCTGGAAGCATGAAATGATACGAATAACCCACCTGACAAAGAATTATTTTTAAAGGGTACTCTTAAAAAGACCTATTAACATGACTGAGGTTTGTTCGTATCTACCAAAAACAAATCGAATAATGTTATCCAGAAGTCTTTATCATTAGATGTATCAACACATATATGTGCTCTAAAAGTCTAAATCATTTTAGTTGAAGCTATAAATAGATGTATAGACAGATAGATTAATAGTTAAACTAATTTCCTTTATGAACTGTTAAAAAATGAGATACATCATAAGGAATGATACAAAATTCAAAGCTAAGGTAGCGTTTGGTTTTTGGTACTTAATCACTATGGGTATGGGACTACACAAAGTCCAAATTTGTGGTTTCGTCGCTTTCGATTCGTAATTCTTAATCTCAAACTTATTAACCAACATAACATATAATGATTTGTACATCCATTTATAACCGACTTCTAAATTTTAGGATTGACTCATTTGTATAATTTTTAATGCACTTAAAGATAACCATTATTATATATAATTTGTGTTTTTATATCCTTTAACCGGTTATCAAGCCTTCAACATATGTTTGTCTTCTATTGATTAAAGCTTTGCTGCACAATGTGATCAACAAATTCTTGACATTATTAATCGTGAAGTTTAGGTGGTGTTTGGTTGAAGGGTATGTGAATAAGGGGAAGGGTATGTAAGCGACGGAAAGGGTATCATTCCTTAGACGGGTGCCAACGGTTCGCCGGTTGGGCACCGCCGGTTTTCCGCCGGTACCGGCACCGTTGGCACGGGCCGTCGGTGGCACCGCCAGTTTGGGCGCAGCCGGTTTGGAGACGGGTCTGGTGGCGAGCGGCGGTTGATTTTTCTTTTTTTTTTCCCAACGGTAATATTACCGTTATATATTATATATATATATATTTTTTTTAATCCTTTTAAATCTCTATAAATACCCACTTTCATTCTATAATTTTCACAATAAAAATTCTATCTTCTCCCACCCAACCATACTTACAAAATGTCTAATGTTTCTGATTCCTCTACCGAATTTGATTCCGATTTGGAAGCTATTTTGACGATAGCCAATTCTTACAATGCCGAGGAAATGGTCGCCATTGTGAATGCTCTTTCATCTGATACAGAGGACGATGAAGAGATCGCTCCGATCCCCAGTGCGCCGAGAAGGTATGTGCCACGAGATCGTGAAGGTGTCGGTGAGCGTTTGTACGCAGACTACTTTGCTGAAAATCTCGCGTTCCCGCTGGATTATTTTAGGCGACGTTTTCGTATGACCCGTTCGCTGTTCCTCCGTATATGTGACGGTATAACTTCTTACTTTGAGACTCCTTTACCTGTGCATTTTATGTATTTTCGTCAACGGGACGATGCTACCGGAAGAGCGGGTTTTAATATTCTTAAAAAATGTACATCCGTTGTACGACAATTGGCCTATGGTTGTGCTGCCGATTTGTTTGATGAATATCTACACATGGGACAACAAACATCGTATGATTGTTTGGATAATTTTGTCAACTGTGTATTCCATCTATTTTGTAACATCCCAAAACCCGGCCTAGTAGTTTATTGACCTTAAGGTATCTTATTAAATGGTTATCTGATTAAATGCTTAGTTGATTTAATTAGCCTGCTGTCTTTTGCGGTATTTTAACCAAGGGGTTAAAATACCCGACTTATGTTATATTTGGAATGAAAACGTGATTTTTATATATTTAGATTCCTTGTTAAATATCGTTTCCAGAAATGCTTTCGTTTTTAAAATTGGAGTCCGTTTGCTATTTTAAATGGATTTTTTACGAAAGGGACTTTCAGACATATACTGTTAATTGATAAAAAGGCCACAAAGGGGGGGCCCACCCTTTGTTTGGCTGGCCTCTAGAGAGAGAGAGAGGGACTCTCCCTCTTTTCTTTTACTTATCATTTCAAACATTATCCTTCCAAATCACTATTTCATTGGAAAGCAAAACCCCATCACTTTCTTGAGTTTTCTTGCTTGTTCTTGGTGATTTCTTGGTGCTAAGACCCGATTTTCATACTAAAGTTTGTGTAGAAGAACCCTAGAAGTAAGCTACATCTTCTCTTTTACTTGTTCTTGTTGTTCTTAAACTTTGTTATGAACTAGGGTTTGTGATTGTTGGGTTTTTATGGATGAATCTTGTTATGGATGTTGTAGTTTATGTTTATGCAATCTTTTACATGAAATGTATGGTTGTTTTTAGTGGGAAGACAAGATTTGGTGAAAAACACCTTCAACCTCCATTAATGGTGGAAGTTGAAGGTGGGTTTTGACAAATCTTGGATTTCTTGAGTTTTGGTTGGATAGAATTGTTTATTAGGTTGTAAAATCATGTTTGTTAAGTTATGAATGTTAAAAACCTAGTATTGATCAATTGGTGAAGTAGTGTAACTAGTGTTTGGATGATTTTGTCAAAATGGTTAACTAGTGATCTTGGAAGTATCATACTTGGATTTGTGATGGTTATGATCTTGATGGAATTGTTAGATGATTGTGAATTGCTAGTTAAAGATTAAATTGCTAGTTAATGGAAAGGTGGAAGAGTTTGGATCATGTTCGGGTTTTTGGCCCGTTTGGGTCAACTAGTTGTGAATACTTGCTAAATGGTCAAAATGGTCAGTTGTATTGATGAAAGAATTGTGCTAGTTGGAAATGTCATAAAATATACATTTTGTGAGTCTTGTGTGGTTAGTTGTTGAAATTGATGATTTTGACAATTCGGTGGATTATCACTAACTCGGTATATTGTTGACAGGAGCCGGGAAGGATACTCAGTGATACTAGCTCACTGAGTTAAGGAATCAGAAGTTGAAAGGTGAGTGGATTCGACCTACAACTCGGGTTTCGGTTATTTCATTTGGTATTGTCTTGTTGGTGAAAAATGCAGAAAAATCGCCAGATGAAGAGAGTTCGCGACGCGAACTTTAGTTAGCGATCACGAAGTCAGTCCAGAGAAATTGGTTGGTCGTCGCGAAGTAGTTCACGACTGAGTTCCCGACGCGAACCCTAGTTCACGATCGCGAACTAGTGTTCGCCGCGAACTAGTGTTCGCCGCGAACTAGTGTTCGCGATTGGGAACTCAGTTTGATGTTTTTTTCGCGGTGTCCTTCGTAGCTAGTTGACTTGTTATGTATGCCTAGTGTTAGGGAATACCATACATGACTAGGTGCACCATTCGGGATGAGGTCAGTGTCGGAAGGAGAACGGCTGGGCATCGGGTATCGAATAAACGGGTATCCGACCTTACCTGTATTTGTTGCATGGTTAAGGGGAGGGAGTTGCCCGGGTGTTGGATACGAAACGCTATCGGTTACCGTGGTTTTGGCCGACCATGGTTTAAGGCCCGCAAAGCCGCCGATCCTCTCAAAAAGTGATTACCCAAACCGGAGATGTTTTATAACTTCCGTGTTTAAGTGACCAGTGTAGTTGCTAGTGTAGTTGATAGTGTTAGGAATTCATTCACTTAGCTTTTGTGCTAATCCCTCCCTTATTGACACATTTCAGGTTGGATGGCTTGAACGGGTCAGGCTTGGACGGGAAGTTTGACCATGCTTAAATTATATTTTGTAAAATGAGCCGTGTCTAGTAATACCGTCTTTTGAATAACTTTGGTTGTAATATTTTGTGGGACCACGTTTTGTAAACCTAACTAACTAGTTGCTTCCGTACTTAGTCTAATACTTAATTGTCTTTAAAAAAAAAATGCGGTGTTACAACTTGGTATCAGAGCTTCGGTTTGGCGATGGATACATGAGGTTGGTGTTCCATTCCCAAATCGTGGCTCGTGTGTTGGTCAAACCTTCCGGTCAAAGGGGATTAGGGCAAGTGTGAATTGGGTTTAGTAGTTGGTATATGTGTACTAACGAGTTAAACTAAGCCTTGGTGAGATGTTGTGTTTTGTAGCAGAAATGGCTACGGATGGAAACACCTTGGATAATATCCCGCCGAACACGAACCTTGGGAACGATGGAGCAGCGGGCTCGGGGGGTGATGAAATACCGAATGAAGAATATATCTTATTGTTGGAAACACGGAATATGGAACTCGAGGATACCATTAGGGCTCTTCGCCACAGTCAACCGACTGAGTCGCGACCCGAGGCTCGGTCTACCTTGCCACCTCCAACTCAAGCAAACCCACCCCCACACTTCACTCAAACCACTCAAAATCCCGTCTTTCCCCAAAATGACTCCTCATCTCCCAATACAAGCATACTACAACCGCCACTCGCCCACACCGTACCAATTGCCAATGCCCAACACCAACAATTCTTCTACCAACCTTTCCCGATTGAGAAGAAATCGTGCACTTACAAGAATTTTCTTGATTGTAAACCAACCGAGTACCGGGGAAGTACCGACCCGGCGGAAACTCTAACTTGGCTTAGGGCCACCGAGAGGGCTCTTATTGCTTGTAATTGTGAGGACCACTTGAAGGTCCGGTATGCGTCCCGAATGTTGGGGGGACCGGCTATGGATTGGTGGGATGGGTTGACCGCGAACTTTAGCAACGAAATGATGGATGCGGTCACGTGGAAACAATTTAGGGAGCAAGTGGAGGCTCGGTATTGTAGCCCGTTTGAGTTGGATAAGATCCGGAATGAGTTCATGATGTTGAAGATGACCGATCGAATGACGGTGGACGAGCTTATCCTCCAATTTAATGGTAAGCTCCGATTTGTGACACAATGGGTGCCCGATGAGTCCACCCAAATCAAACACTTTGTTGGGGCGTTATTGCCCGAGTATCGGAACGTAACAAGGCTTGCGGGAACTCTCTTGCAAGCATATGATCTTGCCAAATCGGCCGAAGGTGACATCTTGGCCCAAAAGGCCGCGAATCGAGAGAAGGCCCCGTTTCATAAGGGAAAGTATGATCATGCAAACTCGAGCAACCACAAGAAATCCCAAGGCAATCATAGGTCTAACAATGATCGCCGAACACAAATCCTTCAAGGTTCCAACCAAAGGAACCCATGGTGCATACCGTGTAAGTCCTCCCATGCCGGTCCGTGTACGGCACAAACTCGAAGGTGTATTAAATGTGGGCAACACGGGCATGAGTCCACGGAATGCAAGTTAGAGAAGAGTGTTTGTTGGACGTGTCAAAAAGAGGGTCACCGGGCCATGTTTTGCCCAATGAAGAAAGGTTCGGGTTCGGGCGGGGGAGCGGCTTCGTCGGGAGGCCAAAAGAGGAAGAGTCATCCGCCACCTTCGGGTCGGGCATTCAAAATGACGGTGGAGGATGCCACCACCACCGACGATGTCATCACCGGTATGTTTCTAATAAACTCGATACCCGCTCGCGTGTTATTTGATTCGGGTGCAAATAGTTCGTTTTCCTCAAAGAGTTTTTGTGACAAATTGAAATTGCCTATTTCTTTGATCGCGACACCTCTAGAGGTAGAGGTGGCCGATGGAGAAATGGTTCCGGTCACGACATCCGTGTCCGGGGCTAGTATCGATATTGATGGCGTGAAATTTTCAATACTTTTACTTGTTATGCCGATATCCGGCTTTGATGTGGTATTAGGTATGGATTGGTTAAGTGCTAATAGGGCCAACATAAATTGTCACCAAAAGTTGATTACTTTTCTTTTACCCGACGGGTCACACGTCGTGGCCCGGGGAGACCGTGCGACCCCGACCATACCCATGATAACCATGATGAAAGCCCGTAAGTCCTTGACCAAGGGATGTGAATCGTTTATAGCCTATGTGATTGACGTGAAAAAGGAAAAGAAGGTAATTGGAATCTCCGGGTGGTTTCGGAATACCCGGAGGTGTTTCCCGAAGACTTGCCTGGGTTACCTCCCGTTCGGGAGGTAGAATTCAAAATTGATTTGGTGCCGGGTGCCAATCCCGTGGCTAGAGCACCGTACCGTTTAGCACCGTCCGAGATTCGGGAAATGATGACACAAATCCAAGATTTATTGGATAAGGGTTTTATTCGGTCGAGTTCCTCACCTTGGGGAGCTCCGGTTTTATTCGTAAAGAAGAAAGATGGTGCACTTCGTATGTGCATCGATTATCGAGAATTAAATAAAAGAACGGTAAAGAATCGGTATCCTTTGCCGCGTATTGACGATTTATTTGATCAACTACAAGGGTCTTCTTATTTCTCAAAGATTGATTTGAGATCGGGTTATCACCAAGTTCGGGTTCATGAAAACGATGTTCACAAAACGGCGTTCCGAACTCGCTATGGCCACTATGAGTTCTTGGTTATGCCGTTTGGATTGACGAACGCTCCCGCGATATTTATGGATTTGATGAATCGAGTTTGTCGGCCTTATCTCGACAAATTTGTTATTGTGTTCATTGATGATATTTTAATTTATTCCAAGACCGAAGAAGAACACGAAAAACACTTAAGGCAAGTGTTAGAAACGTTGAAGCGGGAACAATTATTTGCGAAGTTCTCGAAGTGCGAATTTTGGCTTCGAGAAGTTCACTTTTTGGGTCACGTTATTTGTTCGAATGGGGTCAAGGTGGACCCGGCGAAGATCGAAGCGGTTATGAATTGGGTTGCTCCGAAGAACCCAACCGAGATAAAGAGTTTCTTGGGTTTGGCGGGTTATTACCGCCGGTTTACAAAGGATTTTTCGAAGATAGCGGCCCTATGACGAGATTGACCCGTAAGGATGTACCGTTTCGGTGGGGTGAAAATCACGAGAAGTCATTTCAAACTCTAAAACAATTATTGTGTCAAGCTCCGGTTCTCGCCTTACCCGAAGGCCCGGAGGATTTTATTGTTTATTGTGACGCTTCACTCGCGGGTTTGGGTTGTGTGTTAATGCAACGAGATCGGGTCATTGCTTATGCTTCGAGGCAATTGAAGAATCACGAGAAGAATTACCCGACTCACGATTTAGAGTTGGCGGCGGTGGTTTTTGCACTAAAATTATGGAGACACTATTTGTACGGTACTAAGTGCGTGATTTGTACGGATCATAAAAGTTTGCAATACGTGTTCACGCAAAAGGAGTTGAATATGCGTCAACGAAGATGGTTAGAGTTGATTAAGGATTACGATTGTGAAATCCGATATCATCCCGGGAAGGCAAATGTGGTGGCCGATGCCTTAAGTAGAAAGGGAGATTCGGGACGGGTACAATTTATGCGGATGGAAATTGTGTCGGATTTGGTGTCCCGGTTGAAGATTTCACAAATGGAAGCATTAAATGTCGAGCTTTTGAAGGCCGAGATTTTATTAAAAAGGAAAGATGATTTAGAAGAAGATTCTCGGGGTTTGAAGACATATCAATCCCGGGTTTGGGTACCGTTACTCGGGGGTTTGCGAGATTTGATTTTAGCCGAGGCTCACAATTCTCGGTTATCGGTTCACCCGGGTAGCACGAAGATGTATAATGATCTAAGAGCACTTTATTGGTGGCCGACAATGAAGACCGACATTGCTCGTTTTGTGGGCCAATGTCATATTTGTGCTCAAGTAAAGGCCGAGCACCAAAAACCCTATGGAACTTTAACCCAATCACCGATTCCCGAGTGGAAGTGGGACCGGATTACTATGGATTTCGTGACCAATTTGCCGCGTACACAAAGGGGTCACGATATGATTTGGGTTATAGTTGACCGATTAACGAAGAGTGCTCATTTCTTGGCTACTAGTAAGACCGCATCACTTAGTAGATTGGCGAAATTGTACATTGACGAAGTAGTATCTCGACATGGAATTCCAATTTCTATCGTGTCCGATAGAGATCCCCGTTTTGCTTCGAACTTTTGGAATAGCTTGCAACGAGAATTGGGGACGCGGGTGAATTTGAGTACCGCGTATCATCCCCAAACCGATGGGCAATCGGAAAGAACGATACAAACGCTTGAAGATATGTTGTGGGCTTGTGTGTTAGAGTATGGTGGGTCGTGGGATTCCCACCTACCGTTGATCGAGTTTGCTTATAATAACTCGTATCACTCAAGTATTATGATGCCACCGTACGAGATGTTGTACGGGCGTCGGTGCCGAACCCCGACGTGTTGGTTGGAAGCGGGTGAGAAACAATATGCGGGGCCCGATATTGTTCAAATGACCATGGATAAAGTTGCCATTGCTCGAGAAAAGTTAAAAGCCGCCCGTGACCGACAAAAGATGTATGCCGATCCGAGGCGTAGACCCGCTACGTTCTCGGAGAACGAGATGGTTTATTTGAAGGTTTCACCTTGGAAAGGCGTTATTCGTTTTGGTAAACGAGGAAAGTTGGCCCCGAGGTTTATTGGGCCGTTCCGAATTATTAAGGTGGTGAATTCTCAATCGGTAACACTCGAGTTACCCCCGGAGTTGTCGGCAATACACAACACATTCAACATTTGTTACTTGAGAAAGTGTAACATCGAAGATCCGAGCCAAATTCTCCCGGTGCAAGAGTTGCGGGTTGATACGAAAAAGAGATTGGTCGAAGAACCGGTGGAGCTATTAGACCGAAAGGTAACGAAATTGAGAAAGAAACAGATTCCTATGGTTCTAGTGAAGTGGAAGCACAGTTTGGGTGCGTATATGACGTGGGAGACCGAGGCCGATATGCGGGAACGTTATTCTTCCTTGTTTGATCGAGATGGGATTCCGGGGACGGAATCTTCCTAAGTGGGGGAGAGTTGTAACATCCCAAAACCCGGCCTAGTAGTTTATTGACCTTAAGGTATCTTATTAAATGGTTATCTGATTAAATGCTTAGTTGATTTAATTAGCCTGCTGTCTTTTGCGGTATTTTAACCAAGGGGTTAAAATACCCGACTTATGTTATATTTGGAATGAAAACGTGATTTTTATATATTTAGATTCCTTGTTAAATATCGTTTCCAGAAATGCTTTCGTTTTTAAAATTGGAGTCCGTTTGCTATTTTAAATGAATTATTTACGAAAGGGACTTTCAGACATATACTGTTAATTGATAAAAAGGCCACAAAGGGGGGCCCACCCTTTGTTTGGCCGGCCTCTAGAGAGAGAGAGAGGGACTCTCCCTCTTTTCTTTTACTAATCATTTCAAACATTATCCTTCCAAATCACTATTTCATTGGAAAGCAAAACCCCATCACTTTCTTGAGTTTTCTTGCTTGTTCTTGGTGCTAAGACCCGATTTTCATACTAAAGTTTGTGTAGAAGAACCCTAGAAGTAAGCTACATCTTCTCTTTTACTTGTTCTTGTTGTTCTTAAACTTTGTTATGAACTAGGGTTTGTGATTGTTGGGTTTTTATGGATGAATCTTGTTATGGATGTTGTAGTTTATGTTTATGCAAGCTTTTACATGAAATGTATGGTTGTTTTTAGTGGGAAGACAAGATTTGGTGAAAAACACCTTCAACCTCCATTAATGGTGGAAGTTGAAGGTGGGTTTTGATAAATCTTGGATTTCTTGAGTTTTGGTTGGATAGAATTGTTTATTAGGTTGTAAAATCATGTTTGTTAAGTTATGGATGTTAAAAACCTAGTATTGATCAATTGGTGAAGTAGTGTAACTAGTGTTTGGATGATTTTGTCAAAATGGTTAACTAGTGATCTTGGAAGTATCATACTTGGATTTGTGATGGTTATGATCTTGATGGAATTGTTAGATGATTGTGAATTGCTAGTTAAAGATTAAATTGCTAGTTAATGGAAAGGTGGAAGAGTTTGGATCATGTTCGGGTTTTTGGCCCGTTTGGGTCAACTAGTTGTGAATACTTGCTAAATGGTCAAAATGGTCAATTGTATTGATGAAAGAATTGTGCTAGTTGGAAATGTCATAAAATATACATTTTGTGAGTCTTGTGTGGTTAGTTGTTGAAATTGATGATTTTGACAATTCGGTGGATTATCACTAACTCGGTATATTGTTGACAGGAGCCGGGAAGGATACTCAGTGATACTAGCTCACTGAGTTAAGGAATCGGAAGTTAAAAGGTGAGTGGATTCGACCTACAACTCGGGTTTCGGTTATTTCATTTGGTATTGTCTTGTTGGTGAAAAATGCAGAAAAATCGCCAGATGAAGAGAGTTCGCGACGCGAACTTTAGTTAGCGATCGCGAAGTCAGTCCAGAGAAATTGGTTGGTCGTCGCGAAGTAGTTCACGACTGAGTTCCCGACGCGAACCCTAGTTCGCGATCGCGAACTAGTGTTCGCGATTGGGAACTCAGTTTGATGTTTTTTTCGCGGTGTCCTTCGTAGCTAGTTGACTTGTTATGTATGCCTAGTGTTAGGGAATACCATACATGACTAGGTGCACCATTCGGGATGAGGTCAGTGTCGGAAGGAGAACGGCTGGGCATCGGGTATCGACTAAACGGGTATCCGACCTTACCTGTATTTGTTGCATGGTTAAGGGGAGGGAGTTGCCCGGGTGTTGGATACGAAACGCTATCGGTTACCGTGGTTTTGGCCGACCATGGTTTAAGGCCCGCAAAGCCGCCGATCCTCTCAAAAAGTGATTACCCAAACCGGAGATGTTTTATAACTTCCGTGTTTAAGTGACCAGTGTAGTTGCTAGTGTAGTTGATAGTGTTAGGAATTCATTCACTTAGCTTTTGTGCTAATCCCTCCCTTATTGACACATTTCAGGTTGGATGGCTTGAACGGGTCGGGCTTGGACGGGAAGTTTGACCATGCTTAAATTATATTTTGTAAAATGAGCCGTGTCTAGTAATACCGTCTTTTAAATAACTTTGGTTGTAATATTTTGTGGGACCACGTTTTGTAAACCTAACTAACTAGTTGCTTCCGTACTTAGTCTAATACTTAATTGTCTTTTAAAAAAAAATGTGGTGTTACATATTTGGTGCTGAGTACTTAAGAAAACCCAACGCGCATGACGTCGAGCGCTTACATCAACGTCATGCTGAGGTGCATGGTTTTCCGGGTATGCTCGGCAGCATCGATTGCATGCACTGGCCTTGGAGGAATTGTCCGGTGGCATGGAAAGGATAATACACACGAGGTGACCAAGGGGAGTCAACGATCATGCTAGAACGGTTGCGTCTTATGATTTGTGGATTCGGCATGCTTACTTCGGCCCAGCTGGTTCGAGCAACGACATCAATGTCCTTAATGCATCAGACTTATTCAAGGACTTGCTGCAAGACAAAACTCTCACTATTCCTTTTGTCATTGCCGGGCAACAATTCACTAAAGGATACTATCTCGGTGACGGGATATATCCGGAATGGTCAACCATTGTGAAGACATTTAAGTATCCGCTATCTGAACAACAAACTCGGTTTAAAAGGTATCAAGAAGCCGCAAGAAAAGATATTGAACGAGCATTCGGTGTTTTGCAAGGACGTTGGCAAATCATTAAAAACTCGGCAAGACCATATAACGTCAATAAAATAAGTCGAATCATGTATTGTTGTATAATTTTACACAACATGATAATTGAGGACAACGGTCGCAACATGTGTCCACTTGAGGAGGCGTATATGGATAACCCGGCAAACACGTCGCAACACTCGTGGAATGAGAGAGCTGCAACACACGCTCGAATGACCAAAGAACTACGTGATCAAGCAACGCATCATAGACTTCGCAATGCACTAGTAGACCACATTTCGCAACTCCCACCAAATTTCCGCCAACGTTAATTTATGTTTTTAAATTATTGTGTTTTTTTTGTTTTTTTTATGTTTTTAAATTATTGTAATGTTTTTTTTTTATTTTAATAAAAGTATTATGTTTTAGTTATATTTTTGTTTTAATTAAAAAGAAAGTAAATTAATTAAAGTTGGTGAAGTGACGGAGTGCTGTTGGCATGGGTACGTCGGTTTAGTGTTAGTTAGTTTGTCTGCTGACGTGGCGCTGAGTTGGCAGCAACTGACGGCGTCAGTTGCCGCCATCATTGACACCGGTGTAAGGAATCATACCCTTCCCCTCATTCACATACCCTTCCCCTCATTCACATACCCTTCAACCAAACACCACCTAAACTTCACGATTAATAATGTCAATAATTTGTTGATCACATTGTGCAGCAAAGCTTTAATCAATAGAAGATAAACATATGCTGAAGGCTTGATAACCGGTTAAAGGATATAAAAACACAAATTATGTATAAAAAATGTTATCTCTAAGTGCATTAAAAATTGTACAAATGAGTCAATCCTAAAATTCAGGAGTCGGTTATAAATGGATGTCCAAATCATTTATGCATGTCTTATGACAGCTGTCATTATCAAAACCCATATAAAAAACCAAATTAAATGAAGATTTTTGTCGTAAACAATTTGCTGTCTTTTTACCTGTAATCGATCACGTACTTGGACTTTGCCACCCTCCCGAGTTGCAAAATAGTTTGTCTTCCATTTTCCTGAACAAATTAAAAAACATTAATTAATGGCTGTTGGGACTTGGGATAACAAACTTCATACCCCAAACAAACTTATACGACTAAGATTGTAATAGTTGGACCTGAATTTTGCTCCTTGGATAAACAAATATCTACAATTAAGCTGAAATTCCAATAATATTTGGGCTAGAAAGAGTCTTCCCTTTTAGCCCATTAACCCGAAATTGTCATGAGACGGATCATGGACCAACCCGATAGCGTCAAATCGTCAATCCGTTATCCTACAAACGAGTGGCTATCTCCGCTTCATCTCACCACAGAAATACTCACGAACAAACCCCATCCATGGCGCCCAACAACAATGGCGAACTTAACAAATACTTCACTCACATCCACCTCTTCCCTTTGGTACCACTGCACCAAACCTAATTTAGCTCTTAATCTCAAATTCAAACTCCAGTCACAAAAATCAACAAGAGCAATAACTTCCATGGCTTCTACAACCGCCACAAAAGTAATCCCCTCAATCATCGTCGGCGGTGGCCGTGTCGGAAAAGCCCTACAAGACATGGGAGGCGGTGAGGACTTGCTAGTGAAGAGAGGCGAACCAGTTCCGATTGATTTTCCGGGACCGATATTGGTGTGCACCAGGAACGATGACCTAGATGCTGTTCTTCACTCTACTCCTCAGTCACGTTGGAGCGGTATGATAATTATTACTTATTATTATAATATTATCATTCCACTACAATGTCATTCAATTTCTTAGTTATTATTATTCAGCATTTTGTTCTATAGAAATTTGTGGCAGTAGTTCATGGAGAATCAGATTATTGAATCAATTAAATGCAAAATTAATCAAGCTCGGGAGCTCAATTAGCCCGAGTCGCCTTTGAGATTGAATAACATATACTTACATAATGCTCAAAAAGCCCTAGTTTGATTGAATTCTGATATGATTACGTGTGTTGAGATGATCATAACAATCTGTTCATAACCAAATAGGTTGCAAATGACATGTGAATTAACAATCTAGCAGATTTGGTTTTTTTCCAGAACGGGATGCTGGAGCCATGGTTCCAAAGTAAAGGTCTAGGTGATGCTGATCAAGTATTGGCATATTTTGCGGTTTCCAAACTTGGTGAACCACCTGTGGATGGTATAACCGATACTAATCCCGAGGGATTGACTGCTGCTTTTGGAAAATGGGGTTCTGCTGTTGCTGCTAGGTTACTAGCTGGAGGTCTTTCTTGCAAGGTAAATAATCATCTCTAATTTGTAGTTTTTCCAGTAACACAACTCAAAATATGGAAATCAGGTCCTTGAGAAAGAAGCATTCCAGAAGCAAATGCTGGAGAAGCTTATATGGATATCGGCATTCATGCTTGTTGGTGCTCGTCATCCTGGAGCCACTGTGGGTGTTGTAGAAAAAGATTTTCGTTCCGAGGTAAAATTTTGATCATATAATTTATATCTTAGTTTATTTATATATTAAAAGTTGATAAGTTATATGAATCTATAGGTTGATAGCCTGATCGGTGAATTGGCATCTGCATCTGCAGCAGAGAAAGGAATAGTTTTTGAGCAAGGGATAGAGGATAGGTTATGTGCTTATGCTCGGGCAGTTTCCCACTTCCCAACAGCAGTTAAAGAGGTAACTTTTTTTAACAGAATCAGGCATAGACAAGTGGGCGGGTCGGGTAGTGGGCTCGGTCAAAACACGTCATTTTTAAACCACAATTTTTTTCTGAACTTGATAAATAAATAATGCGCTAGGCCTCCTTAACGAATATGACCCATCAAATGTTAATGGGTTGAAATTACCACCTCTCCTTGCAGTTCAAATGGAGAAATGGGTGGTTCTATTCGCTGTCAGAGAAAGCAATCGCTCAAGGGAAACAAGATCCATGTCCTTTACACACATCTTGGCTTAAAGAACTAAATATTGTTCAATAAATTATGTCTACTTTTTATATGTAATAAACAATACATTTCTATTCATGAGTCAAATATTCATTTTGTGTTACAATATCATAGACCAAAAAAATGACAATATCAATCAGCCAGTTAATTGTTATCTTTGTATTGTAGGCCGATGTGGCGTAATGGGTTACTCTTAATGAGACTCAAGTCCACCTGCAAAAAACAAAGAAACAACGTTTTATATTATTGAAAGTTCTTTTTAATGATTTAAAACGGAATAATATGACAACCTTGTGCCCAAAGAGATCTCTATCTGATGTTATTGATGTCATAAAGTATGGTTGGGCTATGGAGTAAACATAACTGGATTTTATATCTTAGTTTTATAGTAATCATATTAACTATTTATAAATTTGAAAATTATGAAAATATTATTTGCACGTACCGTTTAACATTGGACAAACCACTTTCCAGTCCTTGCCATTTGCCGTGGTAGTGCCGCAATAAAGACATAAAGACCCAATTCATGGGTAAAGGATTGACATAAACGTCCCATAAAATCAAGACTCGTTCCATTTAAAAGGTTAAAGACCACTTAACGTTCTCTAGGATTATGTTCCATGAACTAATCATGACAAAGATCAATGTCTCAACAAACAAATATACATTCGACTTTTATACTTGCCACTATGACATGTAAGTTTGGCAAGCGGAATCATATCATCCAAAGAACCGATAAAGTATATATGTATAATATTATGTGTTGCAATCTTTAATGTATTTGGTGATAAAAGGGGGTGTGAAATTATGGTAATTTTACCACTTAACTGAAATAAATGAAGATATTATGGTCATTTAATCGAATAATTTCCATAACTATCTAGTATTAACTTATGGTAATGGCTTCTTAATAATTTTTTAGAGGTTACGAGTTCGACTGGTTAAACATAAACATATGACCAAAGGAATATTTAAAAATGACGAAGAAAACAGTTAAGAATAGATCACTAGTATAAATTCGGTCATCCAATGAACTCTTATAACAAAAATACCCTTCTCCTTGAAAGATAGAGGAAAAAGAAACGTGGCCGTAAAGAATAGAAGAGAATTACGCCGTCAAATATAGAAACTCCACATGGAACTCAACTGACCGTTATTCCGTTAAATACTTTATGTTTATAAACTCCCATAATCATCAACAAACTCATACCGATTTCATACGCTTTCTCCTTGTAAACCCTAACCCTAATTTCATCCCTCATTCATCTCTTCAATCTCATTGCTTTAACCCCGAGTAACCAACAACATATATAACAACATAACACGCATACGTATTGCACCAAAACACCAACACTTTTGTCCAATTTGTCTCCAAAACCCTAAGTTTTATTTGGCAATTTTGTAATGAAGATGAAGTTCACTGAAGCAAAATCGAAGAAACGAAGTTTGCTTAATGAAGAAAACATTTACGAAGGAAAAAGAATTAAGCAAGAAGAAGATTGTAAATTTGTGCAAAACATGTACGGTGATGGAGTTGTTTGGTTCAGAGGTGCAATGATCGGTAAAGGAAGCTTTGGTTGTGTTTTTGTTGGGAATTTGAAGAACCCTAAATCGAAATACAGCTTATATCCACCAATTATGGCTGTGAAATCTGCAGAGATGTCTGCTTCGTGTTCAATTCAAAAAGAGAAAGAGGTTATGGATAACATTCGCGGTAATCCAAATGTAATCAAGTGTTTGGGGGAAGAAATTACCAACAGTGATAACGGTCAAATGGTTTACAACTTGCTATTGGAGTATGGTTCTGGTGGAACCCTAGCTGAATTGATCAGAAACTCAAACGGTAAAGGATTGCCGGAATTGGATGTGAGGCGTTATGCCAGATCGATTCTTCTAGGGTTAAGTCACATTCACAAAAAAGGTTATGTTCATCGTGATTTAAAACCCAAAAATATAATGCTTGTAGCAACTCATAAAGATGGTGTTTTTAATGTTAAAATTGGGGATTTTGGATCAGCAAAAAGGGTAAAACAGATTAAGAAGAATAATTTGGGTACTAATTTGAGAGGCACGCAGATGTATTTATCACCGGAAGTTGTGATCAACGGTGTTCAAGAACAGCCTGCTGATATTTGGGCGGTTGGTTGTATTGTGTTTGAGATGTTGACCGGAAAACCGTTATGGTTTTGGGGTCAAGATTTGGGTATTGATGAGATTTTAAGTCGTATTGGTGATGAAAATGTATCGATAGAAGGAAGGAGTTTCTTGAAAGGTTGTTTAAGCAGGAAAGTTATGTGCAGATTAACAGCTAATATGCTTTTAAATCATCCGTTCTTAAAAGGGTTAATCGATGATGATGTCAAAGAAGTTTATGAATCAAAACAAGATGTTTTTGACATAAACGCTATCACCTCTTCACCAGAGTTCTATGATGATGATGATGATGATGATAATGATAACAATGATGATTTGTGGTCGACTTCTAGTAATATTAATGATTTTCATGGGAATTTAGCAAGATTGATGGTGAGATTATAAGCGATCAAAATTAAGTAGGAATTGAATCATTCTTTTTTAAGTGTTCATAGTTGTATTATGTTACATACAATACTTCGTTGTTATACACATATTCTTGTAGATGATTTCCTTCTTGAAATTTAATTGATTCTTACATGATTGCGATACTTTTGCTTCAATTCGTTTGTTTTGTGCACGTATTATTGTCTAGTATTTCTTAAGTATTCCAAATTTGGGTGATTAAATAAAAATGTTATGTATGTTTGATTGTTGAAGCTTGAAGTAATTGAATGGTACTTTGAACCGTGAAAGATTGAACTTATGACATAAATATTGAGTTGCTTTATACGAAGAGTTGACAGTTATTCCGTTAAAAGCACTTATACCCCCCAACTACCATATAAACTATAAACAATTTCTCCTCAAGTAACCCTAATCCCAACCAAATGCTTATCCCCAAATCAATCAATCCCATTCTCATTTGTTCAATTACATTATTGCTTTAAACCCAAGCAACCAATATATTTACACCAACTTTAACATTTTCTAAATTTGAAAGCTTTTATTCAATTGAATAAAGACGAAGATTCAAATAAAATGCTTGTATTTCCACTATCAATGACTCTCAATTTGAGCAACGAAGCCGCAACTGACATCGTTGGCACGGAGCCGTCGGTTCCGACCTTCGTTTGACGAAGTGGAAAGCGGCGAGAAGGTGGGTCCAATATTTAATAATAGTCTTATGTGGTTATTATTATTCTGTGTGTGTATTTTATAATGTGTAAAACCCAAAAAAAAGATGTATTGGTGACAGAAATGTGTGAGAATTTGATATCAGTTACAATGTTAGCTGACATGATGATTGGCATAAACTGAATTATTAGTTAACTTCTTCGTTGGGATAGGTCTAAGGATGAGGTATTTGTTTCATCGTTTTATTAAGAAGGAGAAAGAGGTTATGGTTTATGAATAAGATTAGTGTTTACCGTTATGTAAGAAACATTTAGTAGTTTCTAATGAAAAATCGAGTACAAAGATTTGAAAAGCAAATTCTCTTTCCATATATACATAATATACTCCGAAAATAAAATGAAATAACTTTTACTAGGATATACAGTAACAAATAAATTCAGTTAAATTAGTTTTATTGCAATATTCACACTGATCGTTATTAACTTATTACAAGTAAAATTATTACAACAATACCGACAAATTTCCTCCAAAAATGCCACAAGAATCTCCGTTTTTCTCTCTTGAAAATGTACTAATCTTAGTTACACCACAAACTCTTAACCATATCACCATCACCACCAATAAATTAACACATTTTCAAGAACTAAACCATTAGTTGTTTTCACTCTGATGGATTTCAAGGCTTATTTGTTACTATTCACTCATTTGTTCTTCATTCATCACTCAAATGCATTTAACATCACAAACATCCTAAATCAATACCCGTCTTTCAGCACGTTTAACGGCTATCTTTCTGAAACAAATCTCTCTACGGAGATCAATTTACATCGATCGGTAACGGTTTTTGCTATTCCTAATAATGCAGTATCAAGATTATCCGGACAACCAAATGATAATTTGAAAAACCTAATGAGTGTTCACGTTGTTCTTGATTATAATGATTTTGAAAAGCTCAAGAACTTGTCGAGCCAAAATGGTGAAATGGCTACATTGTTTCAGACCACGGGTGAAGCCCTTGGTCTACAAGGGTTCTTGAAAGCCTCAGTTTTGCATAATGGAGATGTGTACATTGGTTCGGCTACTCAAGGGCCATCTTTAGGGGCTAAATTGGTCAGGTCAATTGCTTGTGAGCCATGCAACGTGTCGGTGGTTCATATTAGCACTCCCATTATCCCGGTTGGGATGGAAGGCCCGGTTTTAGCTCCGGGCTCAGGCCCAGGCCCAAGCCCAAGCCCAAGCCCAGCTTCATCAGAGCCCCCACCTGCACCTGTCAGAAAATTGGCACCAATACCAGCGCCACCTACATCTAGCCCGAATGGGCCTCCACCACCCGCATCTAGCCCGAATGGGCCCCAACCACCTTCATCTAGCCCGAATGGGGGCCCACCGCCTTCTCCAGATCGACCAATGAAAGCACCCTCAGAATCTCCGGCGGATTCACCACCAAGATCACCACCGGGATCACCTCCTCCCTCTGCAGAAAAGGACAAAAGCAACGGTGTTTCTAACACCAGGATTGGGCTTGATTTTGTTATGGCTATAGTATCATTATCTATTTATTTGATTGTTTAAACATAACAAGGAATACCTTTACTTTATGTTTTAGTAGCCATAAGTTTTTTAATATTCTTGGGGTAGATTTCATATTTACATAAATTAAGTTCAGACACGCTAATTTTTTTTATAAAGTATCCTTGTTCGTGATATTCGTGACCTAATCGTTGTCTTGATCATCTGGTAAATGTTTACATAGGGAAGTGATCGACCTCTATGAGATTATTTCGGACGTGATTACGGATAGGCCATCACCGTATGATTTAACTTAACATTTTAAACAGAGGATCTAAAAGCTTAAAAATGGTAGCGTTACACTTTACAAGAAATTGAGCCTATACATCGCTTACCATATATGTTTGCGGGTACTACTTACTAGATTAAGTTAACGAATTAGGAGTTTTCATTCCATATAAAGTTAAAATAAACAAGAACTGCAAACTGAAATGTTACAAAATCCGCTCTTCGTTTATGATAATTTTACCTGGTAGTCCCTGCGTTTGGAAACTATTTATATTTTTATTACTTTCGAGTTTCCAACCATCATTAATACGAAGTACATTAAACCATTTAATCGATCCTTTAATCATTTCCTCTTCATATTTATTGTAAATTTGTGTGACGATAAATCTTGTATTAAGTAGTTATACAGAAAAATATATTAATTATATACTTGAAGATCAATATCAATCGTATACTTAACATTAAATAGTAAATTACGTAGTTATATGATACTGAACATAATATTATTAATAACAGGGGGTATATTTGTATATATTTAAAGGCCAAGGGGCTTCTAGTAATACACACAAACGTTGCTACTCAGACTCAAAAAACGAGTTGGAAGGAAGAAAACAGAGAGAGAAAAAGAAGATAAAGTGTGTATAGGAGAGCAGCGATCATTGAGATTGAAATTAAAGAAACCAAAAGACTGAAATCAAGGAGACGAGCATCAATGTGGTGAAGCAATTTTTGCAAAATTCGAAAAATTGAATCAACATATCAAAGCTATTGTAATCAGCTTGAGTTGCGACAAACAAAGAGATTGATGATTGTGAAATTGAACTCTTGCGTATTCGCAATCTCAATTTCGAGGAGCTTCAATAAGGTTAGAAACTTGAAATTTGTGTTTAACTGTTAAAGTTGAAATATACTTTATTAGCGTGAATTTTATGTTCTGTTACTTGGAGTTGGGAGGGAGATCATTTTTGAAAATTAAGGTTTTTTTGCGCGTGTGGTGTATATGTGATTAGGACTAGGGTTTCTGTGCTGCTAAATTTAAGAAATTTGAATAATTTGGGAATTCGGTTTTTTGGAGGGAGAGTTTGTTAGAACTTTAATAATATGATTTGATTCTTTGATCCGTACTAAAAACCTAATTAGGGGTTTCCATGATCTGGTTATGTTTACCTTACTGGTTATGTAAATTATTAGTTGAATTAATTAAATTCGTTCAGGAAGATGGGACTTTTGAGATCAATCAAAACCCTAATTTAGTTGGTCAAATTAGGGGTTTTTGATTCTTTTTAGTTGGGGTGTTTTATGGAATTTTGTATTGAGAAATGCAACCGCCATATAAGCATTCACGGATCAATATTGCTGAATTAAAAGATCAATTAACCAGAAAGCTTGGACCAGAAAGATCCCAACAATATTTCGATTACTTAAAACGGTTTTTGAGCTTAAAACTCAGTAAGATCGAGTTTGATAAGCTTTGTTTAACAACGGTCGGCAAAGATAGTATACCCTTGCATAATAAGTTAATCCTTTCAATTCTAAAGAATGCATCGATAATTGAAAACAAAAAGGCGTACCATGAAAATGGATCAATTCCCGTTGTACATAAAATAAGCGGGAAAGAAGTTTCTGCAGGAACTTTACTACATCACCCTCTCGGGATTCAAAACGGGCCCGTTAGTATAGGTGGGACCCGCAAGAGCGGGAAAGTGTCATTTTTAGGAAGTAATAGTAAATTTGTAACCGATGGGTTGTTAGAGACGACAAAATTAAAGGAATATATGGACCAACTTGTGGCAATTCAAGGCCTTGAGGGAGTGTCAATGGATTGTGCAAATGTGCTAAATAACGGGTTGGATGCTTATTTAAAAGGGTTAATCCGGTATTTTCCTAAACTTAGTGGTTTTGGGTCAGGGGCAGGGCATGGGCCGGTTAGGTATGGTTCCATGAAGCACCGGGCTCGTTTCGGGCTTCCGAATGGTGTTATTCCTGGCTATCATTATCAAATGCAAGAACATGAATCCAAACGGGTAATTTCGTTGCTGGATTTTAGGGTTGCAATGGAAGTTAATCCGCGACAGCTTGGCGGTGATTGGCCCGTACTGCTGGAGAAGATATATACACATGTATGATTTGCTTTGTTGTATGATTAGCATGCGTTTAATATTCATCTTTGTTTTGTATAACTAATTTGTGTAGCAACTAAGGAAAGGTTTTTTTTATGTACAACCCAACAAGCACAACTTACATATTATGATATGTGATTACTTGGTGGCGGCTGATTTTATATTGCTTGTTAGTTATAGAATTATTTTGGGAAATGTGGCACGTGTAGGAATGGGAATGGATCCATCGTATTTGAAGGAGACTCAGACAATAAGAATTAGGTAGCAAAATGGATGGTTACACCACAGTCCACATATATATAAGTAAATTAAATATTGTATTGAAATGGGTCGGGTCGGGCTTGATTTACCTACAACCCGTGTCTCTTTTTGTTTGTCTGACAGTAGCCTTTTTATAAATAGTTAACGTGAAGAGTATGATTATAGAATCTGCAAACTTTACACACCAGTTTACCTTTTAAAAAGGTCGTATATTCTAAAAAGGTATCTAATTAACATAATTTTATACGCTTTTGCCCAAAGGCGTATGATAATAATTGTAAATTACTATTTTAGTATATAATTTATCTCCTAAAAACGTAAATTTGATATAACAAAAAATAATTAATAGATCACTAATAAAAAATTACTGTAATAAAGGAAAATTTAGTGTTATTATAATATATAAAATTAAATGGTTCCAGTATATGGTATCTTATTGAATATTGAAAACAATATCTTCAAAAAGAGTTAATATACAGATTGACAACATTCTGGTTTTGACCAACCAACAACAAAACACAATCTTAAACAATTATCAACCCTTAATTACTTTAATGATGTATGCGATGACATCTAATTTGAAACACCGGCTGCAAGCTTCGCTCTCAAGTCTTTGCGAAGAATTTTCCCTGATGGTGATTTTGGAATTGTGTCGATAAAAAACACCCGACTTATTCTCTTATAGAACACCACCTGTTTATGTATCATAACAAAACAATATTAGCAAGATATAATAAGTTAATAACTCTGATATATAATGCAGAAATATTATTTATGATAAAAGTCAAATTACCTGTTTGGATACAAATTGCTTAATCTCATCTTCCGTCAAACTTGAGCTGTTGATTTTTGAAACAAAAGCAACAGGTACCTCTCCAGCTGCGTCATTTACCATACTGAGAAATATATCAACACTTGAGTCAACATTCAAGTCAAAAGTTTCAATGCTAAAACCCAAATATCAATGCTTACAAGGTACCATATATAATAAATCTGTATTTTTGCAATTATATATTCTATTTAATATAATAAATTTGTCAAACTAGCAACAACCACGCATGTGGGGGATCCGAAGTTGGTGCAGATCCAATCAAGTCATTTCGAGATGAGATCCAAGGACTATTTTGGTATTTCATTTTGAACTTTAATTATGTCTTAATTTCGAATTGTCTGGTTCAAACATTATATAGAATGTAGTCGATTGAAGTGGGCATGTTATGTACTTACGAGACAACTGCAGCATCAGAAATTTCGGGATGAGTCAGCAATAAAGCTTCCAGCTCAGCAGGTGCTACTTGAAATCCTTTGTATTTGATCAACTCCTTAAGCCGATCAACAATGAAAAGCTCATCATCATCATCTATCAACCCTATATCACCCGTATGTAGCCAACCTTCAGAGTCAATTGTACTTTTTGTAGCCTCCGGATCATTAAGATAACCTATAATTAATAATACATCATTAAACCATAATTACCGTATTTATGCATATTGATTTAATAAAATCATTGAAAAAAATTATATAAAGATAAGAATAAGTACCTTTCATGATTTGATCACCACGAATACAAATCTCGCCTCGTTGGTTGGTAGGAAGAGATGCACCGGTTTCGGTGTCAACAATTTTCATCTCGGCGTTACGGACCACGGTTCCACATGCTCCAGATTTGATGTCAAATGGCTCCTTAGCAAAAGCTAAGCACATGGCTAGCACGGGACCAGCTTCCGTCATACCATAACCCTGAAATCATTTTCATGTCAACCTCAACCTCATCATCAACACCTACCCCCATTTATTTCAATAATAATTATATCATTGTACCAAACAAGGAACTTATTATTATTTCATATATTCTTCAATTCCACGTGGCCCAATGTCATATGAATTGTAGACCTAATTTCACCTAACTATAAGATTATTTTTTTTTGTCAATTTGTTATTTTTTTTATAGTTTAAATCGGTAATACTGAAATGATTATGTGTACTAGTTATTATTATAATTAATTAACAAGGAAATACATGGTGTAACCGATGAGTATGCCATCTGACAAATTTTAATTGAAAGAAGTAACTAACACAACTACACAAGACGTGCAGTATTGAACTAATATACCAAGCAAAAAAATCATTTGGACTAGTATAGACAAATTATAAATTTTACTATAAAAAATAACAACTCATAGCATAAATATAAAAAATGCTACCTGCATAGTAGTTTTGCATCTAATATATTTTGTTGCCCCATTAATAGCACAATGAAAAGTAAATAATCTAGGTGAATTTTTAACTTTTAACTCAAACAAGAACAACATCAACAATGATGCTCAATACCGTTAAAAGTGAGGTATGAAAGAGAGATGTAAAAAGTGAAACATGTACCCTAGAGTAAAGAGACTAATTTCCAAAAAAACTCAGATAAAAGTGTGGTGGAAAAAAATATGATATATGTAAAATGTGAAACACGTATGATATATAAAACATGTATAACTACACTTCTAAAAGATAATAGAAGACATATAAAACATGTAATTTTGCAAAATATACAGACCACTTTTGTAGAATTTAAGGCGTCTACCTATAAATTCAACCATTTATTTTTTTCTATGGTTGCATTAATGCCCACAAGGTCCGAATTCATATACTTTTTGTTTCCATAAATAATAAAAATACTATAAAGCATTCATCAATTTACAATTCTATGTCCTTTACTCTCTTTCAAACAAGGACAAATTACTCGACAAAAGACATACACATATATCATTGCAAACACGGAATTTTTTTATCTCAATCTCAATAACGTATATAAAGATTAATTTAATATTTTCCCAATAAATTAATCAAAGACCCCAAAAAACTAAATAACATATCATTTCTATGAAATAAAATGTATTGTTTAGTGTGGTTGGTAGTTGTCAATAAACTAATACGAATTTAAGAATTAATAAGGATAATAATGCATATAAGTAATTGTAATCAAACAATTAAAATCTACCTAGTAGCCTAGTTGGTTAAAGCATTTTGCTAATAACACGAATATCGCAGATTCGACTAGGGTGGCTCTTAATTTTCCAAACGATGAAAGTAAATAGTCTGAATTTGAATCCTTACTTAAAGGAAAGTATCCAAATACATTATATATAGCAAAGGTAGATGGAATTAAAGTTTTAATGTATCTCTCATCGTGAATAGTTATTAGGATATACGAGTTTTCACTATCACTTTAATATCAAGCATGTTCTCTATCTAAGTCTAAGTTTATCTATAAAATAAAGGTTGGGTTCATGAAGGTAAGAAATACGTGTAGACAGATGCAGCAACGGTGTGTTTTCAAGTGTGCAAAATGTGTGAGAGAGAAATTAGTTCATACCTGTCCAAGCTTTGCATTCGGGAACTTGATCCTAACAGTATCTTCAAGCTCTTTCCCCAACGGTGCCGCGCCGGACATCACCGTCCTGATCGACGACATATCGTACTTATCCACCACCTCTGCGTTATTAGCGATTGTCAACACGATCGGCGGCACGAACGGTCCGATCGTCACTCTGTATTTCTCAATCAGCTGCAGAAATGGAACTATATCGAATTTCTGCATTATTAGGATGCCCGCACCGGCGCGTAATCCACACAATAAGATCGAATTCAACGAGTAGATGTGAAAAAGCGGTAACACGCACATCAAAACATCCTCGCTGTGCATCCATAAATTCGGATTCTCGCCGTCGACTTGTTGCGCTACGCTTGTTACAAGCCCTTTGTGAGTCAACATAACTCCTTTTGGAAGTCCGGTGGTACCGGAGGAGTAGGGGAGCGCGACGACATCGTCAGGCGAGATCTCAACCTCCGGCAATTTCGTCTCGTCGCCGGAAGTCAGCTCCGAGTAGTGCAAACAACCTTCCGGGGCCGAATCGATGCAAACTAATTTAATCGAATTGTCCGACGCGAAGTCCTTCACCTTCGGTATGTGAGCAGATTGAGTGATGATGATCTTACAGCTGGACGCCTTTGCTTGTTTGATGATCTCCGCAGCGGTGAAGAACGGATTCGCCATGGTGGAAATTGCGCCGAGATAAGAAGCTCCGAGGAAGGAGTAAACGAATTCCGGCGAGTTCGGAAGCAAAATCATGATGACGTCGCCTTTATTTACGCCTTGTTGGTGCAATGCCGAAGCGACTTTTCGTGACGTCAGCTCTACGCCAGCGTAGGTGTACACCTGACCGGTGGCGCCATCAATGAGACAGGGGCGGTCACGGAATTCTGAAATGTTCTCAAAACAATACGAGTGTAGAGGTAAATGTTTTGGTATGTAGATATCCGGGAGTTTTGATCGGAAAATTATATCCTTCTGCTTCTCCGGCTCCATCGGAAAATTGTTTTGTTTTTTCAGAGAGAGAAAGTGGGTGTGTTTGATGGGAATAAAAAGTTTTATAAAAAGAGGAAGTCCTTTATACGCGTGGTTAAGGTTTGGTGGCACGGGGTAGATTGAATGGGGAAGGGTAAATTAGTAATCTAGGAAGGGAGATGGATGTAGTTGGTGAGGTTTGCTGCTTGGGCCCGCTTATATTTTTCAATTGCAATTTGTGGTTTACGTAAACCCGAGTGTTCATATCTCATTTTCAAACGGAAATCTAGAAAACTATGTTTAATAACTTAAATTACATTAAAAAATTATAATACATGTACTGTTAAAAAAATTAACAGATTACTCTTTTACTTTACAATATCACATTGTAATTATATTCTCAGAAATCTTTGTAACCATAAAGGTATTGGTTAATAAATAACTATACACTTAACTGAAAACCGGTTTTGGTATATTTTTGAAGGAATTTATTTTAAGTTTTTCCCCTATTTGTGGATTTCTTAAAAGGCATTAAATTAATGATCTTATATTTTATGGAACACCGTTATTTTTGCAACCTTTATGTATGGTAATATCATCAAACTTCAATCTCAAATATTTGGTAATTTGTTCAAATTTTAATATTGTGTTTGTGATGATTGTAGAAAATGATTTAAAATACCATGACAATAACTAGCGTCGTTCTCAACATCCATCTTAAAGAGTCGCAATTGTTTCGCATAACTGAAATGCAGATAAGATTGAAAAAGATGTTAAATTAAACAAGTAGTTGAAATAACACAAAGAAAAATGAGACGGGAGAGTAGTAGTTAAGTAAGATTATCGGGACCTTGAACGAGATAACAAAAGAGAAATTAACCTTTTTTTACCAAAATAAGTAGAGATCCATGTTTTTGGTTTATTAAAAAGATTAATGTGTATCTTGTTGCGGAAATAATGTCTCTTTACCAAGTATATATTTAATATAGGGTACTCATAAATATTATTTTTTTAATTTTCTAATTTCAAATTAAGAAAGTGACATTTATGTCCATATATTCACGATTTAGGTAACTAGTGGTAAATATTATGACCTCTTCACAAGAGATACTCTGCTTAGATATCATATATCTAAATTAAAGATTCAACCTCTATAGTAATTTAAACAGAGAAAATCTCTAAGTTTTACCTGTTTATATTTGTGTCCACGTCTTATTCATACTTAAAGATAATAGACAATCGATGCATGTTACAATCTTCCTAACAGTAAGATAAATTAGAAATTAAAATACCTTTTCCTCAAATGAAAAAAAAAAAAGAAAATTAAATACCATTACAATATTAGTTAGAGTACAAAAAATGTATTAAAAAATGCATCACGTCTTTTATTAGGTTAGGTAGATCGGGTCTTTTAATTTAAAATTATGTGAGTCATATGGGTGTTGGTCAACTATTGTTTTAGAGTTTAAATGATAAAGTTCTAGATGTCCCAATTGGCTTACGTTTTCTTTGCTTTCTCTACCTACCACGCTTCCTCGACGGGGCACATTGGCCTGTCACCGCCGGCTGAGATTCCGGTGAGTATATATTTTTTGAATAGTTATACACATGCTTAAATTATCAAACTAAATGTATATTTATTTTTATTTTTAACATATGATTTAATCTACTTATAAATAGGGGTGGCAATTCCTGACCCGACACGAAACCCGACCTAAAAACGACACGAAAATAAACAGGTTTTAGTTGAGGTAAAAAAGTGTTGGGTCAGTCTCGGGTCGACTTAACTGACCCGTTTATTAAACATGTTAGGTTCAGGTCAAGGATGATTTAAATGGGTCGACCTGACAACCCGTTTAAATATTAAAATATATTTAAAAATATATATATAATACATAGTGTAACACCTCAATTTTTAAAACATCTTTTAAACATATTTTTAAATAAAAATATTACAATGTCCAATATTCCCAAAATACGGTTTGACAAAAACCATTAAGAGTTTATCAGAGTATTAAAACCGGTGTTACAAGACAATATCATAACCATAGGATAAACGGGATCTACCTACGAGCTCCCGAGCTAATCAACACTAGGTCACTTCTATGGCGACCCTCTAATCTTTCGATCCTGAACCTGAGTACATAGCCAAAAACAAAGTAGTACGTGAGACAAAAATAGCCTTGTGAGATACATGGGTTTCCAACCCATTCTCAAAAGATTTATAAAATAATATTCATATCAATATAAATACTCATCCTCATCATTTCTATTAATTCAAAACTCATCTGCAACTCATTTACTCGCATAAACTAATAAGCTTACCATAAGCTTATTCGTTATCTAATCACATACTTGTAAGCTATCTCCAAGCTTACACTTTCTTTATCACATACGCAACGGACCTCTCCGAAGCCAACTCTCCCGATATGGGACGTCGTAGGTAAACTATCAAGGTAATTGGGAGCCCCCATCTTACCGAGATTCATAAGCTCTCCCCGTTCCCGGGTCGTCATGCTCACCCAACACTGGGTGTCGTAAACTGTGACATTCTACTCTTTGCGCAGGGAGGTACCACCCCCAAGTAGATGTCTCATGCTCCCCCATTTCTGGGCGGTCTTATTCCGGATATCTCATTCATCACTTATGAGCCTTGGCTCCTTTCATCAAATATGAGCATTAGCTCCTTTCATCAAATTCATCACTATTTCGAATTCATCTATTCTAATTTATCGTATCATTCTCTTTACTTATTCAGTTTCAATATTGACTTTACCAGGTCCTTTACTATGTAAATCATATTTATCATTTATCAAAATCATATTACTTTAACTTCTCTTTGACTAGAATACTTATTTATTACTAGTCACTTTATACATATTCCCCTAGTAGTTCAATAACTACTTTTATTAGTATAATATACTAATCGATACTCATTACTTAAAAAATCATTGTCTTAAGCTTTATTAATACATATTATTAATAAACCGATTATCATGCTCTTTTAAATCATTCTCTTTATTCATATATCTTATTTATAAAGACTTAATAATTACTTTTCATTATCATAATCTCTTTCAAACTCATTAGTCATTTAGACATACTTAAATAGTCTATTACTTACATTTTCTTATCTTATCAATCATATCTTTATTAAAAACATTTATTAATAAAGACCCATAAAAACATCATAGTTTTCAAAATCATTTGCTATGTACTCAGTTGAAGTCTCATGTACTTACCTTAGCCAAGCTAACTCCAAATCGTGTCTAATAACACAAATTTTTGCTTTCCAACTTGTGAAATGTCACCAATCTTTAGGTCTTCTTGACCTACCATCAATATCATCACAATAACTAGTTATTATCCATAACTAATCACTAATCAATCGATATCTACATTCCTAACCACCAAGTTCATCCAACTTGGTGCAGTCTCAAACCCTAGTTCAAGATTTCCATCAATAAACCCAAATCCAACTTGTACACATCGATTACAAGCTTACATTGAGTGTTCTACACCTATGTTAGTCATCTTCCCCAAAGATGACATGGTTGGTTCCCCAAACCACCATTTTTACCCATACAAAGCTCACAATCAGGGTAGATAAGCAAGATACTCAAGAATACTTACCCTTGATGTTTCAATCCTTCAAGATGATGAAGATCTGAGTTCTTGAGCTCCAAAATCGCCCAAGAATGCTCCCAAATCGGCTGCACTATGTGTAGGGTTGAAGGTGAAATGAAACCCTAGCCTACACACAAGTTTATATAGTCCAGACGCACCTCGCGCCCCGCTCGCGCCCACCTCGCGCCGCGAGGTGACGCGGCTTTGCCTGCTAGTTGCCGCTCGGAGACCCACCTCGCGCTCTGCTCGCGCCTGGCTCGCGCCGCGAGCTCGACGCGATCTCGGCGCGAGCTCTTCGCGTCTCGCCTCTGAAGTTTCTGTTTGGACTCGCGCCTTCCTCGCGCCGCGAGGGCTGTCTGGGTCAGTTTCTTGCGTTTTAAACTTGTTTCCATCCAAGTCTTGGCCCATACTTGGTTACACCAAGTCCCAAACATCCAAACACTCGATAAAACACAACGGAGACTCGATTAAATATTTTACCACCTTTATTCCTCAATATTTCCAATTAATTCATTAACCGAAAATTTCGGTCGTTACACATAGTTTATAGTTTACTCACTGAAACGCAACTAATAGTTAGATAAAATCTAAAATGACTACTTAATAATTAGGTATATTGGTATTTTGTTATAAATTTGTGGTATAATAATAACATTTTAACCCGTTTGACATGTTTAACATGTTTGACACGTTAACGTGTTTAACCCGTTTAATTAAACATGTTACATGTGTTAAGTTCAGGTTGAAGGTAAATATGCTATGAGTTGAAACATCTTACCCGTTTATATAAACAGGTCGGTTTCAGGTTGAGCGTTTCTGACCCGCCAACCGGCGAACCCGAACCCGACCTGAATTACCACCCGTACTTATAAACACATTTTAAGTCAATTTTAAAATATATAAATCATTTCTCATATTTTTATACTTGTTGCATCCCGTTTCTATGCGAATCATTAATTTATAAGGGAACAAGGAAGACACAAACAACCGTATTTTTGTGACATTTTATTCCGCTATTTTTCTAAACATAAGTCGCATTTAATAATGCATTTTTAACTATTCAACTTCATGTTCAATACTAAAAAGACAATCATATTTTTTGATATATAAAGGGAAGGGAAAAAAACATTATTGTGATAAAAAAATGTGGACAAATATATATTGAGACACTTGTGATTGTCGTGCACTGGGGATAAACGGTTACGGGTATAAAGTTACTTTGTGGTTTTCTGGTATCTAAATTGCTTTTATCATTCCATCCTCATGTATACCCACCAAATAAAACTTCTTTTTAATATTTCTATAAATAAATAAGATCTGAATTGTCATGTAGGTTTACTTATATGGCAAAATGTGACCATACTTGAAGCTAAAAACAACATTAGGAAAAAAATAAAATGGAGTAATGGTATTACTAATTAACGATACCAATTTATATAAAAGACTGTACTTAGTAAAAATTAAATATTATAGATAAAAAATAATTTTTATCCACATTAAGGTCAGTCATTTTAATTCATACGAATTCAAAAGGGCATTTGATTTAATCATAGGTAAAAAAATGCACAATGGAAACCGTTGACCTTTAACATGGTTAAGATGTCAGTTAATTTAAAACAAAAATAAATTCACATGCTCTGTGATCCTTAGTGGCTGATGTAATTATAAGGTTTTAGATATTTGTCCAAATGATTTTATGTATGAATCTTTTAGATGTCGTGACTTTTTCAGGGGAGAAATAACAAGTAAACGACATATCAATTTTACTATTTGTGAAATATGTCGAGTAAAATATTTTTCTTATAGGCAGCGTATTATACAATAACGAAAAATATGGTTAGACGTAAACAAGCAATAGGTAGATGTGGTAAAAGAATCAGGCAGGTTTGGATTAACAAAATATGGTAGTATGTAAAATAAGGAAAATGAAAGGGAGGTGACTAGTACATTAAAAAAACTATCCACTCATCATACAATATAATTTATAAAGTAGATTATATAAGCATACTAATTTGTGCCGTGGTGATGTATAATATAGTATTTTTTGTGTCCAAATTAATTATTGGAACAAAACCCTTAATAGAATAAAACCACACTAGAGTTTGTGATTTTCTTGTTGATCGAAGCCCAAGTTAAGGCTAATTAATGGATATCCAGGCCCATTAGTTTTGGCCCATCAACTATTCAATTCTTATGGATTTCTTATTCCAGTCTCCTCTCAATTAATTATTTGGATTAACAAAATATGGTAGTATGTAAAATAAGGAAAATGAAAGGGAGGTGACTAGTACATTAAAAAAACTATCCACTCATCATACAATATAATTTATAAAGTAGATTATATAAGCATACTAATTTGTGCCGTGGTGATGTATAATATAGTATTTTTTGTGTCCAAATTAATTATTGGAACAAAACCCTTAATAGAATAAAACCACACTAGAGTTTGTGATTTTCTTGTTGATCGAAGCCCAAGTTAAGGCTAATTAATGGATATCCAGGCCCATTAGTTTTGGCCCATCAACTATTCAATTCTTATGGATTTCTTATTCCAGTCTCCTCTCATTTCATTCTGGACACTTTTTCTCTCTTTCAATAAGATCGGTATCCAATACTAATTGTTGTTATCAAACTATTGACTTGTTTGTAACACTTCGAACTATGAATGTGGGTTCAATATATCTGATAAGCATGTTAACGCCGGTTATTGCCCGTTTGCCTTATTTCTCATGTAAAAACATTATATTTTGTTAAGAATGAAAAATGACAGAGGTAATAGGATAATAAGGGGAACATTTACCATAAGTATTTTGGGAAACAATTTTTCTACTTCTGTATAGATGTACTTTACATCTCACCTCCTACATACACCGTCTTTAGTAGGACAAGGTATCGTAGTTGTTGATAAGCTGAACATGTTGGACATTGATTAAATGAAATGTATGTAATTGTAGTCTTTACTTTAAAAATACTATATCTTTTAAAAGATCAGTCATCATATACTTAGAGCATTCCAAATGGTTAAGTCTTTGCAAAAACATACTAAAATTGTCACCTAAATTTTCCATCCAATTTTGATAAATAAGCTTTCAAAAAAGTTTTTGCTCCAATGCATTTAGTTTAGATAAAGCTATTTTTGTGTCTAGTGAATGATTAGAGAATAATAAGCTTTTGGGAAAAAAAGTTTTTTGCTAGAAGCATAAACCCTCAAATGACCTACATAAAGGGTAAAAAACTTGTAAAAAGCTTCAATTGAAAATGCTCTTAGGCTGCAAGGTATGGGTACCACATGTGGTACCCAATTTCCCTGCCACATCATCGTCACCTTAGCAACCACACCACCACCACACCTCATCATCTCTAGGAAATACCCACCACACCACACCATTTTATTCCATTAAATTTTAAATAAAATAAAAAAGAAAATACCCATTAACCAATCATAAGCCACCATCCATCAAAAAACATCCCTTCCACACCGTTGCCGAGCGTTGCCCGTGGGCTGCCTCCTCCACGCTGGACCCCAACGCCATTGTGTGTGTGTGTGTGTGTGGGGGGGGGGGGGGGGGGTTCCTCCAAAAACCCCACGCCGTTGCAGCACCTCACACCCCCACGCCCCCTTGAATTTGTCCCATACCTTGCAGTCTTAGGCTATGGCATATGGGTACCACTCCTCACACCATTTTTCCCGCCACATCAATGCCACCTCAGCAACCACACCACCACCACACCACATCATCTCTAGGAAATACCCACCACACCACACCACACCATTTTATTTTCCGTCTCATCATTTCATTTTCATTTATTTTTTAAACATAATATTAAACTTCCATTAAATTAAAATAACATTACATAACATTAAAACTACAATACTTAAAATTTTAAAAAACTACAATACTAAAAATTTAAAAACTACAATCCTAAATCGTTCATGGCTTTTCGGACACTTTCCTTCGCGGCTAGTAGATATTCAAGATCTTCTTGCGGCATGTCTGGCGTCGGTTGCATATTCAAAATATTCAAATTATTGATCAGTCTTTGTTCGGTTGCAAGCGCTCTATCTCTTTCATCTTTTTCCCTCTCCAGTTGAACTTGTTGACGACGCATCTCTAGCCGCTCTTTCGTTGCCTCAACGTGATCGCTTAATTGTTTTTTAATTTCTTCCCTATGCTTGCTCTTCGCTTCCATTTCCGCCGCATGCCTACCCGCTCGTTTAGCATTGTCTCTTCCAATTGGTCGTTGAGGAGGTGGGGTTTCATCAATGTCATCGAATATGTCATCTGGAATGTCATCATCCCCTGCATTTGTGGATAAAATGGTGGAGGTGGGACAAGACTGGAATTGAGGATGGTGAAATATGGCTCGTAGCCGCTAAATCCAAGGTTCGATGGAATATTTTGTTGTGAAGGTTGGTTTGGTGTTTGTGGATGGTTGTTGTGTGGATCCATTGTAGAGAGGTTTGTAAAAAACGATTAAATTGTGAGTGTAAAAAGAGTAAATTGTGTAAATATATAGGTAAAAAATTAAAAGATTAAATTTTTTATTTTTTTTAATTGTAACGGCATTATAGTCGTTGGAGTCCCAACGACTCTTTTTTTCCATCGAACGCCCCACCATCACGCCGTCCCTTCCCGTTGCCCGTGACCATGCACCTCCACGCCCACCCCCCACGCAGTTTGGGGGGGGGGGGGGGGGGGCGTGTTCCGATCACCACCACGCCGTGGCTGTGGCCACATCGCCACCCACGCCTACGCCCACTACACCATACCGACCAGCCTTAATGCATCAGGCACTGTGACTACAAGTTATTGACTAGGTCAAAGTAGTAGTTTAAGAGATGCTTAAGTTCCATAAAAGTAAGTGGGAGCTAAGACTAACGTAATTCATTAAAGATGTTAGTGAATTCAGTAAGTTAGTAAGGCATTAACAACAAGGTTTTACCAAGTCGTTAGCCAAAGAGTTAAGAGAAATAATAAATGATCTCCCCCTATTTGATGCAATCGAATAACTGTATAAGTATGAACATGTATTGATTCAGCTGTTTGGATCAGCTGAATGTTTATGTGCTTTTGACCCCTTTGGGTTCTTTTGTATCTTTTTTACAGTGTGTTTACAAGTATATTACAAAATTTGATTTTCTATTAAATAAAGCTGAAAAATACAAAGAAAAAAAAAAAACAAAATACAATGTCTAGGGCATAGCTTCCTTAGTGACATTGTGATATAGTGAGCCGATCGCTGAGTCAATTAATTTCTTCATTTGTCTTCCTTCTTCAGTGGAAGAACTCAGCGACTTGTGATAGAACAACAGTTGATCAATATCACACATATGCAGCTCATCAGCCCGTTGGAAGCAAGGCGCCTTCTTCTCCAGATAGCAAAAGCCGTAGATAGGTTCTTTCACGATCAGCCCAGGGACAAAGTTTACTCCCGTGGGGACAGCTTTTGTGATATTGAGTCATGGTCGTTTTGCATATATGATAGACAACTCAATATCAAGTGTTTTGGAGTCAGCAAATGGGTCGGGAAGAACTGACTTACGTTTCTCCCTTCTTGCTGAGGAGCCTTCACCAGTAGGTTCTCTGACAGCAACTTCTTGTGAGTCAAGTAATTCAGCTGGTATGCGATTTGCCAACTCATGAGCGGATCTCCTGATATTATCGCATAAAGTCTTGAAGATGAAAATTGCGACTTTGATCTCACTTTGCAGACCTGTTATAATATCAGACGGTAGTGCAGATCTGGAAGCTGTCAGCAACTCATTCCACTCAGCATAGCTAAGGTGAGTGCTGATTTTGTTCAGAGGAAGCCTTTCAGCAGCAATGTATCCTCCAGCTCTAGTTATTTTTACTTCTGGTGGGGAGCTGGAAGAGGACTTGAGTGCCCTTATGAAGGAATTATGTGCACAGTCAGTCAACCTATGATGATACATCCATGCCTACGAAACACTTAAGGGTCACACCGGTGAGTGCATGTAATACGAGCAAGATAAGCAATGATACTACGAAGAGGAATGATTCATAATAGTCATTATGAATCAGTTAAGTATTAAGTTAAGTTTAACTTATTACTAGATTAGTTTAACTAACTAATTAATACAAGTAGTTGTACATTTACTAGTTGAGTAAATATACAATGTGTTAATTATAGAGTATCCATGATATGATTTAAAGCTATTAAATCATATAGTAATTGGATAATATTGTTGTATAAATTATATAAAGGTTATTATATAATTAATTATTGAAAGTATAAATACAAGTATATAATTCGTGTATATGGGTACCGAATTATTAGTGTATTAATACTAGACATTTAGTAGTTAAGTGCAACAATAATAAACTAATTAAACTATAAGGGATGGAAGTGTTAAAAGGAAGTTTAATTAAAGTTCCAATATTAATTAAACTAGAAGGCTTCTAAGCGTAACTTATTTGTATATAAATAAGAGGCTTAGGGTAACCCTAAAACCCCTTACACCCTCACGAAAATACTTCCTCCACTCCTCCTATTTTCGGCCGAGAACAAGCAACAAGGGAAGAACACAAGTTTGTGTTCTTCGTGTTCTTCGTTCTTCGTGTTCTTCAAGTCTTGAAGATCCAAGTTCATTGCTTAGATCAACTAGAAGATCGCTCGACTTGTTCATCATCAGTGGATCTATCTTAAGCAATCAACAAGGTATGTTTTGGGAAACCCTTTTATCCCTTCTCCCTCTTGGACGAATTTCGGCCAAAGAACCCTAGGGTTCTTTGGTTGATGGTCGAACGAACCACACAAGCAATGTGTGTGTTCGAGTTCTTCGTACAAGGTTTCTTTCTTGTTAACCTAATCTAGTTCTCCAACATCCCAATCCTTTAGGGTTTAAGGATTAGGTTTAATCCCAGTTCCGCATTTAGGGATTAAATCAACTAGTTGGTTTTAACCGGTCAAGAACAAGTTCATGTTCTTGGTCAGTATGGTCGAACCAAGTATACTAGGAGGTTGACCCAAGTGGTCGACCAGTGTTGGGAAAAAACCCCGCAGTGGTATCAGAGCGTTGGTTTAGAGATCTAGACTATATTAACAAAGATTATTTGTTTACTTTAATTTAAGTTTTTTTTTTTTGTTTCAAGCTTTCTTCTTCTTCTTCATATTTTCAGAAAAAAGGGAAGAAACCCTAAGACCAAGAACATTAAACTAGTCTAAGTTTAATTGGTCAAGAAGGTTTCTAGAAAACCCTAGCAATTTTCAAAAATACCTAGAAAGAACTCTAGGATCAAGTATGTTAAACAAGATATGTTTAATTGATCAAAAGGATTCTTTCCATAATCCCTTAAAATTTCGTGACCAAGGAAAACCCTAGGATCAAGTATATTAAACAAGATTTGTTTAATTGATCAAAAGGATTCTTTCCTAATTACCTTAGAGATTTCGAAATTTAGAGGAATACTTAAACACCAAGTTTATTAAACTAGCCTAGTTTAATTGGTGGAAAAGTTTCCTAGCCTTAAGTTTTCAAAAACCCTAAAGAACCCTAGAACATTAAACTAGTTTAAGTTTAATAGTTTAGAAGTATTAATTAGGATAATAATCTAAAACCTAGTTAATTAGACAAGTTTATGTCTAATAGGTTTAATTATTATTTTAATAGATTTATTAAAGCTAGTTCTTTAAACCTAGTAATTTAGACAAAGTTTTATTGTCTATAGGGTTTAAATTAAAAGGTTTAAATAAATTTATTAAAAGTTATAATCTATCTTAGAATTTAAACAAAGTTTATTGTTTAATAGGATTGATTAAAATTAGTCTTTTAATTAATAAAATGATGTCTTTGATCAAGAAAGTCAAAACCCTAGTTTTGATTGATCAAAAACAAGATTAGGGTTCATCTAATTAATTTAGGGAATTGATAAAGAAGATGTTAATTTTTAAGTTCTAAAATTAACAAGATGTATTTAATTATTTATATATATGTATTTAATTTTTCAGAATTTTTAACAATTAGGTAAAATTGAATTATAAAGGATATAATAAGTTTATACGTATTTTAATTAGATTAAGTTAAAATACACATGCATAAGCTAGATGTAATATTCTTATTAGAATGTTACAAGTTTATTATAAAATATACATATATACGAATACATTAAAATACAAGATAAAATGGAACAATTAAAAAGGGTAATGTTATTTTGATCTTTAAAAGATAATATTATAATTAGTTATTGTATAAGCTATAATATAATTAAAACTAGAAAGTACAAAGTTATGATTTCATTATAACTAGAAATTGTACAAGTTGAAATTATATGATTAACTAGAAATATACAAAGTTATATATATTAAGATGTATAAAGTTATAAGTTATTATAACTAGATAATTATACAAGTAAGTATTTTACAAGTTATGTAACATACTAGATTAATGATCAAGTGAAAATAACAAGAACCTATATTTAACTAGTTCAAGTTAAATATAAGAAAGGTTTAAACAAACTAAGAATTATTATATATAGTCTTTATATAATAAGTTTATTAGTTTCACCAAGTATAAACCGGTGATTGTGTTAGCCTAAGTTTCATCATGGTTGTTGAAGCTAGTGGGAGCTACACAAGAAAATCACAAAGTTTGTAAGTGTGTCGTTAAGACATAAGTTTTGGTCGAATCTAATAAGTCATAAGAAATGTTTGATTTTATTATTAGACATATGAAAAACTAGATGTGTTAAACTAGATTTATGATTCAAGTTTATGAATTATAATAGATTTAAAAAGTTTAACATAAGTTTATAAGTTTTTCAAGTAAGATAAAACAAGTAAGTTTTATTCTAGATAAGATTTTTCACAAAATCTAGTAAAACGTTTTGTACACCTCGTTTTAGGTATACATGTAAAATCGTGCAAATTCTTGAAACTATAAGTTTTAAAGAATAGTTCTTAAGTTTTAAAAAGGTGTCTTGTAGAACTCTTCAATTCACAAGTCACACATTTTAAACAAGGATTAAGATTGGAATAAAAGTTTAAGTTTAGTTTAAGACTTAAACAAACCCAAGAAAATCTTAGATCTAAGTACTATCCACCTAATGGAACACCTCACTTGTTAAACGATATTCATATTGTAAGGATAAAGAACCTTAGATATGGATTCAAATCATTGTGAGTGTTAGGGTTCGTAAGGTTCTGTGATAATCGGGAGTCCCGGCGCAGAGCATCGCACTGTCTTAGATGGTCTGATCTACTTTGGTGATAATCGGGAGTCCCGGCCCAAAAAGTACTTGAGTAGAATAAACATACTAGACTTTATTACTAACTTAGAAATGTACAATTAGATTGTACAAAGTTTGTAATAAGTTATAAGTCTAAAGATTCTACGACCCCTAGGAATCGTGTCAAGTCTTGATACGATCGGTAAGGAAGTTACCTACCAGAAATAGCATGTCTCGTCGGGAAGTGTCCAAACCTTGCGGCGAGAATGTGATATATGGATCCTAGGCCTAAAATATTAATTATGGGTTTATAATATATTTTAGAGAATGTTTATTGATGATTACTAATTAAACTGGGTTTGATTTGTAGATGGCAGCAACAACCATAACGACACGTACCAACAATCTCTCACTACGCTTATTTCTAGAAAAGGACGAATTGACTGGGTCAATGTTTCTCAATTGGAAGTGTGATCTTCGGATTATGCTTTGGCATGAGAGAAAAGGAAATGTCCTAGAAAAAGCAATACTAAATGCTCCTACCGTGAATGCTAGAAATGAACCAGGACAAGCATATTACGCTTGTAGGGTGTTCAAATCTCGCAAGGTGGTTAAAGGATCATCGGTGAGTGCTCACGTCATGGAAATGAAAGAGAACATGGATCATCTTGAATGAATAGGATACCCAGTACCGTTGCAGTTAGCAACATTAATGATACTCAACTTGTTGTTAGATGACTATAAGTCTGATGTAGTCAACTACAACATGCATAACATGGAGCAATCCATAGTTGAGCTACATTCCATGCTCAAGACTACTGAGTTGATTTAGGGACCAATTTTAAGAATGATCTCGTTGTAACCGATGATGGTAGTGATCAGAGAAAGAGGCGCACTGGAAAGGGAAAGGATAAAACCGATCCCAGCCACGGCGTGCCTAAAGGGTAATGGAGTCAAACAAAAAGGTCAAGAAGGTAAAGCCAAACAAGGACCGAGAAACGGTGTCTTGGTTGTGGCAAGGGTCAAAGGGTAGGAGGCAATGCTTGCTCCTTAGTTGACTTGACCAACTTCTAGATACTCGCTTCCTACTTGTAAAAGTTTATTACAAGTAACTCAACTTTAGCAATCGTTTATTGCATAAGATGATAAGTGATAGTGACCGGCATGAGTTGGTGATGATCCCGCGAGCACCAAATTTTTATAATTCAGTATTTTGTGGATTCGTTTTAAATAATTTTAGTTTATTGTTTTTGGATAATTTTTGTAACGACCCGAAATTTGCAAATAAATAAATTGTACAAAATATGATACTTAAGGATAAATCGTTTAAAGAACGTAGGAATTGGTTTCGTGTCGTTTGGAGACCGTATGAAGAAGTTATGGGTGAAACCGGGTCGAGACAAAGTTGAAAAAGTGCAGCCTGGCTGCATGAGAAGTTCACGACGCGAAGTAGTTCGCGTTCGTGAAGTCGGGCCAGAGATTTTGATTTAAAACGTGAAGTAATTCGCGATGAGATAACGATCGCTAAGTATGCGTACGACATGCAGAGTTAGCGACGTGAACTAGTTCGCGTCGTGAAGTCCTGTCGTCTGCAATAAATTCGGGTTTTGGCTCATTTAATGAAATAGAAAACCCTAGTTTTTCCCTTTGGCGATTTTGGAGCTCAAGTGCAGATTTTGGTTGATTTCTTCTCAAATCTTTGGTAGATTTCACCCCTAAGTGAAGATTAAAGGTATATCTTCACTCCTTGATCTTTGTAGCTTTAGATCTATGTATTTTGATGGTTGGGTTGAAACCCTAGCTATTGGGGGTTATGGTTCATGGTGAATAATTGATGTATACACTTAATAGATGGTATATTAACAAAGGAAACAAGTGTATGATTATGATTTGTAAGAATCTTAAGGGTTGGTTAAACCTAGGGTTTGGTAAATCACCATAATTGGGGGAAAGTGTTAGTTGATGGTATCTAGTGATTAATGGATACATTATTGGTAGTATGAGATGTTGAACATTGTATGATTGTTGAATTAGGCTTCCGGTGAAGTCTCGGAGTTTGACCGAATTGTTGGAACGAGGAAACCGGCGGAAAGATTACGGTTGGAGCACTAGATTGCTAAGGTGAGTACGTGTGGACTTTATCGAGTACATAGCCTTTGAAATACATTCTTATACTCGTGTTACGGTGTAATTGCTTAATTGAGTAGACTTATAGTTGTTGAGTTAGTTATGAATTATTATTAATATTTAACTAACTGGTTTGATGATGAATGTGATAGCCGAGAACTAGATTGACATAACCTTTGAGTTATGGTGAGAACGAGATGACGTGATGCTAGTTAGTTCGGGGGCAACCCGATAACTAGACATGGTGATGTTTCTAACTAGTTCGGGGGCAACCCAATAGTTAGATAGGATAGTGTTTCTAGCTAGTTCGGGGGCAACCCGATAGTTGGATTTATGGGTGCTTATAGCTAGTTCGGGGGCAACCCGATAGTTAGGCACGTTAGTGTTGCTAGTTAGCTCGGGGGCAACCCGATAACTAGATATGTGTTGCTAGGAAAGCAAGGTTTGGAGTCACCATAGGGTGACTATATAGATGGACGAAATTACTTGTTTGTTGGTTGATTGGATAAACGATTATTATTATTAATGGGTCTAAACCCATGTAACTCACGAGACGTTTTTGTCTCACGTACTCCTTGTTGTTTTGCTATGTACTCAGGTTCAGGATTGAAGGTTTAGGTACGCATGGATAAAGATGTGGGGCCTAGAGTAGAAGAACTTAGATTGGATTTATGCTTTGCTTTGGTTTTGATCTATTTTGTAACACCAAACTTTATACTCTGATTTTCATACCAAAGGTTTTTGTAAATCCATATTTTGGAATAGTTCTTCTATTTATGAAAAATGAATTATTTTGGGCAAATATTTTGTATTAAAATTTGAGGTGTTACAACTTGGTATCAGAGCTACTGTTTAAGTGAATTAGGTTGGATGACCATCCTAGTCTTAGACTGTAGCATTAGGAATATAAGATTCTTTAAGATCATAGGTTGACCTTGAGACTTTAAGTTAAGTTTAGGGTTGAACCTAGGGGACCGATGAAATGTGGTATGATTATGGATATTGAGTCTTATACGACTAATGGGTTGTACATAAGGTACTAAATGTTTAATGTCTTTCGTATAGTCTTGATTGAAAGATATGGTGACCACACGTAGAAGAGGTAGAGCCCCGGAGGGCCGGGAGGAGGAGGTACCTCATGTTGAGGTTGTGGTTGAACAAGAAAGTCAACCGTCGATGCATCGAATGGGTGAGTCGGAGGTCGGAGCAAATAGAACTCCGGTAACCATGGCGGATCTCTAAACTATTATCGATCAAATCAAAGGAACGGTGGCCGAAGAAGTGCAACGTATTATTGGAGACCGTGAAAGGTCGGGAGGAGACCGTGAGTCCGAGGCTAAGTCGGATGAGAGAACCGGGGGTAGTGGCACCGGGGAGGGGAAATCCTCCACGGGCGGCCAAAGTGATGCTAGGGCTAGGCCCATTGTGAAAGAAGGTTGTTCATTTAAATCCTTCATGGCTTGTAAGCCAAATGTGTATACGGGTAGTTCGGACCCGAAAGTAACCATGAGGTGGATCCGAGAGACCGAGAGGGTTATCGGTAGCAGCAAGTGTAAGGATGCCGATATGGTGACGTATGCATCATAATTGTTAAAAGAAGATGCGATGGTTTGGTGGGATATTGTGTATGAGACCCTCGGGAGGGAGGTGATTGAGAAGATGTCGTGGGATGAGTTTACCGCGAGGTTGAGGAAGAAGTTTTGTCCCGAAAGGGATTTGGAAAAGATGCACGAGAAATTCGTGACCCTTAAGAAGGGTGATTTGTCAATCGAGGAATACTCGAGAGAGTTCACGGGATTGCTCCTGTTTGTTGCTAAAACCTACTCGGAGGAGAGAATGAGGGTAGTCCGGTACGCTTGTGGGTTACCATGGGACTACCAATTGGAAGTCAAGATGGCGGTCACACTTGATGAGGCCATTAGTGCCGCCCGGTGTGTGGAAGAAGTGAATGAGGCACGGGTTTCCGAGAGGGCCCATGTGGGCGAGAAGAGGAAGGCCGAGAGCGGCTCTAGTTCGTTCAAAAAGGGGAAGTTCACCTCGAACTTCTCTAAACAAGGAAGTGTTGCCTCGTGCAATAAGTGCGGGAAGAATCATACCGGCGAGTGCCGAAGTGGGTCGAGGTCTTGCTTTAGTTGTGGTAGGCCGGGGCATGTAGCCCGGGATTGTAAGGTCAAGTCATTGGCCGATGTGGAATGTTTCTCGTGCCACGAGAAGGGGCACTATAGCAATGTATGCCCGAAGAAGGGAATAGAGTCGATGGTGTCCACGGCTCAAAAGAAAGTGGAACCGGCAAAGGTGAAGGGGCGGTCCTTCCAACTCACTCGGGAGGAGGCGAAGGAGGCACACGATGTGGTGTCAGGTACTTTATTCATTAACTCCTTGCCGACTCATATTTTGTTTGATTCGGGTTCCAATTATTCGTTTGTGTCTTATGAGTTCGGTTGTAAATTGAATGTGCCGTCCGAGATGTTAGACGAGGTTTATGAGATAGAAGTAGCCGACGGGAAAACGTCTATGGTGGAATGTATTTATAGAAATTGTGAAATAGAAATAGACGGTAGAAAGTTTAAGGTAGATTTGTTACCCATGGGGATTAGGGCGTTCGATGTGGTTATCGGTATGGATTGGTTGGGTATGCACCAAGCCAAAATTTTGTGTGGATAGAAAATAGTGTCGATTAGGACACCCGAGAATGAGAAAGTGTATGTGTATGGGGAGAAACGACATCACATGCCTAATGTGATTACCGCCATTAAGGCGAGGAAAATTATATCGAAAGGTTGTGCATCGTTTATTGCATATGTATTAGATGGCCGAAAAGAAAAGAAGACGATGGATAACGTAAAAATTATTCGGGATTTCCCCGAGGTATTTCCCGATGACTTGCCCGGTTTACCACCGGAGAGACAAGTCGAGTTTAAAATTGATTTAGTTCCGGGGGCGACGCCGATTGCTCGTGCTCCCTATCGTTTAGCTCCCACCGAGATGCGGGAATTGATGACCCAATTGCAAGATTTGTTAGATAAAGGTTTCATTCGTCCGAGATCGTCACCGTGGGGTGCACCGGTGCTATTTGTTAAAAAGAAAGACGGTTCGATGAGAATGCGTATCGACTACCGAGAGTTGAACAAGGTAACTATTAAGAACCGTTACCCGTTGCCGAGAATTGATAACTTATTCGACCAATTGCAAGGTGCTAGTTATTTCTCGAAGATTGATTTGAGGTCGGGTTATCACCAAGTTCGGGTGAAAGAAGGCGACACCGAGAAGACGGCTTTTCGTACACGTTATGGTCATTATGAATTTCTAGTGATGCCGTTTGGTCTTACAAACGCGCCGGCTATTTTTATGGATTTGATGAATCTGGTTTGTAAACCGTTCCTTGATAAGTTTTTAATCGTGTTTATTGACGACATTTTGATTTATTCGAAAACCGAGGAAGAACACGAAGGTCATTTGAGGCTTGTTCTAGACGTGTTGAAACGGGAGAAGTTGTATGCAAAATTCTCGAAGTGTGAATTTTGGTTGCGGGAAGTGCAATTCTTAGGTCACGTGGTGATGTGTGATGGTATTAAGGTTGACCCGTCCAAGATTGAAGTGGTGTCAAATTGGGAGCCTCCGAGGACTCCTACCGAGGTTAGAAGTTTCCTTGGATTAGCCGGTTATTACCGAAGGTTTATACAAGACTTCTCGAGAATCGCGATTCCACTAACGAAGTTAACGAGAAAAAGTGAGAAGTTTGTGTGGGAGAAGAAGCAAGAAGAGGCATTTAAGTTGTTGAAGGAAAAGTTATGTAACGCCCCGATTCTTACGTTACCGGATGGTATGGAAGATTTTGTGGTTTATAGTGATGCTTCGAATCAAGGGCTCGGTTGTGTGTTGATGCAAAGAGGTAAGGTAATCGCGTATGCCTCGCGACAATTGAAGAATGCGGAATTAAGGTACATGACACACGACTTAGAATTGGCGGCGATTATATTTGCCTTAAAGTTGTGGAGGCATTATTTGTATGGTACTCGGTGTACGTTGTACACGGATCATAAAAGTCTACAATACGTGTTTACTCAAAAAGATCTTAATATGCGACAAAGAAGGTGGATCGAGTTGATTGCCGATTATGATTGTGAGATTTTGTATCACGCGGGAAAGGCTAATGTAGTAGCCGACGCCTTGAGCCGAAAGGTTTATGAAAACCCGAACCGGGGAATTTTAACACGTATAGAAGTCGTCTTGAGCATTATAGAAAGGATCAAGAATGCCCAACGAGAAGTTATGGGAAAAGACGAGTTAAGACAAGAACGGTTAGGTAAGAACCAACATTTTCTCGAAAATGCACAAGGGTTGAAAACCGTAGGCGGTCGTATTTGGGTTCCTAAGTTCGGTGGTATCCGAAAAGAATTGTTGTATGACGTGCACAAGTCAAAGTATTCGATTCACCCGGGAAGTACAAAGACGTACCAAGATATGAAACGAGTTTATTGGTGGCCCGGAATGAAGGCGAGGGTGGCCAAGTATATCTCTAAGTGTGCCACGTGTGCACAAGTGAAAGCCGAGCATCAAGTACCGTATGGGGTAGCTCAATCATTGGTTGTACCGGCCGGGAAATGGGAAGACATAAATATGGATTTCATAGTAGGTTTACCGAAGACGAGTAGGGGTCACGATGCCATTTGGGTCATAGTTGACCGGTTGACCAAGAGTGCGTTATTTGTAGCCATTCGAGAAACGTTGCCACTTGAGAAGTTGGCTAAGTTGTATGTTGATGAGGTGGTTCGACTCCACGGGGTTCCGTTATCGATTGTATCCGTTAGAGACGCGAGGTTTACCTCGAGATTTTGGCGATCTTTACAAGAAGAGTTGGGTACAAAGTTGCGGTTGAGCACGACTTATCATCCGCGAACCGACGGTCAAAGTGAAAGAACGATTCAAATGGTTGAAGATATGTTGAGGTCGTGTGTGCTTGATTTCGGGGGTAAATGGGATGAACACTTACCGTTGGTCGAGTTTTCGTACAATAATAGTTATCACTCGACTATAAAGATGCCGCCTTATGAGGCGTTGTATGGAAGAAAATGTAGAACTCCATCTTGTTGGTTGGAAGCGGGAGAAACGAGACTCACGGGTCCCGAGATCGTGAGAGTGACGAATGAAAAGATCGGTATTATTCAAACCAACATGAAAGTCGCCCAAGATAGACAACGAAGTTATTCGGGTCTGAAGAAAAGGCCATACGACTTGGATGTCGGTGATATGGTCATGTTGAAAGTGTCACCTTGGAAAGGTGTGATGCGGTTTGGTAAGAAGGAAAAGTTAAGTCCAAGGTATGTTGGACCGTTTAAAATATTGAAACGGGTTAGGCTTCAAGCGTTTAAGTTGGAACTTCCACCCGAGCTTCAAGGTGTGCATGACACCTTTCACGTAAGTTATTTGAAAAAGTTTGTCGGGGAAGTCGAAAATATTATTCCGTTGCAAGAGTTGCGGGTTGACGGCCCGAACCGGTTGATTGAGGAGCCCGAGGCTATATTAGAAACGAAAACAAAGAAGCTTCGGAATAAGGAGATCGAGTTGGTGTTGGTTAAGTGGAAGCATTCACTTGGGCCGAATTTGACTTGGGAGGTCAAAGACGAGATTCGGAAGAGGTACCCGGATTTCGTTGTAACGACCCGAAATTTGCAAATAAATAAATTGTACAAAATATGATAATTAAGGATAAATCGTTTAAAGAACGTAGGAATTGGTTTCGTGTCATTTGGAGACCGTATGAAGAAGTTATGGGCGAAACCGGGTCGAGACAAAGTTGAAAAAGTGCAGCCTAGCTGCATGAGAAGTTCACGACGCGAAGTAGTTCGCGTTCGTGAAGTCGGGCCAGAGATTTTGATTTAAAACATGAAGTAATTCGCGATGAGATAACGATCGCTAAGTATGCGTACGACATGCAGAGTTAGCGACGCGAACTAGTTCGCGTCGTGAAGTCCTGTCGTCTGCAATAAATTCGGGTTTTGGCTCATTTAATGAAATAGAAAACCCTAGTTTTTCCCTTTGGCGATTTTGGAGCTCAAGTGCAGATTTTGGTTGATTTTTCTCAAATCTTTGGTAGATTTCACTCCTAAGTGAAGATTAAAGGTATATCTTCACTCCTTGATCTTTGTAGCTTTAGATCTATGTATTTTGATGGTTGGGTTGAAACCCTAGCTATTGGGGGTTATGGTTCATGGTGAATAATTGATGTATACACTTAATAGATGGTATATTAACAAAGGAAACAAGTGTACGATTATGATTTGTAAGAATCTTAACGGTTGGTTAAACCTAGGGTTTGGTAAATCACCATAATTGGGGGAAAGTGTTAGTTGATGGTATCTAGTGATTAATGGATACATTATTGGTAGTATGAGATGTTGAACATTGTATGATTGTTGAATTAGGCTTCCGGTGAAGTACAAAGTACAAAGTTATGATTTCAAAGTTATGATTTCATTATAACTAGAAATTGTACAAGTTGAAATTATATGATTAACTAGAAATATACAAAGTTATATATATTAAGATGTATAAAGTTATAAGTTATTATAACTAGATAATTATACAAGTAAGTATTTTACAAGTTATGTAACATACTAGATTAATGATCAAGTGAAAATAACAAGAACCTATATTTAACTAGTTCAAGTTAAATATAAGAAAGGTTTAAACAAACTAAGAATTATTATATATAGTCTTTATATAATAAGTTTATTAGTTTCACCAAGTATAAACCGGTGATTGTGTTAGCCTAAGTTTCATCATGGTTGTTGAAGCTAGTGGGAGCTACACAAGAAAATCACAAAGTTTGTAAGTGTGTCGTTAAGACATAAGTTTTGGTCGAATCTAATAAGTCATAAGAAATGTTTGATTTGATTATTAGACATATGAAAAACTAGATGTGTTAAACTAGATTTATGATTCAAGTTTATGAATTATAATAGATTTAAAAAGTTTAACATAAGTTTATAAGTTTTTTAAGTAAGATAAAACAAGTAAGTTTTATTCTAGATAAGATTTTTCACAAAATCTAGTAAAACGTTTTGTACACCTCGTTTTAGGTATACATGTAAAATCGTGCAAATTCTTGAAACTATAAGTTTTAAAGAATAGTTCTTAAGTTTTAAAAAGGTGTCTTGTAGAACTCTTCAATTCACAAGTCACACATTTTAAACAAGGATTAAGATTGGAATAAAAGTTTAAGTTTAGTTTAAGACTTAAACAAATCCAAGAAAATCTTAGATCTAAGTACTATCCACCTAATGGAACACCTCACTTGTTAAATGATATTCATATTGTAAGGATAAAGAACCTTAGATATGGATTCAAATCATTGCGAGTGTTAGGGTGCGTAAGGTTCTGTGATAATCGGGAGTCCCGGCGCAGAGCATCACACTGTCTTAGATGGTCTGATCTACTTTGGTGATAATCGGGAGTCCCGGCCCAAAAAGTACTTGAGTAGAATAAACATACTAGACTTTATTACTAACTTAGAAATGTACAGTTAGATTGTACAAAGTTGTAATAAGTTATAAGTCTTAAGATTCTACGACCCCTAGGAATCGTGTCAAGTCTTGATACGATCGGTAAGGAAGTTACCTACCAGAAATAACATGTCTCGTCGGGAAGTGTCCAAACCTTGCGGCGAGAATGTGATATATGGATCCTAGGCCTAAAATATTAATTATGGGTTTATAATATATTTTAGAGAATGTTTATTGATGATTACTAATTAAACTGGGTTTGATTTGTAGATGGCAACAACAACCATAACGACACGTACCAACAATCTCTCACTACGCTTGTTTCTAGAAAAGGACGAATTGACTGGGTCAATGTTTCTCAATTGGAAGTGTGATCTTCGGATTATGCTTTGGCATGAGAGAAAAGGAAATGTCCTAGAAAAAGCAATACTAAATGCTCCTACCGCGTATGCTAGAAATGAACTAGGACAAGCATATTACGCTTGTAGGGTGTTCAAATCTCGCAAGGTGGTTAAAGGATCATCGGTGAGTGCTCACGTCATGGAAATGAAAGAGAACATGGATCATCTTGAATGAATAGGATACCCAGTACCGTTGCAGTTAGCAACATTAATGATACTCAACTTGTTGTTAGATGACTATAAGTCTTATGTAGTCAACTACAACATGCATAACATGGAGCAATCCATAGTTGAGCTACATTCCGTGCTCAAGACTACTGAGTTGATTTGGGGGACCAATTTTAAGAATGATCTCGTTGTAACCGACGATGGTAGTGATCAGAGAAAGAGGCGTCGTGGAAAGGGAAAGGATAAAACCGATCCCAGCCACGGCGTGCCTAAAGGGTAATGGAGTCAAACAAAAAGGTCAAGAAGGTAAAGCCAAACAAGGACCGAGAAACGGTGTCTTGGTTGTGGCAAGGGTCAAAGGGTAGGAGGCAATGCTTGCTCCTTAGTTGACTTGATCAACTTCTAGATACTCGCTTCCTACTTGTAAAAGTTTATTACAAGTAACTCAACTTTAGCAATCGTTTATTGCATAAGATGATAAGTGATAGTGACCGGCATGAGATGGTGATGATCCCACGAGCACCAAGTTTTTATAATTCAGTATTTTGTGGATTCGTTTTAAACAATTTTAGTTTATTGTTTTTGGATAATTTTTGTAACGACCCGAAATTTGCAAATAAATAAATTGTACAAAATATGATAATTAAGGATAAATCGTTTAAAGAACGTAGGAATTGGTTTCGTGTCGTTTGGAGACCGTATGAAGAAGTTATGGGCGAAACCGGGTCGAGACAAAGTTGAAAAAGTGCAGCCTGGCTGCATGAGAAGTTCACGACGCGAAGTAGTTCGCGTTCGTGAAGTCGGGCCAGAGTTTTTGATTTAAAACGTGAAGTAATTCGCGATGAGATAACGATCGCTAAGTATGCGTACGACATGCAGAGTTAGCGACGCGAACTAGTTCGCTTCGTGAAGTCCTGTCGTCTGCAATAAATTCGGGTTTTGGCTCATTTAATGAAATAGAAAACCCTAGTTTTTCCCTTTGGCGATTTTGGAGCTCAAGTGCGGATTTTGGTTGATTTCTTCTCAAATCTTCGGTAGATTTCAATCCTAAGTGAAGATTAAAGGTATATCTTCACTCCTTGATCTTTGTAGCTTTAGATCTATGTATTTTGATGGTTGGGTTGAAACCCTAGCTATTGGGGGTTATGGTTCATGGTGAATAATTGATGTATACACTTAATAGATGGTATATTAACAAAGGAAACAAGTGTATGATTATGATTTGTAAGAATCTTAAGGGTTGGTTAAACCTAGGGTTTGGTAAATCATCATAATTGGGGGGAAAGTGTTAGTTGATGGTATCTAGTGATTAATGGATACATTATTGGTAGTATGAGATGTTGAACATTGTATGATTGTTGAATTAGGCTTCCGGTGAAGTCTCGGAGTTTGACCGAATTGTTGGAACGAGGAAACCGGCGGAAAGAATACGGTTGGAGCACTAGATTGCTAAGGTGAGTACGTGTGGACTTTATCGAGTACATAGCCTTTGAAATACATTCTTATACTCGTGTTACGGTCTAATTTCTTAATTGAGTAGACTTATAGTTGTTGAGTTAGTTATGAATTATTATTAATATTTAACTAACTGATTTGATGATGAATGTGATAGCCGAGAACTAGATTGACATAACCTTTGAGTTATGGTGAGAACGAGATGACGTGATGCTAGTTAGTTCGGGGGCAACCCGATAACTAGACATGGTGATGTTTCTAACTAGTTCGGGGGCAACCCGATAGTTAGATAGGATAGTGTTTCTAGCTAGTTCGGGGGCAATCCGATAGTTGGATTTATGGGTGCTTATAGCTAGTTCGGGGGCAACCCGATAGGTAGGCACGTTAGTGTTGCTAGTTAGCTCGGGGGCAACCCGATAACTAGATATGTGTTGCTAGGAAAGCAAGGTTTGGAGTCACCATAGGGTGACTATATAGATGGACGAAATTACTTGTTTGTTGGTTGATTGGATAAACGATTATTATTATTAATGGGTCTAAACCCATGTAACTCACGAGACGTTTTTGTCTCACGTACTCCTTGTTGTTTTGCTATGTACTCAGGTTCAGGATCGAAGGTTTAGGTACGCGTGGATAAAGATGCGGGGCCTAGAGTAGAAGAACTTAGATTGGATTTATGCTTAGCTTTGGTTTTGATCTATTTTGTAACACCAAACTTTATACTCTGATTTTCATACCAAAGGTTTTTGTAAATCCATATTTTGTAATAGTTCTTCTATTTATGAAAAATGAATTATTTTGGGCAAATGTTTTGTATTAAAATTTGAGGTGTTACAATTTTATTTTATGTTAAAACAAGTTTTATTTTGGTTTTAAATAAATTCCGAATCCATGGTTGAATTATATTGTGTGCATGTGTGATAATTACACTAGTCAAGATTTATGACTAGATTGTAAGTCAAGTTTTGATTTACTTATATTTCATGTGTTATATATTTGTTTGATTGTTGTATAAATAATGTCTTGATAGCTCAAGGTATTTAGATGCTAGTAATTAGAAAAGTTTTTCTAATGAAAGTGTTTAAGAGTTTTATGGAAGCATAAGGTTCAAAAGTTATTGAACTTAGTTAAAACATCTTAAGTAATAGTCATTACTTATGATAGAAAGTTTTAAAGTATTAGTATTAATATAGTATGATTATATTGGATATAATCAAGATAGACTTTAAAGAGTATTATTACAAGTCTTTTACACTTGTAGTAAATGTTTTAATGAAGTCACAATTCCCTAGTAGGAATAGTTGGATATTCGTATAATCCAAGTAAAATGACTTAGACATTAAATGACTCTTAAAAGGGACAAAACTATATTAAAGTTTTTAAGAATTAAAAGGTATTATTGCAAGTCTTTTATACTTGTAATAAATACAATATTTAATCAAGTCATAATTCCCTAATAGGAATAATGGATATTTGAGAAATCCAAGAAATGACTTTGGCATTAAATGAAGTTCTTAAAGAATACTAATATGTTTAAGAATTGATAGTATCATTTCAAGTGTTTTATACTTGCTAGATACAGTAATCAATAAAGGCCATGATTCCCTAAAAAGGAATGTTTGGATATTCGCAAATCCAAAGGATGATCTTAATTATTGATAGAATTCTTAAAAGATTAACTACAAGTTATTGACTAGGTCAAAGTAGTAGTTTAAGAGATGCTTAAGTTCCATAAAAGTAAGTGGGAGCTAAGACTAACGTAATTCATTAAAGATGTTAGTGAATTCAGTAAGTTAGTAATGCATTAACAACAAGATTTTACCAAGTCGTTAGCCAAAGAGTTAAGAGAAATAATAAATGATCTCCCACTATTTGATGCAATCGAATAGCTGTATAAGTATGAACATGTATTGATTCAGCTGTTTGGATCAGCTGAATGTTTATGTGCTTTGACCCCTTTGGGTTCTTTTGTATCTTTTTTACAGTGTGTTTACAAGTATATTACAAAATTTGATTTTCTATTAAATAAAGCTGAAAAATACAAAGAAAATAAAAAAAACAAAATACAATGTCTAGGGCATAGCTTCCTTTGTGACATTGTGATATAGTGAGCCGATTGCTGAGTCAATTAATTTCTTCATTTGTCTTCCTTCTTCAGTGGAAGAACTCAGCGACTTGTGATAGAACAACAGTTGATCAATATCACACATATGCAGCTCATCAGCCCGTTGGAAGCAAGGCGCCTTCTTCTCCAGATAGCAAAAGCCGTAGATAGGTTCTTTCACGATCAGCCCAGGGACAAAGTTTACTCCCGTGGGGACAGCTTTTGTGATATTGAGTCATGGTCGTTTTGCATATATGATAGACGACTCAATATCAAGTGTTCTGAAGTCAGCAAATGGGTCGGGAAGAACTGACTTACGTTTCTCCATTCTTGCTGAGGAGCCTTCACCAGTAGGTTCTCTGACAGCAACTTCTTGTGAGTCAAGCAATTCAGCTGGTATGCGATTTGCCAACTCAGGAGCGGATCTCCTGATATTGTCGCATAAAGTCTTGAAGATGAAAATTGCGACTTTGATCTCACTTTGCAGACCTGTTATAATATCAGACGGTAGTGCAGATCCGGAAGCTGTCAGCAACTCATTCCACTCAGCATAGCTAAGGTGAGTGCTGATTTTGTTCAGAGGAAGCCTTTCAGCAGCAATGTATCCTCCAGCTCTAATTATTTTTACTTCTGGTGGGGAGCTGGAAGAGGACTTGAGTGCCCTTATGAAGGAATTATGTGCACAGTCAGTCAACCTATGATGATACATCCATGCCTACGAAACACTTAAGGGTCACACCGGTGAGTGCATGTAATACGAGCAAGATAAGCAATGATACTACGAAGAGGAATGATTCATAATAGTCATTATGAATCAGTTAAGTATTAAGTTAAGTTTAACTTATTACTAGATTAGTTTAACTAACTAATTAATACAAGTAGTTGTACATTTACTAGTTGAGTAAATATACAATGTGTTAATTATAGATTATCCATGATATGATTTAAAGCTATTAAATCATATAGTAATTGGATAATATTGTTGTATAAATTATATAAGGTTATTATATAATTAATTATTGAAAGTATAAATACAAGTATATAATTAGTGTATATGGGTACCGAATTATTAGTGTATTAATACTAGACATTTAGTAGTTAAGTGCAACAATAAGAAACTAGTTAAACTATAAGGGATGGAAGTGTTAAAAGGAAGTTTAATTAAAGTTCCAATATTAATTAAACTAGAAGGGTTCTAAGCGTAACTTATTTGTATATAAATAAGAGGCTTAGGGTAACCCTAAAACCCCTTACACCCTCACGAAAATACTTCCTCCTCTCCTCCTATTTTCGGCCGAGAACAAGCAACAAGGGAAGAACACAAGTTTGTGTTCTTCGTGTTCTTCGTTCTTCGTGTTCTTCAAGTCTTGAAGATCCAAGTTCATTGCTTAGATCAACTAGAAGGTCGCTCGACTTGTTCATCATCAGTGGATCTATCTTAAGCAATCAACAAGGTATGTTTTGGGAAACCCTTTTCTCCCTTCTCCCTCTTGGACGAATTTCGGCCAAAGAACCCTAGGGTTCTTTGGTTGATGGCCGAACGAACCACACAAGCAATGTGTGTGTTCGAGTTCTTCGTACAAGGTTTCTTTCTTGTTAACCTAATCTGGTTCTCCAACATCCCAATCCTTTAGGGTTTAAGGATTAGGTTTAATCCCAGTTCCGTATTTAGGGATTAAATCAGCTAGTTGGTTTTAACCGGTCAAGAACAAGTTCATGTTCTTGGTCAGTATGGTCGAACCAAGTATACTAGGAGGTTGAATCAAGTGGTCGATCAGTGTTGGGAAAAAACCCCGCACCTTACACTGGTGATTTTTGCTTCCTGCCTACGCTGGTAAAGAACTTTGTTGAACAACCTAATGTTCTCAGTTCTTTGGGCCTCAGCTTTTTGATACAGCTCTTCGTGAGTCTTTCTTTGAAGGGCAATAGCTGCATCAAGATCAGCTGTGGTTCCAACTTCCTTTAAAAGGAGAGCTTTAACCGTGGCAGAAGTAGGCTCCCCCTCAGCAGGTTGAGGAATCTCCTGTATAATAGGCTGAGGGTTTTGGATTGGCGGGACTTGGACTTGTGGGCCCTCAACTTGTCCAAAGGAATCAACGATTTTAACTCCAGTTGAGGATTCTCCTGTCCTGAGGCCTTCAGCAGCGGTGAGTGTTGGTTGAATGATTGTCTCACCTGCTGAAGTAGTTACCTCGGGTGTTTCAGTAGTGACGAGTGATGTTGAAATTAGTGTCTCGTCTACTGAAACGTCTTCTTCTTGTATTCCAGCAGAGGTGATAGGTGGAGATCTTGGGGTCTCACCTGCTGGAATATCTTCAACATTGGCTCCAACAGCAGAGGTGATCATAGATTGTGAAGCATTTAGTTCACCTTGTTCTTCACCTGCTGAAGTAGTATGCTCTTTCTCCCCCTCAGAGAGTGCCCGAAGAATTAAGGTACTCTCTGGTGCTGAAGCAGGATGGACATCAGCGGCACCCTCATTCAGTTTTTGTAGAATAAGGTTGAGGGTGCCTTGAAGACCAGCGACTTGGGAAGTCAGGGAACTGACCTGTGTCTCCAATTTGTCCATTCTTGTGGACACATCAGAAGTGGATGCCTCAATATCCTTAGAGAGGTGGCTATGAGTGTGGGTCAGCAGAGACTCTTGCTTAGACTGTGCAAGGGCCAGACGATCAACATCTGGTTGAAGAGGAAATACCTTGGAAGACAAGGTATTCAGCTGTTTTTCCACTTCTGCTTCAGTTGCCCGAGCTTCAGAGAGAAGCTTGTCTTTTTCGACTCTGTCAAACTCGCGAAGGGAGTTCAACTCTCGATGAACATAGTTTTTGAGAGTGATGAACTCGCTTGTGTTGCAGCGAATCTGATCAGCAAGAAGAACCAGCTGAGGAGTCTGAGTGTGAACCTCAGCGTGCAGAGAAGCTATGCTGGAAGAGAGGTTCTCAGCAGTTGTAGCAAACTTCTTTGGAACATCCCTGCGAAGAGTGTCCATCTGCTGACTCAGTCTGGCCATCCCAGGTCGAATCTGGGATGATACAACTCTAGACATCAGAGCAGCAGCGGATCTGATGGGAATGCTTCCTCCGGCTTTGCTGGATTCAGCATGGGACACTTGGACGTTTTGGGAGAGGGGATCCGGCATGTCTCCAGCTTGAGGGGTAACCTCAGCTGTGGGAGTGGGTGTTCCAGAGTTAGGAGAAATCGCTCCTATGGGATGCTCAGAAACTATGGGGGTGGGTTGGGTCCAGCTGAAACTTCTGGGTTACTAACAGAAGTGCCGACATCATCTGTCAAAACAATTTGAAGCCCAGTATGTACTTCTTCGTCAGATGACGAATAGTATGGCTGAATAGGATCATCAACTGAATCAAACATCATATGAAATGCTGTTTGATACTCTAGAGCTTCGGTCTCACCAGCCGGCGATACTGGTATAGACACGGGAGGAAGAGTTCCTCTGGGTGGTGTGTTAGCTACCTCACAGCTTGGTTGGAGAGTACGTTCGCGATCACTGGTAGCTTGGGTGAATGCCTCAGTAACAACTTGGTCTAAAGTTGTCTCTTCATTGGCGGTGGTGGTTTCCTCGATCACCCGCTGGTTTAAGCTGGTGACGTTGTGGGGAACAGAAAGAACAGCTACAAGATTGACTTGGTTTCCAGTCAATCTGTCATCAGCTGATGACTCAGAAAGTGATGAAGAAGTTGGTGGTGGTGTGTGTGCAGCTGACTCACGGGTGGCTTGGGTTGAGCCAAAAACTTCACCAGCAGTCTGTCGAGAGACTGAGGTTGCTTGTGGAGTTTGTCCCCTTGTTACAACGACCGATAATGAATCAGTCGAGGAGCTACGCAGAGGGTTGGAGCCGGCACTAACTCCTAAAGAACGAAATTGCCATTTTGAAGTCTGCTGACTTGTTGAGAAATCAGCAGAAGGAGGTTGAAGAGCAAAAGAGAGAAAAAGAGGATTAGCCGGGAGTGCTTGACCAGGAGCTCCGATTGTTGGTGGAGTTCCTGGAAAAACACTGCCAAACTGAAAATGAGAATGATCATTCTCAGATGCTGACATAGCTTCTGATCGTAATCCTTCCAATCGGGATCTCGAGTGAGAACCCAATGGATCCCGGCTGAATCCTGATGATGCTGCTGTCGCCAGTTCAACATCATCAACCACTACATCTTCTCCATAGGTAGCAGAGCCTCTTACCCTCAGCTGAGGAGAAAAAGGGGTGCTGGAGGTGGAAGAAGATGATAAAAAGAATGAAGAGGAAGAAGGAGGGCGGTGAGCAGCTCGCTTGACTCGCTTCTTCCCACCACGTGGAATATCACCCGTTTCCACGTCAATGGGCACTGAGATCCCAGTGGAAGTGGTGGTATTTCCATCAACAGTTTGTGGTCGTTCAGTTGATGGAATACTCTCCAGATGAGGAAAGGACATACCTTCTTGTAGGGCAGATTCTTCTGATGTGGTGCCCTTTGTTTGATCCTTTTTGGATCTGGTCCGATCATCAATGATCTTCAGCATGTACGGAGAGAGGGGGAAATCTTTTCCAGCATCCTTCTTCGAGTTGAAGATGGTGTTGGCTAAGGTACGTACCTCCACAGATTCCCCTGGAAGGTCATCATAATCAATCTTCAGCTTCTCAAGCATCATATGTGCGATGCACAATGTGAAGAAGCGAAGATAGGGAATATGAGTTCCCTTTGCCTTCAGCTTGGCCTTGACCTCCTTGTACACCAGTCTCCATAATCAATCCGCTGACCGGTGATTAGGGCTTCAGCAAAGACTTGCAAGCTGGAGTTACAATGGTTGTGAGACCCAGAGTTGCCGCCTATACCCTGAATGATGTGGGTAAAGAAATAGGCCCAGGGTCTCGTCAGCTGAGACTTATTGAAGATCCGCACCTTGTCGTCTTCACTTTCTAATCTGTATCCAGTGATACGGATTAGAGACTCTTTAGCTTCATCAGCAGATTTCGTCTGCTGATATTCTTCGCCGGGTTGCAGATAAGCGAACCCTCAAGCGGTTCGGAAATCATCAACAGTAATGGTGATTTGATGATCTCCAACTTGCGCTACGATGTCGTCTCCAGAAACGGAGGCAGACATCCAGAAATCACGCAAGAGTTCACAGATACTCTTGGTGAATCTGAAGAATGCACCACCGATGGGGCAGTGACGTAAGAACTTCCCAACCGGTCGATATACATCGGCTATATTCTTCGGTGGAGAAGTGTTAGCTACCAGATTCGAGTTTTGAGTGAACTCGATGGCAGCTCTTGTGAGAGGAACTTTTGGGGCTTTCTTCGACATTGTAGGAGAGGGAAGAAAGATAAAAGCTTGAATAGTTAGGGTTTTTGAGAGAAGATTTTGAGGGTGGTGAAGATGAAGTGAGGGGAAGAAGTGGGTATTTGTAGGGTTTTCGCAATGGTTTGGGTAAATATTTGAATTTTAACCGGATCATTTATGGATAGTTACAAACCAACTATGGAAATGTTGGTTATCATGCGGAAAAGTCGTTGGATGTGACAGAGAGGGGCTAGTGGAGCCGTTTCGTGTGTCAGGGTGTCTTGTCCCCATAAATGCCAAATATTTTCACTCGAGTGCAAATATTTGGCACAAGAAACGTATGGATGGGGATAAAGATGCCTTTTTGTGGGAGAACCAAACGTTTTTGCTTTAAACCTTGATAAGTTATCATTTTGAAAGATTTTATTCGGCTGACTGATGAATTTAAAATGTTTTTAGTCAGCTGAATGTACTAAATGACAAGGTGGACTTATCAGCTGTTGATAGTACTTCAGCAGTTGATTCAGGCATTTAACATACTCAGCTCGCTGATTAGAAAATTGAAGTGTTTTTCATCTAAAGGCTTAGTGAATAAATCAGCCAGCTGAAGGTCTGTTGAAATGAAATGAAGTTCCACGTCACCTTGTTCTATGTGATCTCTAATAAAATGATACCTTATATCAATATGTTTGGTTCTTGAATGAAGAACTGGATTGTTGCTGATTGCAATAGCACTTGTGTTATCGCAGTAGATAGGAACTTTAGAAAAGTTCATATCAAAATCAACCAGCCGATTCTTCATCCAAAGGACTTGAGCACAACAGCTTCCAGCAGCAACGTATTCTGCTTCAGCTGTGGAGGTAGAAACAGTGTTTTGTTTCTTGCTTGTCCAACTGACTAGTTTTCCACCTAGCAGCTGACATCCTCCTGTGGTGCTCTTCCTATCCATCTTGCAACCTGCAAAGTCTGAATCTGAATAGCCAATTAGATCAAACCCAGAGTCTTTGGCGTACGAAAGACCTAGGCTTGGAGTACCCTTGAGGTACCTCAAAATTTTCTTAGCAACTATTAAGTGAGATTCTCTAGGATCAGCTTGATACCTAGCACACATGCAAGTAGCAAACATAATGTCTGGTCTGTTGGCGGTGAGATAGAGCAAAGATCCAATGATTCCTCTATAGAATGTGACATCAACTGATTTCCCAGTTATGTCAGCATCTAGATTGTTTGGAGGAGCCATTGGAGTTTTCATAGATGATGATGAATTCATATCAAATTTCTTTAAAAGATCCTTGATATATTTTTCTTGATTAATAAAAATTCCATTTTTAGATTGCTTAACTTGTAAGCCAAGAAAGTATGTCAATTCACCCATCATACTCATCTCATACTTTGTAGACATAAGTTTTGAAAAGCGTCTACAGAGTTTTTCGTCAGTAGCACCAAAAATTATGTCATCTACATAAATTTGAACAAGAATGATATCACCTTTGATTTTGCGAATGAATAAGGTTTTATTAATCTTTCCCCTGGTGAAATCATTTGCTATGAGAAACGTGGAGAGTGTGTCATACCATGCACGAGGAGCTTGTTTCAACCCATACAACGCTTTATCCAATCTAAACACATAGTCTAAATACTTAGGATTTTCAAAACCTGGTGGTTGCTTAACATACACTTCCTCTTGCAGCTTTCCATTTAGAAATGCACTCTTTACGTCCATCTGAAAAACTGTGAAGTTCTTGTAAGCAGCATAGGCTAGAAATATTCTAATAGCCTCAAGCCTAGCTACCAGAGCAAATGTTTCATCGAAATCGATTCCTTCCTCTTGTCTATATCCTTGAGCAACAAGTCTAGCCTTGTTGCGATAACGACTCCTTCTTCATCCATCTTGTTCCTAAATACTCATTTAGTACCAATTATAGTCTTTCCAGCTGGTGGAGGAACCAGCTGCCATACTTTGTTGACCTCAAATTGGTTAAGTTCTTCCTGCATTGCTTGAATCCAGCTTGAGTCTTCTAAGGTTGTCTTAATATTTTTCGGTTCTTCAGCTGCTAAGAAGCACGACCATAAGCAGAGATTACACGATGCTTTACTTCTTGTGACCACTCCTTGTTGTGGATCTCCAATGATTAGATCAATTGGATGTTCTGCGGTCCACTTAGATTGCGGAGCGGCTGTAGAAGAGGAAGATTCCGCAGAGTTGGATCCTTATTGAGCGGCTGAATGCTCAGCAGGATGATTTACTTCATTTTGAACAGATCTTCTTGAAGTATGAAGAGGTGGCTTAGAGATAGCCTTTGATGATGCTCTAGCTGTTGGAATTTCTTGTTGAACAACTGCAATATCTACAAGATATGTAGGAGCATCATGGAATGTCTCATTTGATTCATTTATAGGAACCTCAAAGAGGTTTAAAGCATCAGAAAATGCTTCAGCTGCATCATCAGAAGACGGTTCAGCTAATCTCTGAAATGCATCAGATGAGTCACCAGAGGTGGGATTTAAGGCCTTTGAGTGTTCTTTAAAAGTAACATTTATGGACTCTTCCAAAGTTGGTCTTCTTTTGTTGAAAACTCTGTATGCCTTGGATGTAGTGGAGTATCCCAAGAAAATGGCTTCATCAGCTTTAGAATCAAACTTGCTTAGCTGATCTCGTGTGTTTAATACAAAACACACACACCCAAACACATGAAAGAAACCGATGAAAGGTTTCATTTGACGAAAAATCTCATAAGAAGTTTTCTTGTGTCTCTTCACGTAGAGAGACCTGTTTTGAGTAAAACACGATGTGTTAACAGCTTCTGCCCAAAATTGCTTAGGCATGTTTGAATCAGCAAGCATTGTTCTTGCAGCTTCTATTAGGGTTCTGTTTCTTCTTTCAGCCACACCATTTTGTTGAGGTGTTCTAGCAGCTGAGAAGTTTTGGGAGATCCCAACATCTGAACAGAAGTCTTCCAAAGTCTTGTTTCTGAATTCAGTACCATTGTCTGATCTCAGCATCTTGACTCTAGACCCGTTTAGAAGTTCCATCCTTTTGATGAACTTGATAATTTCATCAGCTGCATCACTCTTGTGACGAAGAAATATGACCCAAGTATATCGTGAGTATTCATCAACGATAACAAGCGTATACTTCTTTCCACCTAAACTTTCGGTACTCATAGGACCAAAGAGATCCATATGGAGCATGTGAAGGCAGCTGTCGATGGAAAAACATTGCTTTGATTTGAAAGAGCTTTTATGTTGTTTGCCTTGTTCACAAGCTGAACACAACTTATCTTTTTCATACTTGATTTGTGGTAGACCATTCACCAGCTGACCTCGAGCCAGCTTCGATATGTTTTTGAAGTTCAGGTGAGAGAGTCTTTTATGCCACAACCAATTCAGCTCTTCAGTGGAATGGGAGAATAGACAAACTTTTTGATTTTGAGGATTCATGTCAAGTGTATAGACATTCTTGGTTCTTGGAGCAATTAATACAACTTTTCCAATTTTATCCGTCACTGTTCCTCTGTATTCATTAAAGTTCACTGAGAACTTTACATCACATAGTTGGCTGATGCTGATTAAATTATGTTTCAGCCCATTCACATAACCAACTCTTGTGATTTTTACGGATCCATTAGAAATGGTTCCATAACCTTCAGTTGAGCCTCTACCATTATCACCAAAAATTACTGGAGGACCAACACATACTTCAAACTCTTCCAGTAGGGATTTGTATCCAGTCATATGTCTTGAGCAACCACTGTCTAAGTACCAGACATGTTTGCTTTCATCACCCTGCACATAAATTAAAAGAGTTAGTTCTTTTTGGGAACCCACACTTCTGTGGGTCCTTGTGACTTCCCGCTGGAACTCACAGAGGTTGGTTTTTCAGAAGGCTCACAAGCTGAGGTTGGGGAAGGTCTTAGGCATGTGCTATCACATTCACTTGCCATATGCCCATGATCTCCACACTTATAACACTTCCTGTTTCTTTGTAGTGGAGTGGAAGGCGAGGCATTAGGTTTGGGAACTGGACCCAAAATCCCTTTCATTTTCTGATTTTCAGAGATAGTCAGAACTTGAACAAGTGATGTCATCTTGCTGACCTTTCCTTTCAGCCGTTTGACAGACACAACTGAAGAAGGACTTGGAGTGTTTTTAGAGACACTCTTACCTTTGTTCTTTGCAGCTCGAGTACGAACTCCAACTGGCTCACCCTTGGAGGGTGTAAGAACAGTTTTCTTTCCTACTGTTTTGCTAGTCTTCGGCTGAGGTCTAGCAGAGGAAGCAACAGGTGGTGAACCCAAGATAGATTTTCTTGGTTCAACAATTACTACAGTAGGTGTCCTAACTACCATGGCAGAGGAGTCAGCTGATGACTCTTCAACAGTAGCTTCAGAAGGATCTTCTGAGGACATCTCAGTAGCAAAGGTTTTGGTAGACCTAACAAAGGAACTAAAAACCAACTCTTCAGTTGGCACAGAAGCATCAGCCGACGAGTAGTACAGGTCATCTGTACTGCTGTCAGGTACAACGGCTGCAGCAAGGAAATCTCCTCCTAGTACAGCTTGTACTTGACTAGGGATTTGTGAGTTAACACATTCACTCACACGTTTGGATAAACGAGACCAGGATTCACAAATCTTTTTAATTGCTTCAAGTTCTTTAACTTTCTCATTAAGATCATGTTGAAGAACTGAGTTTATAAATTTTGTTTCAGAAAGTTCTTCTTTTAAAGTTTTGTGATCAATTAATCGTTCTTTTAAAAATGCATTTTCACGTAGAATAGCACTATGTTTATCCAAACATTCACCTTTCAGCTGATCAATGAAGTGCAAGTCACAAATAATAGAGTCAACAATATCTTTGGCTTTAGTAGCCTCAGCAGAGATTAGAGAGGTTACCTTTTTATGAACTATGTTGACCCATTGATAAGAACTAGAATCATCAGCTGTAATACTTTCATCATCATCAACACGAGCCATCAAACACATTGTGGCCATTGGTTCATCATCATCGGATGAGCTGTCACCTGAGTCAGCCCAGTCGTGAGTTTCAGCTACTAGACCCTTGTCAGCAATTTTACCTTCAAGTTCCTTCTTTTCTTCTAGGATCTTTTTGGCGAAGGCTTGTAGCTTTTTATATTTTTCTTCAATGGACTCACCAGTTGAAGATGATGAACTTGCTTTCTTCTGCTTGCAGTCGTTAGCATAGTGTCCCTTCTTGTTACAGTTGTAGCAAGTTATCTCAGAGATGTCAGGTGTACTTCCAGATGGTATGGAAGCAGTTGACGAGATAGATCTGCTACTAGAGCCTTTAGCTGAGGAGCCAGATTTGCCTTTAAAGAATTTTCTATTTTTGACAAGTAAGGCAAGCTCAGATATAAGCGCATCATTGTCTTCGTCTTCATCGACCTCTTCGATGCTGACTTCAGGCATATTGAACAAACCAACAGCTGAAGTGTTGTCAGCTTCATCATCTGAAGGTGGATATTCAATTCTGCTGGGTTTGTTTAAAGAAACAAGAGTAGTTGAAGATCCAGCAGGACTCACGTTAGAGTCCTTTGGAGGTTGAAATTTGTTGAGTACAGTTCTCTCATGGCTTAGAAACATACCATAGAGAGAGGAAAGAGTATAATCTTTTAAGGTAGGAGATGTACCCATGCAAGTTATAATGGTAGCCCATTTAGAGGGTATAGCTGCCATAAACTTACACACTTTGGACATATCATCCTTATCAACTCCATGAGACTTCAGCTCGTTTAACATAATGTTGTAACGATTGAAAGTTTGAGCTATAGTCTCACTAGGCTTGGCTTTAAACAACTCGTAGTCGTGAATGAGCATGTTTTTGTTATGTTCACGCACAACAGATGTGCCTTCATAAACTTCAGCTAGCATGTCCCACGTCTCTTTAACTAAGTCACAAAATTGTATATTGTGATACAGTTCATCACCAACTGCTTGAAAAAGCATATCCCTTCCCTTATTCTCAAGATGAACAAGACGTTTTTCAGCGTCCGTCCATTGAGCTTCAGATTTAACAACATAATGTTCTGGTACTTCAGGGGTACCAGGAATGAGGGTTTTAGGGATGTATTTTCCTATCGTGATGTTATCTTGAAGTTTTGGGTGATAGGTAACCATGTGGGATAACATGCGAGTTTTCCACATGGGATAGTTGGTTTGGGTGAGTTTGGGAGGTTTTCCAGATGATGGAAGATCTGATGATGTAGGTTCAGCCATAACAGATGCTCAAAGTTGATTGAAAACAACTTTGACACTTGCTCTGATATCAGTTGTTGGATCCCAACAACACAAACGTGAAGTGTTACGACTGATTAACGAAGATAAGATAAGTAATACACAAGATTTCAATGATTAAAAGTTTATTAAAACAACTTAATACAGTACAAAGTTTGCGGAAATAGATAGTACACACTAACTAAAACTTTCTACTTGAAATGACACTTTTGTTCGCTCAAACTAGAAGACTATGCAAGGAGAGTTTAATATCAGCTGATACAAACAGCTGATATTTAATGCCTTAGTAATAACTGTGGAGAAGTTAATACCAGACAATAACAACTCTCAGAGAATGTTCTTGTGCTATGAATTCTAAAAGGTGTGTGTAAATGCAAGCATTTACGTCTCTATATATAGCCCAAGATCCGTGTTACTTTGTCCACAAGATAATCGACGTGTAAACATATCATTCGTCGATGTAGACTTGTCCACGGAAACATTTAATGCTATTGCATATGTTGTAGTCCCAAGTGTACTTTGTGTCAACTCATTTTGCTACCTTTTCTGACGCACAGTAAAAAGGTGTACTATGAAAGTACAAAAGCAGTTGACTTTCCGTTTACATGCTTGGAGGGACAAACGATGATGTACTGACACAATATCTTCTATTCCCAAATAGAAGATCCTCATCGTTTTCTTCTTGTTTGAGCCGGAAAGGAAATGTTCAAAGTGTCAAGAACATTTCCACTAGGTCTTATCTGCAGCATGTATCATCAGCTGATTCCACAATCAGCTGGATGATCTTCTTCTTGTCTTTGTCCTTTGGCCCTAGACTTCGAATGAACACTCTTCTATAGCTGCTGATTTGACTTGATTTCCTAGAGTTAAGTACGTACTCAGCTGAAGGTTTATTGCATATACTTACTTCAGCTGAGATACATACTTCAGCTGATATTTATTCTTCTTAGCTATTGATCATCAAATATTATTCACTTAGTCTAGGGACTAACAAATTACTAAACACATACAATCATTATTATTTAACATAAAGAAAACAGAAAATCATACAAGATGCAATGAATAAGAAATTAATGAAATTGACTAATTCATCACCATACTTAACCATTCACTACTCCATATTTGTAATTGGTAAAGCAAGTAAACAATTTATGATTCAATATTTAAACCCAATCAGCAGTGACCAAAATAATAAGCATGGAGCCTAATGAGTCACAAAATTGGTTTTTCATGAATTTTAACAATTTAATCAGTCTAAGGGGGTGTTTGGGAAAATTTATTTAAAAAGACTTATGCTTATGAGCTTATAAGCTTATGAGCTCAATTAAAATAATAAGTTTTCGTTAAATGAAGTATTTGGACGAGTTTATATAAGCTTATCGTAAAATTACTTACAAGGACATTTTTAAAAGTCTAAAGAAGCCCCTAAAATAAGAGGGTTATTGAAATAAAATGTTAAAGATATAAAAACTCCTAAATGAGCTAATAATCCCCTTCCAATGAGCTTATTTAAAAGCCCTTATACAAAAGCTTATAAGCTCTCCCAAACACTTACAAAAGCTTATTAAGCTTAAAAGCTCATAAGCTTCATTAATAAGCTCTCCCAAACACCCCCTAACTATTTTAGCTAACAATATATCAATTAAGTTTGCATCGAGCAATAATCATATGCAGAAAATAGATTAATAATACAAACTTGAGCCTTTGAAGTCTGATAGATTTCTCTTCTTCAGCAACTAACTCTTTGAAACATAGGTTATTTTAAACATGCACCTCAAAATTTCAGTTGTCATGTATAAACTATTTAGCACCAAAATCTAATTTTAAAATGCTATTTGCAACATAAAGCTTAGTTGAAGAGCAGGTGTTTTTCTAAATCAATTGTATTTAAATCCATTCAAACAATCATCAAACTATTTAAAAAATTTCAATTTCAAATTCAAACCCCCAAACTAAAAGAAAATAGAAAGAAAAAGAAAAGAAAAGCTTACGGAGTGAAGAAAAATACCCCGTATGATTACACTCTAGGCATTCCGCAGGGGAAAAGGAAGATGATATCAGTAATTGCTTTCCCTAAAACCGGCGATAGGAACAACACCCCAACGACTGTGTCACACCCCGCCAAAAATGGTTTTAGTAGTAATAAATGGTTTGCGGAAGAACGGGATGCAACATTTATGAGAACATAACTATGATTATTGCAAACATTTAATAGTTTCAAAATGTAATTAATACTTGAAATAAGTATTATCCAAAATTTATATCTAACTGAAAAAGGTTAAAATAAAAATAAATGTTTAGAAATGAAAAGGCGTTCGTAGCGTCTCGACAATATGCATGCTCATGATCAAAAGTCTAACGACTCAGTGCTTCTCCTAATTACCTGAAAAACATATATAAAACGATCAACAAAATTATTGAGTGAATCCATAGGTTTAATATTGGTTTTGAAATACAAGGTTTTGTAAGCCAAACATGGCAAAATCGTATAGTAAAATGTTATTTGAAAATGATTTGAAATACAAAATTTTTGTGTGCCAACCGGCATAAAATGTATTATGAAATATAAATTTGAGTTACCCAAAATGTATATGTGCCAACAAGACAAAAAAATATGTGTGATGATAAGATGTTCAAAAATGATTTGATATAAAGAAATGTTGTGATAAAATTTGATGTGTAAAAACATGTACGTAAATAAAATAGTAAGATTGTAAAGAGTAGTAAATATTGAAAATGCATGGCTGGTGTCCCCAACAGTTAGCTACGCCATTGAGTTAATATGCCGACCCTAAGCCCATAATCAAACTGACTCTAAGTGTGATGTTTCTGTTCTCTAAGATATGCACTCCCCTGACGGTTGGGTAGAACCGTTAAGTAACAAACAAAAATGTGGGAGGAAGAGTGTCAGCCAATGGTACCATCTGCATATCCAGGGCCTAGTCGCAACTAGCTAAGATTATGACATGTAAGCATCTACCTATGCACTACACCTACTTAGTCCGAGCATAAAGACAGTTTGTCATGGTTTGAATAATGTATCATCACAATAAAAATAATGTAAGCATTTAATAACACAATTGATATGTTTTTCACCCCAAATATTTGTAAAAACAGTATAATAAAATACGGTAAAAAGTGGGGTTGTGGACTCACCTGTTGCAAAGCTTCCAATAATCCAAATAACAAAATGCAAGATCCAACCGAAAAACTTCTAGTTTCCTAAATGCATAAAAGTAAGCTATGAGCGATACGTTAGTGACATTGTTTGAATGAATATTGTATTTTAAGTACTTCGATTTGTATTTTAGAGGTTTTAAATGATCCGGGTTGCTTGATCGTAAACAACGGGTATTTATAAAATAGATCATTACTTAAATATAATAAGTTTAAATAATTATATATAATTACTCATTAAAAATTAAATGATATAATTTTTAGTAACAATACTCGTAATTGTTAAATATATTGTAATAAAATATTAATATTTATTTCTGAAATTAGTTATTTATATATAAATCAGGAAGTAAATATTAGATAGTTAAAATTAAAATTCATTTATCAACATTTAGATAAATCTGATCTAAAATCAAAGGACTTGGGCTTGACACATTGATATGGAACGAAGTGGACTAGACCACACAAGAAATCAGTAATAGATTAAATAAACAAACTGGTTTAATAGAGGCTAACAACAAACTGGGCTGGACAGCTGATTGGGCCGAAACGGGGATGAGGAAATGGGTAGGTTTCGAACGCAGGAAGAAAAAAAAAAGATTGAAGGATGCGGCAGTCAGGTTTCGAACCGGTGACCAGTAGTTCGCAACAATAAGCTCCGTCCGCTGGGCTAGGCTGACTTTTCTAGTTTTAAACGAGAGTGATACAAATTTAAATTGAGGACGACGAGGTCTGGTTTTGACCAGAAGCCAGTCGACGAACACAGTGTTGTTCCAGCGACGATTTTTCGGTTTAAAGGGGTTGTTTAGTGTATAAAATTTATATATAACCTTAATTTAATTATCAAAAACATAGGGAGTGATACATCAACAAAACCACATAATTGAAACTAAAAATCAAAGAAAATATTAAAAGTGATGAAGAAAGTTTACCAAATTTTTGGGGAAGTTCTTAAGAAAGTATCTTGATGATTTGCCTCTGAATTTCGGAATTGTGAGGGGTGATGAGCTGATTTTCGGTTTTAAGAAGGGGGTAAGAAATCTGGTAATCTCCAATCTATTGGTTGATATTTTTGGTTAATATTATAGTTTCTAATTTTCACAAATAAGGAATGTCAAAATCTTGGGGAGGAAGAAAAATAGGGGGTGAGGAACGGCTGTGATGGGAGTATGGGCAGGGGAGGACCTAGTATGGTGCACGGGGTTGCCCGGGCAACTCCTCAAAATTTTCGAATTAGTGTTGATTATTTTCTTTTTAGTGTAGGTGACACCCCTAAGAACAAATTACAACGAATATTCCTATGTAGTAGAAAAATAATAATATACGTTCTACTTAAATATTTGTTAAAAAGATAGCTTAAGAAAATATAATTAAAGTCCATTAAAAAAATTAAGTAAAACACATTATTCTAATTAATTAAGTTTCTATTATTTAGAGTTACATAAACTCAAAGTTAAATAGGAAAACCTACATCCATTTTAATTAAGATATGAAAAAGAAATCTTCCGAGAATTGCAGCTCCATCTAATTAATTAAGTTTCTATTATTTAGAGGTCAACTTAATAATATAATTTAGACGTGTTTTTGACATAGGTAATGAAATCGTGCTTTCCAGTTTTTTTTTATGCTTTTTATGTAGTATAATAAAAAAAATTGTGCAACCCCTCAAATTTTTTCCTAGGTCCGCCACTGAGTATGGGTTGGGTGATTTAAATCTTTTAATTGTTTTATATTGTATTATTAGGTATATGTGCTTATTCTTAATATTTATAAATTATTAAATTCATATTTTTGATTGATTTGAAATTTTGTTGTGTCACCAACTCGCTGACTAACTACTTATTAGACGTGACCCTTTTACTCGGTGTGGATCCGTATGTAACGATTAAACAACAGATTAAGCAATAACAAGGTGAATTGGAAGAACAAGATTGAGAGAATACTTGCACAAAACGTACGTTCAATTTCAATAAGCGGCAAGGTTAGGTCAATACTAGGTTACACCTAGGTATTTATACCTAGGCCTAGTATTGACTAATTACATAAACTACCCTAGACTATTGATTACAATAAACTGTCACATTACATCCCTAGACTATTACAATACTCTAGAATGTGACCTAACAATCTCCCCCTTTGTAACAATAGTCTTGGAAGCATGTCTTTGAAGTCTTCATCTTTAGCACAAGCCTAGTCTTGTAGGTATTTCGTTGCATGATAATTATGATCAGGCTTGAGCTTTGTTAATTTGTGAAAACGAATATTTCTTGTAGCTTTTTAACCACAAAAAGTATGTTTGAAGACTTTACTTTGAAGATACATATTGATCGACCAAAATTGAGACCCATAATGATAGAGAGATTAACAGCGGAAGTCTTTTCTTGAAGTTTGTGGCTTTATGTCGATCCATGATCTTTAATAATTGTTGTTCGGGAAATTTGTTGATAAGGTTTATGCTCCCCCTCAAACAGACAATTATTTCTTCGTGGGGTCTTCGGTTCCTTGTTTACTCCCACTTCACTGGTGCATATGTGTCCTTTTTATGTGGAGTAAGTTAGGCTAGTATATTCTCCCCCTCATGATGAGCAGGATTCGTCTGAAGCATCATGTAACAGGAAGAATCACCGAAGCTTGTTGATGAAAATGTGTTGAATAAGGATACATTCATTTTTTGAATGAATCAATATATAACACATTGTACAGAAAAGTTAAACAGGGTAAAACCGGGATCTCATAGATTGCCCGTTAACATGACAGTTGAGAAACTGTGTGACCTACGTTCAGTGTTGGCTTTGAGGATTGCACTGGTAGGATTTCCATTCAATCATCGTGGAATACCAACAAGTTTGGTATCACTATGAATGTTCTGGCAATATCACTAGGATATGCGTGGTGAAATGCCTGTGTCCTAGAGAGATTTAATTCGGTTCTAGACTCTATATGTGGACAAACGAAGGTGAGGACTGGAGGTAGGTCCTCTTTTTCAATATCAACAATCTCCAAATGAGATGTCGATAGTAGATGTGGTAATCTCCGTGATTTTGAAACAAGTACTTTTTGTACTTGAGTGGTCAGTGGGGGTTGTGCATTGCATCACTGGGTCCATGATGTCGGAATCAAAAGGCATCGTATGCAGTCTGATAAAGATGTGGTTACCCGGTCTTTTGATTGGTTTAGGGAGGGTTTTTCATTTTCTTTAACCCTGTCTCACACACTCCTCACTCAACTCACTTTTTCATTTTCAACCACACCCTCGTTGTTGTGTTACCATGTGTTAAGCTGATTTGCAACCCATACTTCATACCCTCTCTAAATTTTTTACCTCAGCGCACCCCAATCAAGATCCCGTGATACTTGATTCTGCTCACCTAGACCTATAAACCCTTACATATTGTCCTATATTGTAGGTGGCTCCTGGGGAAGATCATGCCGGTTATAGCAGATCATAGGAGTAATTTGAGAGTGAACTAAACGCTCGTGTGCAATGGATCAGCATATATGATGTTACGTTGTAGGAATAACATGGATTTTTCATCGGAAAAGTAAGTGTATCCGGCATAAGTTGTTGCCTTAATGATATAAAAGTTTAGGCACAGCAACATAAACAAATTAGGAAAAACCGGACTCACATTGAGTATCCGTTAACACACGGTATAAATCGAGAGTCGTTTGCACAACAGTGTATTCAGATGTGTGACCTGCAGTTAGAGTTGGCGCGATTTTAGCTCTAGCAGGATTTCCACTCAATCCTCGTGAAACACCAGATTGTGATGCCACTATGAGTGTTCCGATGAATACACGGAGATTCATATTCAATAGTGTATGTGTCCTATATTGGAAATAGTTGTCGGTGAGATCTAGACATATTGTGCATTCAATTGAAGACGTAACCCGGGGCAGAAGGTTAAAATTTCAATACCAACTTACTCCGAATGAGCAGTCGATAGATTAT